>JAJEKV010000068.1:6653533-7253533 GCA_021234155.1 Isoetes taiwanensis
AGCTCTTTGTTGATAAAGGTGTTTCCTATCACCATGGTGGATCATCACCTGCAAGGAGATCCAAATTAGCCTACAGGATGAACGTTGGGGGTGAAATTAAGGACGATGGACACAGGTCTAGCATGGATAGCAGTATCTCATCAAGTAAAGTTCATTGCTAGACCTAAGGGTTATGAGTAAAGACAGATCCTCACTTCCGGATTTTAAATGCAGGACAAGCATCAATGTTCTCACTGGGAGAGGGACGGCGGGCAGGTCCATCTTCAGGCAGTCCTCATAGCAGCTCCTGCAAGACCTCTTCCCTAGCAAGAAAAGGGAAGATTGACAGAGTTGCAAGGTTCATCATTCCTCCGTTCTTTTATTTTAAAATACAGGTTTTCCAAATCCTCTAAAGCAGTTGATTCTAGGCATTTGCAAGTAACCCTATGGTAGGCCTATGTAATATTTATAGACAGCACCATGCCAATCTTCTCAATATCTTGTGTTTATTAATGGGCTTTTATTTATAGGTTTTCTGAAATGCAAAAGGTTTGGAACAAGGATTCATTTCTTAAAGCATCAACGGGGAAGAGGAAGCCCCAAAGCTTCTACCGCATGTTTTCTGCACTTCATGTTTCTAGTGAGAGGGAATTTGCTGCAGCAAGAGTGAGGTTAGTCTTATTAATATTAGATTTGTAGGTAAAGTATCTGGCACCATATCTTAAACAAGTAATTTTTAAATTTTGACCTGTGCAGATCTCTTGATCGAAGACAGAACACTCCATTCTCGCCATTTGTACTAACAAATTAGCTCCCAACATGTTAGTGTCCAAAATGGGCAACTTGTTAATATGTTACCGCGGTTGAATTATAAAAGTGATTATTTACTTTAAAGAATACTTTGAATCTGAGTCTCTCTTAAACCTGACGGTCCTACATGTTAGAGCATGCAACCACTGACACATCTACAACTGCCCATCATCCAGAATGATGGACCATCTAGCCGTTGTGTTAGACATTTAGTTAGTTTGTTACTATGTTTATGTCTTGCTATTATTAGCTCCTTAGATCTCGGAGCTCACTGTATTTATCAGATGATCAATCAGATATTCGTGTGCGTTCTTGTTGTCATCGTTGTTCTTGTTTTCACATGGTATCAGAGCCTCTTTCCCTCTGAAAGATCTTGCTCTTCTATCAGTCGGAAGATCCTCAGGAATTTTTTTTTTTTGCCATGGCAACTTCGAACTCTACCCTTATGAATCTGAAACCTCAAGCTTTTGATGGCAAAGGCTATGAGGGCTGGAAGCGTATGATTACGCTCTATCTCAAGGCAGAGATGCTTTGGGAGGTCGTGGAAGGCAGTGATCTGCAACCCATTGTGACTAAAGAAGGAGATGTTCAGCAGCAAAAGGATCTTTTGCTCTAGAAACAAAAGGATAGTAAAGCCTTAGCCTGCATCGCTATGTGCTTATCTAAAAACATGCTTCAGTTGACCCGAGGGGAACTGGAAGCAGGGAGTAAACATTTGTGGGATTTCCTGGCAAATCGCTATGGAAAGAAGACTGAGTTGGAAGTGTTACAGGTGCATACCGAGCTTGAAAATCTGCAATTTCAGGATAACCATGATTTGCGCCTTCATATTACAAAGCTGCAAGAAAAATTTGATCTTTTGGCCGATGCAGGACAGGAGCATGCATTGTCTTCTGCACAGAAAAAGCTGAGGCTCTATAAATCACTTCCCCGCTCTTGGGAACACACCGTTGAAATCATGGTCACCAGTAAGAAATCTGCTACATGGGAAGAAATTGTTGATGATCTTTTAGAGCTTTCTTTGCTGCATAAAGAAAGAGGGGATCGTACACGCCCTGAGCAAGCATGTTATACTCAGGCAAAAGGGAAGACCGTGGATTCAAAATCCGGATATACACCCAAACCTCAGTTTGCTCGTGATGGAACTCCTTTGAACAAGGACCAGTGTCGCAATTGCAAAGGGTTTGGGCATTATGCTCAAAAATGTCCCAGCAAGCCCCAATTTCTTGGATCTGAAAAGTCTCAGCGAGGAGAAGCTGCTCATATTGTAGAGAATTCCCCGGTCAAAGAAGAAAATTGCCTCATTGAACAGGCCTGCTTGCTTGAAGTCTCATCCGTTTTGCCTTATGATGTGCAAGAAGACATTTTCTTTGAAGACGAAGAGTATCCCAGAAATTGGGGTTTCTCAAACCATTCTTTGGTGAAGCCTTGCCTGTTTTGCCCTATGATGTGCAAGAAGATATTTTCTTTGAAGAAGAAGCGTGCCTTGGCGAACTTTGTTTTTCTCAATCCGTTCTTGATGCTCCTCTTCAAGATGAATCTTGCCTAATTGAAGAAGCATGCATTGCTCAGCCTCCTTTTGCTGCTACTATCTTGACCATTGATTCAGCTTGCACTTCCATTATGGTTCAAAATTCCCATCTTCTTGAAAAATCTCAATCAAGCACTGGTTCTGTCCAATTTGGGTCCAAAACAGAAGCTCCTATTATTGCCAAAGGCATTTTTCCCTTTCCATTAATCAATGGCGGTGTCTGTCACATCCCTGATGCATTGGTTGTCCCAGCCCTTCGGAAAAATCTTTTGTCGGTTGCCAAAGCTACTGATGCACATATGGTGGTCGTTTTTACTCATGAGCAGGTTCTATTCTTTCCAAAAGATGTACAGATTATCGGGGATCCTCTTGCTCTTGGTGAAAGACACGGAAATTTGTATGAAATGAATTTATTGGTTCCTGATCAAGCACTGTTTGCTGCTCACCAAGATGCTCTACATCTTTGGCATAAACGCCTTGCTCACATCAACGTAAGAAACCTCAGGTATTTACAACATCATCAATTGGCTTCTGGTATTGATGTTCTTCCTGCTGGAGATTTGTCCACATGTCATGCATGTATGCTCGGCAAACATGCCCGTAGAGCCTTCACTGCTGTTGGAACTCGAGCAGATAATCTTCTTGATCTCATCCACTCAGATTTGTGTGGCCCAATGAAAGTTTCCAGCAGAAAGGGCAATGCATATTACATTGTATTCATTGATGACTTCAGTCGCTGGGTTACTGCATATTTTCTCAAACGCAAGAGTCAAGCTCTTGATGCTTTTCTACTCTTTAAGGCGTCTGCTGAGAACCAAACTGGGCGCCAAATTCGATGTTTGCGAACGGATGGGGGAGGTGAATATCTAAGTAACCTCTTCCAGAACACATGCGCTGATGCAGGTATTCACAGGCAGTATACCACCAGGTATACGCCCCAGCAAAACGGCGTAGCGGAGCGGAAAAACCGCACTATTTGTGAAGCGGCTAAATGTTTATTGGTCCATGCCAATCTTTCTCGACAATTTTGGGAGGAGGCTGTCTCTACCACCATTCACCTGCAAAATCGACTCCCAACTGTTGCTGTTCCTGGAAAAACACCCCACGAAGTCTGGTATGGTACCAAACCTGACCTCTCTCATGTTCGCATTTTTGGCTGTCACGTTTATGTTCAAGTGCCCAAAGAACTTCGCACCAAATGGGATGACAAAAGTGTATGCTGCCGTTTTGTTGGATATTCACCAAACCACAAAGCCTATCAATGTTGGGATCCTCTTGCAAATCAACTTCATATCAGCACTGATGTCCACTTTGATGAAACAAGGTTTTCTGATCCAGACCCCAATCTCAATACTGATTTTATTGACATTGACATCCTTGTACCTGATCCTATACCTTCCAATTTTTTGGATCAAGAAGCTGCTCGCTTAGCTCGCACTCATGAACTACCACCCAATGCTGCTCCTCAGCCTGATCCAACTACAGTTGCTGCCCTTCAGAATCCAATTCTTGATCCTATAAACACTCCTTTGAGAAGATCCGAGCGCATTCGCACTCCCTCTCGCAAGCTTCTTGATCAAGTTGAAACTAGCATAGCAGAATGGGTATGTCTTGCTACATCCTCTGATCCGCCTACTATTCATCTTGCCATTCATGGCCCTGAGGGACCTCATTGGAAAGCTGCTGCCCAAGATGAACTCTCTTCCATGCATACCAATTCTGTCTGGACTCTAGTTCCCTTGCCTCCTGGTAGATCTGCTATTGATTGTCGCTGGATCTTTACTAAGAAACTGCAAGCTGATGGAACACTTGACCGTTACAAAGCAAGGTTGGTGGCCCGCGGGTTCACCCAAGTCCCTGGTCTTGATTTTCATGACACTTTTTCCCCTGTGGTTCATATGAATAGTCTTCGGACTGTACTTGCTGTTGCAGCCCAAAACGACTGGGAAATACTTCAACTTGATGTGCAAACTGCTTTCCTCCATGGTGATCTTGAGGAAGACCTTTTCATGCGCCAACCACCTGGTTTTGAGGATTCACTTCATCCAGAATATGTATGTCAATTGCATAAAGCCATCTATGGCTTGAAGCAAGCTTCACGTGCCTGGTTCCGGAAATTGGATATGGCTCTTCACGAAATGCATTTTCAGCCTTCACCCAATGATCCGAATGTATATCTTCGCAATCACGATGGCTACTTGGTTATCATCATCCTTTATGTGGATGACTTACTCCTTATTGGCAACACCCGCGATCATCTCATGGGTGTTTATAAACACCTTAATACTCTGTTTGCTATGAAATTTTTAGGTGAAGCCTCCTTTTTTCTTGGAATTCACATAGTTCGTGATCGATCCACTCGAAGTCTGCATATTGATCAGCGCAGGTACATTCAGGAAGTGTTGGGTCGTTTCGACATGCTTACTGCTCATCCCAGTTCCATTCCTATGGAACCCAACCTTAAATTGTTTGAAGACGTCATTGAGGAGTCCACTGTACCTGATTTACCTTACAGATCCCTCATTGGCAGCTTGATGTATATCATGATTGGAACTCGACCTGATATCTGCTACTCGGTAATAACCCTTAGTCAATTCAATGACAAATTCACAGAAGTTCATTGGAAACTTGCCAAACGAATTCTTCGGTATTTGTTGGGAACACCCCATCATGGCATTACCTATTCTCCATCGAGTTTTCCCCAGTTGACATTGATGGTGGATGCCAGTCATGGCACAAATGTTCATTGTCGCTCTACTACAGGTTGCTCCTTTCTTTATTACGGTGGCCTTTTAGGATGGATCTCCAAGAAACAAGCCACTGTCGCAAGATCATCCGCAGAAGCCGAATACTTGGCATTATCTCATGGAGCTCGTGATCTGGTCTCTTATCACAGATTGTTGCAGTTTGTTACTTCTGATCCTATTTTGCCTCTCCAAGTCTGGATTGACAATCAAAGTGCCATTAACATGGCTCAAGCTCCAGCCCATCGGTCACGGACACATCACATTCCTATGCATTATCATTATGTGAGGCAACAACTTGAGGAGAACTTCATTCATTTGGATTACATGTCCACCAAAGAAATGCTGGCTGATACATTTACCAAAGCTCTTCCTAGAGAGAGTTTCATGCATCATCGACAAGCCCTTGGAATTACTGAGTTCAGTGTCAAGGTTGCAGGGGGAGTGTTAGAGCATGCAACCACTGACACATCTACAACTGCCCATCATCCAGAATGATGGACCATCTAGCCGTTGTGTTAGACATTTAGTTAGTTTGTTACTATGTTTATGTCTTGCTATTATTAGCTCCTTAGATCTCGGAGCTCACTGTATTTATCAGATGATCAATCAGATATTCGTGTGCGTTCTTGTTGTCATCGTTGTTCTTGTTTTCACACTACAGACAAATTTCATTTCATTTCTCAGATATGTAATAAAAAAAACCAGAGCAACATAGGAGTAAAGCTCCTTTATCTCGGTATATTCATTGATAATTTTGACTGGTTGGTAGGCGAGGTGGCAGTACTGTGTTCTATACACGATTTTGCTTCTACTTATCAAGACAAAGATATTCCTACTTGAAACTACGAAGTTGAATAATGGCAAAAGAATGCATACATAAGAAGTTTTTACACACAGAATTGCATGTTGAAATGCATACATGTGAAATGATTAGAAGAAGCTGGTATTCAATTGTGATAATCATATTACTATTGCAAAACAGGCCTTCAGTCAGTGGCTACATTTACTGTTTGTCATGGTCTATCAAATCTTCAATCCCATAAAAACCTAAAGGTGTGATATTTTCAACATCATTTCTGTAGAAAACATGTTCCTTGGACATATTTACTTGCAGTACTACGCAATAAAAACTATATGAGCTAGACATATTTACTTGCAGTACTACGCAATAAAAACTATATGAACTAGAGCGGCATATCTGGGATATGGGGCTATCTGGGAGGGGTTGATCAGTAGCTGTCAAAAAGTTTAACAAACCAGTCTATTTTGAAAATAATATAAAAAGTATATGAAGCTGAGGCTACAATTTTACAAATTCCCCACACATAGAACAAATGTTGGGTCATTTTGCACACATAGTACAAATATTGGGAAGGACGCAACGGGATAAAGTCTATGGAAGTCCAGGGTAAAGCTATCCTCAGCTACTGCGAATACTAAAAAAAAAAGTGGATGTCTACAGCTTTAGCAATATCTACACGGAAATCTATGTGTACAGCTTTGATTTGACACCTATATATAGTTCTGTTCAAGAGATACACCACTTCCTTATCTCTTCCTGAAGCAAAATCCAATTTCAGATTGATAAAACACAATCTCAGAATTATTTTAGAGAAAAACCAAGGACGCATCATAGTGAAGCCCCTAGTCCGGAGAAGCAAGATTAAAAGGAAAGATACGAAGCTTAACGGAAAAGATCAGATTTGGAGGAAAAAGTTTCCTTTCCTTGATCCTCTGGAATGCAAAGAGGGTCCCCTGTTTTGCCAGAACTGCAGTAACAAGAATGGCGTAGACGCTCCAAGATAGTGCAGGTCATGGAAGCAACAAAAAGGGCTTCTCCCATGCCATTGTACTACGTCAAGGCAATCACCACCAGATTCTATACGTTTTCAGCAGCCACTTTTCATTCTTGATAAGAATGATCCAAGAATTGGGTAGGAATGCAGACCCACTTACCTTGACGTAGTGGAGTGGGAAGGGGTCAGGCATTCTTGCCAGCCCCCTCACTTGCAAAATCATGTGCTGTCAAGAATGCGTAACCCCTTCTCCTTTCCCATTACAACTTAAATAGAACAACATCATCTTTGTCAGCACCTAATTCTCAGGTAGGTAATGCTTCCAGTGACCAAACAAACAGTGATACCTGTTCGAAATTTGACATCTTAAAAAATCCTAGATTTAAAAAACGAATTTACAAATTACTAAAGTTATTGGCGAAATCAATCAAGCATTTTATGAAGCTTGCATTTCCTCTTTCAACAAAAAAACGTTAAGAGTAAATGATTATACTTTGGTGGGTCATGGATTCCTTGGACTTCTACCACGTGTCATTCCCCTTTAGGTTCAAGAATAAAATCTAGCATCTTAACCTTATCAAGAAGACCCCTACCTTCAAACGCTTCCTCGAGTTGTGAGTCATACTGTTTCTCGACAACTCATACCTTATTCCCCACTCCAAATCGGACCCGAACCATTAGTTCACGACATGCCCATCTATCGAATAATGTTTAAATATTTTGTAAGTTATTTTGCACATATTCTTTAAAAACAATACAGAGCATATTCACTGCTCGACATGAAAGAACTACCACTCTCCTTCATTAACAAAGGGCCACATAAACAATTAACAAATATTTTGGTGATGTGCAAATTTAGAATACCTATCTTAGGTTTTAAGATATAAAATTCAAAGATACTTATGCATTGCCCATAAATTTAATTCAAACAAACTTTATTTATTTGGGAGCTAGACGATTATGTAGAGCTAGTAGTCCACCTGTTCTGTTCTTAAGCATTTTAGCCAATACGTATACTACTCCAATAGATCCGTGTGCTGCAAGCATTAATGTCTTGTGTAAAAGTCCTTGAAGGGGTCCCTTGGCAATTTGGTTTGTCATAAAGCCTGAGTACTTGACTGCCATCATATTCAACACGATACCCATCCGTGTAACCAGCAAGAAGGTTGATACAAGAGGTACCCTGCTGCACAATCAGGTTGTAGTCACCTGCACAATTACCACCTCGGTATTGAAGAAACCTGCTGGTGGCATCCACCTTGGTTGAGAAATGAAAAACTAGAGAACATAGTAGCAACATGTATACAAAAGAAGCTCTTGCCATATTGAACCTGTTGAATCAAATGCTATTCAGTGAATGAGAAGCTATATACGTAGAGCGCATAACAATTTACCTTGCTTGCTAACTGCTAGATATTTGTTGTGAGTCTGTGGATGATTGCAGATAACTTATACCTCATGAAGTCAAGTTACTTACGTATCTTAGATATATTTTTTTCTTTTCCCCCTCTAAACTACGCTTTTTTTGTCACCACACAAGGAATACATTATCAATTACAATTTGAACACTTACAATATCTAGCATTATTATACTAGTATTTCGTAGTTGTTCTCTTTCTCATTTACTGGGTTGTTAGCAGGCATGAGGAGGATTGCTTTAACCAAACAAGATGATTAAACACATACATACGTGGGCAGAAAAGCTTTGATGTTTTACCATACCAATATCTAACATTATACTAATATCTTACATTTGCTTCATTCCCCTCGTAGACGTTGTGCTATTGTGACTATCTAGCATAAATTGCTTTTTTTCTTTCTTTTTCTTTAATATCCACAATACCGTTGCAAGGCCCCGAAGAGGCCAAAAAACTTTTTGGACACACAAACCATTACCACTTTTAATTATGCTAGTATTTCTTTCTAATTTGTGCAACACCCTTCCCAAGGTAAACCATCACCCCTTATAGTCTTAATTAAATCCCTTCTAAATCCCCTTTTGTATAGGTGTATAGTGATGTGAGAGATGCCTCTGGGCATCGAGAGCTGTTGGATGGGCATGTTTACGAGTTGCGGCCATAAATAGCGATCCTTGTTTGTGGGGTATACCATGGGATATAGTATGATTGGCAAGATACTATAAGGTTTGAACCAAAAATACCTTTAAGTGTTAATTCAATACATGTATTGTACAATTAGAAGGGAGGCTCTCGCTGCTCTACTCACCCCTTGCATGAATACGCATTCAAACAAAAGGGGGGTTTGGGGGGATTTAAGTAAACTTGTGAGTGGTAATGGTTTGTCCTATTAATATTTGTCCTTCTTGCTACCTTGGGAAGGATGTTGCACATATTAGAAAGAAATGTGAAAAGAGATAAAGTTTTTTTTTTTTTTTTTTTTGAAGGACTTGAGCCTTTATTATTCAGAGAAAGTTACAGAGTACAATGGGGACTAATAACTCAGTGGAGAGAATGTCCACTAGAGCAAAACCACCCCACTCAAATATAACATCTAAACGATATGAAGAGAAAGCAAAAACTCATAAGTAAGTATGAATCTGAAGATAGTGCTCCCAAATACGGCTCTTCACCTCATTAGCAATTGATGAGCACCTGAATGCTTTGATAATTTGTTGTTGGGCATCAAGAAGGATCTGTGCATCTGAACAAGCAAGACCTTTGAATATGAGAAGATTCCTTCTTTTCCAAATGGACCAAATGATCCATGTAGAAGTAAAATGAAACGCCCTTTTTGCCAAATTATCCCAACTACTTGGATAAACTGCTAATAACACCTGTTGGCTATTCAAATTGCAACGAAAGAGGCCTTGAAGCCACAACCAAGCATGTCTGACATGTCTACAAAGGAAGAAGCAATGCTCAATTATCTCGTCCCTCTGTGCATATAAGGGACAAAGTGCGCATACCTACGGGCTAAATTTGTGCACCGTAATATTAAATGCACGGCACAACGATGAATGACTTGCCACCATAAAAACAGATACTTTGGGATGGAGTAGTTTATCCCATACCCATTTCCATCTTGCGTCACGATCCCTAGGAATGACCAAAGGCCACTTGGACAAAGGAGGCAAGACGTCCGCAGCAAGCAAGACCTTGTACATGGAATTCACCAACTTATCTGCTTTGACACGCTCATGAACTACCCAAGGCTGGGGGCCATCCACTTGTGCTACTGGAGGAAGAATTGAAGACACCTTCTACACCTTAAAAGGAGGAACTTAGCCCTAAACTCTTCCCACCATGTCAGCAATTGCTTTTGATTATTATACCAATCAGATATCATATACACACCTCCTTCTCTCCATCGACGCTACATCAATGGGTGGACTGAAGCTACCAGAGGACCACCGTCCAATGGAATCCACCAACAACTTGCAGTAGTGTTAGTGTGCGCAAGATGGTGATGATGAAAAGAGATAGTCTATGGAAGTCTATGAAACACCCAATCTACTTCTGTTGTACGATACCTTGCCCTCTAATATCTTGGTGAAGAAAAAAGAAGATGGAAATTTAAGTCTTAAGCTTGCTTGTTTTTGGTATTTCCAAAGCTAACTTTCACATTGGACGACCCACTCATGCCGGAGAGGTATAGACTTCTATAGGGCTCCAGAGATACTCCAGCATCAATGCAATTACTCAATAAAAGTTGATGTCTACAGCTTTTGCATTCACTATATAGAAATCTATGTCTACAGCTTTGGCATATGCGTAGTTGCATTCAAGAGATACACCACCTGCTTATCTCTTCCTAAAGCAAAATACAATTTTAAAATGAAAAAACACAATCTCAGAATCATAAAATTGAAGTAAAATACAATCTCAGAATGATAAAATTGAACTACTTAACTTATGCCGTTGTTAATGTGTGTTGGCTTGGGCTCAATTCTCACATCTTCCAAATTGGAATTATAACCAATTGCAGGTTGCAACATTGGTGTGACGTTCCACGTATTTATATGTCTTTTTAGGTATAAATACATGACATGCCACTAAGAATAATTGATGGTGCATTAATTATTCATAAGCTAAGGTTAGCTATGTTAACTCATTAGTTATTAAGGTGGAAACCTAACCCTAAACTCTAATTCGAATTTAGAGCTTAACCTAATATTAAAAAGGCTAAAATACTAAATTACTTAATAAGTAATTTAGCATTGACATTTGGCGCAAATCGATTGGGCAAGGGGGAGTTGCTAACTTGGGACACCCAACCCAATTTGCCCCAATTCGATTTGGGGGGCAATTGGAGAAGGAGGAGGAGCTTATTCAACCAGCAGGGCATGGAGAACCTGAGAGATGGGGGATCAAGCTTTGATACCACTGTGACGCTCCCCGAACCTATACGATGCCATAGAGTTATCCAATTCATTATCGTCTTAAGGGTGTTAAAGTCATAACCTATAGGAGGTGTATACCTCAAGGCAAGGGATTCTTGAGCCTCTCCTTCAGAGTCTAGCATTGCTCCCCCTGAGTAGGAAGGAAGGAAGGAAGATATTTTTTATCGTCCACGGAGACCAATCGGTCTATGGGACCCAATACAAAGACGCAGCAAGCGGATTACTACTCGGATTAAAATAACTAACCCAATATCTTCATATACAAGCATACCATTATGCTTATTTATAAACCTTATCCTGTAACATTCTGTTCGCCTTGTACGAATATCCTATTATTTTCGTGTATGGCATAAATCTGAATGTCACATCGACATCCTTGATATAATCACTAATGTAGTATTTGATACTACTTTCCAACATTCATGACCGCTACCTTGTTATTCAATTGCCGACCAAATCGTCCAATCCTCAGACCTGCAAGTCTAGTACATGTATTTTCCATTTACATTCTTGTCTCGGCCTTTAATGAATCCGTTCCTATATAACAACCTCGTGGATGATATTATCCACTAGGAATTCAACTTCAGGTTGCCCCGACCATATTTTCTCAGCTTGTTTATCTTGTACCATATACATTTCGTGGTTTTGACACCGCACTTTTTAGACTCTCTAACCCTAATTCGACTTAATAGTCACAAATTCCACAGTGAACCATCATTCAATTAAATTGGGATTATGTCTTAATTTTGGGATAAATTTTATATTGCACTTTTTTAGTAACTTTGTTAAATTCACTTTTTTAGTAACTTTGTTGCCCTTAGACTAGAATAGACGTTAACATATAATCACACACGGGAATATAAATTCACACCTTAACTTCAAATTACAAAATCATATATCATGAAACTCAAGTAGTACACAACTTTTATTAAAAGTGATTGATACATAGTAACTGTTTATCATTTTTCCACCAACATCCCCAAGGATATGAGAACCTTATTCCTTATATCCTGAGGTATTGTAACTCTCGCTGTTTTACTAGGAATAGTTTTTGGAGTCCACGAGTACAATACGGTTTCAATGTCTAGCCAAAGATCGGGATCACTAGGATTTCTCCTCCACCTCTTTGTCCAACAATCTGAATATCTTTCTTTATCGGTGACATTACTCAACTGATGTACTGGACACCACCATTCCACGCGCACCTTATTGAAGTTAACATCACCTTCTTCTTTGCAAATATCCGAGATAGTCCATCCCAACCACCACGTCAGTAGAAGGTTCATAACAATCCATGCCTAGATATTTTGGCCTATCCTTCTTAGGACCAACATAGTGTTTATCAGATTGAGGAGGAGCATATGCCTTCACAATGCTACTAATGGTACCATCATCTTCGTCAGCACCAGCTAATGTTTTCCACTTACTTTTAGGGAACCACCCTTCTTTCAGCTCTTCTGAGGATGTGTCTACCTCATCCAACAAGTTGATCACCTTCTTCCAATAATCTATCAATGCACGATTAGTCTCATCTGAATTAGTTTGCCAATGCTTGATGTAGTCATTGATGCCATCCTTAGTCAAGCCCAATTGCTTGACTTCTTGATTGGTTTTAGAGCTTTTGGTTGACGGGGAGGTATCATAGGCTTGCCATTTGCATCCCTGCGCCAAATTTCTGCCCCACCTCTCCACTTCTCCTCTGAAGGTCTCATTTTCCATTGCATGATTGGAATCCCTTCTCTCACCCAAAAAGTGAATTGAAGAGGTCTAGAATGACCTTCTATGTCGAGAGCATAACCATCCACAAAACTCTTCCAATCAGGCACTTCTTCTATGATAGATCCTATAAGAGATGGATTTGTACATCCATGAAATATTTCCAATAGCCACGGGAAAGTTGGTAACCGTCTCATTGTCTCAATACATGACTATATTTTCCAAACAATGCATCCACATCCTCATGAGTATGTCCAGGGCATTAGGAACCCCAAATTGACTCTTTCAAAAATACCCACGGGTTGTTAAGTAGGATAGGAAAGAAAACATCCACTGTTCTTATTTTGACCAAGCACAATTATCTAGTTGCAAGAGGAGCTTTACGGGTAGATCTGGGAGGTTTAGCCGCGAGATGTTGAAGCTCCAACATGTTCATTAGGTCCATTCCTCCTAAATCTTGCCTTGCTAAACTTTTCAATATTATTAGGGGTTCCATCCAACAATGCACTATGTAGTGCCGGCTAGTCTGTAGGATCCTGTAGGTGACCATTGTAAACCCTTCTCATAGTTTCTTAAACACCTCATGATACTCCCAATGTGAAAATCACGGACCATCACTCCACAACTCCAAACTGAAATGGCCATAATAGGTCCAGAGACTGCCCATGCAATATTGCCCCGGATCATTGAAATCGCAAAGGGTATGATCTTCCACATGACTTAGGAATGTACTTGAATTGTGGAAGACAAGTCTTCTGTTGGTCCATTTTATCATGTATAATACATAGATAGTTATTAGGTTCCATTGCGGATAAGGTCCTCCACATCCAATAAGTTGATCTACATGATAGTTGATCTGTCATATGGTCCTTCATATGTTCCCTTATCTTTGCCCTTAGACTTGTTGCACGGTCTTATCTAGTGTCTCCTTCAGCTTAGCACATAAATTGCACTTGGCAAAGTTGTTTGAAGTTGCTATGGTCACATGCTTGAAATGCTTATTCCATAGCCTACTAAAACTGGAAATTTTGGGATATAGAGGCCACTCCAAGTTTCGAAGCAATGCATTTATTTCCTCTAATATGCTCTCCTCGGGTACAATGGGATGGCAATCTCTTTTCAACAATAACTCTACCCCTGTTCATCCTTCTTACTCTTATGTGGCATGTTTTCTCGCATTGAAATCCACATATCTTTCAAATATTTCCTTTGCAGCTATAGTTCTTGAGGTAGGCCTTACCAGGCCAGTGTTCCCATGCAATGCAATTTTACTACCATTTTCATGTCTCTTTTGCCAGTTGTGCCAAGAAGAGGTTGGAATTCCATGTATAGCCATCCATGCTTTTGAACATATCCACTTTCCATTCAATGGGAATCTTTTCTTCTTTGATCTTTCATCCTGAATTGCATAGCCAAATATGGTGTACATGAAATTCCTCCTGCTATCACACTTATGTTCCTGATATGTAGCTCTTGCTACCACCATCTCCTCTATTGTGAACATTCTAATACAGGAGGCCCAACAACATTCACTTCCTCTAACCTGCATCAGGGCTTCAGGAGAACAATCATAATCTGACTTACATCTTTTGGTGGGATAATGTTTGAAAGTTGGAAGTGGCCTCTTGCTACACTGTGTGAACATTATTGATAATGGTTCTACATCTATAGGAAACGTGTAGTTCCCCTCCAGTTGAATACTATCCCTAGGCCATGCAACAATAGTTGGAACCTCTAGTTGCTTCACACAAGCTAGGCATTCTTGTTTGCCTGAACCCTTTTCCTTCCAATTGTCATATAATTTTGAGATTGCCACACCTAACCTGTCCTCCCCTAATCTTTCATCATTCACTGCATTGATAGGATCTGCTAGAACAATAATCCCCTCTCCTACTGCCTCTCTGTTGGATGCATGCAGGATCTTGACCTTTTTGTTTTTCCAATCAACCCGAGTATAAAGTACAATTTCCTTTCCTGTGGCATCATCCTTTTCATTTGAGGTCTTTTCCTTTCCTTTGCCATCATCTTTGTCATCTTCATCCTTTTCCTTTCTGGTCTTTTCCTTTCCTTTCCCATCATCTTTGTCATCTTCATTAGTTGGGGATTTTTCCTTGCCTTGATCACCATCATTGGGGGCCTTGGGGGATTTAGCATTTTGCATGCCATTGACCTAAAATGCATAAAAACCTATAGTAAGTTAGCATATCCAAATAACATCTCCCTAACATGTTCTTAAATGAAAGTTAACCTTAATAATAACCTTAATAACCTATAATAACTTAATCTATAATAATAATAAGTTAACCTATAATATATTAACTTATAATAACCTTAAATGTTGTAACCTTAGAAACAACTTTAAGGCTTTAGGTTAGCACTTTTAAGATTAGAAGTTTTAAGGTTAAAACTTCTAACCTTCAATAAATATAACCTTAGCCTAAAACTTCTAAAACTTAAAACTTCTAAATTCAAATTCATAAACTTTTAAACTTATAACCTTCTTTATGAACTTAAAAATATTAACCTTAACTAATAACCTTAACTTATTTACCTTAAAACTATTAACCTTAAATCTTATAACTTATATAACCCTTGCAATAAATGTTTTGGCGTAGTTATTATGCCGTGGATTTAAATTTTTAAAGCAGTTATTATTTCCAGTTTACAATCCCTTTCCAACTTTTCCAGCTTTTCTGTCTCTCATTCGAACTTCGAACTCTGGTGCGCTTTCGATCTATCTTCCGCTTGAATCTAAACTGCTGAATCGCTTTCGAATCGCCGCGCTTGGATCTATCCGCCGCTTTCGAACTATCTGCTTCAATCTCTGTGGCTCCAATCTTCTGTGGCGCTTCAATCTTTGCATGCAATCTGCTTCGATCAATGTGGCGCTTCAATCTTTGCATGCAATCTGCTTCAATCTGCTTCAATCTGCATCAATCTCGACTTTTCGGCTTCTATATGCTTTAAACTCGGCTTTTCGAGCTTTTCGGCTTCTACAATCATCTGCTTTAGGGTTTTCGGCTCAAAGGTTTGTAGGCTTTTTTGGTTTTTTTTTGGTTTTTCGGCTCTCTGACTTTGGTTTTTTGTGTTAAAGCTTCTCGGTCTCTAAATCATCTGCTTTTTGTGTTAAAGCTTTTTCTCGGCTTCTTAAGGCTCAAATCATCTCGAATCAAATCATCTGCTATTGGTTTTCGATCTTTTGGTTTCGGCTCGAAGTCAAAGGCTCAATTCTTTACCACAAATAGGTTAGTATCTCTCATTCTTTACATAAATAGGTACGTGTAACACAAATAGGTTAGTATCTCTCATTCTTTACATGTAGTTATTTTACAGAAAGCATGTTATTTACTTTTACATGCATCAGTATATTTACCACCTTCATATATAGATCCTGCTCTATGATCTTGTTATGTGATCTTGCCTATATGATCTGCTCTTATTCTATTTCACTAGCTCTTCCTCTATCTGTTCTAATTAATGATCTAAAATAATGAAGTTATTCTATTTCACTAGCTCTTCCTCTATCTGTTCTAATTAATGATCTAAAATAATGAAGTTATTCTATTTCACTAGCTCTTCCTCTATCTGTTCTAATTAATGATCTAAAATAATGAAGTAAATAATGATCATAGATCATATCTGCTCTATATCTTGCTCTATGATCTATGATCTATCTATGATCATAGATCTTCACTAGCTCTTCCTCTATCTGCTCTAAATAATGAACTAAAACAATGAACTAAATATTGAACTAAACAAGGAGTATTATTATTATATATCTGCTCTAACTGTCTTTATATTTTTGAATTCTCGTGATTACGCATTGCGCATTATGCATTTTGTTAGAATAATATGTTGGAATGGGAGAAATCGCGCTTGGCGCATTTCTATTTTTGGGTTACGTTTTTCCACTAGGTTAATGAAAGCGCGCCAGGCGCGTTTTTAGTTTGGCTTTTCAATTTCATACGGCTGGACACAAATCGCGCCAGGCACGTGTGAAATAGATCTGTGCTTGTCACAAAGCGCGCCTGGCGCGTTTTGAATTATGTATGTTCAGAATCGTTTTATGGGGAGAGTAATATATCATTTGCTAATTACTTTCTCTTGTTCTAGTGCCATGGATTTTCCTTATGCATGGACACTGGCTGATCCTAGTTCAAAAATAACCGGGTGGTTCTAGTTCAAATACACTTCGGACGGGCGACCATCAACTCACGGACCACGTACAAGATATTACTTGATTGTCTTTGTTCAAAACGTTCAAAGAGAGTTGGAGAATCCAAAGAAGCGATCTGTATCAGGGGCCATGGGAACACTTCCATCGCATCTCTGGACATATGCGGCTCCTCATGCTCCTAGTAAGGCTCATGCCAACAAATAAGTACGAGGATTTGATTTATAGTATCAAGGATCGATACAACACTCTGGTTTGGAGACTCGACATTCGCAGGGAAGATGAGGATCCTGTCATATCAGGGTGGTTCAGGTGGGACTTTTTGCGGTATTGGGCCGATGAAGTGGGCCTGTGTGACATATTGTAGAGATAGAAAGAATTCGCGCCTGGCGCATTTTTGCAAAAGAAGAAATGTACATATACTTTTTTGGAATATGAATACAAACTCGTGCCTGGCGCAATTTTGCACTAAACTTTTCTGTCATTAGTTTATTATGTTTTTTTATATGCAATGTCGAAAACATTGAATCCTGTGATGCCCTCCAGCCAGTATGACCAACCCCAAGAAACTACATATTTTCATTAATGTGTAGTTTCATGGGGTTGATAAGACTGGCTAAAGACCATCACAGAATTCAAAATTCACAACATCACGCAGATGTTATGATATATTCTTTCTTTTTTATCCAAATATACATACCTTTTTCAGACGTTCTTTTGGCCATGCTACAAATGTGCCCACGCTTTCACCAACTGTATCGCCACCGGGATGTCTTCTTGGAAGAGCCTCATCTTCATAATTGCAGTTTATAATGGAAATCTTACAGAAACTGTTTCCAAGAGGAACACCATGACACATAGAACTTGGATTCAGATCTTTGATTTTACATAAGCCTACTCGGGCTTCAAGTTTCTTTGTTAAAAGATAGCATTCTTCTCCGATTAGCGATAAAGAACCAGAATGCATTGGAAAAAATAGAGGACGAAAAATAGAGAACAAGAGAATGCATTCGGAATGGAATCACACTCACCATAGTTCAGCAGACATCGAATGGGATTGAAGGCGGCTCGATCGAATGGGATTGAAGGCGTTGTAGACGGATCTTGGGCCTCGATAGTCGATTGTTCTTGGCTCGATAGTAGGAATGATCTTGGGCGCTCTGATAGTAGGTGGCCGATTAGGTGGTAGTAGATTGCCACATATGCATTTCTTGAAATTAATAATTAATTGTTATCTTGAAATTGCACTAAAAAGAAAAACACAATTTAAATTTGTAAATGAGCGGGACGGGCGGTTAATTAAGGCGGTATAAATTTAAAAGGACGCGAACTTGAATTTACGGTTGTAAATATGACGGCCTAGATTATGAACGCATACATATAAGTTTAAACCAAAACCCCAGTCTCATACTATCTGCACTTGCAGTTCTATGGCGTCTAGAGGATCTGGCCGCGGCCGAGGCGCTGGTAGAGGTGGGCGACAGCCCAAAGCACAAATCCCAAGCCTGGATGCTGCTGAACAAGCAGAAAGCATAAATCCAACAAGCGCCTCAGGTAATTGATCTGTTTTTGTTTTGTAATGCTTCGGTTCTATTGCGCTAGCAATAGAACCGCCATTCCTTGGATGGGGACGCCACCTCAGCTCCTTCCCTTTTTATAGCCCATTTTTCCTTTTCTTTGGTTATCGGCGTTCTCCTTGGGCTTTTCTCCTATCTTACGGTCGCCTCTACCTGGTTTCCCGCCCCCCCTCCCTCTTAGTCGGTTTTGCATGACTTGACGGTTTGTTTGATCTCTTTATTCACTCTCGGCGTGGCCTTTGTCGCCTCTGAGGCGGTACCAACCGGTTTTTTCTGTCATTTGGTTTTTTGTCTTCTTCGTACCGGTTGGTCGACCGTGCTATTCTCTCGGCGTGGCCCTGCGGCCTCCGAGTTGTCTTTCCATCATATCTGGCATCAGTCCTGCCACTGTTTCATTTCTGACGATCTAACGGGTTATGTTGTCCAGGTCCCTTTTTTCAGGTGGCAGGGCTCGCAGTGCACAAGCCAGACGCAGGGGTACTTGTTCCTGGGACGTTGGGCATCGATCGTCTTCCATTGATATCGTCTTCTTTTGTGATATAGTCTTCAGTTTTCATCATGCTCTCGATGATTGTCTAGTTTCGGAGCATTTAGGGTTCATTTTTTTTTCAATTTATCTATCCCTAGTGAGGGATCCATTTGTACTCAGTGTTTTTTCAAAGCTCAATGAGAACACCACTTCACTTCGGCCACTTGTTGTGTCTTAGGACCCATCCTAGGAATTGATTTCTGCAATTGTTTTTGTAATTGTTTTGTTTTTGTTTTGTTAGGTTTTCAGGATGTTTTTCTACCTGTGTATTTTCTGTGTATGCGTGTCTCTGTGTATTTTCTACCTTTTATATTGTTTCTGTGTCATTTCTACTGCTTTTACTACCTTGTTTTGTGTGTTTTTTGTTATAATCTTCTCCTGTACTCTGTGTTTTTTGTTTTGTATTCTCCATTTTGTATAATGTAGACCGTTTAATTATAGTTTCTTGCAGACTTGTTTGTTTATACTTTTGTTCTGTATTCTCCAGTTCTTTTGACAAGTCTTTTTTGTAGCCTAGTATGTCTCTTATAAAAGAGGTGTTTGTAGGGCCCCTCTTAAAAACGCGCTCGGCGCGATTTATAATGTAGAGATGATTGTTTTTGGTTGTCTGCTACTTTTCCTGTGTACAATTTATGTTTTTGAAAGTAAGGCGTCTATCAAAACGCGCTCGACGCGATTTCATTACTCACCACATGATTGTAACTTTCAGGATCTTCTAAAAATGTGAAAAGAAAAGCAAAGCCTCCGCAGGGTCCAGGGACATCTGCACAGAAAAAACCAAGAACGGATGAAGATGTATCAGTTGCAGATTTGGCACACGTTGTGACCATAGACGATACGACCGGAATAATGAAGGCTCAGGTAGAGCCTCCATGTCCAGAAGAAGATCTACCAGAGGGATCTGAATGGTATGTGGAGATCTTCAAGACTAGCGGAAAGACAGATCTGATTTTCATGTCTAGAGTTAAGGAAACAGATCAAATGAAGCAAGGTATTCTGATCACATGCGAAGAACAGGACGATTCTTACTGTTCCGTATTACTTGAAGCGGGTCAGAAAAATAAAAAAGTATTGAAGAAGTTAAATTACTGCAGTGCCAGTTCCTTTAAAGAGACAGCCCTAAGAACGGATGAGGCCGCAGATAACCTCTTCAAATTTGGCTGGTCAGGTGGTGATCTATTGACACCAAAAACAATATGTGAAGGTCTCTCAGCTGTGAGAAGAGCAATCAGTACAAGGCCATCAGCTAGTCTGTACCTACAAGCTTTAAAAGAGAAGGAAGATGCAAGTTCTAGAGCCAGGGATACACCAGACGTTCTAGGCATTACAGATATGACTAGTGATGATGACAAGGCGAGACAGTTAGAGGCCATGAGCAAACTCAAGAAATATGCTGACAAGTATCCACTGGGCCTTAGATTCACGCATCCTATCCATGTCGACAGGCTTTTCAGGTCCACGAAGGCCATGTTTGTCAGCAGAAGATACGACAAGCAGCACGCAATGGAAATAGTCAACAGCATGATAGAAAACCCAGGACAGGTGCCAATGCCGGCAGATGTGGTGCCTTTTGATATGAAGACGAAGAAGGTGTTGATATGGAATAAACTTGAAGATTTAATTGGCAACCTCGATATTCACTTCATGATAATAGATGGCCAGCATTCAGTGGAGGCGCAGAAGGTTTTGATTAGTCAAGCACAAAAAACTGGAAATCAGTTATTCTATAGACTGTATTCAGTCAGAAATTGCCGGTTCCTCAGTGGCTCAACAACAGCAGCAGAATTAGCCGAAATCAGCGCGCTACTGAATGACATGGGAAAGACATTCCTATACAAAAGGTATTTTATTCTCCCACACATAGCGTTCCAAATCGCGCCAGGCGCGTTTTCGCTAATCACGTATTTACAAGAAACGCGCCTGGCGCGATTTCTTCATATGGCATCTATGAAGAGATCGCTCCAAGCACGTTTTTTAAAATACGTGATTAGTGAAAATGCGTCTGGCGCGTTTTATGTTGTTATTTGTGTGACGGATTTACAAGAAACGCGCCTGGCGCGAATTTGTCATCATGAAGAAATCGCGCCAGGCGCGTTTCTTGTAAATCCGTGGTTAACGAAAACGCGCCTGGCGCGTTTTATATGTTACTTTCACGGCCTGACTATTTTTTTTATCTAACGGCCCATATTTTGCAGTCCGTATATGGAGCAGTTGCGGCACGCTCGTAACCAATGGATCGAATATGGAAAACCAATGCCGACCAGACAAGGGCAATCTAAAAGTGCCGAATTCAAATTACTAGAAAGGACACTGTGCCAAACCATAATACAGGACAAGACCAAAGGCACTAGATCAAAGAAGAAAAAAGGGGATGCACAAGATGGCACAGAAGAGCAAACGGTGCCAAAGGATGCCTGCAAGATTGTTTTTTCTTCTGACCAGGTATGGGAAAAGTGGAACGAATTTTGGGACGCCTATTCGGAAAAGAAGTTGCCAGATTCGTATGGCAGGTTTCCTCCGCAAGATACGTCTATTTTTGATATACATATCACAGAAATGAGAAAGGCACAAGGATTGGATGATGCAGAATTAATCTAACGCATTTCTAGATAGTTGCATCGAAAGGAAGTTATCTACAAGAAAACGTCTGCAGCAAAGCACTTGACATCTTTCGAAGATGCATGCGAATCGATAAAAAATATGAAAGTCCTGAAAAAAGCTGTTGGCGAAGAACTGCAAAGACTCTCAGGAGACATGATGTTATCAGAGATAGGCTTAATGCAAAAGTACAACGTATCTAATGATGACATTAAGAAATATGTATTTTGGTCAAAAGATTTTGTGAAGCAGCAAAAGGCAAAGAATGTGGCAACTCTTAAGGGGATTCACACGAAAGTTGCGTCGACCTTAAAAAGAAAAGTTGCTTTGGTGAAGAAGACGGCAGTAGAGGAGTCTCCTTTTTTCTATAAGGTGTCCCTTTGGTTATAAGTGTGCCATGCGAGAGGTGGGTGAAGGGCCAACCGACATCACTCTATTTGTTCTTGATAGCCGTGGCACGAGATGGACACTGGGATGATTCTGACACCTTCTTCAACACATGCGGTGGTTTGACGACCGAGATGCATTATACTATCGTGACGGTTTGCCACTCGACATGTCCCTACGATATGCACTAGCTGCCGCAAATGATGTCGAATGCATTAAAGTGATGAGGCAAGCAGTAATGATAGATGAAAACAAAGATAGTGAGTTTAGTACCGAAAGTAAGATCTCACATGTGCTAGTCCTTATGATAGCCATTATGGATGATAAAGAATATGAAAGACTCAAGGGGAAACCAGAAGGTGAGAAGATTGCTTGGCAGTGCTATCAGCTAGATGAACCCCTATTGAAAAATATTTTTTATGTCGAATCCAATGCTGAAGACAAAGGAAAGGAGACTGCAGATGTGGATGTGGACTTTGAAGAGGACAAAGAGGAAGAGGAAGAAGAAAACTGGGTCGACCCTGTCCTTAATTCACCAATCAAGTATGAGCTACTGACGGGCAAGCATAAGGGAGGCTGAATAAGCACGGGTTTTCTTTGGCCCTTCGAAGTTTTTTCGATTGAAGCCTTACGCCCTTTAGAGTCTACGTGTTGGGAATTTCATGTTGGAGGTTATGTCGGGCGGGAAGCTCTGAAGCTAGCTAGGAAATGCCAAAGTGTGGTCTCTGATGGTCAAGCCAAGGACTTCCTTGATATTTTTTTTGAGAAAGTGCTAGAGGTGGCACCTAGGGGTCCGATAGGTAGTGCAAAAAATAAAGCTTCCACCTCTAAGTCCGAATTACCTCCAGATCTGGCTGCAGAGAGGGAAGAAATGAGAAAGCATCTAGAGGGCATAAAGAAGAATATCGACAAGCAGCAGCTTAACTATGCGGCCGAGAGCATGCCTATCATTCCAATCACATTGGAAAATCCGACTGAAGTGGATGTAGGTAACGCAAACGAAGAAGACAAAATCCTAGATGATACTGGTGGATTCGGAAAGCTCGTCGAGGTTAGCATAAAGAGTAATGAAGTATCAACCATAGTTCAAACACTAAGTGATGTGGCTGACACTTCTGGCAGACCGAAGACAGCCGAGAGTAAGCACCTTATTGCGGATGTTGAACAGGAACCAGAAAAGTATGTGATTCAAACAGAAATGAAAATCGCGCCTGGCGCGATTTCAATTCTTCAAATAGAATTGAAAATCGCGCCCGGTAGCGATTTCAATTTTCTTTTCCTTGTCTCACAAGTGTGTGCTTTATTATTCTGAGACCTAATCCGGTTTCCTCCAAAATTACGGTGTTCGATTTGAATGGAGTGCTGCAAAAGCGTTACCTAAAGCACAATTCCCTTTATCATGGTATGCACAGAAACCATTTGAGACATATACGAAATGGGTATATCCGCGGCCGTATCTGAAGGAGATGTTAGACCAAGCTTTCACTTTATTTCGTTGTGCAATTTGGTCGTCGATGGAGAATAGAAATATCTGAGGAAGTTTTGAGAGTAGTTCCCGAGTTACATAGAGATTGGGCATCTGTTTGGGATCGAGCAAATGTAAGTCATTCAATAACCGAAGGATCCCTGAGGTAAAAAAATATTTGTGAAATGCTTGGCGACATGATGGATGACTTGGCGTTCGGGAGAAGGAAGACATCATTAATAGTTGATGATGACGCGCCTTGAAGTGTTGCTTCAATCGATCCACGATCACTAAATCCACCATCCTATCATCCGAAGATTTTGACAAAGATGACTTCCTCGCCGTTTTGTCGATTATCTTGCACCGAAATAGCTACTGGGAAAAAGCGGTCGAAGAGATACAAACACTATACCCATAACTTAATCGGACGGGGAAATAGGCGGGGACCTAGAGAAGATCGTTCTAGAAAGGGAACTTTTTGATATATATATGTATACAGGAAATACACGTTCCAAAAAGTTTTGAATATGAAATATACTTTACACCAAACCTCTTTCGAATATATATTGTGTTCTTATATCAGCATTATTGGTTACGTATGCGTATTGTTCTTTTTTATATTATGTGTATGGTTTGCTATACTTGCAATAATTTGTATGTATATACCGTCAATAATTTAGGTGTCTATAAATACGTATGCATGAAATTGGCAAACCATCGGCCGGATTCCATATACGCTTGTTATTATGGCACATTCTATTACACGCCGGATGAACCATGCGGACCTCTGCGGTGCCCTTGAGCTAGAAATAGAACTTCGGGACTGGCTTGATGTCGTTGCTATGAATCCCGCCCGCTTCTATCGATCCCTTTGATGTTGTAATCCATCTTATATGGAATCGAGCATGGTTTGTTCATGATCGGCGGGATCTCAAAGACACCGCTGCGGCGCTTTGTCGGCGATGATTCGGATTAGTTTTTAAAGTTTATGTTCCACTATAATACGTTATTTATGCGAATAAAATCGCGCCACGCGCGATTTGACCCTTGAAAATCTTTGTTTTGTAGCAACTTGCTTGCTGTTATTTATTCGTAAAACACAACAATTTCAATGTTTAGATTTCGTTGTCGTCGGTGATTGTACGAATTAATAAGCAATTTCCTACTTTTTATATTGCCAACATTCTTTCATAATATGGGTCATTTGTACCGAATATTTGGATGCCTTTGCATTTCAACATAAAATGCATCTTCCTAGCCCGAAAATGAACTCAGTGCAAAAGTGTGGTTAATTCAATATAATGGTCAATAAAAGGCTTATACGGCGCGATTTTGGAATAGACATAATCCCAATTTAATTGAATGATGGTTAGTGAGAGATGCCACCCAAAGTTTTTAGTGGACATGTTTAATAGGAACTCTTATCTTCATTATTTCCGTAATCATATGGATTGTGAACTGAAAATTCTATTATACACCCCTTCTTGTTGTTGTCATGCTTCACCATTAAATGGTCCTAGTACATATATACCAACGAGGAGCTACTCCACGAGATACATACACAGTACCAAGTCTAGACCACATTCTCCTTGGTACCTTGTTTATACTCCACACTTTGGGGCTATTCAAAGTGTCCCTTCAACTTCCTTATATTTGCATTTTTAAATAGAAAGAACTATAAGGGCTATTTCGAGACAACCTGTTATGCACTAGCACCTCTAGTGATAATCAACGCACCAAAAGGGAAGATCCTTCAAGGAAATTATTATCCAATGGGCCCCACCATAAACCATATCAATTCCTCCCCCTCCTCGAGATGCTTGCCCTCAAACATGTGGAACACACTAATGTTGCTACGAAGAATTGAACCTTTGCTCTGATACCAAATGTTACGCACTAGCACCTCTAGTGATAACCAACGCACCAAAAGAGCAGATCCTTCAAGGAGAGCATTATCCAATGGGCTCCAACCTTTCCAGGCTTTATCCCATACCCCATAAACCATATCACAACCTCGTTTTCATGATTTCAAACTAAAATGCATTTGCAAGTTGAAAAGCTATTCTGAGACAACTTTGTTGTCGTGATTTCAAGCTAGAATGATTTTGCAACCTCGAACCAATGAATATTCAAAACATTTAAAAGCATCCCACATCTTGCAAAATGTAGAGAGAGGTTGGCATAACATTTAATTTGTATTTTAGAAGGATATGGGATTGACATATGGTAGATTTGAGCTGCACATGCAATGGGATGAAACAAATTTGGAGAAAATAAAGTAATTATTGATTTATATATTGGATACATGGACACTATAAAACATAAAAAATGCAAGAATAAAAAGGACATGTGAATACCACTACTTGGAAGCAAGTTTGTTAGATTTATACAGTCAGTTTATGTAGTGAACATGCCACTTTTTATTACTGCAAATAGAGGAGCATACATTCTTATCCTCATGCCTCAAACCTTAATATTGGAAGTCTGTCCACAATGTCTAATAGTCGAAAAGAAATCCCAACGAATTAATCCAACTATAAAATAGCTAATTTCAGAGCTACAAAATATCGTTGCCATTACCTTACAACCTGTTGAGATACTGAATGCAATTTACAAATTTGCATAAGTAGGACACAAACTACTATGTTCAGTCATTATCTCTTGAAAACATGCATTGAGTCAATACAATCCAACCTAATCAAAATCTATTAGAATATGCACTGAGTTAATGCAAGCAAATGTAATCAGCAACATCCTCTTTTCTACTCCAAAAAGTCCTTGATGACAAATATGCTAAGACATTCAACCAGGACATATCTGCAAGCTGTAAGCGCAATGAAACATGCATTGCATGCTCTTTGAAATCACGTCATAACTGCGTGTGCGGACATTGGAAAGATTCGGCAATTTTTAAGTCCTGAGCAATAAGAAATGATTTCAGATATTTAAGAATAGAGAACTGTGTAAGCTCAATGGGACATGCATGCACTTTGCAAATACCTCGTAGCTGCATGTGAGGATACCAGAGAGATTATACAATTTTATGGCTCCATCAAACCTTGGGCATTTGGACCTCTATAAAGTCATTATATCTAGGTACCATGCTTCGAATGGCAACACTTCTAATGGCACCACTATTTACATGACATTCAGAGTGTCTCCTTCAAGATGCATAAAGGCTTCTAAGGCTGGCCTCTACGCCTTCCAAAGCATTGACTGAGAACGGTTCTGAACATTGCTGATATACAACAACGCCAACTATGGTTGCAATGGTTTTGTAAATTAGGGTGTATGTGAGATTTAAATATATCTTTCGCTCTGATTTAAGACTTACATAAGGTAATCCATTATTGAAACTTGATATGAGAAGATAGAGAACTGCTATAGAAAAACAGAAAAAACTTACTTGATTTGCGGTGCCAAATGCATCCTACTCTAGTCTAAGGGCCAATGTTATATCAACAAAGCACTATATAGATTCTTTGGGTTAATTTAGCAGTTTGCTTTGTTAAATTATATTAGATCATAGATCTTTCTTACATGCAACTTCAATGCCATGAATTGCATTCTTGGGAGGCAGACCTGCAAAAACAAAAGGTAAAATAACATATCAACAATGACAAAGGAACTTTGCTTAAAGAAATGCGGATGAAGCAGATCGAACATGTCCAAATTTTCTTTTTAGCTCACATAGCTTTAAATGAGGTATTTTAGCAATAATGGACAATTTCTGAGACCCTATATTCTCTCATTTATGATGCAAGTCATTGGCCATATGATGGATATCCTTCTGCATGGTTGAGATCTAACTCAAAACATTTTCTACAATACGCACTTAGCGGAGCCTAAATATAGCTTGTAAAGTTCTAACCATAAACTTACCTTTGGATGAAGATACGATTATTACAGCATTGCCTACAACATGCTGCAAAGCTCGAATTTCATTGTCTCGAAAAATAGCTCATGCATCCAACGAAGATTAGAATGTTGCACAGACCTTTATTTTCTAGCTACACTGATGTTCTCAATACCAGACACATCAAACCATAATAATTTACTTTATAGCCATCTCTATCATTTGGCATGCACATAATAGAAGTGTAAAATCCCAACACATCTCAATGATGTATATATGGCTCACCACTAAAATCTGATAAGTGCCAACTTTCGTTTAAGACAAACAGATCATGAAATGAAGTACCCTCTCAAAGCTAGTTTTCTTCAAGATACTGCCTAAAAATAATGGTAGGCAACCATTTAAGTAAAGAATATCCTATGCGATCGAAAAAGATGAAACTTGAACATTTGGACTTCTATATTGACCTGCCATGAGTGGCAACACCTTTCATGGCACCACTATTTACAATGTCATCGATCCGCGTAGCGGATCGTAATTCTTGCGCCAGACGAGCATGCATGCATGCATTGCATGCATGCATCGCATGCATTTTTAGGTCGTTCATCAGGTTGCGGGATCGCTATTTATCACAGAGTTCTTCAGCGACTTTTCATCGGCGCTTTCTCATCTCTCAACAGTATCCATGGCTTCTATTCTTTGATCTCATGCAGAGGAGGGCTTCTTCTTGCATGAGCTACTCTTTCTTGACCATTCCTATCCTTTCTAACCTCTTCTATCTTTGCCTTTTTGTTCGGCATAGGACAATTCTTCAACTTTTCTCCTAGGATCTAGTATTTGATGTTCTCTGGTATCGGGATATTGTTGTTTTCATGCGAGTCGCCGAGCAAGAATGTCATCGATCCGTCTAGCGGAGTTTATCAGGTTGGGGGATCGCTATTTATCGCAGAGTTCTTCATCGACTTTTCATCGGCGCTTTCTCATCTCTCAGCAGTATCCATGGCTCCCACCCTGCCCCCCTTAAAATTGTTATTTATATGTTCATATTTGTTATAATTGTCGCGTGACACGCGTGACCACCCCCTCTTTTTCTATTGGTGATGTGCAGGTTCAGGGGTGATGCGCGACTTCGGTATTCTCTGTGGAGCGTGGGTTTTTTTTTGTGGGAACGTTTAGCAGCCCTGCATTGTCCAAGCCCCTTGCCAAGATTTTATCGCTAGGGTTTTTCCTCGAAAACCCGAAAGGGCGGGGTTCTTTAACCCCGACGATAAGCTCTCGGCAGGTACACTAGCCAACATCTGTAGCACACAATTTTATTTGGGGTCCAGGTGTTATAACTGGATATTCCCTATGTTTTTCATTTTTTGGGTAGCCTGCGATGTGCAGCTATCCACCCTATATTATTGTAGAAAAAACTGTTGAGATGAATGAAAAGCCTGCTGAGGGATGTTGTTGTTTTCATGCGAGTCGCAGAGCAAGAATGTAGCATTGTTGTTTGGTAACCATTTATGAAGTCATGACATCAGGGATTTGCTAGCATGGTCTTGTCCTCTATAAAGCACGGGCCTGATGAAACTCAGCAATTGCACATAGTTCCAAATCTTTTTATTAGCTCACATAATTTAAGTGAGGTATCCCAACATAAATGAACAATTTCTAAGATCCTATGTTCTCTCCTTTATGCTGGTTGTGCAACACATTGGCCATATATATATATCCTTTTGCATGATCCGGATCTAAATGCGCACAATACAACAATGAATATGAATGAAGAAATGTATCATAGGTTGTGTTTACCTTTGTGTAAGTGTTTATATGAATCTGTTGAAGCTTTTAACCCAGCAAACAATTTTTATCTGGTAGAAAAAAAGCATATAATTTTAATAACCATGCAACTAACCACAAAAATAGGACTGTAGATGTGCGCGCACAGTTCAACGAAATTCAAGAATTTATCTGATGTAAAACATATCATAGTCAGAAGATGACATCCATTGAAGATGAGAGCACACGTGCAATACAAACTAAATGAAGTTGCATGATAAAGAAACTGGAAGCAAGGAGATGTTGGCCTTGAGGATGGATTGTGCTAAAAAAGAGAGCAAAATCAAAGAACAGCATACCTCACGACCAGAAGTTGATGGGACTTCAAAGATCTTCAACATCACCTGCATTAGAAGCTTGCATCAGAACATTTGATAAAAATTTGCTCAGACCACACTGATCAATATGCCTAAAATAGACACACTGTATTTTACTCATGTGTAACACCAAAGCTAATCATTCAATAGAGCTTCTAATCTATTGTTTAAATTTGGTTTTCTCGGCAATCCAAAAATTTTTTGGATTTCTTTTTTTGCACTTTGCCTAAGGTTGTGGGGATTTTTTATGCTGGAAATTTTTTCCGGCTATCCAAAAATTATTTTTTCTTCAAAAACTACGATTTTGAGAGGGTGATGGATTTTCTTTTATGAGTAAACAATCTGAAGCTTGCATGTTAGCGATTACGTGTATCGACAGTCCGTGTTTGTTTTTGGCAGATCCATACCCATGTAGAAAATGGAAACGGCCTGCCACAGTCTTCAGGGGTGGAGCTTTGCAATTTATTAATATCCAGTGAACAGTAAAAAAGAAGCTGGGCTGTGTAACTTTCTTTCGATTAGCTTTTTCTATCACCGGCGGCAGCTTTCTTAGGTATCTTGAAAGTCATGCATTTTTGGAGTCCGATTTGCATTTTATGTCTTGTAGTGATGAATTTAGCCTATATTCCCTTCCTCAGAAATGTTTTCGTAAAGGAGATTGTTAGATGGAAGGATTTTTTGGCCATTCATTCCTTCTTGAATCGATCGATTTTAAGTAGGCGCATAGATCCCGGTTGATGGCAGTGAATCGGCTCTGTGCAGGTGTGCACCAACTTGCTTTTGTGTAGGTGAACATAGGTGAATCTGAAGAAAAGCAGTGCTGAAACTAAGGGTGTTTGAGGCCATTATTTGACAAGCTCCAAATTTAAAGCACGATTCACAGATGATGAATTTCTGGAAGCTATTACAGACCATAAAAAGGAGTACTCCGTAGGAGGTAAGAATTGGTTTCCCTAGATTCAAATCTCAGACTCATTAGCTTAAAAATTCATCGGATTTTCAAAGAAATTATGGTAGAATCAATTATCAGACTCAACCTGAATGTAAGAAGCTATGCAATGTAGGTTTCAATATTTTGTGCTTTTCTTCAGAACCACATGCTATCAGAGGTTTAAAGCCTTAGTATCGTTTCAAAAGAGCAGTTGCATTATGTTTGAAGGGACAAAACTTGCATTAACTCTGTCTGCATGCAGGACGTTTTTGAAGCTTAAAAATTCATCAGATTTTGCAAAGGCGTTACGGTAGAATCAGTACTCAGACTCAGCCTGAATGTAAGAAGGTATGCAACTTTGAATATTTTGTGCTTTTCTTTAAGACCACATGCAATCAGAGGTCCATAGCTTTGGTACTATTTAAAAAGAGCAGTTGCTCTCTATTTTGGTTTTCTCTTTCAAGGGATAAAACTGCATTAACTCTGTATGTTTGTTTACCAGCAGGGCCGCAGAGGTTTTCTTCAATAGTTGTAAGTGGTATCTCTTAATATTTTTGGTTTTGATTTCTGTCAATAGCAGTAGGTTATATCTCTCACTCAGATATTCCATGGTTTAAATTATAGACTTCTCGAGTATTACCCATGCATTCTCTGAAACTTGATTAACATTTTAGATCATTGGTTTGGATTTGTTGCAGTTTGTCATTTGCATGGCATGATATGGCCATGAATATGAAGGTACTCCAGTTGATTTTGGCCATATGTTCCTTATTTCCTGTGCTAGATAGTTCATAATGAACATTTCAAGATTCGCTGAAAGATTACTTTGAATCTTTCAAGTAATGATGCACTCTTTGCTCTATACGACGTATAACATAGACTGGAATACTTTTAGAAAGCAATTATTATGATGATTGTAAAAACGAATAATGAACATTTCAAGATTCTCTGAAAGATTACTTTGAATCTTTCAAGTAATGATGCACTCTTTGCTCTATACTACGTATAACATAGACTGGAATACTTTTAGAAAGCAATTATTATGATGATTATAAAAACGAAATCGATTTTAGATGTATATCCCCTTATCCTGGATAGTTTGTAACGAACATCCAAGATTCTCTTTCATGCAATGAAGTACTCTTCTGTTTATGTGCATGGCAAATTGAAGACCATGAACAATTATTATGATGTTTGAATAAACTAATTTTCTATTCTATTCTATTCTATATCAAGTAACAATCTCAGCAGGTGGTAAGTCTCAATAGACTTTTTTCAGAAGAGGTTACTCTCCAGAGCAATCATGTCAAGAATTTAGAGATGTATCTCATGAATTAAAAGATGCTCCACCAAGGAAACCTGAAGTAAGTTGGTGACTTTTCGTAGAAGTTATAAGTGGATTCCGTTATCATGATGCTTTGCATTTGTGTAACTTAAGTAGAGCAACAACATTATTTTTCATCAGGATATGCTTTATCATTGCAGACATGATAAACCTCTCAATGCAGATTGATGATGCAAGGAAAAGAAGAGCATGGTTTAAGAATTAGAGACCTTCGAAAGAAAAGCTACTCAATAAGCTGATGCTAATGTAGCCGAAAAATAACAGCTGGACGGAGAGCTGAATATTTGGTTACGCGCTTTTTTACATAAGCTAGATTGGCTGTTATGCCACAAGAAAACTAGGTACCCCATTTATTCCTTGAAGCCTTTGGTCCATGCAGTTGCATGAACCACTGTAGAACGTGATCCATAACACATTCGGACAAAAATTTTAGAGCCATCAGCTTCCTGCTTCCGACTTGGCTAAAAGACTGTCAGCATCAAGTACAAATGTGTTGTACAAAATAAAGGAAATAAAGGAGGCATTAGCTCACGTTCGCAATGAATCATGTAAGTCTTTTCTTTTTCTTTCTATGTACCCGGCCGGTTCTATGTACCTTCATCTCAAGCCAAAACTCCCAATCTGATATTCCTTAAATAATCCAAATACAATGAGTTTGGAAGAAGATCTGCATACAGTCAGAATAAAGTCTCTCTCTTTATCTTTCTACATTTCATTTTTGGATTTTCAGGTGAGCAAGAAAAATACATGAGTAGTTCCTTCATTACTTAATAATTTAAAATGATATTCAGAAGTAGAATATTTGCATACAGCCATCCATGTTATTTGCACCATGATGTGTTTGATGTAGCTCCATAATGGTGTATTCCTTTCTTCTATGATGCTTCATCAGAAAAATGACAGATATCCTTTTATTGTATTGTATTTAGCTTTGGGGTAAACAGGTGTTGCAACTCATAGTTTGCATTAGAAGAATTCAAACTCAGTTGTCTCTTGCATTAAAGGGATCTAGAACAGCTTTGCACTAAGATCATTCTCGAATGTATGAACTATGGCAAATCAAGTATCACTAAGGAATTCCGGTGTTTGATGCATCACCTATGTTTTGGATTAAGATTCACGTATTTAGCTGCAAGCTGGCGAACCAGCTTTTTGACGAACCAACTATAGTTTCCTTTTGCTCAAAAGTTTAAGCACATGTAGGTTGCAATCTGAAAAACATATTGTTTTTTCCTCTTTTCTTAACTTAATGAAGTTTCAAGGACTAGGACTCATGTATTTAGCTGCAAGCTGACGAACTAGCTTTTCATCTATAGTTACAATTTGAAATTGCCTTTTGCTAAAAGCTTTCAAAACTAAGGACCCTTTCAAGATGGATGGTGACAACCTCTATATTGTAGATGAAGGAAAGCTTTTGCAATTGCCTTGAGTTGCAAAATTCATCTGAAGTGCCTATAAAAGTGATACTTTGCAAAATCATGGTTGAGAAAATAATGATGCCAACGATATTGCAGTTTGAGTGCTTTCATCATGGTCTAACAATCTGCCTAATGTAAAATATGTATCTGGATTTAGGTCAGAGTTCTACCTTGATCTAGCCATGAAAAGTTCTTCTTCACATCATGCAGGTTTTTATAAGGCTTTTCGAGATGGAAATTTCGCAGGGACATGATTGGTTGAACATGGAGGATTGTGGACAGATGCATATTGCAACAATTTTCTCGACTTCAACATGCTTGAGGCTACCATTTTTCCCTTCAGTTGATGGTTGTAATCAGTAAGGCAACCAAGTTTAAGAATTCTAGGTTATGCATGCTGTGAGTTCTTCCCTGATTGGCATGCTTCATGGCCATGTTGTATTATTTTGCATACGAGACTCATGATGTTGTGTTATTTGCAATCTAATTTGAATACTAAACTTATACTAGTGATGGTGCCCGGCGTTGACGGGCATAAGTACGAATTTATTGCAAGGAACAATGAAGTTGTAGATGTATCTGCAATACATACGACATATATGTTGGTGCTAGATGTATTCAATTGGCCTAAGATGACTATTAGATGTTATGTATTTATAAATTTAGGTATTGAAATGACAACAGGAATTACTCGTAAAATCATATGCATGACAAAGAGAAAAAGAAAGACAATAGATGATGAAATCAAGCAAGCTAAGAATGAATGTGTAGATGTAATCAAATTTGGAAGTGGCACTGCGTCGAGGTCCGGGAAAGATAATGTACTTTTAGGATGCTTTGAAACCATCCTGGCATTTGTAATTACAACAAATAAGTCACCTTAATTTTTATCCCTATATGCCCAATCCCATGCCCAAACACAATGAAATTGGTAATAGCACAAAAGAGTAGAATGCGTGGATTCTTTAGTGAATAAAACTATTATTCAGCCCAAAGTTGTATATCCTTGAATTGCAATTGTTAGCAGAAATGAAGCTCAAAAACATGGCGACGCAAATTTGGATCTACCATGAAATTAAAAATATAAGAGCATGCCAATCCATATGGCCAACATGCATGCTTCGCCAGCTACAACATGAAGAGATAAGGGATCCGCCAAAGCCTCAGAAGTTTGAAAATTGTGTCAATAAACACATTTCCGATTTTTAGAGATCGGGATTTTTCCCGGCATCTAAAATCCTCAATAAAATCCCCAAATCTTAGTAAATGTGGCTAAAAAAATCCAATTTTTTTTCCTCCAAACCAGGAAAACCAAATTTAAACAATAGATACCCCTAAAACAATTGAACATGTTATAAAAAATATATATAGATTTAAGAATAAAAAAAATATATTAGCTCACTGTTCGTGGATAGTCTACTGCAAAAGTTAGTCTACAAGTTTCTCTTTTGAACAAGTAATTCACTATTGTTGACCCATGACAACTATATATGCCAGATTTTGCAAGCGTGTCTCACCATGTTTGCCAATAGAGTATGCGGCGTCACATTGCAGCACATTGAACTCGCATGAATCATGTCTCTTATAGAAAAGTTAGATATGGAAGGTTTGACCCCTAATGCATGAGTCGAGAAGTTGTTTTGAACATATTCTGAACTATATCATGTAGAGGTGCTATCATGGGGCCACATACCTCTACGCCATACAGGGTCAACTAACATGAGAAACAGATGCCTGGAGCAGTCTTGAGTTGTGCGGATTGTATTTTTTTATAAATATGATTTCGAAGGTATATTGTGGTGATGTACGAATTGGTATGTCTAGACGGTGGATGTATTTTTGATGATTGCAATTATGTGTGTGTGTCCTTCTACTGTATTCTTGAAGGAAAGAGTTGAAAGAGGAATAAGAATGAAAAACTAAGAAACAAAAGAAAGAAACAAAAGAATGGAGGACATATTGGTTGAAACAAAAGGAAGAAACAAAGAGTGTTTTAGGGAGGCACGTGGTGAAGAAGAAATATTAGGCTAATAAGCTGACGAAGTCCAACGGCTAAAAGCAGCCAAAAAATAGGGAGGCAAAATGTAGGCAAGGAGCTGTTGGAGACTTAATACAATTTTCAAAGCTGCCAGACCAACCCTTTTGAATGATCTTCAACTAACCATTCCCCCTTTGCATGATCCTGATTTGTTTATCAATCTCTTCCCTGATCGCTCGTACGATCCTTTGCCAATAAACTATGACCCCCAAAGCCAATTCCGGCATTCCATCCCTCAAAAATCCGCCCAAATTTGGATGATTTTTGAGTTACAGATAGATCCAAACATGGGTTGCAAGAGTTTTGATTTTTTATCCTTTCCAGTGATTGATCAATGCAGTTCCGAAGGGCGAGAGAAGCAAATTGTTGCCGCGGATCTAGATGGGATTTTGGTTAAAAGCAGAAGCTCTTTTCCTTATTTCATGTTGGTTGCTTTTGAAACCAGAGGTTTGATCAGAGCTGTGCTGCTGTTAATTTTATCCCCAATTGCATGGCTGCTGTATAATTTTGTATCTGAATCTGCCGGAATCAAGCTGTTGATCTACGTTTCGTTAGCAGGAGTTAAGGCTTCCGAGATTGAGGCAGTGGGTCGGGCTGTTTTGCCCAAATTTTTTCTGGATGATTTGCATCATGGTGTGTGGAGAATTTTCTCGGCATTTGGAAAGAGGATTTTGGTTACTTCAAATCCGCGGATCATGGTGGAGAATTTTGCAAAGGAATATCTGGGCGTGGATCGAGTAATCGGCACGGAAATTGAGCTAGATTGCAAGGGCAGGGCCACCGGATTTGTAGTCAATCCAGGAGTATTAGTGGGCGAAAAAAAGCGAGCAGCTCTACGGGAAGCTATGGGCGACGGAATAATTGACGTCGGATTGGGCGAAAGGAAATCGGACGAACAATTTATGAATCTATGCATGGTGAGCTATAAATCCAATTCAATTATGCAAGAAAAAACGAAATCTTGCAATCAGTAGTCTCTTACCCAACTCAATTAATCCAAAAAAAAAATCAAATTTTGCAATCAAATTCTATTAGTTTGAAACTGAATGTATTTTTGAAATGAACAGGAAGCCTACAGGGTATCAGGCCATAACTACGCAAAATCAAAGGAGATGGAGATTGGCGAAGGAATTTTTGCACAGAAATTTGCAAAGCCAGTAGTATTCCACGACGGAAGGCTAGTTCAGAGGCCAACTCCGGCAGTATCATTAATGACTCTTTTATGGTTTCCATTTGGGTTTATAATTGCAATAATTCGAATTGCGGCAGGGTCTCTGCTACCCATGAATTTAGTATACTATGCATTCTGGATTCTAGGCGTTCGAGTGATAGTCAAAGGCAATCCGCCATCGCCCAACAAAAAAAAATCGGGGGTTTTATTCGTGTGCTCACACAGATCACTTCTGGATCCAATTTTTCTATCCGTAGCATTGGGCAGGCCGGTTACGGCTGTTACATATTCAATATCTCGTCTATCAGAGCTATTATCGCCAATTAAAACAGTGCGATTAACGCGAAACAGATCACAGGATGCAGAGAACATAAAAAATCTGCTGGAGCAAGGGGATTTAGCAATCTGTCCAGAAGGAACAACCTGCAGGGAGCCATTTTTACTGAGGTTTAGCTCATTATTTGCGGAATTGAGCGATCAGATAGTTCCGGTGGCAATGAATAACAGAATGAGCATGTTTCATGGGACGAGCGCGAGGGGGTGGAAGGGGATGGATCCGTTTTTTTATTTCATGAATCCGAGCCCAGTTTATGAGGTTACGTTTCTGGAGGAGGTGCCGGTGGAATTAACGTGTGCGGGCGGTCGGAATTCGCATGAAGTGGCTAACTATATTCAACGTGTTTTGGCTGGCTGCCTCAGTTTTGAATGCACCTCTTTCACCCGCAAGGATAAATATCGCGTCCTTGCAGGCCATGACGGTGTTTTTCCTTCCCTTAACAAGAAATGACCTTTCCACTTTGCTTGTTATCTTATCCCTCTCTTGGGTATATATTTCATCTTTCTTCAACCAACTCTCTCTGTCATATATCTCCCAAATTGTTTTCTATCTTCTTCTTGTTTGAGCATCAATTTGCTCCCTTTGTACTTTTCCTTTCCCTTTTTTCAATATAAAATCTTTCTCCCCTTTCAAATCTGCTCATCGAATATATTATTGCAAACTAGAATAACACCAAATTGCATCAAATTTCTCTTTCTTGTACTTTTCCACCCCTTGTTCAATTTAAAATCACTATTCCTTTCAAATAAACTAAGCATTTCTAGTTGCCCTCTGTCTCTACTGCTTAGAAGCTCATGGAACTGGATTGTCTCATATTATTATTGCAAACTATAATAACACCATGTTAGTTCTGATGCTCCTGATGCTAGTGTATAAACTATGTTAAGGATCATGTTTCAGCAATAACAATGGGGCCCCCGACCGGCAAGGGTCCTCGTTGTTGACGGAATGGGACACATGTTTGCATTTTCCCACAAAATGGAAATTTGACAAATGCATACATCATTTGTCACCATTTGCACCATAATTCTTCTCTGCCTCAGTGAAATCTTGACCTTTATGTTCATCATACAATATTGGAGCAGAACATGTGACGCCACCAAAATGTGGTTCCATTCTAGTGACCTGATTCTATTTTGATAAGTGGTGACTTAACATATTAATAATATTACACGAAATTTATCGCAGTGGCCTTGCAACGAACATTTCTCTTTACTAAACAATATGTTAAATCAGACTGATGTCAGTTTTGGGCATGTGAAAGCTGAAACAATTGTATTGCGGCATCTATGTTTGGAGATTTTGAACCTCCATATGTGGTAGAACACATTAGGGCCGATTTGGGATCTCAAAATGGCTCATAACTTGGATTAGAGAGTTTTAGGTTATATTTGGCTCCTCCAATTAGGTTTCTCTGCTTTTTACCAAAACCAATATTAGGTGCCAAGTAGAGGAAGGAGCAAGCTATCTTGGCATCCACATGACGGGTTTCTATCGGAGATCAATGCGCATTTATTGCAACCACATTAATGGCCCGCATTTTTTAAAAATCATATTGTGGACCAAAATAAGGGCTTCTTTACCAGTCATTGTGGGCATGCCCATATGCACAAATAGTCATTATCAAATTTTGGCGCCAAACTTTGGCAATTTTCACCCCGGCGTCATTGCATTGATCCTCTCCTCCTTCATCCTTTCAACTCCATGTCTTCTATAGTGTCTGTGTTTTTGCCTCATTTACAAAACTCTCAAGGTCAAGATGTAGGAGGTTATGTCTCCATATGATCGTGGGTGAGAATGCTACCATTATTAAAGGTCGAGGAGTTGAGTTAAGCGCCAATGGCGAGCGATGTGCGGACGCATTTGGTTGGATAGAGAGGATAAAGGAGTCCAAGTTGAATCCTAATGGTTGAAAGGTTGACAGAATATCAATATGGCATGCATATACTCCTTCAAATATGGCAAACGAGTTAATCCCAACAAAACAAACATTCTTAAAATTACTCTAAAATGATAACCATCTTAAATGGATCACATGATGCAAAACTGAGTGTCAGCCATATAAATGGAAGGACCAATTTCACATCATGTGATCCTGATCCCCTAATTTTCTTATTTATTTCATTGCTTTGTTTGAATAAAGCCAACCCCCCCAAAAAAAAAAAATAAAAAAAGAAAAAAGAAACTCCCCCCCTTTCCTTGATGCAGATTTATTTTTATCAAATATTGAGGACATCATTCCGATAGAACCAAAAAAAAAAAAAAAAAAAAAAAAAGGAGAGAGAGAGAGAGCCCAAAGTATTGTGTAATACTCCTACAGAACTGTAATATTTGCCTTGTATATGAAATGGGTTAAGGGGTTCTCGCCAAAATTTTGATATCAGCCTTTGCCTTCACTAATCCATGACCAAATTTACCTAAGCTTGAGTTTTTCTAGTGGATAAAAAAATAAAAGTTGGTACACCATTTTCTTTTCAAATAACTCTTTTTTTTTGTTCAACATGCAGGTAAATAATCTTAGAAATTTTAAGTTCTGCCTAAAGTAAATGTTCCTTTTTTACATATTGTAAAACGCATGTGGTAATTCTCCTTTTGTGGCCTATATAATATCAATGTTAGCAAACAAGGACTATAATATATGTCTAGAGTATGAAGCACTATTGGAGCTTCATCTAGCTATAAATATATTGAAACTGTTTTTGTTCTTCCTATAAACAAATCAATAGAAAATGTTACATAAAAAATAGTTTTGCAATAATAATTAAAATTCGCCTCATGTACTTTAGGTTCTTGTGAGATTTATTAGAGTTTGCTACTCTTTTTTAACAAATATTCATCAAGTATATCTTCTAAGATTAGTGAAACTAGAGGCAACATGAGAGCTGAATATCATTTAGTCTTTTTATTGTAAGAAGATTGATATCATCTTCAACAACCATCAACTCAAATGCTATGATGATGTGGCTTTGGGGTACACCAGTGTTCATGGCTTTTGAAAGTAGGTTTCCCAATGACAAAAAGGGAGTGGGCTTGTTGGTTTTTTAGGGTGGAAAAACCGTGGGCCGTAGGATTGATGTTTTTTTTGCAATGGTCTTTTATCGGACGGTTCCATGTGAAGGCAACAAAAATAGAAGTCTTCTGATAGCCTAATAGGGGGCCGGATTGGGTTGGGCGGAGCTCCTGCTTGGCCGGAAAGTATTCGATGGGCCAGGGCTGGTCCGAATTCAGCTGTTTTTTTTGCTTCACGACTAAGGGATTGGGATGGGCGGGCTTCCGGATTGGGCTGGCCAGGAGGTGAACCGATATGGATTAGCCAGGGTTGAACAGATATGGATTAGCTGGGGTTGAACAGATATGGTTGACAGGAGGTGAACAGATATGGATTAGCGGGGCTCCTGCCTGGCAGGAGGTGAACAGATATGGATTAGCTGGTGGTTTGGGCAGCCAGGGTTGAAGAATCGGTTTCCCAAATCATGACTCAGAATCACTGGATTGATTGTTGGAGCTGTAATATTAGAAATCCAGAGTTTGCATGTTTTCTTGTGTTTCTGTAGTTTTCAAAGCTCTTTGCTTGGTTCTCTTTGTTTATATGCATCGTATTGTTTTGCAATCTTGTCCATTCTCGCGGAGCTGCGTTTGCAGCTAGTGTTCTCTTCTCTTCCTTTGCCGGATTTGGAAGAAGAGGGCATGCTGTCCTGGGCTGGGCATATTTTGCCACGTGTACGGTCCATATTTTTTATACATTTGAATGGTTGGGGAATCAATGGTGGTTTTTGTTTTTTAATGTTTTTGAAAAAGCGATTAGGATGGGTTTAGCGATTAGGGTCATCAGTATAAGCTTTAGAGGAAGCGATAATCCATCTTCATGGATCGAAATATTTTTAAAGAATGTGGCATAGCAAGCTCACCTTATTGTCTCCTTGTAATTAAGAAGGTAACTTATCTTTCTTTGCCGTTTGCATTTGCTTCTTACTGCATCTTAATCCGCCAAGGAGAGGATGCTTCCAAGAATACTTTGAAAACTTTGAAAACTATAAGCCAAATGGGGTCAGTTATGTATGATGGGGATGAGAATAATATAGAAATGGAAATAGATAGTTGATGCCGAGGAAGATTTCTGAAGAGGAAGGAAGAAATTTTTAACGTCCGCGGAACCCAATCGGGTTATGGGACCCAAGTACAAAACGGGACCGAAGTCCCTAACCAGAGCATGGACCGAAGCCCTTACAAACAAAATAAAGTATAATCACCATGGCCCAGATTAAAAACCACATGGGAAAAAACTGTTGCCAGGATGACTACATATCCAAAAATCCATGCTATTGCAAGAAGCAACAAGCATACCTCCAACAAACTGAACTGAACTTCACCTAACACCTCCGAACCGTAACCTCTTCACAGCTGGGTGCTGAGGACTGGTGCAAGCTTACGCACGCGCTAAATCTCCATCTTCTCGCTAAAACCAGAGCAAATAGATGCTGGTGCAAAGATCCTGGTGCTGACCCACTGAAGGAGCTCGATCAAACCACTAGACCATAGGAGCTGCCACCAGGAACAGGTCAAGTCCCTAAACCCACAGAGCAGCTACCTGCAAAAAGGCGGTGGCCCTGAGGGCACCACTGAAGTCGGAAACAGGCGCATCCAATAGGCCCGAACGCCAATCACCCAGGCGCGCAGGGAAGGCAGCGTTCAGGAAAACGCCCAGGGAAGTCGCTTAGAGGAGGTGCATCCTCACTAGGCTGAAGCGCTCCTTCCCAGGCGCCACCCATCACTGCACCTCCCAGGCGCCACCCTTCACGGCACCCAGGCGACCAAACAGGCGCCCAGGCGCTCAGGCAGGCGCCCGGCGAGGCGCTCAGGCAGGCGCTCAGAGCGCTCAGTGAAGAGGAGGATAAGGATGAACCAAAGTTGTTCTCTAATCATGTTGGAGGAAAAGAATATCTACTATTAAATGATATACTTAGAAACAGCTCTTTGTTACGCATATGTGCTAGAAACGATGTGGTTATCAATCCCGGGAGGTTCACCTCTATGTTAGGGGTATATGGCATGTGCGTGCATGGTCGGGAGAAACCCCTATGTATACAGCTCGCCCTTCATAGAAACCCCTATGTATACAGTCCTGTGTTGTCGAAGCAGAATACCCGATTCCATACTTTTACACCGAGTCTAAGCACAATTTACCCTACCCTTAACCTTATTTTTACGTCCAGTATTTATTCATGTAGCCTACCCTCTACCTTACATTTACATCCAAACTACAAATGTTGCAAGCTTCACAAGTTTTGTCGATTTCCAATGCTAAAGCCATTGTAGACTCTCTCTTACCTCTTCACCCAACAATAAAAGGCTATAAGGTTACTGGGGTTTTCAAAATCATGCAAATTTTTAGGATGTAGAGATCAGCTGCCTTGTTGGGGCTTTCAATTTTAAGGTTGTAGAAATGTCTTGTTGCGGGTTCAAAATAGTGCAAAAATTAAGGCTGTAAGAATGATGTTTATCGGCTGTAAGTCATTTGAATATTGTTATGATGTATACAATAAATTAAATTCTTATGCAGTTGAAATGGATGCAAAAATTAAAAAATGAATGCAAAATTAAAATTGAAGGGCATTTGTTCTATCGAACCTCATTGGTTTTCAATGGTAGTTATGTGAGGTGAACTACCTCCATTATGACAAACGTTTCATTACTATCACTTTATGCAAACCGTTGCTCTCTTATACGAAAATGTGCAGCATGCAGGCTTTGGAAACATTTGGATACTTATGATACGCACCTTTACCCTATATAAACCATTTCTCACTAGAAACTAAACACCATGAAAAATCATTTATCACTAGAAACTAAACACCATGAAAAATTAATCACAACCACAGTCGAGCAGTTAGGGACAAACTAGTTTAACAGCACCAATAGATACCCTGCATTATAAACACGTGAATTTTTATACAAAGTAACCAGTCGTGCTTTTCATTAATTGATAGCTGATTCACTTTGTATTGTATACTTGATGTCAGCAACTAATACCCAACCTTTTCCAACACTTTGCAGATGCATATATACTACACAGGCTTCCAAAAGGTTTTGTTGATGAAGTTTTCTTTTACAAGTTGCTGCAGTTCAAAAGGACGTTTACAATGCTTGATTTACAGGAATGATCCTCTTGTCAGAAACACCCTTTCTTCACAGTCTTCTTTTTCCATACAACTAAGTGATTATATATTGGACCGTTCGAGAGCTCTCAAAGCATGACATACAGAAGAACTTATCTCTGGGAAGGAGCTTGCATGTTTTGATAGCAACCACTTCCGCATGACTTGCATCATATTGTTCAGCTGACCATGAACTGTTAAGAATGACAACAGACTTTTCTGAAACAACAATATTACACACAGTCGACACTTCCTTGGATGACATGCGCAAAGGATACAGTTACAAGCTTTGCTTGCCTGCTGTCATATCCTGAACATTCTTTAGGATCTTGAAGATCCTCAAGGTCATCTAATAGCAGGCTGTAACCATTCGCCAAAATCAAAACAATATCTTTCAATGCAGAATTGTCATCAGGCACGAGACATTGCAAAATCCTTCCAAAAATGCTCCACAATGCATTTCGAGAACCAAGATCATCTGCAGTAAATGGTACAAGAGCCAACAATCGATCTATAAGAGCAGGATCATGTGCAATGGCATGCACCTCATGACCGAGAGCTGAAAAAGTTATTTTTCAAAAACATTTGCCTAAAACAGTTGAAACAACAATGATATAGCAATATCATGAATGGAGGCATCTTAAAAAGGAGGTAAGAACTTATAGACGTAACTTACCATAAAATTGGCATGATATTGACTCGTAGCAAGATCCCAAAGAACACAACCTGCTTCCTCAATCATGTTACCATCATCATCCCTGCTGGCATATGCATCAATTTCTACACTATCTGCTGCAGAAATTAAAAGTTCCAAATTATGAGCAAGTTTATCATTTTTAGTCATAATTTAAGACCTGACCATTGTTAGCTTCTTCAACTGTACAGGTGCTAACAATGATCTAGAATGCACATGAGCTAGTAGAAATCGATCTAGAACGCCATTTTCATACCTTTAGCTGCAGGATATCTGGACATGCCTGTCTAGGTTCTGTTCAATGGTACCTGTGCAGCCTCAGAAGGTTTCAAAATGACAATGTCATTTATAGCTGGTCTTTTGAAATGGTAAGTAACCTGCAAGTGTAAATCAAAACAACAATGAAATGAGTAAAACAAAGGGGACTTTGAATATTAAATCATCATTTTCAGATACCTTCTTTGTAAGAATTTGATCCCCAACCTTAAGAGTAGGATACATGGACCGCGATCAGAAAGGATGTGTATGTTATCTTTGTTTCCTTGTGTTGTTAGGATGTCGTATTCAATGGTATTCACCTCTATAAGTTGTGCCTCTAACAAATCCTTTAGAAGGTGGATCTCACATAATCTGCATCAAGCTTGAGAAATCAGAGCAGCAACCAGCATATTAATCTGCAATGAAACATATAAATTAGGATACTTATGCTAGTCAACGCCATATTGGCGTCCCATCAAATGCAAATTACAAGCCACAATCTGAGCTTCAGAACTTGTGCATGCACTACACCTTCTCAAATACTACTTTACATGGTAAACATATGAAACATTGCTTTTATATATAAATAATGACCTCCCTTTAGCGTACATAGATCAGCAAATTAATGTCCCCACAAACAATGCTAAAACATGATGAACAACATTTAAAGCCAAAACAAGTACCTCCAATAACCTGAATATTGGAGTCGTGGTATACACGAACAACAACAAGCTGTTTTGGGTCTGTAGCAGGGCTTTTGCCCTTTGAAATTCGCCCTGCATATCTCCAAGTATGATATTCCATGCATTAAAGAGGGACAAGTTCCCATTTCACATAGCTCCATATGTGTACAAAGATTTACCTTCAACAAATCTGTCCATAGCCTAATATGATATTCGAACTATGACATGGAGCACAGACAAGGTATGCCATCAGCAGATCCGGCCTCTGCTTGGTACAAAAATCTAGAATGCCATTTTCATACTTTTAGCTGCAGGATATACTTACAATAACGATAGAATCTATTCAAGCATAGCCTCCAGATGCAGTGAGGCATGCATCCTCAAATAAATATATAGATGTCATCCATACGACTCAGTGGCGCTGCATAATCATCAAAACGGCAACCACGATCAAAGAAATGGTCAGTCCTTTATGATAGGCATAAGTTCATCCAAATAAGCATCCTGATTCAGAAATCCTTGCTTTTTCTTGGCCAAGTTTTCCAGGGACTGCATTCCACATCCCTTGAACGTATTTCTAAGTGTTGAGCCTTGCAAAAAACCACTGCCGGAACCGTGAAAATACATGTAGCTTCGGCACCAAAACGTAAGAGGTACCGCATGTATACGTACTCTAAATTTTGAAAAAAAACCCTTCTCCGTCCACGCACATGTATGCTACGGAATACATGTGTGAACCCCCCGGGTTATCAATCCTCTTGATGAATGGTCAGGGACAAATTTTGTAGAACACCTCGACAAGGAATTTTTTAAGATCACCTCTTATATGCGTATTGTCATGAGCGGTTGGAAATGCCTTGTGCAAAAAATGACCTTAATTCTACCAACGGAAGAAGAATTTCTGTGTCTTCGTGCAATGATTCCGAACACATCTAGAGGTTTGAGGTGACCTTCCATCAATTGTGAAGCACAAGCTATATTGATTTCGAGAAATTTGAATGAGATCATCCTGAAATGCCTTATTTGTGGGAAGTCAATGATTTCTCTTCTATACATCAGGGATAGGTTCAATATCTCATGTGTTTTATATGGAATACGTATTATTCGAATGATATGGCACAATTTCGAAATATTAAATGTGAAAAATACGGCCAAACAAAATTTTGGTGTTGGAATTTTTTCCGCACAAGCGAAACAACGGCTTCGCTTACCCGAAAAGTGTTTTGCGCAAGCAAAACAATGGTTTCGCTTACCCGAAAAAAGTGTTTTACGTGGAGTTTTATTTAGGACTAGTAAAATGACATGGAAAGGACTTCAAATACTAATTGGAATAAAATGAATAGATCTTTATTTTACAAAATGGCAACATAAAACAAGGGGAAAAGTTGCATGCATGGTTAGTTGCATATTTTATAAATGGTGGTCACACTATCTTTAGCAAGTATGTGTGGAGGGGATGCTCCAAAACAAGAATTGGGTGCATCTAACACAATACAAATTATTTAAGACACTTATGTGTTGTTGCCGCTTCTTGATTATGTAAGACCCTTACAGGTTGTTTTAGAGGTTGTTGCCCCTTATTTCCAACTATAAAATCTGCTAGGCACTACATCCAATCTTCTGGTATTATAACACTTTGGAGAAAATGAATAGCTCATTTCTTTGGAATGTCCCACATGTCCATGGAGAGTATTTTAAACTTAAGGCAGACCTAGCAACTTTGGGCAAATAATTCCAATTTGTCAGCAGTCATTGACAAATTTCAAAAAGATCTTTGTGTCAATAAAACAACTGTTTAACGATTTATAAATGACGTCTTAGAAACTGTGTACAAACCTAAACACAAACACCAAGCAACAAAACTATGCCTCCTAATGCTTTCATAATGCAAAATATCTACCTGATAATCATTAATTGCTCCATATGTTGGACTTCGAAAATCTCCCCATCTGCCACTGGGGTAAATCTTCCCACTTTGTTGTTCTGGAAATGTAGCTTCTTGGACAATTGGATCTGGAAAATGAATAAAAAAAGATATCTTTTCAGACACATCTAATATTTGTTGATGGTCACCATGGCAGGTTCCTTATTATCTTACTGACATTTATCAAGCCCAAATTCTGATGCAGTAAATTCTGTTGAGTCATATGCTTTCCACAAAAATGAACTCTAATTGTTTCATTTTGATTGGTTTTTCATTTACTGGCTCCTCCTTTTTCTTTCAACTTTCGTAGCTCTTTTCTTGAGACCTGCATAATAGGTGATCGGCCTTGTATTATTTCCTTAACCTTTAGGTTTTTTTATATAATAAAAAAATCACTTAATGCACGCAGGGAAAGAATGAACAATGAATATATTATCTTTCAAACGAGGATCGCTATGTACAGTCCAGATCTTGGAATAAAGGGCAAATATGCCCATCCGACAGCTCTCGTTGCCCGGAGTAATCCCCCGTGTGAATATGCACCCAAACCAAAGGGGGTTTAAGGGGGATTTGAATTTAAATGTGTTAAATGCAATGGTTTGTGTTAATAATGTTAATGGTAGTTGTGTGTTGATTGTTATATTAAAAAAAAATTGGGCCCTTCCGGCCCTAACCATAACACATGGTAAATGATAGCGGATGGTGAACCATTGCGAATGCTAACGATACCATTAGATGAACAAATAGCATGTATATCTCGTTATATTTATATTTATGTGTTATATTTACATGTACGTGCAGCATCGAATCCAAAGTACTCCAAAAGGTAATTTGAAACATATATGTACATGGTCCTTCATGGTCAATCATGCTAAAAACAGAAAACAATTCATACCATTTAGACATAGACTAGAGACAATGATACCATGTGGTAAGCATGTATTGTTGTTTGATATTCGATGCCCAACTGGCTGTAGATCTTGCTGTAGATCTTGCTGCTTGGATTTCAAGAAGCAGGAAGAAAAATGAAAGACACCACGAATCCAACCAATGCAAGACTTTTGAGATTCACCTTATCAATTCTAAAGCATCTAAAGGCGTTATTTGGGCATGCAGCATTGCCAATAAAATCCTTAGAAAAGGAGGAAGAAACTGGTTTCCAGAGATTCCTGACATGCACTATTGTTGATCTTATCATCCAAGCAGAAAAAACCATAGAACCCAAAAGAACACCAAGCCATACCAGGCAACTCACCAGTTCAAATATACTGGGATAAGGAGCTTTAGCACCAACCTGGATCAGAATGGCCAATACTAGTCCCAATGTTGCAAAAGTAAACACGAAACTAGAATATCCTGAAATCTGTTCAACCTTCTTTCCTTCGTTTCATTGTTGCTTCCTCCAATAGCATGCATAAGACTGTTATTAGAGCCTCCATAAACCCCTAATAGTCCAGAACCTGTCTGATCCAGTAAAACTGGTTTTCCATCAAGAAGTGTCTTTAACATAGAAATCCTGCCATGCTGAGTAGACCTACAGTACCTTTAGTCACAAAAGTTATGGCCATGTAGACATCATCATTTTGCTCTCTAACCCATCTTCACAGGTCGAATTTTTTTATGACAGTCCTGCAACCTCAACAGGAATGAAAAAATTACAGAGCCCATATCCAAAACTGCCTGATCAACGGGCACCAAAGGAAGGGGGTTGCCAAAACAGAGCAAACAAAACCCCTATTCTTGAAGAAAGAGGCTTCCAAACCAAAGCTTGGAAATGGGGCTTCCGTTAGCTTGACAAAAAAGGCCGCCATTCTTGGGATTGGACCCTCTGTTTCTTGCAACCATTCATTCTTTAGAAACGGGGGCTGCCGAACCAAAGCAAAGCTTGAATGTTTCAACAAGAAAAGTAAGAAAATGTGGGAAACAAGCGTGGATCAAAGCCAAAGGGAAAGAGTGAAGACGATATAAAAATCCAGAAAACCTAACTGTATTCCCATGTTAAGCAGAGCAGAAAGCCTTTGATTTGCGTAATGTTTTTTCTCCTTTCTAACATCTCTCCTGAAAAAGCTTTTTGCAATCACATAAGCGCGTCCATTCAATGTAAAATTGCTGCTAATTCTCAGGTCCATTGCCACCGATTGGGATCTCCAGGTTTTTTTGCTATCATAGAAATCCACTAGTTGTTTCTGATTATGCATGCACATTCTCTGCCCTGTTTGAAACCCTAATTCTGCAATTGTCGCTGAATGTTAATACCTTAGATCTCAAAGAAATCTACATAGTGATCGCCATGGCTAAGGCTAGAAGGTCATCACGAAGCTTCTTTCAAAAGACTGAACGGCTACATATTCACAGCCTCTAATCTTATCTTGCTATCCCTGTTGTTGCAGATTTGCAAGCCCTGTTTCATGCCCTAAAATGCTATCCACGAGGCTTGCATGTTCAGCCCCTAAAATAAAAAGAGGGCTTTTGTTGTGAGCCCTTCGATGTTGGACCATTGAAAAAAAAAGTTAAATCAACGATCAAGAAATGGTGCACTCTAGATGTACGTATTAGTACATCCATTCGAATACGCCATGAAATCTTAGGAAAACCTTTGTGAAAAGCGTACAAAAACGCAAAGAAAACCCCCTGTTATTATGCTACATATTGTAGGTCGGAAGCTTTGTAAAAGTAGTGTATAAGTCAATGTACAGTTACCTTTCTATTCAAGGAATTTGCTATACATGTCGGTTCACACTAAGATTCAGCCTGGCTCCATAATGCCTGTGCATAATCTTGTTCTGCTTCTGAAGAGGGTGCTTTCTCCCCAATATCAGAGTTATCAGAGATGTCAGGCTCAACTTCCAAATGTTATTCCACTGGAATACCTTGATAAAAATTCATTTTCCAGATGGTTTTCCATATTATTGTCTTGGCCGACTTGGGCCATCAAAGATTTTACCAGTTCTCTTAGAACCTTGCCTGTTGCAGGCCTGTCATGGGGTTGATAAGCAGGTGGAGGTACTAGAAATGGAAGCACAAATCTGTCAAGGCCATTACAATTGTCTAAATTCCTTGAACATGAAACAGGAGGCTCAACGAATATTAAGTTAAGCTCATAATTGTAGATGTGTAGCCTTCCTTAAAATTAGTACTTGTCTGTTTATAGGCTTTCCCCATGCGACAGGACTAAAGTTGTGAGAGCCGCAATATAGCCAACCAAAAGAAGTCATTGAGCTAGAATCCTGAAATTGTCTTCGAGCTATCTGAAATCAATAGGTACATAACAATCAATTAAGCATTGAAAATCCATCAGACTTTATTGCAATCTAGGTAAGCATGAGTCCACAAGGAGTACCTTAATATGCATAGGAAATCCTGCACGTTCTGTAGGATATGGCACTGCGTCGTATAGCATCCCAAAGGTTTTCAAGTGCTCCCATGTGCTCTGCGTTTTAAAACATTATCAAGGCATGTCTGTTACCAGTATCTTTAAAAAATTAAACAGTTGTACACTTCAACAATGCACATAAGCCCACAGTATGAAAATGGACTATATTTGCCATCCTTTACATGGTCAATAGTGGAAAAAATCAGTTTAATAAAATAGAATAGAATAGATTTTTTATCGTCCACGGAGACCAATTGGCCTATGGAACCCAAACAAAAAGAGAGCAGCAAGCGTATTACTGTCAGGATTAAAAAACCCCTGCCCCAAAGGGTTTTCGAGGGAAAAACCTTAGCAGTAATAAGTATGCTAGTACACTGTACAATTGCATAGGACAATTCAATACTGTCCCTGGGGACACAACTGAGTCCGTGCATCCATAACCTCCTGAAGGTATGACCCCAACAAGCCCATGGACGCCGTATTCAATAACTCATGCAACGGCTGGCCAGTCACTAGTAACCGAACATACCGCGCTCAGATATAGGCAAATGCTGGGCAGATCTGGAGTGCATGATATTCTGTTCAATGACGCCCTGGTGGCAACACTGACAAAGCCTCTCCTTCTGTGCTTCCCGAGTCTGCCGCCCTGTCTCAATGCGGAGACGATATGCACCCGTGCGAATGGAAGCTATAAGTCTGCGCTTCTTCATGGGCAAATGGGTGCACAAGTACTGGTATGGGCCTCTCGTGAGCCTAGGATTGACTTGTTGCTGATAGTGTGCCAGCTTAATGTGCGTCATAGCATCTGCATCCCAGAGCTTGCGAAGGAAAGTAGGATCTAGGTATAGCTTTAGTGCATTGTGATCCTTCTTTGTCCATACCTGTACGCATCTGTTTGCCTGGACACCCCAACGTGAGAACCATTGAGCTTGCTTGTCCTTCCAACAGGCTTTGAGGCATTGGGGACTCATTGCTACGGCCAAAGCAAGGTTGGGCAAACGTATATCACCCATAGCGACCATCTTTTGTAAGTAAATAATACGGCGTTCCAATGCAACCCGTTGAAGGGGTAGAAAACCTGTCTCCTAGAGTAGGATCTGGTATAGAACTGTGGACTTTACCTCAAGGGCTCGTACTAAGAAGGCTTTCTGCACCTGCGGGATATCACCGGACCCCACACTTCTGCCGCATACAGGAGGACCGGCTCGACCAAGGCCCTAAACAAGTGTGACTGGTGGCCCCAAGCATACAACTCTGCCTTGTGGCTGTTGTTCTGCATGGCATATAAATGTTAGCGGATGTACTGTCGCGCATAAAAGGTTACTTTTTCGGGCAGGAGGTGCAGCATGACGTGGACGTCCGAGTGCGAAATTTCCTGTCCATTGTTCTTGTTGTGCCCCTTAAATGTTTTGTGTGTGTGTTTTATGTGTGCTCTTTGTTTTATGCCCCTTAATTATTTTGAACTTCGTTTTGTTTTTTCTAGGATGCATTTTCTAGTTTGTATCCAACTGTAAAAAAGATAATATAAATTCTGTTCCACTTTCCTAGTTTGAATCCACATGCTAAAAAGGCCATCTTACAAAACATAGTAAAACCCTTTAAATCTTGTTGGACTTATTTGCTTGTTCTCTATATTGAGCGCAAATATGCAATGGCTTACCATTGCTTTGTGTATTTCGATTTGAGATTGCGTACTAAAAAAGCAATTGGTGCACCATTGCTTTGTGTATTTCGATTTGCAGATTGCGTACTAAAAGAAAATGAGGCACCATTGCTTTATGTATTTCGATTTGCAGATTGCATACTAAAAAAGCAAGGTAAGATGATGAATGCTTTTTGGTAGCAGTAAATTTGGAGGTATATAATCAGGAAATGTAGGACTTAATCTATAGAGAAATACATGCCTACATGGCTACTGCTCTATTGTTTTAGCTACAGTTTTTCTTCCAGTTAGAAACTTAATATTTCTTGGAAGACAATAAGGGATATATCTAAAATTGGAATTTCAGGGTTCGAATCCCTATTCAAGTTGACAGCTTTCTCTTTTATTCAATCAAGTGGATGCTTTGCCATTTACGTTTGCAGTAAGCATTTTGTTAAATGAGTCACGTCATAAAAGATCAAAAGCTACTACACAAGCTAATACTTGTTTCTTCTCATCACAAGCATTTATTAACCATATTTTGTTGTTTTCTTCCTATAAAGAGCTGATTTATTCTTGTTTTCACTCAACTGGAAGTTGTAATATGAATCTTTCTAGGTTATTAGCTTGATCCATAATAGAAAAGAGTTGCGAGCCACAATGGGAGGAGTTTTGAGCCATAATTGGAAAGAGTTGCGAGCCAAAAGAGACAGTTTAATTCCTGTTTTAAATCAGACTTATTTCTATTGTGCCCAATTTTAATTCTAAGAGAGGGTTTAATTCCTGTTTTAAATCAGACTTATTTCTATTGTGCCCAATTTTAATTCTAATAGTGGTTCTTGTTTAGTATAATTTGGCCTGACACAATTCTCTATTTGGATCAAGATACAATTCTCACATGGTCCACAATGGGATTTTTTTGTGATTACATGTGCATTTGAGGAGTACAAGTTTACCTCATCGAATTTCTTTCCAAAAAAGTTTCCAATATAGCCTAGCATACAATCTTTATCGTCACATACTTGGTTTTGTGACAAGAATTTAGCATCTCCCTTTTTTTTAAAGGAAATGTTAACTTGATCCACTATTAGGTAGAACCCCCCGTAACCCCCCCAAAAAAAAAAAAAAAAAAAAAAAAAAAGGGGCCGTAATGGCGTGCTTTCTATGGAATCTCTAGGGGGTAGTTTGGCACTGAGGACCCCTCTTCTAGTAGACTTTTTTCTTTTTTCTTTTTTCTGTCCTTTAGGAAAAAAACATTAACGGCAAGTCATCTGCGACAGTTCGGCACTGAGCCCCCTTCTAACAAGTGAGAGCAGGAGAACGTCTCTACTAAATATTATTTTTAATTATTCTTGGTTGTCCAGAAGAATGAGAATGAGAATGAGAATGATTTTTTATCGTCCACTGAGGCCAATCGGCCTATAGGACCCACAAGGAGCGCAGCAAACTTATTACTGTCCGGGTTAAAAAACCCCCGCCCCGAAGGGTTTTCGAGGGAAAAACCGTGGCAGTAATAAGAATGCTGTCAAACTGTACAAGTATACATCAATGTATATATACATGTCAAGTGTGTGCCTGAGGACATAGCTGAAGGGAGGGCAATATCAAGCCTTTATCTTCCAAGCAACTCATGGCAACTCATGGCAGCCATTCTTCGACCTCCTCGTGGTTTTGCAGGGCAAATCCCACAACCAAAGAAAAGGAGAGAACGTAGAATATGATTCCTTAACACCCCGGTCCTCGGGTTTACACGATTAGATTAAATCTTGACCGTTCCATGAAAGCAATTACCCACTAATAACATGACTGGCCCAAAAAAATTTTGCAGTGCAGACCTCGATTCTCCTAGGATGTTACAAGCTGCACTCGATTCTTCTAGGGCATTATGCAAGCATCATAGCCCTGATGAAAAACCCACAGTTCATCTAGTCCGCTCTGTTCCAAACTTACTCCTGCATGCTTTGTGGTTTTTTTAAAACTCTATTTTCGGCTTGAATTAGCTGAAGATTGAGGCAAACCCTAGGACTGGGTTGTGCAAATTTCTGCTAGGATCATCATTTGCAGCACAAGATTTTCTGAAAATCCCCCCACCGATTCAATATCCTTTCTGGGTCATACATCCCCAAATATGGCACCTAAAACACAAAGCTTTTCAAAGAAAAAACACTGTTTTAGCTCTAAAACAAAGCCACCAACAAGACCCAACCTGCAAACAACAAGACCTCGCAAATCTTCCATAGCGAGTGTAAACCCCTGTCACCCTCGCCATTTTCGACATGGCCACATGGCCCTCGAATTTTTTTTTTTTTTTTTTTTTTTCAGTAGTGCCCTCTAGCCAGGGCGTTATCTACACCATAGCCATTGAACACCTAAAATTCTAACCTAGAAATACCAAAGAATAAGAATGAGAATTTGTGAAATTCATCTATACCCATTGTGAAATTCATCTATACCCCTAGATTTTTACGCCCAGCTGCTATTGGATGGTAGATTAAATCAGCACTAACTGAAGTCATGTCAAATGATACTATCCCGATATTATTTCCTTTCATATAGACGTTTTTTATCACCCTACTCAAGGCCTACAAGGCTCTCAAAGAATAAATCATTTTAACAAATAAATTACACCAAGAGATACACGTTAGTGAAGAATTGCTTCATGCCAAATCAACACTTCAGTTTCTCGAATCAGTGACATATGCTGAACATGCTTCTGAAAATTCTTGCTCACGAATAATGGGCATGCATGCCACCACTCCGCGGACTTCCTTTTATGCATGTTAGAATCCCTGAATGTTACCACTGTTAAACAAAATCCATCTAGATTCTACTAATCAATTATGACACAACTAAAACTCTAAACAAAAGCATATGGTATTCCAGAGTGTTCCAATATCATTATGTCATCAACATCAAGACCAATCAGACCAGTGCAAGACCAATAAGACCATGCTCATAGCCTAAGTGTTTGTGAATAACCTAGTAACATTACCAATAGATCATAGCTGGTGCATGCTCATATAAATCAGCACTTTCATCAAGCGGCACAAAAGATGCTTAATCAGTAATATGCTCACAAAGAAAAGGCCAATAGAAACATCTATATCACTAACAATAATGAATAGAGATGTTCTTTCACGTAGCATCTATAAGGTAAAACATTAATGTTAGCCATCTCCAGGCCTGCTTATAACTGGAGCATGGCTTTCTGCGGTCTATGAAAAAGACATGCAATTTAGGCCTGCTTATAACTGGAGCATGGCTTTCTGCGGTCTATGAAAAAGACATGCAATTTTGGAATGAGAAATCTTGCTTAGTGATTTGATGGAGACAAAAGAATCTAATACGCAACTAAGATGAGAATTATAACTGCTAATCATTCTTCCAATACCTAGTGACCCCAATTAGCTCCCAAAAAGAAAAAGAAAAACTATCAGTCCAATGCAAGGTACATCTCCTGCATATGAAGAGAATATTTCCGAAGGACAACAGCAGCTAGATCCAGAAAATTAATCGACTACATCAAGGCTGGATGAAGTATGGGCAATGTGGTAGATAATTCTTATTTGTTTCATATAGAAGACAAAGAATATTATGTTGAGGACTTATATAATGTTATCTAAAAAACACAGTATGGACTGCCATGATGTCATTTGTCAACCACCATTAATACACTTAGACAATAACTACAATCACCCTATATGGCTTTCATACAAGGTAATTGTACCCTTTATATATCAATATAGGAAAGATAACTAAACTTTTGACTTTGCCAAACCAAGAAAAAAAAACATACATAATCATTCAATCAAGAAAAGGTAACAAAGCAAGAAAAATCAAATAAAAAGAACTTACTTTAAAATTTTGGAGCAATTTGTGATCACAGCTTCTATTCCAATCCAGCCATCCAATCTCCCGAGTCTGAACAAAACCAGTCATGTTTTAAAGCATCTTCAGCTGTTATCCTCTTCTTAGGATCGTAGGTTAGAAGCTTATTCAATAAATCATAGGCTGCATCTTCCAAAGGATACTCTGTGGAAACCCTTATCAAATCCAAAGTGCCCGGGTAAGGAGACCAGTGACTTCCTTGTGTTAAAGTCACAAAATCCGGCCAGCATTTCAAGTCTGGAGTTCCAAGAATGCGAAATATTTTATCCAGCTGATCCACTTCTGTTTTACCTCGAAACAGAGGTTGTTGAAGCATTAATTCGGCCATGATACAACCTATAGCCCAAACATCAACTGCTTCAGAATATTCCGGTGCTCCAAGCAATAACTCAGGTGCTCTATACCACAACGTAACTACGTTGACGCTGTAATTCTTATTTTCATCAAATCTGCGAGCCAAACCAAAATCACATATTTTCAACTGCATGTCTTCGTTAACAAGCAGATTTTCAGGCTTCAAGTCACGATGAAGAAAACCATTACGATGCATAAAACTGACTCCCTTCAAAAGCTGCGACATAAGATGCTTCACATTCCAGCTACTCAAGCGTGGAACTTTTTTGGTAATAATTTTGCGAAGATCAGTACCAACATATTCCATAACTAGGTACAGGTTTTGCAAACCTGAATCAACAGCCACCTCCTTAAGCTCCACAATTGAAGGATGTCTCAAACAAGCAAGCAGGTCTATTTCTCTTCTTGTACACCGATCGATTTCCTCCTTAAATTCTAGCTGCTTTACCGCAACGACCTGCCCAGACTTTATGTCGCGAGCCCTAAAAACATCTGCAAATGCTCCGGAACCTATTGTCTGACCTAGAACTGCAAACTCCTCGATATTTCTAGGGTTTCTAAGCCAACGAAAATTGCCATCGCCATTAAGATTGCTGATTGCAGCATCCACACCTGGAATGCGATTCACGAAAAGAAAACTTTTCTGTTGATCACATCCCAGGCAATTGGATGCTGCATCTTCAATAGATTTCACGTCTGAAGCGCGGCAGGAGATGCGTGCAAACAAGGCGGCCGAGGAATGTGGATGGCGCAATTCTTCGGCGCCCATGTTGCAACATGCAAATAAACAATGCCGCTCTTCATCGACTTGCCATTCTCGTATGGAGGCCAACTCAGGTTGCCATGTGGATCTTATTTTCGCAATTTTTCCCCAAACAACGGTGCCCAGCGTTGCAAAATGAAAAGCATACCAAAATGAAAGGTTGCTAGGTATAAATTGGAAACCTAAGGTATTGTGCCAGTATTATTCCGTATTCCGTCAAGACTTTAAACTTTGTTTCTATTGTCCAGCAAGAGCCCATAACAATATAGTTCCAAGTATCCAATGGCTGGTAGTGTTCCAAGAATGTTTTGATCTTGTTTTTCTATAAGGAAATATTATAAGTTTTACATGTGGCCAAGCATTATTGTTGGTGGATATCATTCTATTATATTGTACTCATGTGGCCAAGCATTATTGTGGATAAAAACTATATTCTATTCTATTCTATACAAGAAACTTATCGTGGCGGCCAAGCCGCCGCGAACGTTTCTCTAGTTCCAACCCGCTGAGGTTTGGCCCACTATTAACGTTCAACTTGTCAATGCAATGCATGCTTAATAATGGGTTTCTATTCACAAGGGCGCGAGACCACATGTGGTAGCATTTATGAATTGCCGAACAGGCGGGATTTGAACCCACATTGTTGCCTTGTGTCCTCTTGCCCATACGATAGATAGTTGCTGCGAGACGACCATGAGATTCCCAATGCTGGTATCCCTTTCTCTCTTTTATCCTCTCCTTTTTATCACCCGATGCTAGTCAGTGGGGTTTGAGCCTGGATGGGTGCTGCTCAGAACCAATGGCCTGACCACTAGGCTAACAGCGCGGTTGCCATTATCTCTTTCTCGCTATCCATTGCTAGTCAGTGGGTTTTGAGCCTGGATGGGTGATGCCCAGAACCAATGGCCTAACCACTAGGCTAACAACGTGATGGACCTTTTTGTTTATTTACCTGCACCCGATGATGGGCAGTGGGCTTTGAGCCTGGACAGGGGTTTCCCATAACCATTAGCTTAACCACTTGGCCGTCAACGCGGTGAGCATCTTTTTATCTCTGCCTCATTTGTTTAATGTAATTTATTTGTTTAATGTTTCTAGTTTGATTTGTTGAAGAATAGATGTGGGGAACCTCATGGTAATCAAACAGCATGCCATCTATCGTATGGGCCAGAAAGGAAATGATGAGAGATATAGAGCACGTACCTTGTTTGAAGTATGCATGGAATGGAAGTGGATCTGCCGGGTTGTCTCATCATCGCTCGCATGGCCGCATTGGTCCACAGAAATGCCTTGTGGACTGCAATGGCGCCGGAGTTTTGTATGCAGGGGCAAGCACAGGTCTAGCTATGGCGGACGTCGGAATAATGGCCGCAATAAATGCAAAGTGTATTAATGGCCGCAATAAATGCAAAGTGCACACATGTCTCATCAAGTTATTAGAGTGTATTAATGGCCGCAATAAATGCAAAGTGAACACATGTCGTGCTTTTTTATAATAATTTTTAAGGAATGTGGATTGATTGAGCTTAGATGGATTGATTGAGCAAGGGGAGTCACGTGGCTGTGGCTCCTCCTCAATAAATATTAACTAGGAAAATACAAAAAATGTTCCTCAAAAATATTTTTCGACACTTGGCGCGCATGCACTGGAGCATCAAAGAATCTCGAAGAATAGAATCAAAGTGTATGCATTATATATGGTTTGATATATTGTAGTGGCATGCTAAGCATAACAGTCTATGTGGCCATACATTATAGTGGATATCATTGTATTATATTGTAGTGGCATGCGAAGCATAACAGTCTTCGGAATTCCAAGAACATTAGTTTTGTATTGCCACGTAATATAAAAGATGCTATATGTTTACATTTACAAGAAATTTATCGCGTGAGTACTAAAAGCGAGGTTTACCACGCTGTCATATGCTACTGATACTGGAACATGAAGACAAAATACGCGATAGCGATAAGATCACGAGCGCAGAAATACCAGGTATGTACATCACATGCTTATTTAAGTTCTAATATCGTCATCTAGATAAATCCTGAATTACAGACCCACTGGAGGACTTTGAATTGCATGAAATTGTGAAAAAATACATGGTGCATGGACCATGTAGCTCGAGATGCATGAAACTAAACGAAAAGACTAGGAAAATGGAATGTTCTAAAGGTTTTCCAAAACCATTTACTGAAAGCACCTCAATCAAAGAGAATGGATACCCTGATTATAGAAGACGCGCAGGCGTCCAATATGAGCAAGGCAACAGGATGATAGACAACAGCATGGTTGTCCCATACAATGCTTACCTCACAAAAAAGTATGTGTGCCATATAAATGTGGAGCAATGTTTCAGTGTTGGGAGCATAAAATACATTTTCAAGTACATTCATAAAGGTCATGATCGAGCGAGCATTAAGTTAACAACACATCCACAGACGGGCACACCGAGCACATACAATTGGGACGAGATACAAGAGTTTCTTGACACGAGATACATCTCTGCACCGGAAGCAATGTGGAGGATAACCTGTAGGCTTGGACCCCAAGTAACGTCCAACCCTTGGTCGTCACAAACATTTCTTTTGTTCAAACCTGTAGGCTTGGACCCCAAGTAACGTCCAACCCATGTGATTCCATAATGATGTGAAAGATTTAGGGGATTCAAAACGCATTTGCGAATTATCATCCATTCCTTTTAGTCTACATAGGATACGATCATGTATCAAGGCCTTGTAAATCATTTCCATGCAATCTATATACCAAACACAAGTGCCTAACAAATATTATAAATTAATTACTATGCAATATGGTCAAGCATTAACTACGGATGGCTTTTGAAATGAATATGCATGAATATGCAGTGGTATACATGTTCCTCAAATTTAAACCATACTGATAGTTGGATCGATGTATGATATGCTTAGATGTTAAGGATATGCTCAATTGTTCTGCATCACTAAAATGTGAGATTTCCATCGGGGTAATCATTCGATTCAAATCATATAGATATCATGATATATATAATAAAAATGCTGGCAAATTTTGTGTGGGCAAAAAATCTTTTAGCAGATTAGATGCCACAGATTTACACCATATAGATTACACTAGATTCTATATGGATTAGATTCCAAGTCTTTACCATATCCATTTCCATTATTTCTTCTCATTTATCTGATGAATGAGGATCTTATGAACAACTTGATTGCTTTCTATCACCCGAAAAACTGGCGCCGCCTGCACAAACCACAACAAAACACATCAATTCGCTACTAATGCTGGATGGGCGTCACATAGGTCAACTATAATTGTGTTTATGAACTGCAAAGTTGACCGGTTTTTGCACATCTTTAATGATTGATCACTGCGTATATTCAGTGCATATATTGGGGCCATCTACGGCTATATGCAATATGCATCCTTCTTCACCTTTGCAGACATGTTATTGGATTGATGATATGCAAATTGATCTAAATTTTAAATATGTTGTACGAAATGTAAGCCTAAACATAGTGTTGAAAGAATTGCAGATTTGCAAGTGGAAGGTAGACTCTGAACATAATTGGTATAGTTTAGGTGATGGTCTTGTCAATTTGCAGACTATAAACATTCTTTTTCTTCTTGGTTGATATGTGGCCTATAGATTGTACTAATGAAGTTTACTGTGCATCGAATTGCTCTACAGAATCCTTTTCAAGGATGACGAACTTTGAGGCATGTAGGCTTCATCGGATTGCCACCTCGGGATGACAATTGTTTCCTTTATGTAGGGAGCTTCTGCGGCCCTCGATTTTATACAGTCTGTAGGATTGACTGTGCCATTGATGATTACTTATGTATCAAAGTGCTCATGGACTCCTTTTTAAAGACGATCAATAGAATTATCTTCTCTATGAGGCATATAGACTTTGATTGCCATTAGTTTGTGCACTAGCAGAAACTTTTTATCAATTATCTATAGTCAAATTCTAAGGTGCATGCATGCCAGTGATGATTACTTTCTATTGAATTGCTTTAGGAAATACTTTATAGCAGAAAAGGGCAGAATAATCTTCTCTCTGAGGTGCTTGCTTTTAGTTTTTATTTTGTTGTTTACTCTACACATGTTTTATTTTTAGTACACATCGACACATTCTATACATGTATATTGAAAGCTAATTCATTCTAAGGAGAATAATCTTCTCTTTGAGGCATGTGGGTTTCATTGAATTGTCCTTTAGGAGGGCAATCCTTTCCTTTCCCCTGGGAAATTTTTGCTGCACATGCTTGTTAGTAGACAAACACATTCTGTAGGATTGACCATTGCCAATGATGATCTAGACCTGAGGCACCTAGACCTTGTTAATCTGATTAGCTTGTTAAGGAGGCATTTGGCATATTCTATACGAATTGGGCTGCTATATAGTAAATCCCTTCTAAGGAGGATAGTCATAGAGCAGGCTTGTTTCAAGTTATCCAAAAACTGAGCAGTTCTGCTTCAAGCTGTCCAAAAACTGAGCAGCCTGCTTCTCCATTTCTTCCAGATGGGCGCTAATCTGCAGATCTTTTGCCTGATAAATGGGCATTGCTCCCACTAGTCGAATTAAAAACCTGATAAAACTTTAAAAAAAAGCATGTATTGTGCTGGAAATGTTGAAAAAGGAAGAGCTCAAGAGCTTACTTGCAGGGGTAATAAACTTGACTGGTTTTCTGACGAACAGAATGGTAATGGGTCTGCCAAAAAAAAGCTCTGTTTTTCAAGGCCCAAATCAAGGCGTAGGTTGAATCCTTATTCACTACCACAGCCAGCTTGGTGGGAGGCGGCCCCTTCCATATCAGATCTTTTTCTTCTCCACTTATGGATTCAGCCACCGGATGCTTTGCCGGAGTTAAGCATCTTAATCTTAAGCTTGACTAAAGCACTAGCTTAAACATTAAAGAAGAAAAACTTAAGCCCTATTCCGATTTGCACTCAGAGACAGTTTCACCTATGATGTTTTGCCATTTTGCACTCTAGTAGCCAGATTATGGGCTACAATCTCCAAGATCTTCTGGGATATGGATCGATTGGATTCTTTGGAGAAAGGTCCAGCCATATGAAAAGATGCTTACCTTCTAAGCATCCCTGCTAGTGCCACAAGCTATTAACATACTTGCCAACGGATTTGTGCTCTGAATGTGAATGTGATTTGTTTTGATTTCTGCTACTTCAAGATTTGGATCCATTCCTGAAATTAGAGGTTGCACAGAGCCGAAGAAGGGAAGAGGGAAAATACAGGGTGCAGAATTGGTGGACAGAGTCTTATAGAAATAAACGACAATGAAAGTGGATTCACATTCTTGTCCAATGAATGAGAAAACTCGAAGCTCTGGATTTGTGCACAACGGCCAAGTTCTGCCCAGATTTTTCATCTGCCATACAGTTTTGGAAGCATGCATTCACAATTTTGGAAGAGCCAGTTTGCTCTTTGCCCAAAACGTTTTCGTTTATTTTTCGACTGGTCTCAGGGCTTGATGCCCGCCATAAATGCCATAAATGCACCATGCCATATGCTCATAATTAGATGCCCGCCATAAATGCCATGAAATCTGCTATAAATGCTATGAAGTCAACGTGTCATGCGATCGTAATTTTGAAGGAAGAAATTAGGTGCGAACAAAAATTGGATACTGCTTTATATAGGAAGGATGAAGCATTATTGTCCATATCATTGTATTTAGTGGTGTCCATATCATTGTATTTAGTGGTATGCTAAGCATAAAACCTTTGGCTTCTTCCAACAATCTAGGATGGCCAGTGAAAATTTGCAGGTAATGCATACGGACATTATGGCCAACATAGCAATTTGTAGATAAGAAAGGTTTGACATGCCATTATAAAGTGATTAGGAAAAAAACTTAAGAGATAGGACTAAACAGCCATTTCTACAGAAAGGAAATAAAATTTCATATATATTATGTGTATATGCCCCTGCAACTTATAAGATCAAACGAACAATATACCAAGATATATTTTCAAATTTCATTTTCATGAAGGGTACATGATGTTATCTAAGCCGCTTACTGTTCATATTCAGTCAATATTCAAGTAAGAAAAGTACCATATCCAAGCACAGCCGTGAGCAATTCCTTACAAAGCATCAGAAAATAAAATGAGCTCTTTTTAGAAAACAAAACTATAATACATGTGTCACGTTACCCCAAAGGGCAGCTGTTTGAAATAAAGGTCGAATAGGCTCCTCTGATTTCTTTACCTTACCTCAAAGATGCACAAAAGTTCATCTTTCACATGCTAAAAAAAAAAAAAAAGCAAGAACCAAGATAAACACGAAAATGTTGGAATCACGTAAGCATGATAACACTATTACATCTCACAGTAAGCCTATTACATCTGGCATTGTAATGTTTGGATAAATAATACCTAGTTTAGGTAATTTTTGACCTGCTGTATCTTCAGCTTAAATTTTGCTACAGGCCACAATCCCATTTTCAATTTTTTATATGCTGCAAGACAATTTAAAAAGCATCAGGAACTACCATCCTAAAAAAGCTACACTAAAGCTACACAATCATCAAAATCAAGAAGAATGCTACACTAAAGCTACACAGCCATCAAAGACAGCAGGCATTAAAAAGGCTTGAAATATTCAAGAAAATCTCCCCAAGCAAATAGACACTCTACCTATCTATCAATCAAGCTTTTTCAACAAACCACAATTACACCTTCATTTTCCTTTTGAGCAATTCCGGGGACATAATTAATGGCTCATATAGGATTGCTATAAATACTAAAGACCTCATATTGCAATATTGCAAAGCCTCGAACGTCTGAGCTTGCAAATGCACAATTAAGTTGAAGGAACGCCTAACGGAACATACCTGATGCTTATTCACTTTTTGAAAGAACTTCTCCTTTTCCAGTGTTGAGAGATGACTGGCTGGCTAGGTACAGAGAACTCCCTCGGGCTTTAAAGCAGTTTGAGGGTTGCTTATAGACATCTGCAAGAAAAGATGCAATATGTATGCTCAATAAAGATCATATGAATTAAAAGGATTCTCCAGAAACAAATTGAGTAAACTGCAGCTTACATGAAAACCTATAAATCCTTGCAAACACATAGAACTCATGTATTAAAGATAGATAGTATTTTAATGTCACGCCACTAGGCAGCATCCAACTGGACATGTGACTACACACCACACTGCATTGCTTTGTTGGGCCCTGCCCCCAACCACTTTACATTGCGTCTGTGGGTTTTGACACCCAATAGTTCAGAGTGCAATTCTGGGCGGTCTCGAACTCGAGACCTATAGTTGCTAGACCTAGTGTATTACCACTAGACTAAACGCCCAGACGCAAAGGATAAGCAAATATTCTATTGCAAAGAAGAAAATATTAAGATTCAAGTAAAGCCAAATCTTGATGTACCTCCAGCAACATCCACATAGAGCAGGATTAACAGTGAGAAGCATGTGTGCTATGAGGAAGTAAACCAACGACTGAGATCACAAACCTTGCTATTCTCAAACATGTTAAAATCGCTTTGCAAGCTTGAAGGAGTATAATATTGGCCAGAACATTGAAACGGAGGTTGCTTCCATGAAACATTTGAAGGTAAACATTCTGAAGCAATACCTCTGGTCTTACAACATAGAGCTTTTGTTTTGTGGCTACCGAAAGCAAAGCAAGTAGATCCGAGATCCGGCACCCATAACAACACCCAATAACCTGTTCTTTTCCTCTTTTTTTTTTTTTTTTTTTTTTTTTATACATATGCATAGCTTGCAAGATTAATTTAATTATGCTCCTTTAGGGAATTTCAGAGGCCTACGTTCAACAATGGCTTGGATTTGATGGTTATTATACTGATAATATACTGGTTTAATATCATTTCCATGTCCTACATTCCTTAAATAATACCCTATGTTCATTTTCCATTATCTTATGGAGAGTTTTTAACTAAGAATATAAACTTTGCATCCGTGTTAATATTAAACCAGTGGTGAATTCCCTCTGCCTATATTTAATTGGGGCTAGGGATTTGATGTGGATTATATGGAAAATATACTGTAATATCTTTTCCAGATCTTGCTTTCCTTTAAGAATTACCCTAGATTTATTTTCCGGCCCCTTATGGGGGTGTAGCTAAGTATGTTAACTTGGCAGCCTTGTAAATATATAACCAATGGTGTAGTTAGGTTATCTAAAAAATGAAATTTATTAACTGTACATTGGCGACCAGCATGTACATTGGCGACCAGCAGTAGTGCAAACTAGGGCTACCTAGGGCGGCCGAAATCGATTTTTTTCCCATTGATCTTTATGAGCGGTGGTTGCTGATGCCAGTTTGACTGCTTTTGGAGATCTTTTTGCTCTGCCATAGATATCCTTGGACAGATCGTAGCTGTATTACGTGTGGCAGCATTAATTGACTTTCCCGGGCTTTCCACTATGGAGTCGTGGGACTTACTCTTAGAGGATGATCTTCCAATTTCTGATACAGCTAGACATCGCCTAAATGAGGCGGCTTTAGATAGAGAGATTGCATTTTGCATGCAAAGTTGTTTACTGGAAGATCATAAGATAGATATGGAGGGATATAACAAGCGGGGCAGGTATAACAATACTGGCCAGCCACAGAACCGTAGATTTCAGGGAGCCAATAGGCAAAGTTCTGGAGACTCTTCCCATTATGTTCCTGAAACTCAATTCATGGATGAGCATGAATCAGACATAGACGATAACCAGGTATGTTCTGAGTATCATTTGCTTACAGGAATGATCTGGAAATATAAGATGGTGTTTGGTAAAGTTCTGCTAATTGCCCCTTGTACTACTGTACTGTATGGCCAGACGATGTCTTAATACATGGCTGATCAGCATGCTAAAGAATAAGCTTAATACATCTTACCCAGTTACTCTTTCATTCTAATTCAAATCGGCTTTAACTAATAGCAAACATGGACTGGTAACTGAAAGTTTCTCTCATTGTTTATTCCCTTGTTCTACTTATGAATCTATTCTCTCATTTAGCGTAATTTATTTCCATTCTTTCTTTAATGTTCTTCTGAATCTCTGGGCAAAAGGATTACATTAGGTGATCGGTTGACAACCGTGAAGCCTAAGGTACCTTTTGGCCCTTGCATCTTTACCCCTTATCGGGCTAATGATGTATTGGTTGGTGCAGTGCGGGCTTCTACTCCTAATGTTTTGCTTTTGTTTGAGTGTTCTAGAAGTTTTTGGGAGTCTGGCTGACGAAAGTGAAAGGACGTTGTCTTGGCTGGATGCATGCTTTTGGGATTGAGTACAAGAAAATTTTGAGTAAATGTTCATTGGAGATGGCGAGGCCCCGAACCACTGAATTTTGGTGATGTCTTTCTTTATCTCACTGCGGTAATCTTGATCGAGGTTTTTGAATGGGTATGGGAATAACTAGTTTATTTTATACTGCCACTTTTGCCTGAATGGCTTTGACCTGACCTGGTATATTGGAAATCTAATACTTCTGAAGCATTGTTCGCATTAATGTACAAGGCTGTTGCCTCTATAGTGCTAGTATCTTGTATTGAGTATCTGTGATGCTAGTTGCCCTTATAATAGACATTGGGCTGCCTTGACTAGCTTTTTACCCTATCCGACTCTACTACAACTTGCCAAATGTGTATTTATGAGACTGAAAACTTGTTATTGGCAGTATTTCCTAATTTTTCAAACAGGCTTATTATATGAGAAGTTGCTGGTTTAATACTCAATAATGAGATATTGTCTTTTTAACTTTTGTTCTGCTGTGTTCTTTGGAAATAATTCTGCTGCGTTCTTTGGAAATAAACGAGTGTATGCTAAACTGAAAGGTACTATATGGCAAAAAAAAAGGATTTTTTATGCCTTTTAGAGTAACACTTACTTGTCTGACTGTTTAAAAACTATGGCAGAGTTGGTCAGAATAGCAGAATCATGTTGTTGTGGTAAAACGAAATGTAGTGGTGTATAAGTAGACCATGCATGAGAAATGAAATTAAATTAGCTATGACAGCATGTTCTTATCTGCAATATGGTGAACAGTGATTAAAATGATCTCATGAACCTAGGTGAGGAATATATGACCATTATTAATCTGTTTGTGAAATCAAAATATTATTCTCATGACTACATCATGTTTTAAAGTGGATACTATAGTGGTAAATAACATAGCGGCCTCTACAAGACGGATCCGATGGATCTACATAGATTTTAAAACTTCTAAGGTAGTAAAAATATGAGCCACGTCCTTTAAGACAGATTGTAATTGCTTATCTCAAATACGTGAAAATAGTTCGAGCTCATATTGGAAACGTTTTGATAGAAAAAAAGCTTTTTTCCTAAGATTAATAATGGTTATAGTCCCGGGTTCTTTATGAACGTAACATATAGTTCCTATTACTTTCTTGTAACTACGAATCCAAACTTATCTTTGTGACTCATATTACTTTATAATCTTTGTTCACTTTAGAATCAAAGGAAGTAGTTGTCTATTGTGACTCATGTAACTTTATAATCCTTATCCACTTTGGAATCAAAGGAAGTAGTGGTCTATTTGAACATGATGATAAACAGACCGAGTTCTTAGTTAATTTATTTATGCTTCTTGGTAAAATGGAGCATGAGCATGGTTCAAATATGGTGCATGTAGTTAAGGTATACTGATTTCCCTGGTTTTATGGTACCACCTTGGACTGAAAAGTCTTTGTGTGGCCAGATAAGACAGCGGCGGGATTGACCAATGCTGATGTTTGCGCTAGGTTTAACTAGTTCAAGCTTTTTTTTTTTTTTTTTTTTTTTTTTTTTTTGAAAGTAAGAGTTGGTTTTGTCATTAATTATAAAATCTCAAATACATTGCAAAAGTATGCTTTTATAGCTAAGCATACTAGACTATGTATCAGAACCAGCAAATAACAACAGGACACAGAAAATTAGGTCTGTAGTCAAACAGAATGAGGAGCAGCAACAATTAAGAAGATAATCTGAAGCCCAATTTCTTGTAGAACAATGAAACTGTGTAGATTTGACGATGCAGAGCAGAATTCCTGAAAGTTGTCGGGAGATTGAAAACCTGCCAAAATTATAATCCACCAAAAAAGTAAGCCAGAACTAAATTAAATAAGAGCAAGGACATGTTTCTTAGATGATAGGCCAAGAGCATAGGAATATCAGGACTGAGATGAGAAGACTGAGTTGTAGTAGGCATTGAAGGCGTCTGTGGATCCAAAGAAATATTGGTTGGGTGCCCAATTATTGTGGTAAAACAGACGGAACATATTTCTGTCCTCCAGAAGCATCAGCAATGATACATAAAGATCTGCCAGTAATCTATGATTATAGTACATTGTTCTGTACCTTGTCAGCTGAGCTTCTGTAAGGATAAAATTATTGATTGACAGAAAGTTCCATAGGCAGTGGATTTGGACAACCTCTCTGCAAAAAATACTTGCCCACAAATCTTCACTTTCCTTCACATATCTCATATGGCCCCTCTTCATAAGATATGATTCCATAGAAGTAGCAATATCATTCTTCATAACATGATCTTGAGATCTCTGGCTGAAGGGAGAGTGACTGTTATCGAATTTATTACTTCCTTCTCCACGCAGGAATTCAAGATACTCTAGGATCATCAGAAAAAAACAAATTAGAATCCACAACATTTAGGTTTGAAGCAAATAAATTATAATGACCCCTATACTGTCCGAAGGCCTCCCATTTCATGTCAAAGTTAGCTCCAAATTTCTTTTTATGAGCAGTTGCAATAGTCTTAAAATCAAACTGAAAGTGCATTTTTATCCAGAAGTTGGATGGATTCTTATGACCATATAACACCCGATTTCTTGCTTTCCAGATGTTCCAGAGAGCAATATATATAACATAGTTGACAAATTTATCATCCTGATGCATAAGGGACAGAAGATCCCCATTAATTACAATGCCAAATTTATCAGCAATCCATGTCCAAAAATCATCCAATTTGCTACAGAAGAAAATGTGACACATATCCTCAAGACTGTTACAAGCCAAGGGACAATTTGCTGAGATATTAGGATTTCTCTTTGACACAGAGACCAAGCTGTTCAGACTGCCATTAGCAAGAAGCCAGATGAAGTAAGAAATTTTCGGACGACAATAAGAATTCCAAACATTTTCAAAGAGACTCTTAAGCTGATCATTGACTAATGGACCATTTCAGCATGGCTTTATAGTCATCTATGTTAGAGGACATAGCATTATACACATTCTTCACCTTGTAGACCCCTTTCCCATTCATAGTCCAGTCATTTATATCAGAATTGGCAGATAAGTTGGAGAGTAAAGGTTTGATGAGAGAATAAATTTTCTTATCAGATGAAGTGCCCCTGATAATATCTTTCAATCTAGTAGAGATGATTCTCCCACCTATAAAGAGGTCTCTAAAATAGACTAAACCAGCTTCATGCCATTTCTTATATATTCTAGGATGTTTGATAGCAAGAACTGGAGAATTTTGCGCAGTCAATAGAGGGTTCCAGAAAATTGGAGTTTCAACATGAAGCTTATCTCTAGAAATGAATTGGAAATTAGGAGAGATAGCATTCCAAGCCTTGATGAGATTACTCATAAGAGGAGAGATATTTGAAGCTGGTTTCAATTGATTGAAGGCAGAGTGGGGAAGCAAGTGTTAAATAGATGGATGCCCATAAGGATGACTCAGATTAATCCAATATCCGATGAAATGGCAAGCAGGAGAAAGATTTCCATGAATGGCTTTTCAAATAAATTTGCCAACAAGAGATTGAGCTTGGATGAAAAGATTCTTGCAGCCTAAACCACCAGAACATTTTGGCTTGCATATGGAATTCCAGTTAACCAGATGGCTACCTTTCCAAATGAAGTTTCTAAGAATTTTCTCAAGCTCCAAATAAACACATTTGGGAGCAACTAAGGCTGTGGAAAAGTACACATGAGAGCTAGCAAGAACAGCATTAGCAATAATAGATCTGCCAGCAAGAGAGAGATAGTTCCTGTAATTATTCAGTTTTTTCTTAATTCTCTGAAGAATAGGGTCCCATAGGCCTTTTATGCTATGATTAATAGAGAGAGGCATACCCAATAATTTAGTTGCTTGATTGGGAGGAAGAACATTAATACCAGCTAGAGTTGGAGTATTGACATCCCCAATAATCATGCTCTTGCTCAAGTTTAATTGAATGCCAGATGCAGCAGAAAATTGACTGAGAATCTTGACGAACAGATCAACATTTGGTAAATCAGCATCAAGGAAGGAGAAGGTGTCATCAGCATATTGGAGAATGGTAATGCTATCATCAGAATTTGGAAGTTTTAAGCCTTTTATTTGAGCAGTGTTCTGATAATGCATAATGACCTTGGTAAGAAGTTCAGCAGCCACTAAAAATAAATAAGGAGCAAGAGGACAGCCTTGTCTAACCCCACAAGATAGAGGAAAGAATCCAGAAGGGACACCATTGATAAGAACAGCTAAATTCGATCTAGCATTTAAGCCATGAATTAGATTAATGAGCTTAGGAGGGAAGCCAATTTTAGACATGGCAAAATCTAAGAAATCCCATCTCACAGAATCAAAAGCTCTCTTAAAATCCAGCTTAAGAAGAATGCAATTTTGTTTAGGAGGAACAGACCTTCCATAGCAGCCACATAGTTATCCAAGATATATCTATTAGGAAGGAAAGCAGATTGATTTGGACTAATATTTCTTTGAAGAAAGCTTTTAACTCTTAAAGCAATGATTTTGGCACAAAGCTTGTAGGTAGTGTTTGTGAGGGAGATGGGTCTCCAATCTTGAAATTTAGAAGGATGATCAACCTTAGGAATCAAAGAGATGAATCCACTGGAAATTGAAGGGTGCTGATGATTAGAGTTCCAGAAGGCATGGACTAAGGAGATCATATTATTTTTGAGAATATCCCAGAATTTGATATAAAATTCTGCTGGAAGACCATCAGGACCGGGAGATTTACCGGATTTAAGAGTATCAAAGATTTCAATGTGAGAAGGAATGGCAGTAAGAGACTCATCCATGATTTCAAGAGGAACAGGTAAAATATTATTCACTGTGGAAATAAAGTCATTAGCTTCCGAAATCTCATTGGGAGGAATTGGTTTGCCTTTAAAAAGGTCCATATATCTACTCTTGAAGAAATTTGCAATCTCAGAATGAGAATTGTACTTGTTGTCTTGATCATCAAGAGTTTCAGTAATGGAATTTCTGAGAACCCTACTCTTAGCTACCCTGAAAAAGAATTTAGAGGAGCCTGAGTCCATGTCATTAGTGTATTTGATCTTGCATCTGATAGCAGAGCCTTTAGCTTCCATCTCTTCAATGTTTTTAATTCTCCTCTCCAAAATTTCCTCCCCCACTTGAAGATTAGAATTGGATGGACCATTTTGAAGTAATGATCTAATATCTTTCATATACATCAGTAGCTGATTCTTCTCTCTACTGCATTGCTCATGAATAAGTTTAGACCAGTTCTTGATCCACCTTTTGATTTCTTTGATTTTGGAATAAAAGTATTTCATAGGAGGCATATGATTATCAGCAGATCTATTAGAAAGCTCTTCATAGAAAGTTTTGAATTGAGAGCAGAAATTTTCATTCTCAAGAAGAGAAGAATTGAATTTATAAGGAGAATTCCCTTCTCTTTGAATCCTAATAACATGAGAGGGAACTGAGGCTGGTGATCTGAGATAGAAGTACCTTCATCACTTGTGACATAGCTGTTGTCCCAAAAGCTGCAGAAGGATTGGAAACATAAAACCTATCAAGAGTACAATAAACCCTTGCTCTGTCTTTTTGTTTGTTTGACCAAGTATAGGTAGCAGTAGAGGAGGGAATGTAGATCAAACTATTGTCAGAAATAAGAGAGTCCCAGTTCTCCTTTTCAGTTTTGGACATATTAATTTTATTTCCCAGTTTAAGATCCCAAGAGGGGGTATTGTTAAAGTCTCTAGCAAGGATCCAATTATCAAGAGTTTGGGAATCCAACCAACTATTAATTTCAGCCCAAATTGGTTCTCTATCTTTGGGAGATGTAGGAGCATATACATTGATAATACCAAAACTGGAATTAGAGATTGAGCAAATCATAGCTTGCCAAGCTCTTGAAGGACTGTTATAGAAGGAGGTATGCATGATGTCTTTTTTCCAATCAATAGCCAAACCACCACTAGCTCCCGAGGAATTAATCCAAATAGAGGAAGAAGAAGGATAAATCCAATCTCCTAAGTTGCTGCATTCAAAAGATGGAAGTTTGAGCTCTTGGAGGAGAATGACGTCTGCATTGTATAACCTGATTTGAGCAATGGCCCGTCTTCTCTTCAAAGGCCCTTTGATTCCTCTAAGGTTCCAAGAGAGAATCTTCATGACAAAGAGGGAAAAAGAAAAGAAGATTTATAATCTAGTCTTTTTGGATTTTCTCTTACTTCTGGTGTTCTGAGCAGGAGTTTTATTTAGACCAGACAAGACCAAACCAAATTTATTCCCATCTTTTTTGACAGATTTTTTCATTGGCTGAATCTTCTCAGGCTTAGGGTCAATGCTTAAATTTTCATTTAAATATTCCTCTTTTTCCCAATTCTCTTTATCACTCCCATATCCCTCACTATCACTGTAATCAGAACATCCTCCAGGAAAAAACTGAAACATAGGGTTTTTATTAATATGCAAAGGAGCAGAAGCAAGAACTTGCCTAGTAATTCCTTTGTCTTGAAGCTCCAAAGTTTGAGTAGCTATTTCTTCAGGTGTGTCAGGAACAAAATCAGGGACAACCTCAGGAACAGCCTCAGAATGATTTCCAATCTTACCCATTGCAATTATATTTTCTTCTTCATCTGAAGATTGTGAGATATGATTTTGCAGAGAAGCCATCTGATCAGCAAACTTATTGGACATTTTTGGAGGGCTGATAGGACATTCAACTACAGGGGAGTCAAGGTCAATTAGGGATGGCAAATCAACAATGGTGTGAACAGATGAGGAACATATCTGAGAGGAAACACATATTTTGCTCTTATTTAATTCAGATTCAAGATTACCATTAAGGTCAAATAATACCTGAAAAGGATTTGGGCTGTTGACTTGCAAGTTGACCTGCTGATGCGTTGACTCTTGAGTCAAGTCTTCAATGATCTGACTAGAGCTTTTGGTCAAATGAGAGTCTAATTTAGACTCATTTAATTTTTTGTTCTGTTGATTCAAATTTGCTGGCACAGATATTTTCAAATGTGAGTTCACCTGAGAGGAATTCAGCTGAAGCTTAGCTTTGTCTCGAGATTTCATATTTAATGACCCACTCTTACTATTGTTTTTGATTGGTAATCCATAAGGCTGTAAGAGCACTTGCCATTTTCTTTGTTTTTGGCCTCTTTAATTATTTCACTCAGAGTGAAATTTAATTTATCAGTAGCCTGAGCAGCTTTTTCAGTCATACTTCCTTTGACTAGCAGCTTTGGTTCACCAATTGTTAAGGGTCGAAAATATTTTGAAGAGGTTGGGAACTCGGCTTCACAAAGTTTGTCTTTGTCTTTCATCTCATTCTTGCAGCCTTATGTTTCTGAATTCTCTTGTAGCTTCCATTTACTTTTGTCCATTTGAATCTGTCATTTTCTCGCAGCCTTTGAAACTGAGAATCTTTACCAATGTTATCCTTTGTGGCATTGCTTTTTTCCAACTGATCCATTTGATTATCCCCTGCATTTTACTAACTGGAAACCTTATTTGGAATCTTAACTTCCTGTTGTAATCTGTTGTCTTGAGAGATCTCTGTTGAAGATTTGCAATCAGAGTACCAGAAATGCCTATAAGAGCATTTCTGACATTGTGAGGGTAATCCAGACCATCTAAGAGTTAATAGGGATTCAAGACCAAAGGCATCTGTAAATGGAATAGAAAGAGGGATGTCCTTGGAGAGATCAAGCTGAACAAAGCTTCTGGGAGGTTTGGCAGGGGAATATTCAGTAGAAATATAAGTTCCAATAGAATTGAATAGGAGTTTAAAGCATTCTTCATCCCAATAAATAGGATTGAGACCAAATAACGTTGTGGAGGCAATGCATAAATTATTCATTTTATCAATGTCAAGCTTAGGGTGCCATTTGAGGAATGTCAATTGAGAGGTCTCATAGGTCATAGGGCCAAAATTCAGAAAGAAATTGGCTGATTTAGAGTTCCCACATTCAAGCATAATGTAGGGAAAATTAAGCCAATATATAGCCTGAATTAAGATACCTTTATGAAGGCTGAGAAGGAAGGCTCAGAGTTTATCTAGTTTCATTCCACATTTTTTGACTTTTATAATGACAGCAGATTTGATAGAGCATCAATTTTAGAATGAACAACTAGAAGATTCAAAGAAATACCGTGATCGATGTTCATTTTCCGCTCCTTCAGATGTGGAATTCTTGTACGCTTGAGTCTTTCATCCAAATCATTGTCCGAGCGGATCTCTGGGTGGCCTCTTGCAACTCCATATGGAACAGGAACCTGAGTAGCAGGATTAAGGGGATGAAGGATACCCCGGTGATCAGGATCAGCAGACAAATTGTCTCAATGAGGAATATCGTGAGAAATCGGATCCATATGAGGTGATGAAGGCAACAAATTATCAAAGTTTCCAAATAGAATAGTGTCCAAAGGATGATCCTGAAAGGAAATCAAGTTTTGGAGAACAGAGGATCGATCGGAAGCGGGAAGGTTCGCGAATGCGTGAAGGAGGGCCAAATGTTTAGGGTTTTTTGGTAAATTGGAGACCATTGCGAAAATTTCAGGGGGAATCAACAAAAGTTCATGCAAAAATTTAACAACTGAAAAGGGAGAAAAAGTGACAGAAAACAGAGGACATAAACCTATAGATTGAACCAGAATTAACCAAAGATGATCGAGTTGCCATACACAATGAATTGATTGATTGCAGAGAGAACCTGATACAATTCAAAGGAATTTAGGGGGAAATTCTTTCAAATTGGGCAGGATCATGAGGAGAGTAAACTTCAACAGAGATCTTGTAATCGAACCAATCACAATGAACTCTGAATTTCCCTGCTGGACCGAGCGCACTCGAACCCACAAATTCTTCTAGCCAAGAATTAGTGATTTGAACTTCAAATTCGACAGTGCTTGGAACAAAAGTATATTCAGAGAAAAAAAGGTTATCCGGGAAGAGCTGATGAGTGATTAAGGTGCTCCAAAGATCAGTACCCGAGCCTTTTAGAAATCCACACGAAATTCTAGATTTCTCTCTTATAATTGCGAAAACAGAGGTTTCCATGAAGCAGACGAAAGAAAAGAGATTCCTGCTTCATAGGTATGACAAAACGGTAATCAATTTGTAACTCAGAGAGTGAGGATTACCACTAGAGCTACCCTTCTACAAGGGCAGCAGATTGATCCACCGAAATTTTGCTTCAAATCACAGTGAATTCAAATTTTCCCATATTTCTTTATCAAGAAATGGCTTCTAACAGAAAATATGGGATAAAGACAAAAAAGGCAAGAAAATAGGCGCACATCCATTTTTCCGTCGTAGTTCACCTGTTCTTTTTTAAGGGTAAAAAAAAAAAAAAGGGGGGATAAGAGGAAGAGCTCGCACAAAACCATCAGTTGCAAGGCACAAACCCTCTGCACAGACCAAATCCAGCAGCCCTTTCTGATCGACTCCATCTGAGATCGATCTAGAAGATGTCTTCCTGTGCGCCGAATTTTACCAAGATCCGAGATCCCACAGCCACACCCTATAACTTTTCTTTTTAAGGGTAAAAAAAAAGGTTGAGTTTGTGTAGACCATCAGATGGGTCAAATTAACGTCAGCCGTCCAATTTAGGGCATGCTCCAACACTTACGCTAAAACTTAATGATATAAGATGCTCATTTCTACCGTGTTTTGTGCTGCCTTGGTCTATTTGCTTTGCTCTGCAATTTTGCAGAAAATTGTCTAAGTGCGACGTTAAAGTCAAGTGCAACTTTTCATTTTTTTTTTTTTAATTTCTAACTATTAAATATCCAAGCAATAAATAATACATCTAAAAAATAAGAAATAATTAAACTAATATAATCATGAACAAATAAGAGAATATATTACATTAATAATGACAACATATTACATTCAGAACAAGGACGTGAATTTGAGATGTTGTCGCATGCCAAGCCCAACAAAAGACAAAGGACATGCTCAAACTTCTCACAGAAGGCAACAAAATCACATTTCTACAAAACCATAACTGAACTGTACACTACATAGGCTTTCATGCCTTCATAGTTTGAGAGTGCATGTTTGTCATACGATTTAGAGCATTCACATGGCGCATAAGAACTCCCCTAAGCACGCCTTTGTCTCAGTGATATCTTCAAGTCTTCCATCTCAAGGAATTCCAAGGCATCCTGCATCCTTTGCAAGCTGTTGCACAAACTATCCTTCACATATGAGAACCTCCTTGGACATCGGATCAACATCGACATGCACATGGAAGCACTCTGATTTCTTTCCAACAATACTAGTCACATTACAGCTATGCATATCCTCTGCCAGTTCTACCTCCAAATCACTATTATGTTGATGTCATGATCATTGCTGCAACCGGAATATCGGATCAAAACAAAACAGAACAGAAAAGTTAGGAAAAAGCAATGCAGCATGCACGCATGCGAATCAGACCCCTTTCGGATCAAATTTTATTATTTTTGGCAAAAGGTCCCTTTTTTATCTTTTTGAAATAACGGCCAAATTTAACCAAATTTAGCTTGCCTTCAATCTTTCCTAAATCTTCCTATCCATGCCTTATTCCTTCTCATTTTCTTTCTTCTTTGACCAAGCCAGCTCCTTCTTAGATCAATTCCAAGGTTGAAACAAGACGCGAAAAGAGCTTCATTGGTTGTCCAAGGAGCACAACAGTATTCTTGGCAGATCTATAACAGGTACTAGAGCAAGAAAATGGTAGTGTAACAACTCTAGGAGGTGCAGACTTCAAATCTCACTAGATTGAGAGAGCATATACATGGACTTGCTATAAAAAAAGGAAGGGACGTTGCTTAGTAATTTCTAAAGATATTGTCAAGAAAACACATGAAAAGATAGGATCATCTTCTTCATTGGAAGATATTGAAATAGCAACAGAAAATGCAAATCTTGTAGAACAAGATCCTGCTAATAGAGATGATAGAGGCTTTGCTGATAGATATGTGTTAAAGAGCATCTTTCCAAAAAGATGAAACAAGGAAAATTAACTAAGGCAGGCTGGATGAATGCATAAGAAATAGACGAGGTACATGAGTTTTGGACTGTTAGTCCAACTGTTATGTCAATTTCTGCCTCATATATGATGATGAACCTTTTCTAGTAAATAATTTATTTTTGTTGCATTACTGTTCCGATACATGTTCCGTTCTTCTCTTTGTTCCATTTCGTTCCAGATGCATAGGACCGGAGCAACCATGGACATGATGAACCAATCCATTCCATGATCCACACCTTTAGGAATCTAATCCACTACGATGCCTAAAAAAACAAGAATATGTACATGTCAAGAAATTAAGCACACAAGTACACGACAGTACCTTATCGACATGAAGACTTTTGTCGAATATGTATAGCAGAATAAATTCTGGCCAAGGTTCATGAGGGGTGTCTACAAGGGCACTAGGTTCCTTAAAGGCGAATAACTGCTCATCATCATCTGTTTCCTCATCATCATTTGGCATCATCCCAAAAACATTTCCTCCTTCTCCCCACCTTCTCTATAGGCACAATTCCAGGAGTTGTACCAAAGATGGCTGACCTAACATCTTGAATAGAGGCACTTCCTAGATTCAATGTGAGCCTCCAAGCTGCCTCTACTCGCTGTTGCGATATGAATGCACAATTCATAGGCAACATCCAGGCACTATTGAGAACAAATTTGCGCGTTCTTAACATTGCAGTGACAACTTCCTCCAATGATGCACTGATTTGCCTCTTGCCATGGTAGAGAATGAAGTGGCAAGCCCTGGCCAATAAATTTCAGTTATGCAATGTGACACAGAACTTGATATTTCTAGCACCATATAAATCATACAAGTCTTTAACCCTTTCTATCTGTTCTACACTAACATTCTTTACATGCTGCCTAAAATGCATCTTCCATAAATCTTTCATGTAGTTGCCAATCATACCTTCATAACAATGCAGCTTTGTGTCCTTCAAAGCTTTGCACACAATGATTCCCCCAGCAGGTTTATGGCTATCCCAACCAAAGTATTTCTTGAGCTTCACATTCACTGTGGTTGGATTGGTAAGATTGCTCACATCAACTCTAAAAACACATTGAATATGCAACTGATCCAACTCAGAGCTACGCTCCTAGCTAACCACTCCAGAGATGCATTCTTCATCCAAGAACTTGCAGCCAGATATATATAATGCTTCCCACACATCCAAACTACTTATATTGACTGTCACACTCATATCAAGAGAGCAAGGCTCATCTAATGCCTGACCACAGCTCATCCTTGGCCTCTTGTTCTTGCTTCTCCTGGCCACCACCTTCTTGCCCAACTGAGGTTTATTCCCTCCAAAGTCCTGCTTCTCTAGCCCCTCGTCTTCAAATTGTAATGGCTCTACAAACCACCGTGCTTGATCCTCATATGCTTTCTTCCCACTTCGTCCATCCACTTTCTTGCCCTAGGTTGCATCTAGCATAAGAGATTCTGGGTACTCCATAAATATGTTACCATGAATATTCTTATTGTCATCAAGCTTGAAGCCTTCCTAAAGAGCCTTGCACTCAGCAACAATGTTGCTTTCATGAGGGCGGCCCTCTACATCCACACTGCCCCTACCGACACTCCCCTGGCTAGCCTCCTCAAAAACATGACAACCCGGGGGTTGCAACTAATGTAAGAGATATAGGGTATACATAGGGTCGAGGGAAATGAACCCTTATACGGAATTTTCTTTAAAAAATTTCCCTCATATTTCATATACCCCTACCATATTTCTCATATAATTTATCTGGAATTCAAGCAAAAAAAAGGGTAAAAGCATGTTAAAGTGTACCACTTTTGGAACCTGCAAAAGTACATACACTAGGCACTTTAGAACTGGGTACTTTCTCATTTTTCTTTTCATTAAAACTAGTACAAAAGTTCAAAATAAAAGTCAAGCACGTGTTAATATTCAAAGCTAGGATAAATATAATGCTATCGAAGACTAAAATATATATAAAAGTTTTAAAATGTACCTTCTATTGACATATTACACAGGTACCCAGTACCCAGTCCTAGGTACCTTTTTAGGTACTTTTTTAGTCACTAAATAATACTTTTTAAGGGACACCCTAACATGCTTTTACCCAAAAGCTAATCCCATACTTATACGGTATATTTGGGCAAAACAAAACCCCCTCCCTTACACTCACATGGTTTCTACAGTTTTTCCTTTGTGCACCTCCAGGGCATGACAACAAGGATATACAAACAAAATCAGGTACTTGTGGAGGGCCCAGAGGTCACTACCACGACTGAGAGATGAATTATATGCCCTACAATGGGGAATTTATAAACTACAAAGAACAGTTGATGTAGCAGATAAGGAAATAAACAATTTAACTTTGGAACACCATTTGAATGGCTACTGCTATCCTGGGGGCTATGGAAAATCTATGCCACATGCCACAACCCACGAGCACATAGCACAGGATCTACATCAGGTTTGAGGCCGGATGCATGAATTGGGCCCTCATGACCGCGACAAAAAAGGAAGCAAACTTATTTCTAAAAATATAATATCATATCCAACCATTATAAAAAGGGGCATTCCAAACCAATAAAAAGAAACCCCAATTCCAAGCCATTGTAGAAAACCTTGGAAATCGTCTATAGCAAAATTATCATGCAATCAACCCATTCATCATTTCTCATTTCCTCCAACGCAAATGCAGTTTTTAAACTTGAAGTAGCTCTATTATTTGAGATAACTAATACATCTGTTCTAGTCCATGGGTGTCAATCAATCTTCATCCCTCCACGGTTGACAATGATGTTTGCCCACAAAGATTAATATTGTAGAATATGTTGATGTATCATCACACAGCTCCAGAGATGTTCTGTTATGAGAATGCAATCATGGCATGGTCAGGTTAAAAGATGGATCTCTGTTCAAGCAGTTTATATATATGGTCTATATTCTTGACCTTGTGAAGATCGAAATATTGCTTACCATTGTTATATGGTCCAAATGATAGTGAATATCATATTTAATGGTTGGATATTAAAACAATGGTTTAAACCATTGACATGCAGAATGTTGAAGATAAGCCCGATGGAGCCAAAAAAGATTTCAAATTAGAATCTCCTATATGCAAGGAGATTGTAGCACGATTGCCTTAGAGACCGGATCTAGACCTAAGCGGTCGGGTCCGGCATTATAAAAAACAAGATGTACAGTAGATCGAATGACAGTTCACAGTTAGGGGTTTTTTGTGTTCGCAGCTCGATTGTTGATACAGGTTTATATATGACTTTGTGGTTCATAAGCTATTATTGTGTCTATTGTAAAGCAAATACTTAATGGTTTGAGATAGTGATGAAATGATGCAAGTTTGAATATCTAAATGAATAAGATGATATTGGTTAACGCTTGTTGAACTTGTAATATCAAGTGAACTTGTTGAATTGGTGGATTGCTAATAATTGTGGTTGCAATTTTTCATTTGGTATCAGAGCCAATAAAATGGCAACAAGGTTTGGAGCAGGCTTGTTAAGTGCTGTGCAAGTTTACAATGGAGGGTCTGGATTCCAAGTATGGAAAGACCAAATTCAGCATATCTTAGATGTTGAAGAATTATGGGAGATTGTAGATCCAAGCCGAACAGAAGTAGTAGCTACTAGTGCTGGTGCAGCATCTAGTAGTAGAGGGGCTGTGAACTCAGCAATTGGAGGAGGTGATTCCACCTCAGTAACATCTGGAACTAGGTCTGTTGCAGGAGCTGCAGGTGAAGGTAGTGCTGTTTCAGCATCTAGTGTTGACAACTAAGATTAAGGAAGCAAGGGGCATCATCACAAGTAAAGTTGGACCGACTATTCAACTCAAACTTAGAGGTATGTCTCCTAGGCAGATGTGGAGTTATTTGCTCAAACAATATGAAACCAAAAGTTCATCACAAATAGATGTATTAGAGAAGGAGCTTAGAAATCTGAAGTATAATGAAGACGAGGAAGTTTCAGATTTCTTTAACAAATTTGATAATCTTGTGGCTGACCTAGATGGTGCAGGAGTGACATTATCTGAAAGGTTTATAGTCTTGCAAATTGCTCGGGCAGTAAGTGCAAATTCTCAGCTTTCTCTCTTAATTAGAAATGTGGCAAAAACTAGGGAAGAAGCTGAGAACATGTTACGAACAGAAATAGAACAGAACAAGTTAATGAGAGAGGAAGAAAATGCTGAAATACTTTATGCTGGTAAGAAAAAGAAACCTCAAGGAGACAAGACAGTTTGTTATAACTGTTATGAGACAGGGCATATTAAACCAAATTGCCCCAAACTTAAGCAAGAAATAACATGTTATAATTGTAAAGGCAGAGGCCATATAGCTGCCAAGTGTCCCAGCCCCAAAGAAAGAGAGTATGGCAGAGGAAGAGGAAGGGGAAGGGGACGAGCTTCTGGAAGGAGAGGAGGACTTGCAGGTGTACACATTGCTCAAGAAAAACCAGAAGTCAAGGAAAAAGAAGAGCAAAGTGATGATGAGGTAAAACATGTTTGCTCATTAAATAGTATTGGATCTCAAACTAATAACAAGAATTCTGTTATTGTAGTTGATAGTGGAGCTGAGAGATCAGTAGTAAGATCTCTAGACATGCTCAAAAATCAAGTACCAACCAAGGCAAAGCATGTACAAGTTGGAAATGGAGAGCTACAAATCATAGAAGGATGTGGAATGTTGGAGTTGCTGGATCTTGATGGAAATAGAGTGAATGTTGAGAATGTATTATGTGTTCCAAGTTTGATAAAGAATTTGGTGTCAGTGTGTCAGTTAGTGGATTTGGGATATACAATCTTCTTTGAGAAGAAAGTTTGTAAGATTTTCATGAATAATAAATTGAAGTTTTTGGCAAATCGAGTTGGCAATCTATTTCAAATTGACAAAGGTCTTGTTGAAGGAGTCAATGCTGTTTTAATGACTGATATGGAAACTTGGCACAATAGATTGGCTCACACACATTATAATAATGTGAAATTTATGACAAAAAGAGGCTTTATTGAATGTAGCATACCCGAAAATCATAAATGCATATGTGAGGGATGCATGCTTGGCAAAATCACTAGATTGCCATTTCCAAAATCACACAAAAGAGCTGAAGAGGTTTTGGATTTAGTGCATACAGATTTATGTGGTCCTCTAAATATTAGAAGCAGAAGTGGAAAGAGATATTTTATAACATTTATAGATGACCATAGCAGAAAATGCAAAGTTTATTGCTTGTCAAGAAAATCTCAAGCACTAGATGCTTTTAAAATGTATGTCACAGAAATGGAGAGACAAACAAATAGGAAATTAAGGTGCATCAGATCAGATAGAGGAGGAGAGTATTTGTCTGGTAAATTTGAGTCTTTTTGTAGAAACAGGGGAATCAGAAGACAACTGACATGTAGGCACTGGCATTGCTGAAAGGAAAAATAGGACTTTGCTTGATGCAGTAAGGTCGATGTTGAAATTCTCAGGTTTGACAAATAAACTATGGGAAGAAGCATTAAGGACAGCAGCTTACATTCAAAATAGACTTTCAACCTCAAGCTTAAAAGGTAACATTCCAGAGCTGATTTGGTCCAGAAATAAGGCAAATGTAGATTATAATATGCTTAGGTCATATGGCTGTTTGGGATATATCCATGTACCAAAAGAACTAAGGCTGAAGTTGGACAATAGAGCAGAAATTGGTTTCTTAGTAGGGTATGACGAGCAAAGCAAAGGTTACAGGATGTTTATACCTGAGACAAATAAGATTGTAATAAGTAGAGACATTGTGTTTGACGAGCACACTCATTATAAAGATAGGCAGAAATTAAAGCAAAGCAAGTATGAACAAGGAAATAACACAGGTACAGTTGAAGGTTTCAAACACATTGAAGATGAGGATGATCATGACAAGACTAATGAAGATGAGATCAATATGGAAGAAAAGCCAGCAGATGCAAACAAGTTGAACGGTTGAAAGAAAATTTGCAAATAAATGAAGGTGAATATGGCAGGTTAGAAAGTGGAAAGAGCAAACGAATTGAAAAGTTAACTGAAATACCAGATCAGGAACAAATACTAGCTATACTTGAAGATTATGTTGTTCCAACTTCATACGAGGAAGCAATAAATAGCACTGAAAAAGAACAGTGGATTAAAGCAATGGAGGAGGAGATAAAGTCCTTTAAAGACACTGGAACGTTTACTGTTGTAGAAAAACCAGAGAATACAAATATTGTGGGGAATAAGTGGATATACAGAATTAAAGTCAATAGTGATGGCACAAAAAGGTTTAAGGCAAGACTAGTGGCTCAGGGCTTCTCTCAGAAGAAAGGAAAGGACTATAATGAAATTTTTTCTCCAGTGGTTAAACTAACCAGTCTAAGAGTACTTTTGGCCATAGCAAATGCATTAAATTTGGAGTTACATCATATGGATGTCAAAACGGCCTTTCTAAATGCAGAGTTAAAGGAAAATATTTACATGAAGCAACCTGCAGGTTATGAAGAAAATAGTTCAAATGTTTGGAGACTCAAAAGAGCTGTATACGGACTAAGGCAATCTCCTCGTGAATGGTATTTCTGCATTGACAGTTTTCTAAGAGGCCAAGGCTTTGAAAGGTTAAAAAATGATGGAAATTTGTACAAATTCAGAGATGGAGAAAATTTTTGTTTCATTGCTTTATATGTAGACGATTGCATAATGATGTCAAATAGTCAAAACTGTTTAACAATTTGCAAAGGTATATTGAAAAACAGATTTGAAATGACGGATTTGGGAGAATTGAAACAATTCTTGGGAATTGAAGTGTTAAGAAACAGAGAAAAAAGGATTCTTTCTTTGAAACAAAGCAGGCATGTTGAAAATATGCTTAAAAGGTTTTGTTTACAAGATGCCAAGGTGGCAAAAGTCCCTATTGCTGCTGGTCATAAACTGACGGACAGTGATCAAGGCAATGAAGATACAAAAGAAATGGAAAGGATCCCATATAGAGAGATTGTTGGATGTTTGCTGTACTTAGCAAACAATACAAGACCAGACATTAGTTATTCAGTAAACATTCTAAGCAGGTACTGCAACAGTCCAACAAAAAGACTTTGGGAAGCAGCAAAACATGTGTTGAAATACTTGAAGGGCACAGCAAATTATGGAATAACATTCACTTCTGATGATCTAAATTTAAAGGGTTTTAGTGATGCAGATTGGGGAGGAGATAGAAGTACAAGGAAATCAATTTCAGGATATGTTGTCTTTCTTGGAGGAGGAGCAATAAATTGGAGAAGCAAAAAGCAGAAGGCAGTGGCCATGTCATCTGCAGAAGCAGAATATGCAGCCAGTTCGTTACTTTCTAAGGAGCTTGTTTGGTTGAGAAGATTACTAGAAGAACTTGGTTACAAGCAAAGACAACCAACTGAAATTGTGACAGATAGTATGAGCTGCATAGCAATAGTGAAAAATCCAGTTCAACATGAAAGAACAAAGCACATCGAGCTAGATATGCATTTCATTAGGGATATGGCAGAGAAAGGTTATATTCAGATGAGCTACATTCACACAAATCTGCAAATAGCTGATATTTTTACTAAAGCATTAGTGGAGAAGAAGTTTACAGCATTCAGAGACAAATTAAATGTATTGGATCTGTGTGCTGAAGGAGGAGTGTAGAATATTGTAAAATATGTTGATGTATCATCACACAGCTCCAGAGATGTTCTGTTATGAGAATGCAATCATGGCATGGTCAGGTTAAAAGATGGATCTCTGTTCAAGCAGTTTATATATATGGTCTATATTCTTGACCTTGTGAAGATCGAAATATTGCTTACCATTGTTATATGGTCCAAATGATAGTGAATATCATATTTAATGGTTGGATATTAAAACAATGGTTTAAACCATTGACATGCAGAATGTTGAAGATAAGCCCGATGGAGCCAAAAAAGATTTCAAATTAGAATCTCCTATATGCAAGGAGATTGTAGCACGATTGCCTTAGAGACCGGATCTAGACCTAAGCGGTCGGGTCCGGCATTATAAAAAACAAGATGTACAGTAGATCGAATGACAGTTCACAGTTAGGGGTTTTTTGTGTTCGCAGCTCGATTGTTGATACAGGTTTATATATGACTTTGTGGTTCATAAGCTATTATTGTGTCTATTGTAAAGCAAATACTTAATGGTTTGAGATAGTGATGAAATGATGCAAGTTTGAATATCTAAATGAATAAGATGATATTGGTTAACGCTTGTTGAACTTGTAATATCAAGTGAACTTGTTGAATTGGTGGATTGCTAATAATTGTGGTTGCAATTTTTCACTTTTACCCAAAAGCTAATCCCATACTTATACGGTATATTTGGGCAAAACAAAACCCCCTCCCTTACACTCACATGGTTTCTACAGTTTTTCCTTTGTGCACCTCCAGGGCATGACAACAAGGATATACAAACAAAATCAGGTACTTGTGGAGGGCCCAGAGGTCACTACCACGACTGAGAGATGAATTATATGCCCTACAATGGGGAATTTATAAACTACAAAGAACAGTTGATGTAGCAGATAAGGAAATAAACAATTTAACTTTGGAACACCATTTGAATGGCTACTGCTATCCTGGGGGCTATGGAAAATCTATGCCACATGCCACAACCCACGAGCACATAGCACAGGATCTACATCAGGTTTGAGGCCGGATGCATGAATTGGGCCCTCATGACCGCGACAAAAAAGGAAGCAAACTTATTTCTAAAAATATAATATCATATCCAACCATTATAAAAAGGGGCATTCCAAACCATTAAAAAGAAACCCCAATTCCAAGCCATTGTAGAAAACCTTGGAAATCGTCTATAGCAAAATTATCATGCAATCAACCCATTCATCATTTCTCATTTCCTCCAACGCAAATGCAGTTTTTAAACTTGAAGTAGCTCTATTATTTGAGATAACTAATACATCTGTTCTAGTCCATGGGTGTCAATCAATCTTCATCCCTCCACGGTTGACAATGATGTTTGCCCACAAAGATTTTAGCACATCAATAGTCTTCATGTGTACTTCTTGTCAATCTTTGACATGAAGTAATATGCTAACACTTGGGTCCCACTCAAATCCCTTGTATCTATATAGTATTTGTTTATTTTGTTTTTTTCTTTCTTACAGTTATGACCACTAGATCATATCTAAAACACACCATAGTCCCTATACATGGGGTGAACCATGTATAAAGGTAGAATGTGTGCTCGAGCCTTACAAAGACACAAGGAAACACACATAAGCTAGAGAGAGAAGAGTGTTAGACCATCTTACATTCAGAGTATGCCAGTGCATGCCCTAGCTTACTATTAGATATTACCTTAAGAAGGGAGTTTGGATACTAAGCCTTGGCACTTTCCTAAGACAAGCATACTTACTGACTAGTTCGTCAGTTAGATGCAAATAGGCTAAAGTTCCACTTCCATCTGCCACTCTCCCAAACCCTATGAGGATAGGATCATCCATGAATGTCGGAGGCGAGGGGAAGATTAGCTTAGGTTTGTTAGTATGTTTCTACTTTTAAAAGCCTTGAACCTATTTTAACTTTCAAGCAAGCCCACTTATGATGGACCAACCGAGGGTTGCCACAAGCTTTGTAGAACCCTCCTGTGAGGATTTAGTCCAACTAGCACAGACGAGCTCCTCTCACTACTTGGGGATATCAGGAAGAGGTGGGGGAGTTAAAAGTCCATCTCAAAAGCTGGTCATCCTTCATAAGAGTTACGTTTGGCGTGGGGTTGGTAAATCAGCTTTGCCCACTCTGTCCTCAAGCTGAATCAGGTATGTTCTGGATTCCTAGACTTTATACACAATAGAATCATTGATGTGTACACCTTGGCGAGCCCTGGATTATTAGAGGTAGTAATATGGGCTCTCTTATGGGTAATGTGACCCCAAGCTCTAGATCTCATCTCCAGTATTCATGTTGATCCTATCCTCACAGGGCTTGGAAGTGGGGCAGATAGAAGTGGAACCTTATCTTGGTTGCATCAACTAGCCAATCAGTCAGTAAGTATTCTTGTCTTAGAAAAGGCCTCAGGACTCAGATAAATCGAAGATACCGAAGATATTTCCATACTAGAAACCCTAAGATGAAAATAGGCCGGATCCATCCGTTGATGCCTAACAGCTTGATGTAGACACTCTATCTAATCATCCTATCAATATGCACATCGGCCACCATGATCACGATTTAGGTCTGAAACTCTATAGTTCAATAATATGAGGATTTTTGTCATAATATAACATTTCTATGGTTTGGAGCACAATATCTATTTCGTGAAGCCATCCAAACATCAAATGAAAGTTCCAATTATTGAGGGATTACACATGCACATTAATCCCTATATTCCAACACATATGCAATAATTTCCAAGTCAAAGTCCACTATGTCTTAGTTTTCTAACGTGTGCAACCAGATTTAGGTGAGAACCAAATGGCCATTATGTCTAGACACCAGAAAAAAAGAAAAAAAAGAAAAAAAAAACCTTGCCTGAACTAGTCAAAACTAGACCAGGCATCTGCCTCAGTCAATCCCTTGGCAGTATTATCCTCCCATTACTAGAATGAGCCCTTCTAGCATGGTATCCCATGTCCCATCCACATCAATTAAACATCAGTCAGTATGTCATATTTTAAATTCCTGGACTGGAGGATTGAAACACTTGCACGAAATGCCATTAGAAGTAAAGCCATTGTATTAGAATGCAACACAGTACTCATTATACAAGTAAGTTTGAGACTCCCAATGACTATTTAAGCATTTTTAGAGAATCGAGACTGTAACAATAGATTTACCTATTCTTATAAGCATGTCTAAAACGAATCTTTAGTTATGCAACATTAGACTAATGTCTTGATTTCAAAATCTGTTAAGAAACTATGATTCAAACTAGTAGCATGATTTTCATGCCATTGGAAACATAACAACAAATCCATCTTCATGTATCCGTTATCCTTCAAGCAACAAACTAACTTCAAATAGCAAAGGACACAATGAGAGGAAAGTTCCGTACCTGCAGCCATTCAATACACGATTAGCATGATGATGGTAAACGTGCAAGGGCCAAAAGGTACATTGGGACTCTCGGTTTATCACTGATCACCCATTGTGCCTTTTGCCCTCAGTTAATTTGAGCAAGAAAGGATATCAAGTAAGACATTTATGGCTACAGCCTTCAATATTCCCCAAAAAATCAAGCTCTGTCTTGCTCCATCGCTCCATCCCTCTAACTATTTTAATAAGGTTCCTGCTGATGTAAAACTTATAGAAACTAGAACTAGAATTTTCCACAAATATATGTTTTAATCCTAGTTTTTCAGTGGGAAAATCCAACTGCAATAGATCAGCTAATTTAAGAAAGCTTCCTGCCAATATAGATCTACAGAAGCCATAACTAGAATATCCTGTTAGACTAGAAGATATATTATTTTGAACCTTAGTAGCAGACTCTAAATGAATTATATAAAAACTTGATTGCCGTTTGAATTGAAACTCATAGCATCATCATCTCGAGTCTGCTCCATTTTTATTCTTGATTCACATGAATCATGAAAAAATACCTTCGTACCATAGCATATCATGAATATAGCAGATCATAACATCAAGTTGGAACCAGATTATAGCAGCAAAAAGAAGGCTGGATTTTACCGTATCCCCCTTTTTTTTCCCAAAAAAGAATGAGCTGAAAGTCGGATCCGTTTTTTATGGATCATCATTGACCCATTAAAAAACAAGAATTGCATTCCATTAGATTAAGAAGCCATGAGTCTTCAGAAAACTGAGCCAATAATGTTTGCAGAAAAAGTGTTATTGCATGCTTGCTAAGAAATGCTATTTGTAGAAACGGCAGTAGTATTATATTACATGTAATACATGGTAATACAAAAAGCAGAGTGGGACTCTATTATGAAGGCCATGACTTGGCCTAACACTCCCGATGAGGAAAATTCAACTAAACTTAAAGACTGTTTTAATCCTTAAATCAAACAAAAAGAAGATAAAGTTATTTACAGATCAAAAAGATATTAAGTTTTTCAGAGAAATCTGCAGCTGCAACCTCATTCATCAATTACTCCATCCAGAGTAATTATCGCAAAGGCCTGATCTGTATGCTTGTTGAGCAACTCGTCCAATTCAATTGCTCCATATGCTGCAGCATCCAGGATATATAGAATCCAGGAATCACGGGCTCCCTCACATATGCCGAGCTTCTCTTCAAAATACGGCTTGAGCTCTTGTTTAAATTGCCAGATATCCTCATCATTCAGTAGTCGCTTCAGTGTCCGGATCATTATAGTTTCTGTCTTAACCCAAAGTAGGGCTTCAAGAACCTCCCGATGAGACATGGGCTTCGTGCCTTCCGGAACCTCCCTAACATGTCCTCCTTCATGATGTTTCTTCACCAGATAATATGTTATCAGCATCAGAGAAGTTGTTAAAATAGGAAGTAAAGTATGAATAAAACCCCTGAAAGGAGCCCAAAGCATCCCAACTTTTATCATAATTGGAACCCTTGCTCAGTCTATGAGCCATAGCTGCATCTGCCAACTCTCATTGAAGAGTTGTTTTGAGAAAATTCAGATCTGGAAAAGAATGATTGATGGCCACATTATTCCTGTGTTTCCAGATCGCCCACAAACAGAGAGTTCTGACTGTATCCAAAATTGGGGAACCATTTGCAAGAAAATCAAAAAGATCAGACTCATGAGTTGGGGTAACACCTATATGGGGACCAATCCAATTCCAGAAAGAAGACAACCAAGGGCAGGTAAAAATATGGCTTGAGGATTTTGTGTGGACACAACCTAAAGGGCATATATCCGAAATCTGGTCATTATATTTGGCTCGAAATGCATTGGACTTAAGACTCCTATTCATGACAAGCCATCTAAAAAGAATGATCTTTTTTGCACACTGTAATTTCCAACCCTTCCTGATAGCTCAGATAACTTCTGAATCAGGGCAATCCCACTGACTAGCAACTTTTGTCTCTTGAGCATTCAACAAAATAGAATAAATTATGGCTACTCTATAATTATTTCCATCCAAGGCCCAATTCTGTTATTTTATTTTAGTGTCTGGTCTCTTATGGTGTTGGGTTAGTGCATTATAGATATTTCTATTACAACTAGAATCTTGCACAAGTGTGGAGATTTCCTGCCATGTCTTCCATCCACCATCCCTGACCATACTGCCAACTGTGCTTAAACCTTTAAGCATCCACTCTTCATACTTTCTAGGGTGTTTCAGAGCTAGATACCCATCATCCTCATCTGCCAAGCCCTGGTGCCAGAAGAAATTAAAGTCCTCTGAAACATTCTCAATTGGATAAGCTTTAAAACAAACAGACACTTTATTCCAAGCTTGTATGATTCTCTTCATAATACTTGATGTACCTGCACTTGGGTTGAGCTGGTAAAAGGCAGAGTCAGGCAATTGATGAGGGGTAGATGGGCTCCCTACTAGTGAAGTTTTCCCCATCCAGTATTTGATTAAGTGAAGGGCTGGGGACTTTGATGATGAAGTTAAACACCTCCAAACCTGTTTTGCTGCCAATACCTGTGCCTGCAGAAAGAGATCCTTACACCCCAAACCTCCTTTTTTCCTAGGTAGGGCTAAATGTTGCCAACCTACCATATGTGTACCCTGCCAGATGAATTCCTTCATGATTACCTCCAGCTCCTTATAGGTTTTTTTGTCTGCAATTATTGCTGATGAGAAGTAAACATGGGAACTAGCAATGACACTGTTGATTATCTCCACTCTTCCAGCCAAGGAGAGAGTTTTGGGATACATTTGTAGTTTCTTCTTTATTTTGGTAACTATTGGCTCCCATAAACCATGTAGACTCATGTTAAGGGCCAGAGATAAGCCTAATAGTTTAGTGGCAGACTGATATCCACACACTTTGATCCCTTCAATATGGTCCTCTGGGCTATCAGAAATTATAGCACATTTTTCCTTATTCAGCACCACTCCAGATGCTTCTCCAAACCTGTCCATTGCCATCAAAAAGTTTCGAATATAATCCCCTTGCCTCTTCAAGAACACAAATGTATCATCTGCATATTGCATAGCTGACAAGGTCTGACTTGTATCAGGAAGCTTAAGGCAGCTAATTTTGCCATTTTGTTGTAGTTTCATAATGACTCTGGTTACCATCTCAGCTACTATGAGGAAGAGATAGGGAGCTAAGGGACAACCCTGCCTAACCCCTCTTTTACATTCAAAGAGAACCATTAGCCAGCACAGCTGAACAACCTGCAACATTAAGTCCAGCAACCTTTTTTATTACTGCCTCTGAGAATCCCAATTGAGACATGGCCCTATACAGAAAACACCAGTCAATGGTATCATAGGCCCTTTTAAAATCTAGTTTTAGCAGCACACATTCCTGGCTTGTGATCCTATTCCAATGTAGACCTTCATATGCACCAATGAAGTTATCGAGAATACTTCTCCCTGGCAGAAATCCTGATTGGACTGGGTTGATCTTTGCCTGTAGAATTTTTTTAAGCCTATTTGCAAAGATCTTAGCTATAATTTTGTATGTTACATTGGTCAATGAAATGGGTCTCCAGTCCGAGAAGGTAGCAGGCTTATCTACTTTTGGAACCAGGGCAATTAGCCCAGCATTAATAGCTGGATGCAGCCTTTCAGCTGCCATGCCCCCTGTACAAATGTAGTGAGGTCTATACACATTATACCCCAAAAGTGTTCATAAAATTCGGGGGGCAAACCATCCGGTCCTAGGCTTTTCCCATGGGCCATACTCCTTATAATTCCCAGGATTTCATTTTCTAGTGGAATAGCCAAGAGCTGATCATCTTCAATTGGCACATCATTAGGACCAAGAAAATCAAAGAACTCAGACATGTTACCATTATCAATAGGTCTAGCTGCAAAAAGCTCTTTGTACTTGTTGTAGAACAAATTCTGGATATCTTCCTATTTGGATAACTCATATTCATTATCTGCTACTACTGTGACTATCCCATTGTTCATGATCCTACTTTTAGTAGCTCTAAAGAAGAACTTAGAGCTACAATCATCCATCAAATTAATGTATAAGCCTCTATTTTTAATTGCCAAACTCTTTGCCTCATGTTCTTCTATTAACTTAACCTTTCTTTCCAGAATTTCTTCTCTTTGCTGCAGAAGCATATTGGTTTTGTCCAGGAAGAGATTTTGTCTAACCTCTTTCATTTCCAAGTAGATCTCTGTTTTTTCCTGTTTCTTTTTTCGGTTCCACTCTTTACCCCACTGCTTAATCAGTAAAATCATCACAGAAAGCTTTATTGTTCAATAAACTGTTACTGAACTTAAATGGAATGTCAGCAGGTCTGTTCTGAGGCAGAGTTGCTACAATCACTGCTTAAAGTGAAATTGTCCCAGCACTAAAGTGGATATATTAGTGTAATATCTATCGAGAAGACAATACACTCTATCAAATCCCTTCCTCTTATTACTCCAAGAATAAGCATGTGAAGAGGATGAGGCATGATACACAAAATTGTGTGCCAACTTATCGCATTGGAATCTTTCACCTCTTGACATGTTTAGTTTTTTTCCTACCTTCTGTTACCACGAGGGGGTGTTATTAAAGTCTCCACTTAAGATCCAATTATTGACATTCTGTCCCTGCAGCCATTCTGACATGTCTTTCCATTGTTTTTCTCTTTCTTCAGGGGAAGTCGAGGCGTAGACATTAATAATGCCTACTTGTTCCTTCTCTATCTCCAAGAAGGCCACCTGCCATCTACCCGAAGGATATGAAAAGGAATCTAGTTTTTTCATATGCATATACCACCTTTAGTACCATCTGCTGGGACCCATATGGAATCCCCATTGGGGAAAATCCAATTTCCCAAGTTTGAGGCCTCAAATGCTGGGAGTCTGTGCTCCTGTAGAAGAATTATATCTGCCTTGACCTCTTTGATGGCAATTAGAGCCCTCTTCCTCTTCAAGGGGCCCTTAATACCTCTCAAATTCCAGGAAACTATCTTCATTGGAGTTTGGCACTTCTGGTAACAGGCCCATTCTCCCTCGGGGTGTAGACCTTTTTTTTCCTCTTTGCAGTTTGTGGGAGTGGGGTAACAAAGGATTGGTCATTAGTTTCTTTAGTGGGGATATTTCCTTCACCCTCACTGTCTTCTTCATCATCCCAGAACCTTCCTGACAATCTAGATGTGGGATCCTTCAACTCTTTTAACTGTGCTGCTGGTGTCTTAAATACTTCAGTTTTCATTGACCCCACAACTTTTTCCATTACCAATTCTTGGCCAGAAGGACTTATAGGTCCCCTGATCTGTTCATAATAAGTTTCCTGGCCTACTGGAGTTACAAGCCTTTGGGATTGGTTTCCCAATTCTTGGCCAGCTGGGCTTATAGGTCTACAGTTGTGCTCAGAATCAGTTTCCTGGCCTTCTGGAGTTACAAGCCTTTGGTTATGATCATTGTCTTGGCCACTAGGGTCTGGTTGAGGCTCCAATTGAGTTGGATCATTTGTAGCTGATGCTTTTTCCCCTTCCTCAATGACGTGAAGAGAGGAACCCATTAAAGCAATCACAGTGACCAGTTCTGAGCCCAATTTTCCTGGACATTTGGGGAAAAGCTCCAAAATAGGAAGAGGGGAGTCAATGCTACCCTCTGTTTGAGGCATCAGAAGGGGAACCTTAGGCGAGCTAGGTTCACCTTTCTCTTTATATGCAGACGACTCCTCAGAGGAGGAGTAATCATTAACCCGAGGTGATACCGGCTCTCTTATCTTAAGAGATATGGATCTGACCTCTTCAGGTGCTTTATCTCCCATAATTTCTTTTCCTTTGAATCCGGGATTATTCAAAACTTTAACTTTAGAGGAATCTTCCAGAAACTGAACTTTTTTCTTCCATTCACTCCTCAATTTCCTCTTCATACTTTTTCCAGACTCCACCCTTGCTTTTTCTTTCTCCTTCTCTTCTCTAATTCTTTGTCTTCTTCTTTTCCCTGTTTCACTGTCATTCCTATTCCGTCTTTCTGCTCTTCCCTTGTTTGGCGTGATCCAAATTCCCACTTTCTGTTTCTCGAAATTCTGATCCTTAGGTAACTCCTTAACCTCCCGTTCCCCTCGACACACCTTCCCTCCATGCAGTCTGATTCCACATGCTGAGCACGGCTGAGGAAGTCCCTGCCATGCTAGTTTCAGGGTTTTGGGATTACCAAAGTAATCCACAAAGTTGATGGCATCCGGGATTGGTTTAAGAGGGGTTTAAGAAGATTGATTTGTGCCAAGACTCTCGGAGCTTTATCCGAAAAGATTTTCCAGCTTTGATGTTTGCAGTTTGTTGGAAGAGAGTTTGCAGAGATTGCTCGTTCCAATACATAGGGTTTAGTCCTTGCAAGGAGGTCCATGCCGGATGAAATAGTTCCGAAAAGTTTTGAAGGTCAAAAGAAGGGTACCATTTCTGGAAAAAAAAAATTGGGTGTTGGCCTTGGAAATGGTTCCCTGTTTGAGGAGGAGAGTGGCTATTTGACTGTTTCCACATTCAATCATAAAAAAGGGAAGTTTATCCAATATATACTGTTGATTGTGACCTCCTGTTCCATCCTCTCTATTTCCCCTTTAATATACTGTAACCTGACTCCTTCATGATGGATGCATCCCATAAGACCTCGAGACTTAAGGAATTTAAGCTTATTTTCTACAGCTGCATTCCTAAGTGGCTTACCAACAAATGCCGGCTCTTTCTCTGTCAGTAGCTCTTTCTACACATCTTCCTGCATCTGGTTCGCATACTCCAAGATTTGATCGACTGCTTCCTTCTGCCTCTGTAATGTCCCAACTCCGGAAGAGCGCCTGGTGTTCACCATATCCGTGATCGAGGTGAGGAAGTCTCCAAATGCCACGAACTCTTTCACCTTCTCTCCCTTCTCAATCGCAGCCAAATGACTAGTGATTTCACGAATTTGAGCGTGCCCTTTTTTGCTCAAGGTACGGATCAAATCTATCAGTTCTTCAGTATTAAAATTAATGTTGCCAATATTCTTGTCAATATTCCCATCTGTCACTGTTACCCCCTTTTCCATTAGGTCCACCCCTTTTTGCACACTTCCCGAGGCCTATCCCGTCTGACCCGACTGTTGCTTATTCTCAGGCATTTCTAACCCCTATGCCTTGTCCCAGGAAACTAAATTTTTTATATTATTTTCCAATCTTTCTTTTAAACTTTCTAATCTACCACCGTTACCACCTCTGATCTTCTGAAGACTAACTGTAAACTCTCACTACTATCTTACTGTCAATCCAAGAACAATGTGTATGAAAAATACCCGCTACGCTAGCATTCCTATCCCCTTCAAACTCTCCCAGCCAGGATTCGAGGAATACCACCTCTGATTGAGGTACCACAGAGAAAACTGGGGTAAACAATTCTTCAGAGAAGAATCGATTGTACACCAAGCTTTCCCATAGCCTAGCACTTTCTCCTTCGAGACAAGAGAATCTCTCTCCTTGGATCAAGATCGTGAAGAACTTCATGGTTTAGGGTAGAGTAGGCGCTGTTCTCCTGCCTGCGCTTCCGCCATCCATGAACAAGTTTTTCAATGTTTCAAATATCAAATGCAAAATCAGAAGCTTCTAGGACATGGGTATTTCAACTAGAATGCAATGATTGTAGCTCCTTGAGGCAAGCTTTGAAGTGATCACAACTAGTCTGCATCCTGCTCGGGAGGACTCCAACCATTTTAGGGCTTAAAATCTGTCATTACTTACTGTAGAAAAAAGAAGTACATCTTATCTCCAGGTATTTTGTATGAGACAAAAAACAATCGCTTGCTTCCATGCACCCCATGGTTAATGAATCTCAACCAAGAGATAAAAGATAATACCTTACAAGCGCATCCATACTAGGTGTCACTTGTAAACTAATGATGAAGTGCACGATAAATTTCATTAGGTCCAATACCTTTGAATCCATTTTGCATGTTGTGTTGCATGTATATACAAAACGTACATTCATATTTCTCAATATTAAATATCCCAATTGCATGCATAAGGATCAATTAGAGTCCAACACTAAAATCAAAGTCATTATGATGCAAAGTAATCTCATATCCTTCTTCTATCATACTTTTCTAGCTAGAAAATATGAATTACAACCCATATGGCCACATCATGGGATAAATTGTGCAAGTGCTATGCTATACACCATGTAAATGTCTAGTGCTCATCTTTTTTTTTAAAAACAGATACTCCCAAGCTTATGGAAGATAGAGCATGCTTCAGCATAATCATAATAATAAAAAAAAAACAAAAAAAAAAAAACTAAGCTTATGACGCCATAAGCAAGAAATGTTTTTTGAGCTATAACGGCATAGACAATGAATATTTTCAGATGGCCGTGGCCTTACAAATCTAACAACGACCTTGCAAATCCAGTGCCCAAGGTCAGCCTAGATTCAGCTCTGATATTTGGCTAAGCCTGAATGCTAAAGCACCATAAAAGTCCAGTGCCCAGTGTCATCTAGATTTGACTCTGGCAAATCTTTGCAAATCCCTGAGATTCGAATCAGCCCAGATGCTAAAGCACCTTGAAACTTCATACAGGCCATTTGGATTTAAATCTAAACTTTTTATTTCTGTCTTACAACTGATTATTTCTGTCATATTTGGACGAAATTGAAAGAGCGGCTTACTGTGCCTAAGGAGCTTTCTACTTGCCTCGAATCTGCAAATATTTTGAAGAAATATACATAGCCAAAAAGAATTATAGAGAGTTGCAGGATATAAGTATGAAATTTAAGTTCCTTTCGTGTAAAATTCGTTTAATAGTTATTTGTAAATGCCAATATTAACAAATCTTGAGTTTTTCAATGTTCTTTTTGTTGGATTTTTGACATTGCATTATGTAGTTCATTCGTCGTCCTCCCCGTTTTTTATGCATATCTATCCTCAATCCCAGATTTCATGTTTAAGTCCTAATCTTCTCTTCATTTTTTGCTCTAGGCAATGCAGACATGGAATAATTGTTCGTCAGCTTCTGGCTATGCATTCATAGTCAATGATTATAGATTGCTTATGACGACATAGGCAAGCAATACTTTCTTTAAAGTTTTTTTTCTCTGATTGTGATGGTAGATTGCAGATCATAGACTGAGTATGACACAGTAAGCATTATAGATTATAGATCACTTATGACAGCATAGACAAAGAATAATTTTATTGCGTCTTGCCTATGAGACGAATTATTAATGTTGCCTAATTTTGTTGCCTATGACGACATCCACAAGGAACCATTTTTTTATACTAGTTGCCACCTCTCGTCCATGCTCTTCTGTTTCTATGACAATCGAAATGACTAAAGATAAATGTTGAAGATGTTGGACATATTGAAGATAAATATTACAGGAAATGTTGTTTGGGAGATGCTCCACATTGGTACTGTAGTTTAATTTCAAAAGAAGCATTCTCCACTACAAGATTGATGTTTTCTAGTGCCCTGTAGTCGTGCAGCTTTGCAAAAGCTTACAGAATTGTCAACTGTTACCAGATTCAGAAGTCTCAATTAAGTGTTTGCAAAGTGTTTCCCAGTCGTGAGGTGGCATCATCTTTAGAGAGGATGGTTCCCAGTCAAGTGGAATGACCTGAGTCTCTAGATGTGTTCAGAGTATCGACATGTTGTAAAAATAACTGTGTGTAGCCAATACCATAATCTTTGTATAAATGGATTTGAGCACATTGGCGAGCCTCGTGAGCCCAGAGTATGAGGTGTGAATGAAGCTCTGGAATATATTCTTTCTGAAGTGTGGAAGTGGAAGCTGGATAAGGGAGATAATATTCTGTTATCCTTCTGGAGTAACAACATAGAGTCATTGCCCATGAACGCTTCAGGATGGCCTTCAAAAAAATTTCCTTGAGAGTAAGCAAGATAAAAGTCATGGAGTACATAAGCCCTAGATTGAAAGTGGAAAAAATAAAGAACTGGAGATCTTCAAAAGGGAGCAGCTGGAAGTTGACCAAGGTGCACAAAACACCTCGTTTTTCTATGATGAGGCCAGTCCAGAGATGCAAAAATTCATGGACAGTGATGGAACCTTCCATCAAGCTAGAGACACTGTGCCATCGGATGAGGAAAAGGTGACACCGTGCTTTGACATAGTCCAGGTATCCCATTGGAAGTGGATAATTCTGACTAATATGAGATGCGAGAATGGTATACCTTTTGGTGTTGATGTGAGCATCTTTCGCATACTGTTTCGCTATGTGAAGTTGATGTCTCAGGTCTTGAATTTGATTGGTCTTCTTATCAAGGATACACTTGAGTTCATTGATTCGTGGAGGTGGCATTGAGGCAGAAGGTTCAGCTCCCATTGACTGAGTACGGGTAGTAGCATGAGCATTTGCGAGTGTTTGGCCTTGCGTAGCTTGCATGAGACAAAGAATGCTTTGTCAAACTTTGCGCATGATATGTGGCATGAGATGGTCAAGGTGCATAAAACACCTCGTTCTTCTATGCTGAGGCCAGTCCAGAGACGCGAAAAATCATGGTTAGTGAGGGAGCCTTCCATCGAGCTAGATGCACTGAGCCATCGGATGAGGAAAAGGTGACATTGTGCTTTGACATAGTCCAAGTATCCCATTGGAAGTGGATAATCATGACTAATACGAGATGTGAGAATAGTATACCTTTCGGTGTTGATGTGAGCATCTTTCGTATACAGTTCTGCTATGTGAAGTTGATGTCTCAGGTCTTTAATTTAATTGGTCTTCTCATGAATGACGCAGTTGAGTTCATTGATCTTCCTATGCACATGAGCACCATAAGAGAGGGAGGCACCCATAAAAGAGACTTGAAGCTGGAGTCCAGCAATTTTGGTATCATCAATGATTTTTTGCTTTAAAAGGTTGTGCAACTGAGTTTCTAGAGACTTGACCTAGACGTATGCTGTAGTAAAAATGCCTTCAAGCTCAATTATGCGAAGTTGTGACTGTGCGGTGACACTTGTTGAATCTAAATTCCTCTTGAAGACTTTGATAAAGGGTCATGGCATCCTGGAAGGCTTGATCCTTGGTCTTGAGTTGCTCTGTGAGAGTATCAATCTGAATGTGGAATGGAGCTTGAAGATTTTCCAGTTGGATTTTTGCCTCTTGGACACTTTTGAGGGACTCTCTGGTAGTTAGCAAATCACGGTATCCCTCTAGATTAGTTTTCTGAGCTTGAAAATCATGGATATCATGCTTTAAGGCGTCCATGGAATCTAAATGGTCCTTGATATCATTCATCAGCTTATCTTAGGATTTTTGTAGCTAGAGAATACATCCAGCAATGTGTCATACTCATACAATACCTGCCATGATGGCCGAGGTGCTTAAGAGTGATGGACATGAGGCATCGAAGCCCTAGAGACCTATTGAGGATTAGAGGGGGTAGCCTTGGCCGAGTGATGAGAGGAAGAGATGAAAATTATGGGAGAAGTCTTGTGTGGAGAGGGAGCCTGAATTTCTTTCTGAACAACATGCATGTTATGTGGCAGTGAAGTCTCTTCCATAAGTTCTCTGATAGCTGTGATCTTAGAAGAACCTTACTAGAGGCATGCGAGAGAGACATTGTTTGATACATGGAAACTGTACTTGGGACCGGAAGGCACTAGTTGATGAGAGCCTAAAAATGAACATCCATCATGGAGTGAGGACTAGAGCCGGGTGCTTTCCAAAGGGGGTCAAGTTCTTCCACCATGTGCTGCAATAGAAGCTGGGCCAATCAATAGACTTATCGGAATGAATAGCTACAATAGCCGTGTCGAAAAAATAATTGTTGATATGCATGTCCTTGATAAAGTGGCCGAAAAACTTTCGCCACAGAAATTTAACAAAAGACTCATAATTTCTGGCAAAAGTGGTCAGTTTTGTGGAAGTGGCAGAGTACGAAATATCCATATATGGTATAACATCATAATCTTGCAAGTCCAACCATCCCAAAGAAATTAGAGTGCTGATTAGCTGAAAGACTTTGGAGTGCCTGATTAGTAATGAAGTGAATGCCATCCACAGGAGCCTGATAACCCGTTGGAGTACTAACCAGATGTGCTATCAATTGATGCACCTGCACAGGATTAGGAACATGAAGTTTTTGGTCTGCAAAATTTGAAAGAACCGCCCTTACCGGCCACCGCGCGATTGATGCGTTGCAAAGGTGCAGGAAGAGTGGAAGTGGAGAAACTTACCATGGAAAAAGCAGTAGCCTCCATGGGTGTGGTTATATGAAGATTGATGAAGCGGTAAGAAGCAGCCATGGCGATGAGAATGTTGAGGCGCTAAAGAAGACGGAAAGGACTTGAAGAATAGGGTTATGGCGGTTTATAGTGCAGTTTATATGCGGTTCCAGAACTGGAATCGAAGCCGTTGAAGGAGATAGGTGGCAGGCATCAGCGAGACCTGGAGAGGGGACGAAATTTTTGATAAGTCCAAAGAGGAGAAATATGAAGGGAACAATATCTGACCTAACAAGGCAAAGAAATGCTGACTGGACACTGGCATGAGAAGAGATCAGCATAATTAAGAGTGGCAACTTGAAGGAGAATAGGATTTAATATCTCTCATCCGATCAGCGAAATAATGAAAGGGGAGCATGATATGGTAATCTCCAAGAGTATCTACTTTAATAAGAAAATGCTTGAAAGGGTGAGGATGGGATGTGTGGAATGATGGCGATTGTGCCAGCCTGGCAGAGCGTTATATCAGAGTGGGGTGGAGTGAAAGGACCACCCTTCAAGCACTATGGAGATGATCAATATATATCGAGCCAGTGCCTGGAATGGCTGACATGTCGGATGAATAACTTAGGCAACTGAAAGTTGAAACACCATGGAATTCTTTTGGACGGTTGGCTAGACGGAGTGGCGGGGAACCCCAATCCAGATTCTGATTATCTAAATGTGGTGATACATTCATATTGGTATCCCGTCGTTGTGACCAATTCCGAATAAGGATTGATGTTTTGTAATAGGTAGCTCGAGTATATAAAGGAAAAACTCCTCGTTTTTATATATAAACCTATATTGGAATATAGACGTTTTGCCTCAAGTTTCTGTGTCTTGTTTGTTCGTAGAGTAGGACTATTATCCTTGTGAAATTATTTAAGAAATCCATTAACTAACTTTGGAAGTGGAGTGCCATCCAACTCGGCAAGTTGAAAACACTAGGATGAACTGCCTGTTTAATCTCTTAAGGTTCTAACCCTTGAAGTTTGTTGGTCAAGATGGTGCCTATATATGGAATCATAAAGTTGAATTAAACCTTCCTTGAACTTTTTTATTTTGATCTTGTGATCATGCCATGATCTCCTTAACTGGTGTCCAGCCAGGACATGGAGATAAGCATCTCTGTGAATTTCATCAAGTTGTTGAAGTTAATAAACACGTTTTTTAAGAGCAGCAGGAGGATTAGGTATGGTAGCCAACTAAAAGTTTAGTGTTGATAGAACATATTCGAAAGGTGTCAAAACTTCTTGATCATAAACCAGGGATAGGTTCCGTACATACGGAATTATTTTTTCGGACGCATAAAGTCCAAAAATAGCATCGATCCGAGCCCTCGGATCGTTATTCTGGGATGGGACGAGCAGCTATATATGTGCTCGTCCTTCTTGTGGCTCATTATCGACATCTTCTCACAGCAGCATCTTTTTCCTTGTCCGTTGCTTCCCACCCTACCTGCCCTTATATGTTATTTTGAGTTCGTCTATTGTTTTTGTTCAGTTTTGACCATCCGTGTGTTGCAATGGAGTGTCACCATCCATAGGAACAATATCGGACTACCCCGTAAAAAGAAATGTGCACAGGCAATATAGAAGGGTAATGACGACAACTTCTCATCGGGATAAAAAACCCCGCCCTTTCGGGTTTTCGAGGAAAACCCTAATGAGAAATGGTCGCCAACAACCTTGAATGTGTTGCCTGGAAAACCGAAGGAGATGGGTTGATGGCGAACACAAAATATAGCAGGACCCCAGGAGACGGCGGAAGCCTGCAAGCAACACAAAGAACCCCTAAAAAAACACCCGTGAATGGTTAGAGAAAAGCAAACTCATGCCCCCATGCAGCCGGGCGGGAAGGGAGGGAAGCAACGAGAAGAGAAGAAGAGCTGTTGTGAGAAGACGCCGATAACTGGTCCGAAAGAGGAATAAGCCTTATATAGTAGCTAGTCCCTTCCCAGAATGGCGATCCGATGGCTCGGATCGATGCTGGCTCGGATCGCCATTCTGGGAAGGGACTCGCAAGAGACACAAAACCGGCCGACTACCCAAGGACTTCCTCAACTACAAGCTGATGGCGTAAAACCTGCAAGCAACACAAAGAACTCTAAAAAACACCCGTGAAAGGTTAGTGAAAATCCAACATGTAGCAGAAAAAAGGAGAGCACCACCCAATAGGGTGGAGAACAGCATCACCCAACGGGTGCAAAACAATTACCTAAAAAGAAATACGCGTCACCCTCGAGGTGGAAATAAACAACATCACCCGCAGGTGCAGATAGCATCACCCATAGGGTGGAGAAAAGCGTCACCCAACGGGTGGATAACAATCATGTAAAAAGAAATATGTGTCACCCTCAAGGTGGAAATAAACAGCATCACCCGGAGGGTGGAGAAAAAGCGTCACCCAGTAGGCGGAAGAAAACATGAGAAATAGAAATGTGCATCACTATCACGGTGGAAATACACAGCACCACCCACAAAAAATGGTCCAATAGAAACCCATGTCACAAAATTGCAATGGAGCGCCAAACGCAATATTTGGCACATCTAGACACAGCTAAATAGCAAAAGAGGATGTATAATGATAGCACAATATACAATGATAGCACAATGCATTGTGAAAAGAAGAGCCCAACAGCTAGCTAGAAATGAAGTTCCCGGCAAATGATGCATAATGATAGCAATGCACAAGGCACAATGATTAAAGAAGGTGTATCCAGGAACAAACAATATGCCTAATCTGTCAAATAAAAAGATCACACTAAGAACATAAAAAGTCAACCACGTCCAATAACATAAGAAGCAACTTCTCTAAGCTTACCAGATGCATGACAATCACCAATAATGATCAATCTCAGAGCAATGTCAAAAAGAAAATAAGGTTGACATCAAAAAGAAGTCCAGAGCAAAGAGGTTCATAAGGTCTGTGAAATGGTTTGGAACAGGAATAGGAGAGCGAAGGTGCCAAGGTCTGGTTCAGGTTAGCAGAGTAGAAATGTGCGGTGATGTCAAAAAACAAAGAATGCCACATGCCTAAAGCCATGAATAAAGGCCCCAATATGAATCATACTTTTGCAAACAAGAAATGAGATTGAGGAGGCGGATGTAGACATGTCAGCACCAACCAAAAGGAAGGTCAAGAAGGGAAAAGATGAAATTTTTTGGATCACAATGTAGATCGAACAAAAATAAGGCTTAAGTTGTCACAGGTGGGGTTAGGGCCAATGAAAAGGAGGAGGTCAAAGTGCCAATAAGAACGCCTATGGACATGTAAAATATAAAAGAACGCCTAATGATAGGGCCGAATGAATGTGCATGATGGTGAAACGGCAAGCTGCACAACAACAAGCACTGAAATCGATGTGAGCGATTAGTAATGAGGAAAATCAACAATACATGAAAAAAAGAAGATAGCATCACCCGAAGGGTGGAGCAAAAGCGTCACCCAGCGGGTGGAAAAAAACCATGATAAATAGAAATTTGCGTCCCCATCAGGGTGGAAAGAAACAGCACCATCCACAAAAAATAGTCCAAGAGAAACTCATGTCACAAAATTGCAATGGAGTGCCAAATGAATTATTTTTTCGGACGCATAAAGTCCAAAAATACGTATTTTTAGGTTAAATATGTATTTTTCGTATTTCTAACTTGCCGGCCAGAAATTTTTTTTTTTTGCATAAGCGAAACTTAAGGTTTCGCTTACGCGAAATTTTTTTTTGCGTAAGCGAAACCTTAAGTTTCGCTCATGCAAAAATCCTTTCCGATTTCGCATAAGCGAAACCTTCAGATTCGCTTATGCGAAAATAATTTCACGTAAGCGAACCTGTGCCCCCCCCCTTTTTTTTTTACCTTTTTCTTAGTTTGTAGGCAAATTTAGTTAGTTTTTCTTTGTTGTTTCTTTATTATAGGTCTAGGGTTCTTCCATAGTGAGGCCCTTGCCTGTTGCCCCCCTCCGTCGAGGGGCGTGATGATAGTTGAAATTATGGAAATAACGAGAAAAAAAAAAAAAAAAAAAAAAAACAAAAACAAAAGAAAAAAATAAGAATTAGAAGTTTTGTTGCCTACCCTTTTTATCGACAACAGTAGCAGTGTTGGGGAGTTGATCAAGAGAGATTAGGTTTTAGTGTTTCGGCAATTCCTTGGCTGAGGCAGTGTCCTCGCCTGGTGTGCCACATTGAATTGTGCCATGCCGAGGGTGGGTGCCATTGCTGATGTCGAGGATTGTTAGGGTCAACCTTCTATCGAGGTGTATAGCCCTCTCCTGGTGCCGCTTTTTGGCTTCGGTCACGTAGTTTCGAAAGGTGGGTGTTGTACTCTTATGGAAGGTCAGGAGGATATTTTAATGAGATATACCCCATTTTCTGATGGTGTTGTTGACGAAAGTCCAACACTAATATAGGGATTGGCGTATATTTTATTAAATATTCGTGAGTTTGCCAGGTGGTCAAGTGCAATATGCTCAGTTGAGTGCCAAACTCTATGAGGGAGTTTCCTCATGGAGTCAGTAGCTGGGTCAGACCATAAGTTAAACTTGTTGAAGAGAATGAGAAAAATGCATTTCCTATAATCGTCAACCGTGAAACTCAGTAGTTTAACCATAGGGTGCCTATAACCGTCAACTTGAAACTCAGTAGGGTGCCTATAACCGTCAAACTTGAAACTCAATAGTTTACTAGAATCTTAATGAACTACTAGAAACGTGTGCCCGGCGATGCCGGGCATTAATTAGGGACGTGTGAAATAAGTAGACATAATAGAGTTTGTATATGAAATAAAAACATGTAAATATTTTTCCCTAGACGTAATGGAGTGCTAAATGAAGAATTTAGGGATACCGTGCATATAATATAATTAAAAGGGATAGTGTGGAAGTGAATGGATTGATATAACAAAGTGCATAAAGTCTTCGGTATTGTTTGTTGCTTGTGATAATTTATGGTTTTGTTGAAGAATGTGTGGTGGTAAATTTGGACTCTGGGTGTGTGGAATGTGTGCAATTATAAATCCCAAAATCTTACCATGTGCATGCCTAGCTGTATCTATATGGATGCTTTGAGAGTTGGTTTAGTATTATCAATGCTTAAAATATTTGCAATTGATATTGATATATAACTTGGGAACTTAACCTGCCATATATATGATGTATTGTACTTTCAGAGAACAATATTAATATTACACCACATTGTAGAAAACATACCAAGCATTCTTATAACTATGAAAACATCAACATTGCATTGAATGAAAAATTCCTTATCCTGGCCAGATGTAGAGCAAGTAATCTACAGTTAAAAAATGCCTCCTAAAATTTGCTCATTATTGTTCAAAGCTCCTTGGATTGGTTGTATAATCAGCCAATGAGCCATGCTTGGCTTAAAAGATGTTTGCAATTGCATTGTGCTATATTATCTTACTATTGATAAAAGCCAGCCCCTTAATATTGAAGATGGAGCAACCTATTCAGAAAATGAGGCAAAGCCTCAAATGCAATGATGTTTGGCAATAAAATGCCAATAGTCACATCTTAAACAAATGCCTTTGCACTTGATATATGTAGAACTACAGAACCACCAACGATAATCCCATCGATCCGAGCCATCGGATCGCCATTCTGGGAAAGGACGAGCCCCTATATTAGGCTAGTTCCATTCTCATACCGGTTATCGGCGTCTTCTCACAGCAGCATTTTCTTCGTTCTCGTAGCTTCCCTCCCTTCCCGCCCTGCTGCGTGGGCGTGTACGTCTTTTTCATTTGTATTAGTATTGGTTCTTGCCCTTTTTGTTGTTTTTCACTTGTGGGTGTCGCTTTTTTCTTGTTGCTGTTTCCTTGGCATTTTTTCTGTGTTTTCTCCGCCTGCGGGTGATGCTGTTTATTTCCACCTTGAGGGTGATGCATCTTTATATATCATGTTTTCCACCCGCTGGGTGATGCTTTTTCCACCTTCTCGGTGACGCTATCTTCTTTTTGTTATGCTCTTTTTTGTCTATTTTTATGCCTTATATCTTCCGGCTTTCTTGATGCAGATTCTTTTTATGGCTGGGCTTGTTTCTCTAACTCTTTACGGGTGTTTTTTGAGTTTTTTGGGTATTGCAGGATTTCGCTATCTTCCACTGGCTTTTGGGGTCCTGATGGTTTCCGTTCGTCATCCTCGTTGTTATATGGGGTTTTTTCGCGGTTGTTTGGGGTCGTGCTTTCGGTTTGCCTTCGCGCTCGTCCGGTTTCTCTGTTCTCTAGGCAATACATTCGAGGTTGGTGGCGACCATTTCTCATTAGGGTTTTCCTCGAAAACCCGAAAGGGCGGGGTTTTTTATCCCGATGAGAACTTGTCGCCATTGCCCTCTTATACTGCCTTAGCACATTTTCTTTTTTGGGGGTAGTCCGATATTGTTCCTATGTTCGGCTACCCCTCTCTCTCTTCTTATACATTGTATACTGCTGATGTGATGAATGACAAGCCTATCTATCTATCGTTCGTCGTAGCTTCCCATGGCTCTTCGATCGATGGATTTCTTCTGGAGCTTCTCCTTCGGCTCCTGTCTCCACGTCCTCGCTACCGGCATCTTCTTCCCGAGTTGTCTTACCCTTCTTTGGAAGGTCATTGAGCTGATGCCGTCCCTCGCAAGCACTTCTGGCTCTTCTTCAGCGTCGCTTTCTCCGTCGCGGCTAGCTCGCGCTGCTGGTACTCGACGTCGACGCGAAGCTTCCCTTTCACTCGAGCCTGACTCTTCCCTGGTTCCCTTTCTCCTCCTGCTTCTCCGATTTCTGTCACATCTTCTTTTTCTTTTTGGTCCCCCTCAGCCTTTGCTGCTCCTTCCTCTTCTCCCGTTGGTCCCGCTTTTTCTGTATCTCCTACTCAAATGGCTCCTCTGTTTTCTTCTCTTCCGCCTGCATTTTCCGCTTCTGGCCCACCTGTGTCTTCCGCGCCTGTTTCTCCTAAGTTCACTCAGCTGCTACATGAGCTTCAGCAGCAACGTCTCCAGACTTCGTTGGCACAGCAATTGTCGGTGCAGACTCAGCTTGAGCATCTCCAACAGGACAATCGGGAGCGGGCCGCGCGTCCTACTCCTTCTTTTGACCGCGACTCCATGCGGCATTACTACGAGTTTGCGTCTGCTATGGACACTCGTTTTCGATGGATTCATGGCCGTCTTGCTATGTTGGGGGTTGCCATTCCAGATGATGTGCTGCAGATGGTAGAGGAAGGTAAGCGTTTGGCGGATCAGGCGATGAAATTTGTTCTTATTGCTGATCAACATGGTTATGACGTCGCCTTGCACTTTAGTGAGTCCCCTAGTCTGAAGTTTTCTTCGGAGGAGTCCAAGCGCTTGCATCAGGCTAAGAAATTCGCCCAGGAGAAGTGTCTATCTTCTTCTCGCCCTTCGCCATACCCTTCCTCTGCTTCTCTTTAATAATTTTTGTTTTCCTCCACCTTCTTTAGTTCCCCGTGTTTTGCACCATGCAGCCGCGTGTCATGCTCGTATCACACTGGTGGTTCTTCATTGGCCTTCTGCACCATGGTGGCCTTTACTCTGGACGGGATCGGCATGGGCGTCTTTTATTAAAGAATTTCTGTTTTTTGATGCATTTTCTTTGGCTTTATTGCCACATCTTTCGGCGACCTTTGCCGGGTGTCGGCGTCATGTAGCTCTTTATGTTTTTCGTTGTCAATTTGAATGAAGTTAACCTGGTTTTTTATGTTGTTGTGACAGCTACTTCTCGCTTGCTCACCCCCCAGGAGGTTCCCTTTTTCTTTGCGACTTTGCCTTTAGTTTTTTCCTCTCGTGCCCCATCTACTCTTTTGGCTTATTTCGCTATGTTCCGCCGCTTTGTTGCTTGGTGCCGTCTACATGCTGTTCCTTTTCTTCCAGCTTCTCCTTTTGTTGTTGCGGCCTTTTTTGCTTCTCTTCATCATCCTCAGATGTCGGCCTCTTCCGTTTCTTCCGCCTCGGCAGCCATATCCTTTTTTCATCAACTTTTCAACCTTCCCTCTCCCGCCATTTTACCTTTACCCTCGTTGGCTCGTCAGTCTACCTTTCGTCACGCTCGCCCTCCTCGTACCTTTCTTCCTCTCCTGCCTCAGCATGTTCGCTCGATTGTTCTCCGCTTTGCGCATCCTGCAGCTTCTTTTCCCTCTCTGGCCCGCGCTGCACTCGTTGTAGTTTCCTTTGCCGCTTTTTTGCGCATCTCGGAGGCCCTTGCCCTCAATTGGCGTGATCTTTCTTTTTCCTTATCGCATGTGGATCTTCTTATTCGTCATTCCAAGCGTGACCAACTTGCCCGCGGTCATACGATTTCTTTAGCCCGCTTGCCTTCGTTCGCATGCCCTGTCTCTATCCTTCAGCGCCTGATTTCTACCGGTTCTTATCATCTCCTCGATCCTCCATCCGGCGGGCCCCTTTTTCGTTCATCTCCTTCTTCTTGCGTCCTTTATCTTATCCGACTGCTCGGGGGTGGTGGCGGGAGTGTCTTCTTGCTATCGGCTTGGATCCATCCCGATATGGTACTCATTCGGCTCGTCGCGGAGGGGCTTCAGCGGCTGCCGCTCGGGGAGTTCCACATGATGCTGCGCGCACTCACGGTCGTTGGCGCTCCTCTTCTTCTCATTCTCGCTATGTGCTTCGCGATCCTACTCAACACCTGGAGGTTTCGCGGCGCTTGGGTTTATAGTTTAGGAAGTCCTTTGGTAGTCGGCCGGTTTTGTGTCTCTCGCGAGTCCTTTCCCAGAATGCTATACCATGCTAAGTTATGTACACCATGCTCTCAGAGATCAAAAGAAATAACCCCTAAATGCACAATCACTTTATGGCCCCAAATTAATTCTTGCGGTTGTCAAGCAGACCCTGTTCATACCTTATTAGATCTCCACTTTTGAAAACAGCTTTAAGGTCCTGGTTTCTATTTCTAGAACATCCTTTTGTACATTGTTATATAAGTTGCGATAAAAGCAGTGTTTGGTTGCCAAATGGGAATTTTGAGTCCAAGTAATGAGATTTGGAACTAAAGTATGTACTCCTATGCTTATCTCATATTTTCTGTCACAAATCCTTAAGAATCCAATATTAGACATTTGTACCATAAGTTGGACTGAAGCCCCCTTCAAATACTTTTCTTTTTCTGTAAACAAACCCCACCTAGTGCTTCACTAACTGGCAACCTTACTCTGAACCTAGCTTCATATTATATCTACTTAAGCAAAATGAAATAGCTTTTGGAGGGCAGAACTTCAAGCTTGTGCGTACATGCACACAGAAAATAATAAATGGGACCTTAAAGCACTGGATTGTGGCAGCAGACCCTAACTTGTAGCACAATTATAAACCCTTAGATTCTCATGCAAGCTGCATGTGTTGTTCTATTTTCAAAAAGCTCAAAATATGGAAAATCAAGCTTTATGCAATGCCCAAATAATCAAACTCACCTATGTTAGGGGCTGATATGATTGGAGTTGCCAGTACAACAAGTGAGAAGCTATTGTCTACCACTAGTCTAGAGAAGGCGTGCCATAGAATGATCATTTCTACTGTGTACTGTCAGGTATGCATATAATACAGGCAGGATTCTGATAAGAGATGCTCTTGGTTGGCCTTTTATATTGTCTAATCAAGATTCTTGTCATAGACATATAATTACTGGTTGAAGTTTCAACCCCGGAGGAGATATTCTCAAAATATAGGTGTCTTTAACATTTTCCTGTAGCCGAACCTGCAATATGATGTATAGCCCTTCATTCGTTGGCTCTTGCCATCCTTATCTCATTTGTGTAGTTCAATGATCTAGGTTATCATTCATGAAAAATGCCTCATTTGCTGTTTTTACTGCATTTCTTATCATGAGCTGACTATGTATTAGGAAATTGTTTATATAAAACTAAATTGTTTGCACAGTAGCTGCCATGAATGTCAAGTGCAAAAACCAGTTGCTTACTCTGTTACATTCATGGTATGTAGGACTCAAAGAAACTGAATCAGGAGCATTCCAAACATTGCGAAGGGCTTCATCAAGTCAAAATTTACATAGTGTCCCAGCCATTGCACATGCAAGGGAGCGATATATCAAGCATTGGTTCTGCTCCACGAAGAGAGGGTTATGACAACAACCCATTTGCAAGTCTTGTGGCTGCCATGGAAGCATCAAGGGGTTTATCTGTGGCAGTGGCATCAGTGGCATCAGTTGCTAGAACACGGCCAATCATTCAGGTTGTCTCTAAAATGGAAGATTATCCGAAGATAGCAACAGATTGTCAAACTTACCAAGAAAGCATAGAATAGAATAGAATAGAATACTTTATGGCAAGATGGCAAAAAGGGTCCATTAATAGTATCCCATTGACTGAAGATCTATCTCATGAAGTTATGAACCTTAAGGCTGGATTAGGTACAGGTCAAACATTTGGAGGAAGTGGATCATTGCCAGACTTGCCTTGGGTTTCAACTACAGGTTCTGGTCCTGATGGTAAGACTGTCAGTGGTGTTCTGTACAGGTATAGCAGGGATGAGGTGAGGATTGTATGCGCATGCCATGGTGGGCACATGACTCCCTGGGAATTTGTGAAACATGCTGGAAGTACTGATCTTTCAAATCCAGAAAGAGATATCATGGTAAATTTAGTTGCTGTAGTAAGTCAAGTGTAAATAGCTTTTATCAAAGATTAGCATTGGGACAGTTTTGGAAGGTATGGTGTTGTTCCACTACAATAATCCACATTAGCTGTAATTGGTTTGCATGAAGAATCCACCAATTGGTAAAATATATGCTGGCCTACGACAGCCTCGTATTCCAACAATAATTGCTCGTTGGTTCTAGCTCCATTGGTTGTACCGATGGCTACCCCACCTTGTTCTCAGCCCTTCATTTGGATGGTGAATCAGAGAAACTCTGAAAGCATAGATAAACTGATTATTTATATCCACAGAGAAACAGAGAACAACAAAATAGAAACTCATCCAGGTGTGATGGAAATAAAAATCTAAACCCTAAATTTGCTCATCTGTTTTGAAGCGACCATGGCCTTGATGCAAGCATCTGCAAGAAGCATACAAATGGCATTGCTGAGTTTGGCCATGACACACAAAAATATCACATCAAACATTCCCTTGATTGGAAGCAGGGCAACACTTAGTTTTTCAAGGAGTTCCAGCTGGAACAAATTCAGAGCATTTGAGCATCAATTTACAAACCTGCAAATTCGCCAAACTCATTGGCCTTCAATTGAAAAATAGCACAAACTTCTAAATTGCTCTTTACAGCCAATGCAAGATGATGGATGCATCTGTATAAAAAAAATGGTATCAAATTACTAAAATCCCATCCGAGCTCCAAAATGGGCTCAGTCCTCTGGCATCCTGTGGGATTTCTAGACTTACCTACTGAAGTAAATTGCATTATAACAAATTAAGAAAGAAGTCCTGACTTGGCAGCATTGAATACCTAATGCTAAACCATTCGTGTAGACTAATGTGAAGCAGATGTATCTCATTCATATAAACCTCTGATCACCATTCACAGATGGTATACATCTAGCCTATTGCAAACGGGAAATGTTCAAGCTCGTAAAGGGCTCTAAGTCTAATTGTGGCTATAGGAGCACTACGAATTTAAATGTCTAAAGCCTCTGAAGCTAAAAACCTGGAGAATAATGAGTCCACCTGTTTACGGTATAGCAATCAAAGGAAGATATAAACCACAATGGCATTCAATTATTGAGCATTTAAATGCATACTAACAGGGCAATAACAAATGCACATTCTATTTATAAGAATTTCTATACTTTGTTCACAACTTGTGTCAACAAAACCCTAATCATTCTGTGGTTCCACTCTATCTTCTGGCAGGAAACATATGTTGTTACGCCTGAACTTCCAAGAGACATGAGTTAAAACCTCACACCCATTACTTAAGGAAACTCGAAACATAGCATTAGGACACCCTCCACATCAATCAAATCATGTTACTTCCTTTCACTATTATGTTTACCTTGCTTTGTGGGATAAGGCCCGATTGATTGGCTATGTATCCTCAATAAATGTATTGGGCATTGCTGATAATCTTCTTGTTGATGCAGCTTTGGTTAAACAATTACTGAAATCCTATAACAGCGAATGCAATCTAAGCCCTTCCCAAAAAAGAAAAAAAAAAAAAGCAAAGATATCCATGGTAACGTACCTTGTGGGCAAGTGTATCTGCATCCAGCCGGGCAGAATGGGCCAGACCGCTTGGCTTTTTGGCATCTGAGAAAGGGTATGGGCATTCGATTGTCCAGCAAAGTATATCCGGCCAGAGGAACTTGTAATGGGCAACCGCCATCACCATGCTATGCGGCTCCCTTCCTGGTTGACCTTGGAAAAGAACATACACATAAGAGAAGACAAAAGAAGTCCCGCAAGAGCAGACATAGAAAACGAAGCCCCGCGAGGGGAAGAGGGAACGCCGCATGCGGCGTTACATGCGGCATTCCCGGGCACAAAAATCAAAGCCTTACCATTTTAAAAGATAAGATTTTCATGGCTTACTGACACTCACTAAAGTGGATTTTTTTTCCCCAGACTTTTAGGTATTGTTGCTGCTTTGCTACTGTTGCCATATTGCTAGCTACACAGTTTCTTCTAAAACTGTCATGAATCCACAAGAGTTAGAAGGACTTAGACTAGAAGCAGAGCCTCACATGAGCCCTAAAGAAGGACCAGGCTAGAAGCAGAGCCTCACATGAACCCAGAAGCTGAGTCCTCTACTCAAATGCAGAGGAAAAGATCAAGACCCCAACAGCCATGGTCTTCCTTAAGACCCGCTTTGATGAATTGGCTCTGTGAGCGAATATGTGCCGCCACCCCATCTGAGCTAGAGTTGATTACTACAACAGACGAAGGATGGCTAGACTTCCACTAAACTCTCATGAAAGATGCCAAGAGAGCGTTTGGGCATCGAATGATAAAGCTAGAACCTGGAAAGATTGATTCTGAAAGGTATGCTTGGATAGATGGCAATGTATCTCGTACAACTGGAAATATGATTCATGCGGTAGCAAATTTAACTAGTCCGCGCTTGAGAGAGGCTGTAAAAGATAAGGCTGTGGAATGGAATACATCTTGGATGAATCGAAAGCTTAGAAAGGAAACCCATCAACCCCCCCACCTAGTTAAGAAAGTGTTGGCACAAACTATTAGAGCCAAACGTCCTGGTGAGACTGATAAAAAGTGGGAAAAAAGAAAAAGGGCAGATGCTAAAACTATATGGTTTGCAATGGTAGATTTCTCTCAGATAATCAACAGGATTAGAATTGGTTCAGGAACTTATGGAGCGGTGTACAAATGCAATATCTTGGGTTCTAGTTTTCTTAAAGACGAACCCTATTGTGTTAAATTTCAGAATGATGATGTGCGGTTAGATATTGCGAGACCTGATGTGATAGTAAAGGCCATGATGAAGAACATGAGGGAGTCGCAAATGCAGGTTAGACATGGCTCTATCATACGCTGCATTGGTCGTACAACTGGATTGGAAAGAACAAGGTTGATATTCCCTTATTAAAATGGGGGTTCTTATGCATCTCTTTTTGTGCATCATGGAGATATTAATGAGTTTGCGAGGCATGCATTTAAAAGATTAGGGTATATTAAGCCTAGTGTGGAGGTCGACGTCCATAAGCTTGAGGAACGGAGGAAGCAAGCACCGAACGTTGCCACTCATCTAAAATTTTAAGCAGCCATGGCTGAAAACAACATGACAAGGCAAGAGGACTAAAATGTTCCCAAAGCACAAAAGACTATATGGAATTTTTAAGTTTCTGTCATTGACTTTAAGCATGATGCTTGCAGATGAACGAAATGTCATACCAGTCCATTAAGGCTAGTTGCGCATGAATCAGAATGAACTTCAAGCTGGTCTATAGCTGATATCCAAGTATCAGCGTTAATATCATAAATATGTGTGATTTGCGTTGTTTTGACCAATACCACTACTTGGATCCGTACCATTAGTAGTTCTGCCTCCAAGAACATAGATCATATCTGCAAATTATAAACCTTAAGTTTATATTATAGGGCAGATCTTTAAATAAAATTTGATACACTTACCATCCTGAGTATAGTTATGGTAAACAGGATCATACTTCCATAATGAATCAAGGATGGTGCCATTTACATTAAATCCACCAATGATGTATATCGCTTCCTCGCTTTCGAACTGCAGCTTGATCGGTCAGCTGCTTCACCGTCAAGCATTTTACCTAATGTTAGAAATAATGTACAATCTTATTATGTCTTTAATATGTCTTAAGATGAGGGATGCAAACTGCAAAATACTGAGAAGGAAGATTAACCGATTAGAGTTCTGACCAAATTGATCCAATGACTGGAGTTGCACTAGGCACAATGCCTGTTGTTTAAGGGAGAAGTATTTCTGAATAAAGGTTACTTTAAAGCCAGAATGTAACATACCTTTGATGCAGAGCCAACGTAGTACAACTACAACCCAAGTCAGCCATAACCTCCCACTAATGTCAGAGAAGCTGCTCTCGCCCTGTATCACATGGACACATTTCAAGATGCAACATTCGAACATCTCAAAAGGACACTATTCTTTTGTGAGAGTAATCAACCATTTCCACATATGTATATCTGTCACAGCAACATCCCTTACAGAATTAGTTTAGCTGTTGAACTATCTCTTAACTGTCATTTGATGAATCTATACACTCTGAATTTTCCAATAGCTCCCCATTAGTTGTTTTAGTATACACTAAGAGATAAATCATTCATTCTCTCCTGCTCCAATGATGTCATCATGGAAGAGAACTGTGCCTTCAAAACATGAAAGTAATGGCATTCAAAACTGTAATGTCTTGGAAATGAAATGCGTATTCCATTAAGAGCTAGACATTCTGTGCGGCATGGAAGAGAGAATCAGGTGAGACAATAATAATATATGCTGAGGATCCCTGAGAGATGGCTTATATAATTAGAGATTTCTCACTATGGGTTAAATTGTATTAATGGACCCGCAACCTTTTAGTACAGACTTTTAAGTTGTCTATTGAGCCTATAACAAAGACACAGCTTTCAAACATCATACATATAAAAACCACAAAGGCAGAAATTCGAAATAAGAGTTACAAAGCGTACTGAGAGAAAATATCATGTGCAAAGTTTTCTCCACCACATTTCCCATTCCCAGCTTGCTTCAAGCCCCCTTCTCCATAATTGTCATAAATTTGTCTCTTTTCTTGGCTAGTAGTACTTCATATGCTGTGTAAGACAGCAAATACAAAAACAATTAGTCTAATCTGAATGCTATGCATAGCTTATTTTATTCTAAGAGGTCATATTGCGCACTACAACATAGACCATTTCAATTTAGCATCTGTCCTGTTCTGGCACTTCGAATATACGATAGAAGACAATGTGAAGTTGACCACTTCACATCCCTTGACGTCTCCATTTTACTAATGAACATACCAAAACACGATGATAAAGCAACATACCATTGTTTATCTCTGCAAACTTTTTTGTTGCTTCAGCGTTTCCAGGGTTCTTATCAGGGTGGTACTTTAATGCTAGCTTCCTATATGCCCTCTTTATTTGTTCTTCTGACGCACTTTTTGGGACTTGCAATATGTCATAGTAGCTTTTCCTGAAGTGGACAAGTAACACGGTATTTCAGAAAAATGACGTTCTATACCGCAGACTTAATTGTAGGATTGACGCATTAAAATAAAAGAATAAATTTTGTTCAGGATATGAAGAGAGCATACCCAGCATATGCATTCAAGATATGAGATGCGAAACTGCACAGATGAAGCAGACCCGAAGCCAACCCATTGTGCAAAACTTGAATTTATCTGTGCATAAGAATTGGCGGCTGGCACTGAAAGATGGAGCAAATCCGTATGTCGTCACGAAGAAGAACAATATAATCACATAACCTCTTCAAAGATCCATGATTGCTTGAATCGATCCGAGAATAAGCTGGAGAAGGGTATTGAATGTGATATATTCAACTGGGCGCTGAACCCTACTTTAGCAAGCAATGCAAAATATTACAATGGGAAGAGAACTGCACCCTTTCTTTTTGGCCTGCAATTAGACGCCAAGCGTCATTTTCTGTTGCCGCCCTTGCACCAGATGTCTCTAAAAATCTCTGTCATTTTAACCTAATTTGCTTCGGAGCCATGGAATGGAAACTGGATGGAGAAGCAATTGCGGACAAGGAGAACATGGAGCCCAGCCGGAATGGTGCATGCGACAAAGCTACCACGACTCAATAACCGCAATCAAAACAATTTTGAAAGCATCTCGACCGTCGGTTTAATTTAACAGCCAAGATCGCACACAGATTATCCTAAAACTCTATTATTACTATCTAATCTAATTCTAATTTCTCTATCTCTATTATACTATACTCTTTCTTTTTTTTTTATTTATGTTCTTATGTTTGTCGCGCTTATCCGACCGTCCGTTCGAGATCCGACGGCTCACGTGGCTTTGGGACGTATCCTACGGCCGAGATGGCTTGGGAGTTTACATATAATATGTGTACCGCGATCCTACGGTCTAGGGTGATCTGATCCTGATCGTCGGTCCAAGATCTGACGGCTCACGTTGCTTTTGATATATCCTACATGATCCTACGGTCCAGATTGATCATAATCCTTGGTCCAAGATCCTACGGCTCACATTGCATGCTCAGGCCTTGGTATTTTCAACAAATTTTAAGGAAAGGCTTTTAAAATTTTTTATGTTATTGGGGGGATTCGAACCCTCGTCATTAACCCCCCAACCCCCTATTTTAACCACTAGACCAAATATTAATTCTATAAATAATTTATGTTTCAAATATACTTAAGGGTAATGTCCTAATTAAGATAAAATAGAATATAACATTCTAGTAAGAAAATAGGGAAATACTTCCAGAAAGTTCTAGGATGTTCTGAAAGTTTCAGAATGTTCCAGAAAGTTCTAGAATGTTTTAGAAATTTCTAGAATGTAAGGGATCCAGGAGAATTAAAGGGAATCTAAGGAAATCTCATAAATTGTAAGAGAATCTAGGAAGATATTTACAAGTCTAAGGGAATCTCTTAAAATCTAGTTGAATCTAAGGGAATCTTCATAATATCTAAGGGAATCTAAGAAAATCTTGATGAAATCTTAGAGTTTTTTTTAAGATTTTGGAAAGAGCCACAATAGAATGTTCTAAAATGTTTCATAATAAAGGTGTACAATATAAATCTTGAAAAAAAAAATGTTCTAGATGCTCAGGGTAAGCGCCTCAGTCTAAAAATAGAAAGTGTTTTAAAAATATTGCACAGATCCAAAATAGATTATTTTGGAAGGTTCTAAATGCTCATGGGTAATTCTAAGAGAATCTAGGGGAATATTCATGAATGCTAAATATAGTATATAGAATATTGAACACAGGGCCTTGCACCGTAAGAACATGCTAAAACTCGAACAATGCGCCGTAGGACGTGTTAAATTTCTTGTATATATATATACAAGAATTTTGCGCTGGCGGAGCCAGCGCCCTCTATGCACAATTGGCAGTCATTGGTAGTTAGTGGATATGAAGCAATATTTTCTTTGAGAAGTCGATATTGCAAGTAAGCAATTGAAGAGGTTTACTCGTTCCGGTAGTTAGTGAATATGAAGCAATATTTTCTTTGAGAAGTCGATATTGCAAGCAAGCAATTGAAGAGGTTTACTCGTTCAATTTTATAGAATGGACTGGATGTTATTCATGTTTAAGGTTCTCAGTCTTTCATTCGTCTAGGGTTAGGAATGATTCAGTGGTTTATACTTTACATCAAACGTTTTCTAATGCGTGCTAACCTATTACAAAGTTTTCCTCCCACTCATGGTTGATATAATTTGTCTTCTAGTATGTGTCTATTGCCACATGTTCATGCCATTGAAACTCGTCTGAGCCCATAGGATGGTGAACCAAACTATAAACCCATCCATACACATGAGATGGTGAACCAAACTTTAAAACCAGTTGACTTATATTGTTGTCTTGTTATTTGAGAGAAAGGACCATGGCTTAGTGACTGAACCATAATGACATAAATGTGAGCATTTTAATTGAGTTTGAAGATTCAAACGATGATGCTTTGGTCACATGTTTGAGTGTTTATAGAGTTTTCTCCACCCACTAGATGAATAATCACTTCACAATTTTGTATTTTGCAGGTGTGCAAAACCGTGATGCTTTGGTCACATTGATGGCCATTTTATAGGCTTGCTAGCAAGAGGCAAAAGTTTAACAAACTTATTTGTGTCTGTGCCTATATCTAAAAAGTTCTAAAGATGTTTTAGTTATTGCACTGTCTTAACAAAAATTTTTGGCGCAACTGTTCTCCATCAAATACATAAACGAGCAAGGAGGCGGGCCTTTCCGGTGTGGACGGTGGCCCACGACCGGCGAACGGGATACAACCACAGCCACGTCTTAACTTGCAATAGATTATATACTTTGGATGTGTATGTGCAAAGGTTAGTGACAGAGTATTTAGTAAATTGTCCCATAAGCTCCGGCTTCCTGTGGACGTTAAAACCCATTATTATTATTATTTCTATGTTTTACGCTTCGACATTGGGCAAAGGTAAATTCTATTTCTTTTTCTGAACAGCATTTGCGATGGAAGTGGGGTTTTGATTTCTCTACTGTCGATCTTTATCGGACCACAAATATTCATGACGTCAAGTGGGTCGTTTATCGCACAGCACAATAACATCAGTAGCATCAAGAGCATTTGCACTTGCATCATTTGGTGTAACCAACTTGTGGAGTAAAATGCCATTTGTACAAAGAAGCGAAGAACACTGCAGTCCAACTTTTGCTTGGAGCCTTATTTGCATAACGATATTAACATAATGCAACATGTTCCTGCGGAATGGAAAGAAAGAAAGAAAACAACATGCAATGCAAAGATAAAGATAAGTGTGGCAGTGTAGTAATGTTTGAAATTTTGATTCTTTTTTTAAGCTAATGGTTCTCAGTCATGATGTTAGATATCTAAAAATTATTTTGACATCTTTTTGCCTCATGTTTTGCCTATATGCTATACACAAAAATCACCATTTGCTACGAACTTGATTATTATTCGACCAATATATCCTCTCAAGACCAAGTAGAGTAAGGTCAATGTCCCTTGTGAGCATTAAGTGGGAACTCGAAAAAAAACATTGATTCTTTTTTGGACGAACTTGGCGTGCAACGTTCTTGAAAAACCAAAAAATGGTTAGCACATCATTTAGGAATATATTATGTCGCAACAAAGATAGAAATATCAAACATGATTGATTTTGCCAACATGATTGATTTTGCCGATGATTGGAGATGGTGCTTTGGAGTGAACCATGTAAATGATGATGAAAACAATGGAGCAAGAAGTGTACTTCGTACTACAACGTGTGGTGGAAATTTATTAGCATTTTGGAGAATGTTTAGAGTGCTGGTCCATGCCTTGGGACCGGAACAAAAGTTGAGAAAAAGGAATGCTCAAGTTTGCCGTGTTTCTTAACCAAGCAGGAAGTCCTTACCTGTATTCCAGCATCCCATATTTTTTTCTAAATTTGCATCAGCTACACAAAGCATAGAGTTTCATGCGATAACTGGCAAGACTAGGGCTAGTTTTTACTTTGCGCCCGATTCGGTGAAGCGGCGTGACCGGACGCTCTGAGTAAATAAGACAAAAAATAAGGATAAAGGCGATGGCCGAAACAAGACAAAAGGGGTGAAAAAAACACAGTGTTTTTTTGTTCAAAAATAACGACCCAGCGTGCTTCCTGTGGGTTTATTTGTCTTATTAACCATGTCGCGACAATCCATCCTGGTGCACGCGACAAAAAAGAATGTAGTAGCGGTCCGTCGCCAAGGGACGGGGGCACAAAGTAAAAGTCTCCCAAGACTAGCAGGCATAAGACTTCATTGTTTGAAGATAAATGCAAATGAAACTATCATTATGCTTATTACTTTTTGAAGGGGGAAACCGGAAAGGGGCTCCCCCCTTCCATTCCTCAACAAAATAGAAGTTGGGAGCTGGGTTCTTGTTTCTGCAAGAAAGGCTTCGATTCACGGTGGGCCGGGTTCTTGTTTACGCAAGATAAAGGCTTCGATTTCTGAGATAAAGGCTTCTTGTGGAGCTGGGTTACAGTTTTACGGTTTCGGATTTCGATTTACGGTGGGAATTTGGGTTTAAGCGAGAACATTGGGCGGATTAAACATTGGGGCCAAATTAAATGTCGGTTCGATTTACGGTGGGGCTGGGTTCTTGTTTGTCTGAGGATAAAGGCTTCGATTTCTGGTGGGAAAGGCTTGAGATTTTCGTCCAAAAGGCTCCGCCCAAGTTGAAAAACAGGGGATTTTGAAGCTGCAAATGATTAAATCTGTATGATTCTTGGACTTTCTAATGGTTTAAGCAGAGCATTGCGGAGGATTAGCGATGCGATGCCCGGATAAAGCGATGCGAGCGCCGGATTCTTGGACTTTCTAAAGGATTAAGCGATGCTTGATAGCCGGATTAAGCGATAGCGAGCCGCGATTTCTTCTTACCGGTTTCTTGTTTCTTGTTTCTGGGATGGCGGATTGCGGTTTCTTGTTTCTTGGATGGCGGAAAGCTCGTCCCAACTTTTTGCGATGGAATGGAGGACACGTGGCACAATGAAAACCAATTCCAGCGACCAACTTCTATTTTGTCCAACGAGTTTGATCTGAGAAAAACGTCCTAGGATTCTTTAAGTTCACCGGAATTTTCTGCCCACTATGCTTCTAGCCCTATTGAGATTTTATTTGATCAGCAAGTTTCCCTACTATCTGGATAGTCTAGTTACCTGTGTAAAAACTGGCCATTTTTCTGAAGCTTTTCGCCAATGTTTAAGATCTAACCTTCAATCCTTTCCTAATTTCTATACACTCTGCTTGCTTCGGCTTGCCTTGAATACCCAGAAACCTTGCTAAAACGGCTTTCTGGCAAGAAACTATAATCTGGCCACTGCAAAGGCGCTGCATCTGGTCACTGCATCTCGAAAATTAGCCAGATCTCCAGATTAGCCAGATTGTTGAGGGCGCTGTCTGTATCTGCAAAGGCGTCCTATTTCGATAATATCAGCCACCCTACTTGCAAAAGTACGGAGCCCAATCCGCCTTTATAAAATTCTTGTCTTTTAAGCCGCTATAGAAGAAAATTTTTTCAAGAAGCAGACATCTTATCAAACTCAGACCTGGAAGCAATGCCTACAAAATATTCCGGGCGCTAGAATATTACTGTAACATGAAGAAATCGGTGCAATCGAGCAGAGGCGACTAAGAAACACCGCAACTGTACTTGTTCCTTTGATGCTCTTTTTTCCATTGGGCCTCCCATCTAGCAGCTAGGTGACGAGATACTAACATCAAAACTAAAATACAGGGGAAAAGACCCCAAATCCAGGCGTGCGCTGCCTGGCATAGGAGACCGCCGGAGGGGCGCTAATCTGAGCCTGGGCAAGCACACGCCGGAGCCTGGGGTTCTTCTAGCTTTAAAGCTGCCGGAAAAACTATTCTAACTAGCAGAACTGCAGGGTTGGGAACAAGGCAGCCTCAAAGGAATTGAAATGGCTGCAACTAAAACCAGTGCAACCTTGTAAATTCAAGGCACCCACAACTTCATATGTTAATTCCATAAACAAAGAGGAAGACCTTAGACAAAAGCAACCTAAGTGAACGGACCACAAAACACCACACGAGGTCCCGCCTTTGGAGTGTTTACAAAGCCATCAAAACAAACTTGTTAAGCAAAACTATATGAAGAAGCTTCAAGAGGTCTAGAGACTTTGGACGTAAGATGCTATACCCGTTAAATTACAGATCCCTAGAACATTGGCAATTTATAATAGAAGCAAGCAATTTCTAAGGATAGAGACATTGGCAATTTATAATAGAAGCAAGCAATTTGTAAGGATAGAGGTCTTGTTGCCTGTTGACGTATAGTGACAAACGTTGATAAGTATCATTTTACCTATTTGGAATATTCTATGGCAATTAACACCCATTGAAATTGAAAGGTCACTATCCTAAAGCCAATCACCGCATACAGGAATTGCAATTATAATTTCGTATAGGCAATAAATTGCAATTAGAATTTCTCAAAAAAAAAAAAAATGCCAAGATTGAGCGTTGATATTTGGTCAAGATATACTAGCATTCATGTGAAATTACACTTCAAAACTATACTTGTATTTGTGTTTGCTAAATAGATGATTGATAAATTAATTATAAAATCTATGTACAACATATACAAGTGTATCAAGAACAGTAAATCCCACATCATGTATAATATAATATAAGACCATCTTAATATTAAATAGTTGAAACCACTCTTTAGGTATCAAATAAAGGGTAAAGAGGATATTTTCATAGGCAGAAGAAGACAATTCTATGTCTTAAAACATGTAAAACATGGCAAGTAATGGATTGTTGTCAGCAAAGAGCTATCCTGACCATGCAAGCAAAGCAGTCTTTACTTTGGATTGGATGTGGACCTGGCTGGGAATCTATACCGTTCAAGCGTACTTAAAAAGGTATTAAGCTTCTAGTAACCAAGCAAAAATGAAAGGAAACATCCTTTCGTAATTTCGTGCAAAGAGGTTATCTGCAAAAGGAACATGTCAAGTTCCCTAAAAAGTTTCTATCAACCAATCATATTTTCCCCCACGATATGAATAGCGTTTCTTCAGTTGAGGCAGTATTGCTGAAACTGTGATAATTACAAGCCCCTGCCATGTAGTTCATGTTATTCGTTGAAATGCAATATGCTGAATTGATGTTTCAGCGTTTTAGTGCAAAATATAATTGATATGTTTGTAATTTTACCAAGAAGTAGATCATTGGAAAAATTGCCATGGTCCAGTATCTTCCTATATATGCATCTGCAATGAATGCGCCCAGCAATGGTGTTAGACAAGATGTTCCCAAGACGTTGGTGATCACAGTTGCAACATCTGGAAATGTTTCGTGGTATTTGTAGACCAAAAACGTGATGAAATTCACTGCTATGCCAAAGAATGCCATTCTTTCTGCAATTTCATTCCCTGCAGAAAATATTGACAATGTTAGAAGAACAAACAGCCTTGCTCCTAAATACTATTCATCAAATCTTCATTAGCTTCAGTCGTTTACCAAATATAAACATTGAAGCCTTCCATCCACCCCTTTTGGATTTGTCCGGAAGAGGTCGGCCATGGAGGTCTCCTGCCGCAAATCCGATGCTCCATTCCTCGTCTTCGTCGGATTTGGAGTGCCCAACTGCCAGCTTCTTACTTTCCTGCATCATCAGTCGTGATTCCTTAGTTACTTATGCTTACACACAGAGTAGTCCTTGCGCCTGTAACTAGATGCAGAGCTATTAACAACATACCTCAGGAAGCCCATGTTACACATTACTCCCAAAGGGCGTCACAAGGAGGTTTTCTCATTACAGAGGGGGTTGCCATCTCCCAAGAAGCCATAGGGTATGTTCCGCATCCATGAACTTAACAAAAAAGCTGAGAGGCAGATTTTTAGGCTTATTAATCCAACGAACGAAATTGATTCCTACTACTTTGTGAAAGGTCCACTGTTGCCAATATGTAAACATCATTGTACCTTACAATAAAGCCTCCAAACAACACAATGTTATTCGTCCTTTCATGATGCATTAGTCTATATGTTCACTTACATAAAAGTTATTTAAACAGATCCATGCTTTGCCTTTCAAGGTTCTATCTAGCAGCCCCAGAAAATAAGCAATAAGTACTTATTTAGCAAATAAGAGACGAAGTTGTTTCCCTTGCGCAATGGACAACCTTGGATTTCTCATCCATGACACCCCTTTGCATAAAATACCGTCTATATCTCTGCTGGTTCGAGAGGCAATTACATTCTCTAGCTAGAGGCAACGAATTTGAGATGATGTACACAATCCTAGGAGATGATCTAAAACCTGAAAGGAAGCATGAGGGATGTTGGCTATACCTCTTGATCCGAGCAGTGTAGCAAAGAAGTTGTCGCAACATTCTTTTTGCTCGCCTCAAGAATATGTTTGCCATGACCTCATGACCCACAATAACTAATCCATAAAATCGGCATCTTAGGGGCAGACCAGATCATATGTTGTCCATGTTTAGTCGATCTGCATGAGATATAAGCAAAGTATAAGAATAACAACTGGCAAAAAATTATAAGAGAACCAAAAGTCTGTACAAAGCATTGCTAAGGATTTCAACTGGTGCAAAAAATGAGAGTACTAAGAACATTAAAGACTACTTTGCAGCCATGCAAATCGCTTTGCCTCTCAATAATTACCCAGCATTGCGAGCTCAAGTTAAGAAAATGAGATGCCATGAGCAACCGAAATAGAAACTAGTTAGCTGTTGCATGCAAACGAAATAAACTGTCAACAACCGAAATAAACCATCAACTAGTTAAGCATAAAAATCATTTGGGGATTTACCTTTTCATAAAACCAATCGTTCTTAGGTCCTACGGCTTCTAGGTCGGGAACCCAACTTGAATAATCTTTATTTACACAAAGCTTGCTCCAAGATCAGGCAAAAAAGGAAGCAATACCTCGGATAGGCACTGCTTTATCTGTAAAAACAAATTCCTCATGGGCCAGGTATATATACAGCCGAGCAGGTCTAGGGCTGGAAGCCTGTTGTGGATGCAGTGCACAGAAAAGGAGGCATCATATTTTGCCAGTTATGGCATGTAGGAAGGGCATCTCATGAATGTAGTTGAAAATTTCTAATTTTGTGTTAAAAATTTGCTAAAAGCTTACCTCTGTATTCACCGTTATCTCTTTTTTTCACCTTCACTGGCAGTTTCAAGTCCCTCGCCCTCTCCATCCATCAGAGCAGAAGTGATTTTCAAGGACTTTCTAATTTCCGTGGCCGTCCGATGCGAAATTCAAAAATCTAATGGTTGAGATTAAAAACAGCTGACGTGGCATGACACGTGGCATAGCTAAGAATTGGGCGGGGGGTTAGGCATAGCTAAGAATTGGGCGGGGGTTGGGCGGGGGGGTTAGGCTAATTCCAAGAACTAGAAATTACACTAATTTTATGGCGGAAAATAGATATACCTAATTCCAAAATGGCCTTTTCGGAGCCAGAATTTTTTTTTCAATACATATATAAGTCAGGTACAATTTCTGTTTGAACCTAATATTTCTGCCCCAGAAAAAAACCTGGGCATGACACGTTCACATGAAAAAATAAAAAAAAATAAAAAGTCCAGAATTCCCTAACAAGCGCCTAAGCATGGATTATATATTCCGCCTCCATCGCTTTTGAAGTCCTGCGCTTTTGAAGTCCTGAACTTGGCCTGTAAGCTTCCTCTGACCTGCTCGATTTTGTTTCTGGATTCTCAGCATGGACCTCTTGGCACATTCTCTTTGACGGCTCGCTTTGTTTGTTTAAATTGTTTGCAGGATCAACATAAGCACATTCTCGCCAATGTGGACATGGGTGGAGATGGAATTCTACTAAGCTGATGCATTGCAGTTCTAAATCTGCCAGCCTTTGGATGCAATTGACGGCAGGTTCCTCACCAAATCTGTGTTCAAAATTACTGAGCTGTAGTTTCTGAAGAGCTTAGACGTTTTTCTTAAGCCTTTGTTAATCCATGGAGCTTTATTCATTTGTACCAATTATGGGCTTTGCAGAAGCTTATCATGCTTGCTTTTTGGCCACATATGTTTATGACTCCTTGATTTATGCTCGGCTCGCAAGCCCCAAAACAGAGGCCTGGTCTCAGTTCGCTCAGAGCAGAGTAGAGCAGAACAGAGCTCTCTGATTGATTCCCAGTGCAGAGCCCTCAGTTCGCAGACTCCAAAGCAGGGGTCTTATGTCGATCTTTTATGTCATCAAACAACGGATCTAACCTAATTCTATCAAAACCATGGCTTCCAAAAATTGGTCTGCTTCGCAAATGGAGGCCGCTCTGTTGCCCAGAGTTCCATCGCACTGTTTCCCAAAATTACACTGTAGAATTTCGCCCATCGTGTTGCCCAGAATTTCACTGTAGAATCTCCCCCCAGGATAATAGGGTATTCCTTCCAGCTTTGTACTCAGTTAGGTTGTATTTTGCTTCTGTGAACTTGGTATTGTACTTGGCCATCTGTAGCTGGCTCAGTCGGAATTATCGTTATCTGGAAAGGCAGTGAGCTGAAGAAGGGGCCAGAGCGGATACAATAGGTGAGTTAAGCATGGAGCTTTTCAAAGTTTTCTTAAACTACTCAAATTTCTGGCTTTGCGGTTAAGAAGAAAAAGCAAGTTTGCAATCAGTTCATGAAGAGCCTTGATAGCCTTGATTGCTAAATCTGGGAAGCTGATTTGTGGTGCTCTTGCTGTTCTTGATGTCACAGTCGCCATAATAGGGATTGCAGCTGAGTCTAAACGAATTTGGATAAGCTCTTTTCCTTTGCTACTATTTTGTTATGCTTTGCGTAGGTTTTGGTCAGTCTGATCAAGTAGAGCGTCATATAATGGGTGTTGCCTCTATCTGACTGGTGAAGAATTGACTCTTGCCTGATTTTGCATTACATGCAACCTCGCTTCCACCCATTGGGCCGAATTTTTTAAGTCTATCACGAGTTCCTCAGTTTCCATTTTGAAAGTCTCGCTTCTGTAAAATGTACTCTAATATTAGATTGTCTAGCTTGCACCATATAATTTATGATGCTAACCTATTGGAGTATAAAACAAATATCTCCCCCAGTTTGCTAATTGATGTAAACAAATGTTCCATGAGTTCAGAAATCTAGCAAAACCAAAGCAAGCTTTTAATGTAGGCATATTATGTTCCCTAACAGAAAGTGGAAATCCAGACATGTAATTCATAAATTTTTTTTTGATGTAAAGGTTGCTATTCCCATAAATCATCGGGAGATGCTCCCTTAACGAAAAGGATGAAGAGGAGAAATCTGTTAACTGGATGTAATAGCACATAGATGCAGTGTCCAGAAAGAAATTCAGAAGAATTTGATGATTCTGCTATGTGAGGGACTTGGTACATTCCTTCACAGGTCGTTCGGGAGGATATGGCTTCAGCGTAGGCTTCCCAGAACTTGCAACAGTTTGTGAACTCATAAGCCATTCTGAACTTTTGGTCTTCATTTCTGAGTATATCTCTACAATTTGACTGGTATAAGCCTCTTGCCATCAGCCCCCTTTTCTCTGACTTGCCTCTTCAATTAACTTGCTTCCCTTTCCACCCTTGAGCAGTGCAGGGCTTTCAATGTCGAATGCTGCTGGATGTCTAACTACCTGGGAAGATTGTGAACTTGGACTAATAGTCTCTGTCTTTGAGCTGCTCCATGTCCACCAACCAGAGAAAATCATTTCACTTTGGAAAAGCAATAATAGAAATAGCAATAAAAACCCTCTTTGAATTTGCATTTTTCAGCCTTCGATGCCTTCCTTCACTCCACAATTCAGTCTTGAAGACTAAGAACCAAAATCTTCTGGAATAAATAGTTTGAGATCAAACCACATGCCGTTACGAACCCAAGACTTCAATTTGTTCCATTTCCTCATTGCACCAAAGGCCGGCGAAACATTATAATAAGCATATGTTGTTCTGCTTATCTCTGCATTCCATGTGTTCCTGAAGAAGGTAGACAGAATATGGGAAGCAGGGATTTGAAGAACACTCCGGCGGTGGATTAATAGCGAAGAAATCATGGTTAAGACATTCAGGAGGTTGTATTTGTTGTAAAACTAAAAGAACAGGTTCTTTCTCTCAGTAACTTCAGTTCGATCGATTGCAGCTATGATTGCCCTCAAAGATGCATTGATGATGCACAGAGTTTGTAATCGTCTTCTTAGGAATTTCCAAAAAGTGACTTTTTAGATCTCTTTTGCTTTTCAATCAGTGCAACTCCCCCTTAGATGACTATTTTGTTTTTCAACCAGTGCAACTGCTCGGTCAAGGTAAAGACAAGGCACCTATAAGTGCAATTCATTTCTCTTCAGTAGTAAATGCTATTAATTAATCTAAATCAAAGTTTCTTTTTACCATATAATGTGTGCTCTCTATAGGTGTGATACACTCACTTCGGCATTTGGCAAGGGTCTCATTTAACTAATCTGTGCAAATATGTTTTTGATTGCAGGTCCCATCATCATTGAAGGTTTATGTGGGACTTTTATCCAACTATAAAATGACATGCAAGCTGCTATCGTGCTCAAATCAACATTATAAGCTGATTGAAAATTTTAGAAGGACATTCATAGTAAAAATTGAGCAAGAATTATGAAAAGCTTGTGGTTACGAAAAATCGTGAATAGATTTCGAATTCTTCATAGAGTTGCCTTACAATTAAGTTACATCTTAACTTTGTCATATGCAAAGAAGCTGCATAATTGTGGTGCGAATCTCGGGATGGGGGGTGGTGCTTTTTTGTTGTGGCTACGGGGCGAGGAATTGAGATTCGACAAAGAAATTCTTTCCAAGGTTCGATTTAAATGTATAAATGACGAATATTTTGGAAAGATGTGGAATTACAATGTAAGGTATGAGTATTATCTTGCTATCAAGCATAACCACATTTGTTTTAAGTGGATGTTGCTTATAAAATGCATGATTTCTAATAAGATGCTAAATTCCAAGCATGATTGTTCACTTGCTGTGGTAAAAGGCATGATATAGAGTAAAAGCTCACCAAATTTTTCGAATGGGTCCAACTGAAAGCATGATGTTAACTTACTTAAATCTACATGATTCCGCAAAACATAAAATCCAAGGTTTTAGGATTTAGAATTATCAACAATATGCTCATAGATATGTATTATCTTAATTATTTGGTATGTCCTTGCCCCATTTAATTAAATCGGCCATCTTTGTAAGAGTATGTTATTTGTTGGACTTCAATAGACAGGAAGTTGCGAGCAATGCCTGTATACAAATTTCCATAAAAACAAGAGAAATGTTCGTGGAGGTCAAGCATCCAGAATGATACTTTGCAGTTTGAGAGCATAGTGCAAAAAATGTTGTTTTTTTAACGGTCATAGAACGAATATTTAGGGTTTTTTTACTATGTCTTTTCCTGCTACTGTTTGAATCGAAAAATTTCACCTTAAAGAGGAATATTCCTGCTAGTCAAGCATCCAGAATGACACTTACAAAGCACCTTCGAGCAATGCAATTTGAGGGCATAGTGCAAATGATGTTTTTTTATGAAGTCATGAATAAACACTCAAGTTTTTTCAACTACATCCTTTTTCGTTACAGTTTGAATTGAGAAATTTCACCTTAAAATGCCCTCCATAATAGTTGGATTTAGAACTGACACCAAGTTGGTAAAGAGAAATGTTTGCGGCGGCCTTGTCCGCCGCGATAAATTTCTTGTAATAATAATATATATAGAAGGATAGATTATGGGGTTAAATTCTAAGGCTAATTCTGCTGTCCTAATTAATGGCTCCTCCTCGAATTTCTTTAATCTATCTCGAGGGGTAAGGCAGGGCTGCCCTTTAGCTCCTTATCTTTTTCTTGTGGTTGCTGAATTACTCACAAGGGCAGTTGATTTTCATCAAGGATGTGACATTAAAGGTCTAAATCTTCCTGATAATAAAGGCAGTCTTATTATTTCACAATATGCAGATGACACTTTTGCTTTTCTGGACTCCAATTCTGATAACATTGCTAAATTCTTGGGCATTATAGACTTATTCTCTGCAGCCTCAGGAATTTACCTCAACATTGCAAAGAGTGTGATTGTTGGAGACTCAAGTGAGAACTACATTTGTGACATTAAGGTTCTTAACACCATGCAAGCAACTAAGCTGCTAGGAATGCCTTTATCCCTCAATCCTAATATTAAAGGGCTGTGGGATCCAATTCTTCAAAGAATTAGGAAGAAGTTAAATACCTTTAGAAGCTCTTTATTGGCAGGCAGAACTATTATTGCAAACTCTGTCCTTGCAGCTTCCTATATCTATTTCTCCTCTTCTCTAGTTTCTCCTAAATCCATCTATAATGAGCTAGAGAAAACCATCAGAAACTTTATTTGGGGAGGAAATCATTCTGTAAATTGGGATACTGTCACAAGAACTAAGATTAATGGAGGATTAGGATGCAAAAGCTTATACTTGCAAGCCTGTGCCCTGGCAAGTAAATTTCTTTGGAGAACTTTGTCTGACAATAACTCTATAGCTTCGATCTTCATTAGATATTGGCTTAACTGCTCTTTTCCTGAAGGTCACCCAAGTGTGAAGCATTGTCTGCCAGAGTCAGCCCTTAATATTTTGCATCCGGGAAAAAATTCCTTCCCTCTAATGCAAAACATGATTAAAGCTTGGAATATAGTTCAGGGTAGCTTTGACACTCCTGAAATGCATGATCTCAATTTGAATTCTTCCTTATTCTGGTCTTCACAGTTTCAGGACAACAATGGTCATATCCCTGCTTTAAGACATCCAAAAATTTATAGGAAATGGTTGGACTTTGGCATCACTCATGTAAAGCATTTATATAGGAATGATTAAATTATCTCCTAGACTAATCTGAGGAGGTTTATCCATGGTATTTCTAGTGAAAAACTATTTTCTTCCATTTCAAAAGCATCTTGTCTCAAACTGCAAATCTGTTAGTCAATCAAAGTGGTTTTCCTCTCAAGTTAAATGGTCATGACAAATATAAAGTTAGTTCAGTGTATGCCATTCTAAATCAAAGGGATACTTCTGCTAAAGCTAAACTCAAATGGTCTATTTCAGAAAGTGAATGCAAAACTCTCTACAGGAACATCTGGAAATCTTATTGTCCTCCCAACGTCAATTTCTTCATATGGTTGATTGCTCATAAAAGTCTCCCTAATCTTGCCTCCCTATCTCGAAGGATCTCGACTGTTCTCCTAACCTGCCACTTGAATTGCTCCCAAGATGAATCCATGCAACATATCTTCGGGTGAAAGCATGTTGTAGTGGAACACCCTGGGTGTCCCCCCTGTCCCCCCTAAAAATGTGGTGGGAGATATCAAATTTGTGGTGCGATTTTAAATGTTTGTTTGGCGCCTAGTGCAAGTACTGCCCGGATTCAATCATTTCTTGAACTGCAACAACCCGATTCCTACGCCACCCGTCCCATTCCAATTTCCCTACGCCACCCGTCCCATTCCAATCTCCACTTAGAACCGATTTCTAAACCCCGACCCACCCGCGCCTTTCACGAAGCACCACGGCTATGGCGCTTAATCGGTTTGTGGATCAATCCGGTTCATACCTTCAATCATTTAATTTGGAAGCAAATCGCCTAAAATCTCAAAACCGAACAGGTAAGAGAAAGAGAACTCGAGAACAAGAAGCGGGATCATAAAAGGCGCCAAAGGAAAAGACAAAGGGAAGCTAAAGAAGAATTAGCAAAAATTGCATCAGTGAGAGGGAGGATCTACCGAGCGGCCTCTACTAGGCGTCGGATGGTATTAAAATTGTTATCTTCATTTCATAGCACCACTAAAGGCTTGTCTAACGGCCCGATAAGAAAGAGGTTTTACTAGATTATCTGCAGGGATGACACAATGGGCGGCGTACTTGGCGAAGAGCTGAAAAGATTTGCAAGCCAAGAGCATTGTGGTCGGCAACCTCGGGCTTCCATTCAACTTGTGAAGAAGTCTAACAGCAATGATAGCGGTTTAGCGACCAAGAGTAGTTGCCTTGCTATGGCCGTAAGAGGAAGCATTAATACCGAAAGTGCTAATCTTGTCGGTCTTTCGGGGTTTTGGTAAAGCTTCTTTGGGTGTTCATCCTAGGAATCTTAGCAAAGCAAAATTGAAGAGGGAAGAGATAGATTGCAAAGGGGGGGAAATGGGTTTTGTACAAAGGAGTTAGAAGAAGCGGATGCAATTCCCAATTACGTCATAGAACTTGTGCGAGCAATTTTGGACCGAAAAGCAGTAGGGTCTCTCAAATGCAAAGGATGTTAAGTTCAGAAGATTGGAGCGAAATGTAAGAGAGGATCATGCCACTCACTATATGGAAGAATCACGAGGTTATTTCATTTCTTCATCTTCACCACATTTTTTATTGTTAATGTGGTATGTGGTATGTGGTTAGTGATTGCTTGTGATATGTGGTTGCTGTGGTGAGGCACGTGGTGTGAAATAAATGCTGTCAATATATGCTTTGTGGTGCCTAGTGTGGTGAATAACATGGTGTAAAATACATCTTTGTAATATATGCTATGTGTGGTGCCTAGTGTGGTGAATAACATGGTGTAAAATAAATCTTTGTAATATATGCTATGTGGTCCCTAGTGTGGTGAATAACATGGTGTGGTGCCTAGTGTGGTGCCTAGTGTGGTGCCAGTGTGGTGCCTAGTGTGGTGCCTAGTGTGGTGAAAAATATGGTGTAAAATAAATCTTTGTAATATATTCTATGTGGTGCCTAGTGTGGTGAATAACGAGGTGTAAGATGAATGTGCGTAATATATGCTATGTGGTGCCTAGTGTGGTGAAAAATATGGTGTACAATAAATTATGTAATATATGCGTTGTGGTGCCTAGTGTGGTGAATAAGGAGGTGTAAGATGAATGTGCGTAATATATGCTATGTGGTGCCTAGTGTGGTGGAAAATGTAGTGTGCAATAAATATCTTTGATCACCTTGTTATCTTCCTTTGCGTTGCAATTGTTCGGGAAATTCAAGGCGGAACATCCTAGTGTTATGATCAAAGCAGAGGATGTTTGAAAAAGCTGAAACCATGGTTTGTTGTAAAATTAAAGGACTTCAATAGTTCTTCTTTGTATATACCATGTTAGAATGCGAGATGCTAATAGATGGCTTCAATAGTATGAGAACTAAGCACCCAAAAAAGAGTATTTGACTTGTCGACTTTTGGGTGGGACATATATGGTGAATCTGTGAGGCGAATACAAAATAAGTAGCACAAGAAGTGCGTGGCGGGAATTTTATGTGAGAAAACTAGCTTCCAACCTTACCATAAGAGGGAATGCATTGCGGGTGAGTGTAAAGAGTGTGGGATTAAGAAGTTCCCTATCGCCCACATGAACAATCTAGTGATAGTGGCATGGTGAAGTGGGAATACCTAGACTATGAAAAAGCGTATTGAGAGATGGCGACAAGAAGTCTAAGCTCGTTCACCAACACAATGGCGCAAGTCTTCCACTGGTGAACAAAATGTTGGAGAAGCTTCCAAAATTTCCTTTACACAACTTAGGATATAAGTGGCGAGGCGGGCCGGTACAAAGAACTCCTTGATAACTTGCACGGAGATGCTTACCTATCCGTGGTTGACTTCATGAGAGAATTATACTTTTAAGGAGCGAGAATAAAGTTAGAGTCCATGTCTTTGGGTCAACAACAGATAACTATATTTGTTCAAATAACCTATCGAGGTTGATCCACGAGCGAACACCATTGAGAAGGAAATACACTACTATGTGTGGGATGATAGGGAACATGACACACTTTTTGTTCAACATTGTTTTATGAAACATTTTGAGTACTTAAAGCAGAAAGGCAATGTCCCCAAACAGCACTATGTATTTTCAGATGGTGCTGCATCACAATTCAAAGCAGCCAGATCATTTTATTTTGTTGGAAGGTACAATTGTGATCTGAGAGGTCAACATGATGTGGAACTTCTTTGGATCAAACCATGGAAAAGGTGAACATGATGGGAAGGCAGAAGAATTGAAAAGATGGATCACGAGGTCTACGGCTTAAACATCCGACATTAAACTAGATAATGCCCATGATGTGGTGAAAATTGCAGAGAAACAATTTCAATGTAGTACATCTGAGTGGACTGAAAATGGAAGAAAAGTTCGGAGATACTTACGGGAAATAAAACCCGAGGATATCAACAGGAAAAAGGCTTGGGGTGCGAGAGACAATTCCAAAAACCAGGCAAATTCATTCAGTCCATGGATTCAGCACAGGAAATCCAACACAGCTATATACCAGAAAGCTATCATGTTTTTGCAGCAATGGATGGAAAATGGGACATGTGTGAGAATGAATTGTATGTAGATGAATGGGACCTTGTAGTCGTTGAACCATCCTCCAATGTTCATGCGGATGTGGAAGAGACCCATAAAGTCTACCGAGGCCACTATACTCAACCTCGGCAAATGTACTTGCGAAGCTCTTAGAGAAGGAGACTTTGCGATTCTTTGCACCTAAAGGGAGCGAGGAGGATTCTGTATTTTGGATGTTGCTATGCACCAAGCCAAAATTTGAAGTTGAAAATGACTTCAAGCAGAACGGAAACTTGTTTATAAGAGGTGAAACCGTTGTGGAGGGCATTTACTATAGAAAGAAGCCTCGGTCAAAGGTGATGTATGAGTTGTTGACAAACGAGGCAAAGTCACTTGTATTCTCTACTCAAATTTGTGCTATTCGAGTTCCCATGCGGTGAGATCAAGAAAGGTGCTTTCGAGCTGTTTACATGCTAGACCAGGCGGATGAGGAAAAGATTCTAGAAAACTTGCCGAGGTTTTATCGATGAAGATAGCATGTCGATGAAGAATATTTGAACACATTCTTCTGGGTTAGGAAATGATTCAGAAATTTTGAATATGTTGTTGTGTCTTGCCTTGTTTGGGAATAATATAAGAAACTCAATTCTATGCTCAATTGTATTTTGATGTTCCTTGTTTCAATGTAATATGTTTGCTTCTGATGTAATATGTAATTGTATTTTGATATCCCTGATGTAACATGCCCCAGGTTCACCACATGTTTCACCACATGTTTCACCACATGTGTTTCACCACATGTGGTGACACATGTGTTTCACTACATGTTTCACCACGTGTTTCACTTTACGCCTCTTCTCCGGAGCCACGGATAGATCTTACGAGCGGCTTTTCTCTTGAAATGCTTTCCTTCTCCTTAAATTCTCTCGGTCCCATCAATTCCTCTCATCATCCTTTGGTGACGGCCGTGCGAAAAATCATTATGGGATGGCGAAAATTAATGACCTTGGGCAACCCAAAAGGCCGAGATGCCATTCTTCTTGCTCGGCCGAGTTCTGAGTTTATTACGGCGATTCGGGGAAGCGGCGGTTCTGGCCGAGGTCCTTGGGAAGCGATTTTATTTTCTGGTTTCATTTGGGTGGGAAGCGGTTTCTGGTTTGACGACTTCTGGCGGCTACTACGGTGACATGGCCAACTTCACCTCTTGGATCTTTGCAAAATGATGGAGTCTTAGGAATGGGACAATGTGACCGAGAGAAGAAGAGCCCATAATACCTAGGCGTCTTTGTCCGATTTTCAGCCATGCAGAATGGATGGACATGCTCAGGCAACAGAAATTACTCTATTCACCGGATGAGAATATGACCACAGAAATGCTGAAAACTCTCACCAGGAGGTTGAATTGTACACCACAGCTCCCAGACCTCTCAACTTACTCTGCCTCCACTGAAATTTTTACACACCGGCATCTTTGGCTGTTCCTCATACTATTGACCGGGATGCGCAAAGGTTGAGACCTTTTCTGCTTAATGGCTATCAAGCCTTTACGCTAGACAGGTTCCTCTTTTGTTATGATAGGTTGTTTACAGAGGACCAATTCCTTCACTTCAGGGATATGTACTATCATCACAAGGCCTTGCAGGATGGACATGGAGAAAGTTGCTATTACGTTTGGTAACACTCCACCATTATGGTTTTTTGCTTTCCCTCCAGAATGGGAGCAAATAGGCTGGGAAGCTGACCCGGTGGCCACTGATCTGGTGATCATAGAAGATGACGAGGAGGAGCTGGACCCAGATCTCTTTTTGATAGACCCACGAAGGAATGAAAACAAGTGTATATAATCTGAAATGTAACCTTATGTAATCATTTTATATGTTTAATATAAATCTTCACTCTTCAATCTTTCTTGTTTAATTGGCCGGGGTGAAAGTGACACCACAGAAAAATTACATTAAGGATGAGCGGAATGGGACGAGAGAAACACATGATGAAACCAACCACTGGAAATCTGTCACATCAAATGCAAGTTCAATCATTCAAAAGCTGGCTGTGCAGGAAAGATTGGAGGGAAACCCTAAATCTAGTTTTGCATGCAGACATTGGCTTATCCCGATCCAGCTATGGCGGAAGAAAACAGAAGGAGAACACGGGCACAAACAATTTCGCCAGTTCAAATGCAGTCGCATCTGGTAAGACCTATCTTTGGAGCAAATAAACCGAGAACAGAGGCGGATATTAGAGGCGGAGGACCCATGAATTCGAGGTATTCTAGGCTTAAAACATAGGTTAATTCGATGGGCTTAAAGAATTAGAAGCAAAGGCGTGATAGGCGGTTGCCTTTCTTATTACTAATGATGTTGTTTTACCGGATGCGGTCGGGGAGACTTACTTGGTGAGCTGGTGCAGCCGGCAGGGTTTACGGGGGTGGCGTATGATTCGAGGATGAGTTAGCAGCTCTCCCCATGCTTGAGGAAGAGGATATGTTCATCGAACTAAAGCGAGGAAATGATCCATGCTTGACCATTAAAAAGTGCTCAATGGCCCGGTGCATGGAGACACAACAACCTGAGACAATACTTTGTGAATCTGTATCATAAGTGGGAGCAAAAACGAGAAGCTCATGTTTTAGTGTTGCTGGATTTCACCAACTATTCAGCAGAAAAACTTGATGAAATCTTGGACATACTTGGAAGAAGAAGAGTTATAGATCTCACAATGCAGGATCACGATTGAAGCCCGAGAAGCGTATGTCATCATTAACCTCTTCAAAACATCTATTATTATATCTCTAATGCATTTTGATAATACTAGAAGCTCAGGGTTATAGTTTTCCCTGATTTTTCTGCATACTTCATTTCATAAGAAGTATGAACTATTCTACCGGGTGTGGTAGATTTCCATATGTATTTTTCTCCCTTTGAAATATAAAAACAACGTTTGCATCACCACAGCTTCACCACAGTTTTCACCACATTTTTCACCACAGCTTTCACCACAGATTTCACCATAATCAGCCAGGGGCATTGACCATTTTTTGACCCGGTCAGAAAATGGAATGGCTCTCAGATTCCTGATAGTATCTTGACTGATTTTGGTGACAGCAATATATGGATCCCAAATTAGGTCCCTGAATTGATATGAGGCCAAAATTCATTGAGCTCTCCTTTGTGCAAAGATTCTTGCAAGGCCACTAACTTTTTCTTCAGGGAATTCTGTGTTTTTCTTTTCAGTTTCTTTTGAACTCTATTTCTTTTGAACCCGAGCCACCCATCTCATATTTTCCTATTTGCTGAGCTGGTTACCATATTTTGTTAGTGTAGATTCTGCACCAGTGTGGGAATTTGACACCTCAGAGGGTGTCAAAAGCAAAAAAATGTGTCAAAGAGACATCTTCCGTAGATAAAATGTGTCAAAAGAGAATTTATAGTTTGATAAAATGCGTCAAAAGAGACTTTAAAAAATTTTAAATGTGTCATTTGACACACTTAAGAATATTAAGTGTGTCAAAAAAAATTAGAGCCCCAAATACACAAGAGTTGTCTATACAAGGCTTAATGTATATGTATCTTATATTATAATGTTATACCGTAAGTGCGTAGTGCACCGAGCCCTAAATTGGGCGGTCCGGATTAATCTACCCAACGGTGTAGATGATGTCACGTTAAAAGCCTTTTTAGCTAAAAAAAAGCAAAAAAAAAAAAAGGGGGTTTGGACGTATTAGGGTTTTGTGGCAATGCTTTTCGTGTTCTATTATAGCCAAGCTTGGCTCCTCTCTCCGGCATTTGACATTGCGGCTATGGTAAAATGGTAAGCGGCAATGGAACCGGCAGCTCCCATGCTTCGAAAAGAGCAGAGCTCTGCTTATTTTCTGTGAAGTTATGGGTTTCGTAGACTCTCCCATCTCTTCCAAGAAGGACAGGTCATTGGTATCCCTGCAGCTTCTGGGCTCCTTGAGCTTTCTAGGTTTTATCTTTATTCGCGTAACTTGGATGCTGAACCATGGCAAAAATGTGGCTCAAGGTAGCTAATCTACATGTGGATTAGTATTTTACTTATTCTTCTACTGTTAGACTCATGTGGATGGCTTTTCTTTACTGCAGCTTATGATTTGGGAACCATGCTAGAAACAATGTCAGAGATGTGCAAAGTGCACAAAATATATGCAGAATGTCATGAATAGATGGTGGAGGTAATGAGGTAACTGGATTGGAAGGCTGAGATAAGACACAAAAAAAAGGATCCTATTCCCCCACGTACTTTCTATATTGAGTTGCAGTTGTTATCCTTTGAAGAAAACAGATTGTAGCAGATAGATTGTAGAACAGATTGCATCGGATATGAACAGATAGCATTGGATATGAACAGATTTCATCAAATTGTAGCGGATAGATTTGAGCAGTTTAGCGGCCCGGACTGCATTTGTCAAGGCAGAGCATATTAGCTACAGTCTTCAGAGCTTGGCTATGGCGTCTTATGGCAAGCTATGGGAAAAGTTTAGAAAGATCTGTAACACTCTTTTCTTAAGCCATAGCAGGTTAGAATCATTCAGCTTTAAGAAAAGATATGATGTCTATGCGATTTGGAAGGCCTATCGTATTTGAAAGCATGATTTAAACACCGCAATTTGGGAGGCCTATGGTATTTGAAGGTGTGATTTAAACACACTTCCGATGGGTCCTAAACAAGTTCACCAGCTACATATCAAAGAAATTTGAATAAACACTCTGTATTTTGCCGCTGATACAGATCTAGCATGTTGCAAATAAAATGTGAGTATGGGGCAAACAATATGGCAGTCAAATTGCTTATCATGGATGAATGCCCTGGCGAAATGAGCAACTGGCAAAATATGCCATTATGTGAGCAAGTCATTACTGGACGTGAGCAGATGGAAGAGAATATCAGGTATCCAAGCTCTAAGACTTGGCTATGGCATTACCCAGCCTTTTGGCAATCAGATATTCTAACACCACTGATCGGTATAAAGATTTCTTCTGCCATAGCCAGAAAGCCAGAAAGCTCTATGAACTTTAGGGTGCTACACTGCAGGGGGTATGGCTCAAATGCCTAGGTTTCCTGCTATTGCAGGTTTGAGTTGGGTCGGTAGCAGGGAGTATTCCAGGCAAGCTTTGGACAGCGGCATAAGGACAGAACTGAGATTACCTCTTGCTGCTCTTCTGAGGTAAATTTTCACTTTGTTGCACTGATGTAACTTCTTGCAAGGAACTTACCTGCAATGTGAGTGTTTATATTTATTCAATGAATTCCCTTCTCTACCATTACTCAATGGGATATGTACCAAGTTTTCAAATAACATATTGCTTGATGAAGTCTTTGTATTTGGCAATGTCCAAGGCATTAAAGCTTGAATTTGTGACACCTGATGCCAGTTGCATATGGTTTGATCTAATTTCACTTACATTCTGTAGTCAGTGTGGAATTCAACTGAAATGCGCCTCAAATATTGGATTACATGTAAAAATGCTTAGATAGATAGATAGAGTTAACATGTGCATGGGCCTCAAATATTGGACTACATGTAAAAATGCTTAGTGTTAACATGTGCATGGGCTATAGATTTTTAATTGAAGCAATTAGTTATGTACTGACTTCAGCTTTTGAGTAATAAAGCCGCAGTTCTTAGATTAAGATAACATTAGAGCATCATTTAGGTTAAATAAACAAGCAATAGACATTAAGTTTGCATAAACATTAAACACCCTCATATCTTGATTAAGGGTTTGGAAATAAACAATTGTTTCATGAACAAAAAGCCTAGAGACATTGGGCACTTTTTCTATTGTCCCCCTTTTTGTTTATGAGTTCAACAAATATATAGAGCAATATTTTATGTATGGCATGTTATTTACGTTTAGGAAGCTCAGAATTTGTGCATGCCATGTACAATTGCAGCATGAGGGGACATGCTTTTTACATGCAATTGCTAGGTCGGACAATTGCAAACAGTTGCTAGGGCAGACAACAACATGACCGTGGAAAGTAAAAGGGGACATGCTCTGCACAACAATGAAAACAACAACAATGTATCTCTCTAGCATGATCTTCTAAGTGTAAAGAGGGTACTTTACTTCAATATTGAGGAAGATTATCGTTATTATTTTTTGAGAGATTAAAGACTAAACCAAAAGGAAAGCGCCTTAGAACATGCTATGTTTTTAAGAACTATTCCACAATGATGCTTTGCGTAAGTGTTAAAGATGGTAACTGATTAAGGAACGGAATACTGAGCTAATACCAATCCATTAGGGCATCTCATCGTTCTCTTGAACATCATTTATACATTCTTAACTTATGCCCAGCAACGCTGGGCACCATTACTATACTTAATAATGCAAGAAGAATTAATATTCAATAGAATTTTTCATTTTCCTTATATTTACATAAACTTATCTTTCATAGCAAAATTCATATTGTAATCTTTTTGTTGTAGAATTTCAAATTATTTTCTTCATTTGATAACATAAAAAAAGTGTGTCAATCGTGTTCACAACGCGTCAAATGAGACACAAAAAATTTGGAAGTGTGTCAATTGACACATTCAATTTTAAAAAGGCGTGTCATAAGAAATACAATAAATAAGTTGAATTTTCCACACTGTTCTGCACCTTCAAATTCCTTGTTTGCATTTTATAATTAATGACAAAAAGTTCAGCTAACTGAAAGAACAGTGGAAACTCAGAGAACAGTTAAAGCAAAACAAGTTCTATTGCAAAACAAGGACTATTGCAAAACAAGTTCTGTCATTAATGAAAAGCCTTTACAAAGAATAGTCACAAGGACTATTGCCAAAAAAATTGAAACCAGGGATTACAATACAAATCTAAACTAATCAGGCGGGGGCCATCTTGAGCTCTATATGGAGGTCGTCCCCATGAGCATACATCTTCATTTCGAGGAGAGCTCCTCGTCATCATAACTTGCATGCACCCACTCGAGCACACACGCAATGAAGCGGCGGCTTGATGATCCATGATGAGCTTCTCCACCTCACGGTGGAGTGAACTTGGCCACCATCAGAATCGGGCGGCCTCCTGCGGTGGAGGAAGACATGGATCCTCCTTGAGGAAGCCACGGATTCTCGACCGTCTTTGGCTGCGAAGGAGCGAGCACAATGGCCGGGATAGTGTTCTGCTGGAGTGTAGTCTTGAACTTGGCCATGGCGGAAGTGAAGGAGATGGGCCGGAATGGGGAAGGAGTGAAGGAGATGGCGGAATAGGCGATGGGGATGGAATGAAGCTGCAGGCAGAATTTTGGGAATAAAGGGATGCAAATCGTAGGCATCCATACGATTTTGGGAATGAGGCAGAAGAGGAAAGGGACGTTTGCATGCATGCCACCTAGGCTCCAACATGCCACAGTAAAGGGTCAAGCATGCCACATAGACCGAAAGCATGCCACCTAGGCTCCAACATGCTAAGGTGGCTCAAACATGCCACCTAGGCTCCAACATGCCACGTAAGCCCCAACATGCCACCTATGATTCACCACATGATTCACCAAATGCACCACATGATCCACCACATGCACCATTTGCATCACCAAACATGTTGGTCAATGGAAGTCAAACACGTAACAAAGGTCATGTAAAGGCTCAAGCATGCCAAGGTGGCTCAAATATGCCACCTAGGCTCCAACATGCCAAGGTGGCTCAAACATGCCACCTAGGCTCCAACATGCCACGTAAGCTCCAACATGCCACCTATGATTCACCACATGATTCACCAAATGCACCACATGATTCACCACATGCACCATTTGCATCACCAAACATGTTGGTCAATGAAAGTCAAACATGTAACAAAGGTCATGTAAAGGCTCAAGCGTGCCAAGGTGGCTCAAATATGCCACCTAGGCTCAAACATGCCAAGGTGGCTCAAACATGCCACCTAGGCTCCAACATGCCACGCAAGCTCCAGTATACCACCTATGATTCACCACATGATTCACCAAATGCACCACATGATTCACCACATGCACCATTTGCATCACCACATCTATCACGACATGTAACACCACATTGTCATGAATCTTTGAATACATCAATTTCTTCTGGAGATTTGAACTCCACCAGAGTGTTGCTCTGGTCAGCCAGAAAAGTCTATTGTATACAATAGTATACAACAATGTACATTAGAGTGTCAATGAAAGAATAGGTTACAAGAATAACCTCTTTGGTTACAATAATACAAACATGTGATTACAAGTAAAGATCTATTGATATGTCAACCTCAGCTTCATTACTACAGAATCGTGCTTCACAACATCAATCATCATCATTCTTGCGTGTCCAACATTTCGCAACTAGAAATTGGTACACCCCGCAACAAACATATCAGGCCTCACATTGGATGAGTAATACCTTCAAATTTACGAACTCACCTTGCATTGGGATAGTATGTCCAAGTCTCGCATTACTGTAGCCACAACATGCTTTACAAAGATACATATAGCAGGACCACACGACCAGCAATCAGACTGAGTGGGGGAACTTGTAATTTTCTTGTGGCGCAGCTTTATGGTGCTTGGGAATTTTGTGTTTGCATCCTCAACAAAACTCATGACAGGCTCGGAGCCCTTGTACATTTCTAGGCTGTCAAAATGGTACACACCTGGCTGACATTTAACTGGCTGACCTCCAAGACCTACAATGACATACACTGTCCAGTGCTGCTGATAACATGCTGGCAGAATGGTGACTGATCCTGACTCCATATGAACTTGAATTTGTCCTTGTGTTTCATCAATGCTCCCTTAACTATGACTCTCAAGTTTTGAGCCTGCAGGCTGGACCAAAGTGCTATATGAAAATTCTGACTGCACCAATCTATGAACTCGGCCCAGCCTGGTCTAGTTACTACCCACTTGGTTCTGTTAAGTGTGATCAACTTAACATCATCTTCTTTGGCAGTGGGTATGGAGTCACTCTTGTCATAGCTTCTACCCAGAACTGGGCAAAAGTATGCTGGTGGGTATCAAAAAAACGCGGCCCCAGCACTTAGATCAGCACCCTGGATGTACTAGTATTTCACTTGTCATTCATTGGAGCTGTTACATATTTCTATTGATTACCTAATTACCATGTGCTAGTACCAGTAACACCCTAAACAAGCTGCCATATGGGGTGCTATATGAGTGCTGTCAGCATGCGTCCGGACGCATGCTTTTGATACCCACCAGCATACTTTTGCCCAACTCCATTGTAGTAAAAAAACAAGCGGGGATTGGGCTTAACCTTGTAGTCTTCGCATGGACGAGTTGGTGTGGCTGGAAACTTCGCTCAAAGCATTTCTTGGTGCAGGGTGGAAACTTACGCTCAAACATCTCTTCGTCGCGGGGCTGGAACTTACGCTGAGAATGTCTTGGAGGTGTCTTTTGCTTGGAATTCTGCTCTTGCTTTTTCTCTGAGACACTTCCAGCTGCAAAAATTTAACAGATTCGGTAATTATATGGGTCAAATTAAAAAGAAGACAGACACAAAAGGTTGGAAGTTACCTTGTGACTTACATTCACCAAACGATTTGTTCACATCATAACCTGATGCATCTGGCGATTTGGCGATTGGTGTGGAGCATGACTTAATGCATCTGGCGATCTGGCGATTGTTGTCCGGTTGGAGCACCCTTGGAGCTTGACTTGATGCACCTACTGATTTGTTGACATCTACTGATTTGTCCGACTTCCTGTAACCTGATGCATCTTCTGATTTGCCCGAGTTTCTATCTGTGTCTAATGCTTTCGAAGGGGTGTGAGTGTCTTGTCCCCCTAGCTGACCACATTGTACCTCTATGAAGTAAGCTACATATCCCAATTGCATCAAACAAGACTTGGTTACCTTTGAGGGTAGAAAATAATTCCCTTTTTGGTGTGCTATATGGACTCACAAAGTCATTGCCACCAGTATGAACAGTTAGACCTGAATTAGTAAACGGCACCATGCTCTGCAAACCTGGAATTGAATCACAATTGATTGTAACTATGCTTTGGTTTTTTTAACTAAGCTCCAGGCTTTTTTACTCTCTTTACGATGTTCCTGTTTATATATATCTAAAGTGCCCCCTAAAATGAGCGAGCGATCTCATCCCAGGGGGCACTTTAGATACAACAAACAGGACAAGCAAAAAGAGACTAAGCCAGCCAGGATCTTGTTTTATGTCGGGCTTACTCCCTTTTCGAGTTTCCTGCTTGATGTATCTAATTCGCCACCTGAGTGAGCGATGTCATCCTAGGGGGCAAATTAGATACATCAAACAGAAAACGAAGGAGACTAAGCCAGGCTTACTCTCTTTTCGAGTTTCCTGCTTGATGTATCTAATTCGCCACCTAAAATGAGTGAGCGACCTCATCCTACGGGGCAAATTAGACACATCAAACAGGACAAACGAAAGAGACTTACACTGAATCACTTCTGATCTTGTAGAGTTGATCCATTCTCCCAGTGTCCTGTTGAATTCAACTGGAAAGTAATCCAAGGTTAGTACCACATGACACAACAGGCACCAATACACACCACAAATTCCATCATGACAAACTTTGCACCACAAATGGCATCATATTCACCACATGTGGTGTGGCATGTGGCACCAGGGTGGCGTCATATTCACCACATGTGGTGTGGCATGTGGCACCAAACTGGTGCCACATGACACACCACCTATGGCACCACAATGCACCCAAGGCACCACATATGGCAATCCATTACTTCGCACCACAAATGGCGTCAAAGACACCACATGTGGTGCAAAATGTGGATCCATAGTGGTGCCACATTAGACACCACATGTGGCACCACAATGCAAAGAAGGCACCACATCCAGCAGGGCCGTACGTCAAAATCCGTACGTTTAAAAAACGTTTTTTAAGATTTTTTGAAGATTTTTAAAATTTTTGGAAAAAATCTTTAAAAACGTTTTTTATATAAAATACGTTAAAAATCTTTAAAATCTTTAAAATCCTTAAAAAACCTTAAAAATCTTTAAAAATCCTTAGACTGTAATTTTTTTTTATCCAAATATATGATATTCTTGAACTTATTTATCCTTGTATATAAAATTCTTATATTTCTTAACGTCTATAAAAATGTTTTTCTAAACTTTCTTAAGAGTTGCATGGCAAAATAGCTACGATATCTTTGTATTTGATCTTAATAGTTTCTAGTAGAAGCGTAAGCTTATGATTTACTTGTTGGCATGATACGTCTTGTAACTTGTAGCAAAAATGTGCATTATAAAGCAGTGGAAAGAATGTGCAATTTTTTTTTTTTGGCCATACCAAATCATAAAAATCCTTTAAAAAACAAGAATTTTATAGAGGTACTTTAAAAATAAAAAACGGGTTTTTTAACAACATTGCAGCAGGCATCCACCACCCCATATGTGGCAGATAGCGTGGTGCAATATTTAGCGCAGCAGTTAGCACCACATATGGCAGACAATCTACCATTCACAAGTATCACCATATCTAACATCACATATGACACTAAGTATAGAAACATATGGAAGCCAATTCACTATTCAGATAAGGTACCACGTTTGGTACTATATGTGACACTACATATGCTACAAACTACATTATTAACATATAATTGGCACCATATGACTGTCCTGTAACACATTTGGAGCTACATACTACTGTGAACTGAAATTATCCACCACAACTCGAAACTAGCAGCACAAATTTCCTACACATAACTTACAACACACCCAAATGAAGAAGTAAGTGGTGTACCTGATTGTTCAAGCTTGCTAGACCTTGCTGGAAAATAACAGTTCCAATATTAAATTGCATCATATGGTGGTTCCAGAAGAAGAGGGTTGAAAAGTACCTATTTTTTCAGTGATTTTCCCCGAGATTCTTCTTACAGCTTGAGGAGGCTTGAATTGTGGCCTAGTCATTTCAAGAGAGGAAGCATCATCTGTGGCAGGTTGCTCTGCTTCCTCACTATTTGAAATGCTTGCATGCTTCCTCTTACGTTGGGACGGAGAGTCTTCAGACCCTTTTTCTCTTAACTGTTGCCAGAAACTCAACCAGTTTATTTCTTTTCCTTTTGTGTGAAGGTAATACGCAACAGCCATAGTCTGTGAGGCCATGCCTCCCGGGCACACTTCACCCTTTGTGATTTTTTGTAAAGGCACATATATTCATTATACCTCTCCTTGCTCAGATTCTTCAACCTGCATGATGAAACAAAACAATATTCTAAACAACAGAGAATCATGGGCATCCCCGAATCTAGAATGCAACCCACCTGTAAGTGGATTTTCCTAATACTTTCGGTCCCCAAACAGACTCGATTTCTTCTTGTGTGGCGTAATGCTTTTCTTGCCTGTACATTTCCTTGTAGGTGTATCCCGTGGCATTCAAGTCCGGTATGATCAGAGCCATTTCGTGATCGATCTTCTTGCCAGAAATCAGAAATGGTCTTGGCGGATTAAGGGAGCGTGATCAGAGTTTTTGAGGGAAAATGAAAATTCAGAATCAGAAATGGTCTTGCCGGATTAAGGGAGCGTGATCAAAGTTTTTGAGGGAAAATGATCGTGTACATTGCTGAATAAGACTGAATAAGACTGAAATGACAAAATTTTGAATAAGTATGTGTATATTTGAAAAAAATAACTGCCTCTCCCACTACAAATTCGGTAGTTCCCACCACACTTAGCACCCAAAAATGTGGTGCTAAAATGCACGTTTTTGTTCCACTACAACATGCTTTCACCCCTTCCAGTGTCCGAAAATTGCAGACTTTTGGTCTTGGTTTTACAGTAAATTCAGTCAACTTTTCCCTGGACAACATCATGGAAACTTGCTTCAGCAAATTCAAAATAATGATGCCTTTCTAAACACTATTGTTTTTACTGCTCTATGGAATATTTGGAAGGCCAGAAATAGGATTGTCTATGGTAAGAAAAATATCTCTATTTTTTGGATCAAGATGAATTTTCAGTTAGACTTGGAAGGCTTTGTAACTGCTCACAAAAATAAATTTGGAGACAATTATGACAAGAAATGGGATTCTGTTGGTAAATTCACAGGTGTTTTTAACTTATTTATTTCCTCTCTCAATGTCATTAACTCTAATGCACCTTTTTCTGACATTCTTGATAGAATACCTGGAATTCCTGAAGGGGGGGGGAGGAATAAGTTTGACACCATGTTGACATACCAAGAGGCTACACTCTACTGCAATAGCACAGGGGTCTCAAATTTAGAACCACCAGGGCCACAAGCAACCTCGGATGAAATTATGTTATACAAGGTCAGATGCAATAGCAATGAATCTACTTGGGCAAAGATATACTGCAGGGAAGTGGTGCAGATGTACTGTTTGTTCAGCTTTCTATTCATGTACCACTTCTCATTGACAGAGAGGCAGCTCAGCAGGTACAGGGAGTTATACTACTCTCATAAAATGCTGTCTGATCTCTATGTCACTCTGCTCCTTCTGATGGCTAAAGAAGACATTCATCAGCTGATTATGGAGAATGGATCTGAGCATAATAGCTATAAGTTTGGGACTGACTCAGGCTTTTACTGGGTTTACAATGCCATTTTTGAACAAGTCATGAAATCCCCATAAAATCCAGCTTAGCCATCATTCATTCTTTCCCTTTACACCTGTTCTGCATCTCCATATTTTGACATAATCTCTGTTGCTCAGTAATTAATCTTGCTTTTGTCTAACACTTTGCTCAAGTACTTGGAGAGCAACTTTGTCCTTGCAGGAATTGGGATCTCGGATGGCCTGGAGTAAAGCTTGTTGGGGGTGGCATACAATAAAGATCTGGACAGAGTTGGCAAATTGCAGGGATTCTATAGCTACTTTAGATGTCAGTGGTTACATGATGATGGTCAACTTCCCACTGACAATGGGGAAACCTCTTGTTAGACCTTCTTTTCTTTGAACATCATAGTAGATAAAACCATGATGATCACTGAAAAGAAGGGACAGGTGCCAATTAGGATTAGTGGACTAACTGTCATCTCTTTTATTTGTCATGTTTGATGTATCTATAGTGCCCCCTAGGATGAGCTCGCTCACTCATTTTAGGTGGCACTATAGATTATTCAAATAGGAAAATCGAAAAGGGAGTAAGCTTGGAGCACGACCCTCTTGAATGGTTGTCAACTCACCAGGCTTGTATTGTCCATGGCAAACAATATAGATTTCTCGAAATTCTTATTACCTCCTTTAGAAAGAGCAAGCTTTGCTCTCACTCTCTTTTGGGGCCTCTTTGTGTCAATGTAGGCTCCAAATGGGAGGTGGAGCAGAAATCGTTCGTTCTAGAGGTAAAAGTTCCTTGTGCAAGTTGCTATGACATCAGAGGTGAGAGCGTACCCTAATTTAAAGCCAAAGTGGTGCTTAGGCTTTGTCCATCCATATATCCTAACTCCTGCTATTGATGGAGAACCTCGAGCAGCACTGTGACTTGAAATTAGAGGACGCGTCCCCTTCGGCATCATGGTGGATTGTACAAGGACCGAGGTAACAAGGTTTTTGAGTACTCTATTTTTATTGTGGCCATGGATGATACATCCTGGTGGTTGCTTGCGATGCTGTGGGTTCATTAGAGATTAGTGATTGATGAGTGAAAGCATCGAGATTTCCCAATCTTTCTTTCCCAGCCTCTTTGGGCAATGTAGCTTAGTTTACATCCTAAGTTCCATTGTCCAAAGAGGCATGAAAGCAAGATTTGGGAAGTCTCGATGCTTGCACTCAGGTCGAATGTCGAACCGAATATCACTTGTGGATCGTCCCATCCACTGGATAGGTAAGGCATAACTCCGATAGGCCAAATTGGCATTTGAATGCCATCGGGACCTATAATATGTACCTCCATTCCTTTGGGAGCCACCTGCCATGTAAACCCATTAGGTATTTAGAGCATGTGCCACCCAAAGGAATGGAGTACAGATTATAGGGTCCTGATGGCATTCAAATGCCAATTTGGCGTACTGGAGATACGCCTTACCTATCCAGTGGATGGGACGATGTGGATCATGTACCTTATGAACCCTCTTCAGGATCAGATTCGTCCCAGCTGGTCCGTGGCTGTTTGGCCCCGTGGCATGCGTAGATTACTTCTCATCAGCAAGATTCTGTGGCATGCGAAGAGGCAAGCAGCAATGGAAGTCGAGACGAATCTGATCCGAGGAGGGTTCTCAAGACACTACGATGGAGGTAATGGAACACGGTGACAAATTTCTTATACATGACACATGGAACAAAGTGACAAATTGTTAAAACGACAAGAACCATTATACATGAATGAAACATAAAACACGGTAACAAAATATATAGAAGACAAAAACGTATAACAAAAAACTTTACTTTTTATTGATAGTGCCAGAACGGTTACAATAGTTTGAAAATTCTCATGCACGGTTACAATAGACTGAAGATACTCATCACATCATCTTTCTAGGCAACACCATCTTCATCAGTTTCATCATCCGGGGTTCCGTCCTCTTCTGCATCCTGGCCTAGGTTCAACCTCCTCTGGCCCTTTCCCTTACTGCAACGTCCTCGAGATGTGTTTCTTCTGACACGTTTCCTGTTTGTTAGGGTAATTGGCATTGGAGAGTCCGCTGGATCATGTACAGTTAAGTCCTCAAGCGGATTTCCTGTATTACTTGCACCTGGCCTTTTTGCATCAGACTCTTCTTCTGTATCTTCGCTGTCGTCTGAGTCGTCCGAGAACATGTTATCATCTAAATCATCTTCGGCATCGACAAAATGGGTACATTGAATGTCCTCATCAACATGGTTAGTGGCATTTACTGCAAGCAGCTCGTCCTCATTGTCTTTGAAGCTGTCCTCTTCGACTTCGGAATCTGCATCCATGAAAAAAAAACTGTAGCTTATCGACTACGGCTGCACCACTGTTGCGATTCAAAAGCCGCCAGTTTGAGAAGTTATATACAAGTTTGTCAGCCTTCTTATGCAGCAGGCAATTTCGTGTGACACTGTATATGTACTGATAGGCACTCCAATTCCTTTCACTTGCACTATTGGAGGATACCAAGAGAGGATAGTCATTGCAAGGGCCTGTAATGTATCAGTAACTTGTCCGTGTGCTTGCCACCATGCATAAGATTCCATATTTGGTTCCTTCTTATGACTCTCCAGTGCGTCGTGAAGCTCTTCATCTGCCACCTTATACTCAAGTTTTGGTATTCGGTTAACTCGGCAATGAAAAGCTTATAGTCCGAGTTGTTCGGATAATACATTTTTGCAACCTTCTTCAACGAACCCATAATTTCTTTATTTGTATGCTGGTCCATGTCGTGGTTGTGTGGGTCTAAGGCATGTGAGGCGCCATGAAGGTCATGGTACGACTTCTTCCATCGTACAATGAAGTCCCTGAGCAATGTTGTGCGCTTGGCATTGTCAAAGGGTGCGTTTGGCCCGTCACGTTGTAGGAATGATTGTATCGAGTGCCAACACCTTCAGACCTTGCCAGTACTTGCCTTCGAAGAATCAAGGGTTTTGATGGCATGACAAACAGGTTGCATGCACCTCACAACATTCTTTACGCCTTTCCAAAATGTCTCCCGCCCAAGCATTTCTCGAAGGGCAGCAGCTTGCTGCCGGTGTTTTGATGCATTTTTGCCCTTCTGCCTCCTCTCCTATTCAAAGAAGTCTGTATGGCTGAAGGTCGAGATAATCGGATCGCGATACCTAAGCACTCTTTCAAGACAAATGTAATTGGAACCAAACCGAGTCTGGCCAGGATTCGTGAGTGCTAGAGCCTTCTGATGCAATGACTTGTATATGGCGTAAATTGCCGGCTTCTTTGTGATGAATTTCACAAGACGACAGGCCTTTTGAATGGGATCTTCGAACCGAGTGTGATGTGAAAACTAGTCCTTGAGCAATAAGTTTAGGCAATGGCATTGACAGCTGGTCGCGTGCAATCCTGGAAATTCAGACTCCAACAATTCACCCGCTAACTTACAATTAGACGCGTTATCCATTACAACGTGAAATATTCTCTTCGATCTAAAACTATCCATCATAGCCTTTGTTTTCTGAAAAATCCAATCTCCTATCACCTGACCAGTTTTAGTTTCCACGGTCTGCAAAAATACTTCGCCCCCTGGATACACGATCATGAAGTTTATAAGGTGGTCCTTGTTTACATTGCTCCAACCATCAGTCACTAGTGAAGCTGTCCTGGCTTCAGTAACACGACACAACTTGATCTCCACCCTCTCGACCATTTTTTCGTGTATTTCATCCACCATTTTGTTATTGGCATGCTTGTATGAAGGCAACCTGAAAGCCGACCCCGCTTTGGCAACTTCTTGGAAGGCGTCTTTCATTGCTTTGTGTTCTAAGACATGTGGAAACAATCCGGCATATAAAAATGCCTCTACAACCTTCAATTACGTCTTCTTCAGTTGCTCTGATGTTAAACACTGGTCAACCCTCTGTTACTTAGTCTGTCTTTCCACTATTTCAATTGTCTCTGCCATTCTTTTTTCGCCCATACTTAACCATCCTATCGACCCTAGTCCACCCTCTGGTTGATACATTGGCGCTGCACAAGAGGTGGTGTAATTGATCTCTTTTGCTTGGCACGGTGACGGTCCTTGACTATCCCTTGGCTGTGTTTTTCTGCTGATGTTCTTTTTTCGACCCAACACTTCAATTGCATCTTGTCGTATGTCAGCAGATGCCGTACAAATTTGCACCCGGGTAAAAGAGGTTTGCAATGATTGCAAGATCATCCCTGACAGTGCCCCCGAAATTCTTGGTTAACCACCGAACCACCGAACCAATTCGAATGGATCCGTCCCTCCCTTTCCGAAATTCCCCCCTTTCACAGGACGAACACCGAACGAATTCCAGCAAACACATACCAATTGAATCTACAAGAAATACAAATCAATTTCAATCTGTTCATGGAGGGTGAGAATTCCAATGGAAGTGGTGGTTCTAAGCGCTAGTATGCCGACATTGGCCAGTGTTATGCCACAAAACAAATAAAGCAGCGTGTTGACAGGTCGGTGGATTGCATCCTCAGTTGCTGGCAAATGCTTCGTCCAGATCAAAGATTAGTTTTTTGTGCTCGTTTGTTGTAAGATGACAGGTTTTTTTCTTTTTTCGAACCTGTAATTGGAAATCCTTCCGAAGTTATTGTTATGAAATCAATGAATAGCAAAGATAAATTGGCTGCAAAACATTCACTGTTATCAATGATTGTTGGAAAAAAAGGAGATATAAACAAGAATGTTTCTTCAAAATTGCTAAAGATACAGCCAAGAAATTTATCCAAAGCTGCAGCAAGAAGGAAGATAATGTCATTAAGTGGAGCAAATGTATGGGCTTTGGCAGGAAGGATGCCAAGATCAAATAGAATCGATGATTCAATCAAATGTCAGGTTCTGAATTTTGGCTTGATAATACCAAAGTTTCACCAAAGGTTAGAGATGTCATGAAGAGGAGAACACAAGCAATACAATACCTTGATATCTCACAGGTTTGCTCTTGTAATTGAATCAATTCAGTTTTGGAGATTATGTTTTCTTCCAAAATTCTTTTATGGCTTTCTTCTGTACATTCTAGTTCTGTTCCGAGTGACCTGTTAATGAATACACATGGTTTTCATGAAATGTATTGCATTTTACATTGTTTACATTTTTACATTGTTTACATTGTTTCCATTAACATTTACATGTCCATGCAGCTGCATTTACATGTACTTGAATATCAAAATTACATCATTTTACATTTTAGTGTACTTTCAGGTAATGAAGCCAAACAAATCATACATATGTACATTAGATGTACTAATATTGTAACATTAATTAGATATACATTACATGTACATTGGAGCCACATTAAATGTACAGTAACAGATCAGTGGAACTGTTTGGTTGTACATTAGATGTACTGATGTACATTAGATGTACATTAGATGTACAGTAACAGATCAGTGGAACTGTTGGATGGACATTTTATGTACATAGAACATACATTAAATGTACAATTGTATAGTTCAATACTCTTTTGGCATCTGGTTGCCGACATCATTTTGCTAACATGGTCTTTAATGCTTTTGTTATTGCAGTCTGAGCTTTATCAACAGTTTGTATATCAGAATCCTGATACCAAAATTCGCCTTCGACAGTTCGAGTATCTGAAACCTGATTGCACAAGGAAATTGAAGGAGAGAAACACATGTTGATGTGTCAAACATGAGCAAGCAGATCTGTACAGATTGGCCTTCAATGATATGAGGAGATCCCTACATGTTAATTGCACTTGCTGCTGCAGTGTTTGTGCATGCCAGCAAAACAATGGAGTATGTCAAGCAAACAAGAAGACTTTTGATAATGTTAGTATCTTGTGGAGGTCAACAGTTTGCGAGAAATATGTGACGGATGAATGTCATAAACTAAAATGCATCAAAGGTGAATGTGATGAATGTGGAGTGAAAAAATTAGACATTTGTCCAAACGAGGAAGATGGAATTCAGAATGTCGACTGGCAAGTATATGCATATGTCAATGAGCCATCCAAAAAAGGTACATCCAGAAGGCTTAGATTAGTTGATCAGAATGACAAAGCATCTGTTTTGTTAAAGAACATGAAAATTCAGCTTGCTAAGTTTCTGATCATAACTTTACAAAGACACTTGGCAGAGCAAAAGCAGTTTAAAAGATGTGTTGAGAAACTCCGGATAATAATGTGTTGTCATTTGTTGACTTTGCGAGAGAACTACACATTGAAACCAGGGACAGAAGTGCAATCCGAGCATTGGAATCCTGATCAAATTAGTATTTTGGTCCATATTTTAATGATGAAAATAGAAGGTAAGCTTAAAAAAACAGTGCATTTCTATGTTTCAGATGATAGGAAGCATGACACTCATTTTGTGCAACATGGTTTTAAATTACATTTGGGGTGGCTTAAGAATAATGGAGGTGGACACATAAACCTTCATTATGTGTGGTCGGATAGTTGTGCATCTCAATTCAAATCAACTGCGGGCATGGTATGGAATCAGTAGATACCATGTTGAAAATAAAATTCGAAGTGATATGGAATTTCTTTGGATCTGGCCATGGGAAAGGCACACATGATGGCGAGGCTGGTATAGCAAAGTTGTGGCTTGAGAGCGAGCATAGAAAACAAAATGGCATACCCGATAAAAGTGTAAAAACTTTGTGCGCTTTTAAGGGCCAAGGAATCGGATTGTGAAAGGGTGTTTTGGGAGGTTGGAAAAAACAGATGTGAAGCAAAGCGGCAAGCATTCAATTGCAAGACTTTACGGTACTCGCCAGATACATTACGTGTCAACTATAAACCAAACAGATCCAACAAAGTTGCTATGCACCACTCTCGTGCTTTTGTGATGCCTGCATGAACTTCAATTGGTTGAATTGTGAGAACATTAAACATTGTGGAGAATGATCTCTAAAAAGTTTGGAGCCCACAGATCATATTGCCTCTCGTGTTGAAGCTCGAAATGATGTGGAAGTTTTGTATGCGTAAGACGAGGTTGGGTTTAGATGACAATTGTAATTTGTTTTTCAGATGTATTTGTGTTTTTGCAAAAGACCGGACAATGTGGAAGGTGTTTCATACTATGTTCTCATGTGCACCAGGGAAAAGCATGCATTGGAAGAAGATTCAATTGATGACTATGGAAATGAATACTCTGCTGACACTAGTGTCATTGAAGGACAATATTATGAACTAATCCCAGGCTGCCACAATAAGTATAAACTGCTTCCTACTAAGAATGTTTTGGTACTGCTGAGAAACTGTGATTGGGGTTGAATCCCATTCAAGAAAGTAAAAACATGTTTTGAAGGGGGCAAGCCAAACATTTCACTTGCCAGATGAAGTCCATGAGACATTGTTATCACAACTTCCAGCAATTGTAGATGACATGGACTAAGTCAGATCTGTGGTACTTTCCAGAAATATTGTAATACTTTGTTCATATAAAAGATAAGAACTGAAGAAATTTTCATTGTACATGACATGGACTACTTCAGAAGTGCATTAGGTACATCAATGTACATAAGATGTACAACAGATGTACATCTTATGTACATCTGTTGTACATTCCAGAAATATTATAAAAATTTGTTAAGTGTAAGTTGATTAGAATTAAACATAAGAAAGTTGAATTGCATAAACATTAAAAATAGTTTCAGTCATGGCAAAGATAAGAAATGGACAGGTTTTCATGTACAAATGGTTGATATATTTATATTGTGGACATAAATACAACACACCCGAAAATGAGCATGGCTCATAATTCATGACCAAACTTCAAAATGTCAGTAGGAGCCTGATATCTTATGACTATTGCATCATGTCTTCCAGCCCGCCAAGAGGCTGAAGAGATATCCTCTAAAGCAGTAGTCCATGCGGTTTCTATAGCACGTGCCACTGGCAAACCTTTCCATCCTACATGGCTTGCATCTTCCAGGACACGTGCCTTCCCCCAAGGGTTGTGCAACAATTGATTTGCTGCCAATATACATTTCATGGTTGCTCGTTCCTCATAATTTTCAATATGCTCAACCTTTTCCCAAAGTCCAGGAACAACAGTATAGAGGCGATAATCGGTCCCCAACCCTATGTACTTGCAGCTTGTGTTGGTTTGTATTACCTCTGGGTGCAGCAGAACTCTATCTCTTAGTTTCTTAATAGTCTTTTGTGTTTCAGTCCATTCATCTACAAAGCAAATGAAGATCACTTAATTATGTATACACACTCATAATTGTACCAATAAGAAAGATAAAAACAGAGTACTCAAGTGCAATGAACAAAAACTTTGATACATATATTCATAACATTTGAATTTGTACATCAGTCAAAGTCTGTACCAACAATGGGCCAGTCGAGAGGCCAATAACATGATGGCAGTTACTCCATTCCTTGCAACATATATTGACTGAATTTAGGCAGCAGAGCACCCAAGTTGTTGCCATAGTTTGCCAGCAAAATCTGTTCCACTTGCTCTGATATGCTATCTGTTGCATTAGTCATTGGATGCTCTTTCACATAAAATATACCATCTTCAGCCATTTTGAATCCATTAAGCCATGGAATGAGCTCCATGACAAGCAATCTGTCGCTAGCTAATATCAGTGTCCAAGAGAAAGGATATATGTAGCTTCCTACAGGATTCAGAGTGGATTTGTATCTTTCGTCGTCGATCAGAACTGTATTTCCATAGTACTCTGGGTACTCTTTCCATACCACAGCTAATAGCTTCATAAACAACCCCTTTTGAGGTTCAGTAGGGTGTTTGTGCGGCAGAGTCCAACACTGTTCCTGGCTGTAAACAAACTTCAGCTTTATGGAAAAAGCATCACAAATATGATCCACAATTGGTTGAAGATTTTTAGAAGTGAGTGAAGACCAGATGGCAACATCAAACCCTTCTCTTACAAATGCTAACAGTGATGCTAACCCTGGCCTGCAGTAAAAAAACCTGTTTCCTACATTGAATTGAATCCCATCTTTCTGTATCTGTTGGTATCTTGAGTTAATATTTTCATTCTTGTGCACACCCTTGCCCAACACAGAATTTAAGTCAAAGATAATGAGCTTTCTCCCTGACTTAGATGATTTCACCTGTCAGCAACAAAACACTTGAGAGTCTATTCACAATTTATAATTACATTTCAGATCACACAATTGCGAAAACACATTGATAATTACATAATTGTTATTTGCACAGGTGTAAGTGAGACAAAAAAAATCATTTTTTCATTATTTATTGAGTACAAAGAAGGTCGGAGCATGGCTCATACAAAACTGTAATTTACAAACAAATTAAAGAAACTATCTACCCTGTGTAGGAACAACTGCTTGTATATTCATCTCGCCTTCTACAATTAATGCCTCCATTAGATGATCCCTCCGTGACTTGGCATAGGCATCAGTGAACCAACTGGGTGTCATCTGCATGGTGCACAAGTATTAGAGGACTATACCAACAAATAACTAATAGGAAAATAACATGTTCTACTTACAAAAATGGAGCTTGGCTGTGCATCAACAATGGCATCTATGAATTTGTGCATGTAAGCCACAACGTACATGCAAGGGTTGCTGGTACTAGTTTCTGGCATTTTAGGATAGAAGACAGGAGCATCAAAGTTCTTCCTACCATGGCTTAAACTGTTGGATCCGAGCATCATGTTATTGATCACAAGCTTATGAAACCTGCAAAATTGCAATGTGAGAATAAACAAAGCATAAGAAATTGCAATATGAAAATAATCAAATCATAAAAAACAAAAAAGAAACTCGTACTTACTTCTGGACCACTTTAGCATCGGGTACATAGCCTTTGACAGGAGAGAGGATCTGTATACTTGGGCTAGCTATAGATGGAAAAGCTTTTTCTTTGGACCAGCAAGCACAAGTATTGCCAATGCCACATTTGGGCCTTGCAGAATTGGAACAAATATGTATTGGCATCTTGCAATCAAAATGCCATCCAGCCCTTCCTTTATGTTAGTGTTCTGTGCATCTGCCCCCCCTGTTCTTGAGGGAATTCACAAAATTCTGGAAGGTGTTGGAAGACCGCTACAAAAGTACCTGTACACAAATCCAGAATACATATTAATACATAAGATGAGTGACTTAGGGAATGAAATAATATAAATATGTTGAAATGCTAGCCTACCTCCCATAGACATCTACCATCTTAGAGGTCAAGTCCAGCTTCCAGCAGAACTCGTCAACATCACTTTGAAAGATAGAGGGTGCAGGCTTAGGAGGACAGTCCCTATAAGGAGTGAATGGAACCAACCTTTTCAGTCGGTTCACTAAACTGTACAAGGAAACAACAGCATTAGCAAAAGAATATATATATTGTAATCAATTGTATATTACTCACCTTGTAAATTCATCACCTGCTTCAACATCTTCTGTGGACTGCTGCACCTTATTTGTTATGACATCAATATTTGTTTGTAGCTCCTCTTCCTCTTCCGGTTCTGACTCAGCAGGATCAGCTTCCTTCTGGCCTATGATCGTGTCCTATGTACAAAAAAAATATGGTTAATTATCATAAATCTGAGATGTTTAACAAAATTAGTTATCTTGGACATACCCCTTTCTTGGTGGTGGGGTGGATTCATGGTATGGTGTCTCAATTTTGCTCATTTTTGCACCACAAAAATAGTCCAAAACATAGTTCAAGATTGTGGTTTGTACACACAAAAATTCAAATCATTTAGCATTTATGATAGTGCAAAAATAAAATTCCCTCTCTTTGGCATGATATCTTTCTCGAGAATAGGACTTTTTGAATTTGCCACACAAGCCAAATGCCACGGAGACCAAAATAACGTGGACCGCCAAAAAATAACCAAAAACACCAAAAAGACCTAAATAGAGACCGCCGAAGAATAGCCAGATCTTGTGGATCGTAGCTTGTGGATCATAGCCAAACAGATCTTGTGGATCATAGCCACCAAACAGAGATTGGCGGATCATAGCTTGCCAAATCATGGGAAAAGCTTTTGGGAAAAGCTTTGCTATATGCGAGGCCGATTTTGTTTCCATTGATTTTTGACCTTGTGAAAAGACCTAAATAGAGATTGGCGGAAGGAATGCCCGGATCTTGTGGATCATAGCTTGTGGATCATAGCATAAAGATTGTCGGATCATAGCTAGAGCTTGTGGCAAAGCTTTTGTTGTATGTAGTGCCAATTTTGATTGATTTTTGACCTTGTGGAGTTGGTTCAATCCTTGGTCTCTTAAATTTCATGGTTGTAGAAATGGAAAAAAATGTCTTGAATGATAGTGGATTATCATACAGGGATTTGTTAAAACATGAGGAAAAGTTTGTGGATCCATTAGAGATGCGCAAGTATTGGGGACCAAAGGTGGAGAATAAACAATCCTATAGATTGAGGGCTCTGAAAAAAGAAAAGAAAGAGGCTTTTCTGAGCATTTATAGGGCAATCTATGAGGAAAGGAGTCATGTTCAAAATGGGCAGGTTAGTCAAGTTATGGCTGTAGCATGGTTTTTGCATGATGTTAAAGGTAAGGATATAGATTGGTTGAGTTTTTATAAGCATGCTTCAAAAAAGAGGTCTTCAATGCTAGAAGAAGATAATATACCCATCCAAGAAGATAGTGGGACTAGAAAAGCACTGAAACCTATACAAGATTCAGGCATCACTGAACCACGATTGGCTTCATCATATTCTAAAACCGTGGAGTCTAAGAGACAGAAATATGGTAATACAAGTTGTAGTTTTTATTTTGTTTAATTTGCATTTTGTCAAATGAGCTTACGCAACACAATGTGGGTGGTTTCAGCAAAGTTGGAGATGCAAAAGGAGATTTTACCTTTGGACATTCTGATAGTAAGTACTTTTTGATAAACATTGTAGAGTCTTAATAATCATTGGTTTGTTCATAGCCTAACCTTTCTGGTTATTGTGGTCATAGTTTTTGTGATAGTTTTTGTCAGCAGTTCTTAAATTGTAGTTCTTTAGTAGAATTGTGGTTTGGAGTTCTTAAATTGGAGTTGTGAATTTATATTATTTGTAGTATATAATTGTGATTTAGAGTTTGTGAATTTAGATTGTAGTTTATATATTTGGATTTGTTGTTTGTGGTTTATGATTTGTGGTTTGGGGTTAATGGATTTGGTTTATGAGTTGGGTGTCTTAGTTTGTGGATTGAGTGAATTTTATATTGTGTTCTGTAGTTTGTGGTTTGTGGTTGCATGTTTTGGTTTGTGGATTGGGGGAATTTTATATTGTGTTTTGTGGTTTGTGGTTTTGCATTTGTGCTGGTTTGTGGTTTTGCATTTGTGATGGTTAAATTGTGGTTAAGGATTTATACTTTGTGCTTTGTGGATTATATTTTATAGATTGGACCTGAATTATAGTGAGTGGAATATAGATTGTGGATTGAGCCTTTAATAAAGTTTCTTTAGATTGTGGAATATACTTGTATCCCCTCAGAACTAATTTCTTGAATTGTTTCATTCTGATTCCTTACGGGTGATGACAAAATGGAAGGAGTCCACTGAATTGAAGGTGAAAGAGGTTGATTGTAGGCTACAACAGTCATATAACAAATGGAAAGAGTTGAAGAAAACCTTCAAATCATTGAGGGAGAAGAAGGAGCATTATATGCAAGAAATTGTAGACATCAAATGCTTGATGCAAGGAATGACAAAGGAAGCAAAATTTTGCGGTGTGCAGCCTTGGTGGTAGATATGAAGGAAGCCGAGGTAGTTAAAGTTGTGGCATCATTGGTTGTTGTAGAGGAAGATCTTGATGCTATTGAGAAGAGGAGGCAAGGGGACAATGATGAGATTGCAAAACTCAGACCGTGTCTTGAAAGGCTTATTGAAGGCTGCAATGTCCTTGAGAACGGGATTAAACTAGATCCTTATCTACCCGAGTCTATAGAAACAAATTTCCTATCAGACTCACGAGCGTGTATGTCCCTATTGTAGAAGATTCTTGGAATATGATGGGAAGCCAACGCCCTTTGTTACTCTGAGTGTAACCATCTTTACCATATTCAATGTTTGGCCTCATTATTAAGGTATGAGCAAAAGTAAATTTTGATCTTAACAATAGTTATATTTTGATCATTAAGCTCTTTAAATTGATGTGTATAATTTCTTGTTTTCAGTTATAGGGATAAGTGTTGTAGCCCAGATTGTAACCAGATCATATCTGCCACTTGGATTGCTGCATTTGGCATGAAGAAAGTTGTACACTCATATGGTATGTATAAGTGGTTAAGCAATCAACTTCTTAACATCATTTAATGTTGATGGTTTTGTTGGTTGTCCTTTTAGATGTCCATATGAATCCCACATATGCAAGCACAAGTAGAGATAAGGGATATCTATTCTCACAGATAGAAGAGCAAAAGATCCAAGTGGAGAATGCAACACAACCTGAAATTGAGAAAGAAGAGCACACCTTTGGACAATCGAGAAAGTGAGAAACAAGGTAATGTAAAAGTTAATAGTTTGTATTAGAATAACTTATGTTATTTTTCATTCTTCTTGTATCTTCACGCATGCGGGCTTCAAATTCTTGATCAAATCTAAATGAAGAGTCAAGTCACGGCAGGCTTCAAATTGTGAGTCAAATCTAAATGAAGAGTCAAGTGCAGACATATCTTTGATGCTTCCAAATTTACGTCAAGTGCGTTAGATGTCTCCAAAAGCTACAATGAACCTTCTCTATTTGGACCTCCTAGCCCTTCTAGCTTTACCAAGCGGGGAAGTTTCCACCTTGATCCAGAAAACCCACTTTCTAGCTTCAACAAGGAGGATAAGCTCAATAAACCCTCTAGCTCTACCAAGCAAGCGGAGTCCACCGCATCTGAAAAACCGCTTTCTAGCTTCGACAATGAGGAGAAGTTCGTTGCATTAAAAAAACCACTTTTTGTAGTAGAAGTCAAAGATTTCATATCTGGTTGGTTTAAGATACTAATTTTATTATTCCTTTGATAGTTCTAATATTATTCATCTTGAAGCTATAATTTCTTTAGGTATAGATACAAGTAGCAAATTGGAAATCGAAACCGAAAATGTCGAAGAGATATCTACTAGAAAAAACAAAGGTATTCTTCCTTCACTTTTGTTCCATTACAGTTAGTAAATTAGTGTACTAATTCTCTAAATATATAGCAATTCTCTTGGCTCAAGAAATACAATTTGATGATGACAATGTAATGTCAAATAGCATTTTACCTCAACCACCATCCACAAAACAACCAAGTAAGATACCTGCATTGATTGAGTTAAAAGGTTTCATTTTTTTTCCTAGCTTCTTTTTTGTCTCGTTCTTCCTCAATATTTGACCGTTGTATCTTGTTGTTTTTACTAGTACCTGACAATTCTGATGGAGAGTTCAAAGAGAAGAAAATGGACCTTATTATACCTGGAAGTGATTGTGCATCATCTCCGACCATCAAGAGAATCGGGTTGTCTAAAAACTATTGATCTTTGATTTCAATGGTGTGCTTGGAAAATTCTACGAGCAAACTAGTAGGAATGTCATACCAAGGGTGGATCCACCACTAGAACTTTTGTTGCTTTCCAAAACAAAGATGTTGGTATTCAGGAAAGATTTATTCGAGTTTCTTGGCTGGTGTATAAACCAGTTTGACATTGCAATATGGGCTGATTTTGATGGTACCATCTTGAACGATAACTAAAAAGTTCTTTCCAGAAGATATAAGGAGTGCATTAATATTCCAGTGGGGTCTAAAGGAACTCACTAGAGCATGCACTAAAGTTAATAAAATCAATATTAACTTCAAGATTCTAGAGAAAGTGTACAATCACAAACCTCTTGCGGGATCATATAAAGTGGTCAATACACTCTTGGTTGATGACCATATGTACAAAGGTTACAAAAATGCGGACACACTATAGTCACTCCTATCACCTTCAATCCCGAGCAAGGTGATCGAGACTATTTTACCAAAGTTTTGAAGCCATGGTTGTTGGGCCTTTCTTCTGGCGATAGTGTTGCTACATATGTACAAGATCATCCAATAGAAAATTGGTTGGATGATATCTCGAAAAAAATTTATTGTGGCTATGAAGAAGAAGAACAAGATTTGATTATTACTAGAATCTATAAACTATTTTAGATCTAATTTGTTACAAAACATTGTGTAAGATATCTGAAATCTACTTTGAAATCTAAATGTGTTAAAATGCATTTGTTTCCTTGGATTGTATTATTTACCTTAATAACAGATTGAGGAAGAGGAGCAGATCCCTAGTAGAATTGCTCGACAACTTTCTACCCATGGTGTATTGCGCCGAGTCCAACCCAATCACTATAACGAGCACAGACGTAGACATTCTGGACAATGAGACACGATGGCTTAATAATACGATCATTGATCTGTTCATGAGGTAAATTGTTGTATACCTAGGATTGTACTTTCTGTTGTGACCTCTTTATAGCATGGTGTATTTTGCTTAGAAATGGTGTATTTTGCTTAGAAATGAGTGGCTACATTTGGATGAGGAACGAAGAAAACAAGTATACATATGTCATGCACTAACATATGGATATATAAAAATGAAAAAAGAACTTGTTATATCAAATTGTTCTTTGGGATTGGATATGGACCATTGTGCATGTTTGATTATTCCTATGTGCCATAGGAATCATTGAATTCTTGTATTTGTGATATTGGGTCTTTTAGCCCCTAGCAATTACACTTATCCAGTTATATTGCACTTTGATAGCCTTGGTTGTCAAAGGTATGATTGGACACCTATAAGCAGGTAAGTGGTCAATTTGTGAATTCAAATGTAAACTTATTTTGATTATGTAGGAATTGACTTTCCTCTCTTATAACAGGCTAATAGAAGCTTTGGCCAAGCTTTCCCCACGAGCAGCCCAATTCAAAGAGAATTTCTTGGTGGTGCCATCTTAGCCCTCATCCTCTCCAATCAAATGGTTATTCATGTGGATTGTATATTTGTATGTTTGCTAAAATCATCATGGAGGAAGATTTGCCATCTGAGAATTGGTTACACTATTCAAACCGATGTTTTACACCACAGGTTGTGTCTAGTATAAGGGATTACTTGATTATTTGTATATGTAATCAAGTTTTTAGAGATTATGGACATGACTTGCTTATTCAGATTTTGAATATATTGTAAAACACGAAGTTTGAATTTATGTAGTAACAAGCCACAAAGAGAATTGGAGTTTTAGTTTGTGGAGTTTAGAGTTTGGAAGTTTAAGTTTATGTAGTAACAAGCCACAAAGAGAATTAGAGTTTTAGTTTGTGGAGTTTGTGTTTGTGTAGTAACAAGTCACAAAAAAGAGAATTTGAGTTTGAGTTTGTGGAGTTTGAGTTTATGTAGTAACAAGCCACAAAGAGAATTGGAGTTTTAGTTTGTGGAGTTTAGAGTTTGGAAGTTTGAGTTTATGTAGTAACAACCCACAGAGAGAATTGGAGTTTTAGTTTGTGGAGTTTGTGTTTGTGTAGTAACAAGTCACAAAAAGAGAATTGGAGTTTTAGTTTGTGGAGTTTGTGTTTGTGTAGTAACAAGTCACAAAAAAAGAGAATTTGAGTTTGAGTTTGTGGAGTTTGAGTTTGTGGAGTTTGAGTTTATGTAGTAACAAGCCACAAAAGAAATGGAGTTTTGAGAAATGGAGTTTTGAGTTTGTGGTTTGTTTTTTTTTTCAAAAAAGAGAATTTGAGTTTGAGTTTGTGGAGTTTGAGTTTATGTAGTAACAAGCCACAAAGAGAAATGGAGTTTTGAGAAATGGAGTTTTGAGTTTGTGGTTTGTTTGTTTTTCTTTTTGACGTTTTGAGTTGTATAGTATAGTTAGTCTGGAGTTTGTTTTTTTTTTTTTTTGGAGTTGGAGTTCTGGAGTTCATTTTCTTAAGGACACTTTTTAAGGACCTCTCTAAGGACTTAGTCTAATGCTGCAAAGTCCCTCAGCGGCGATGGGGGGAGCGCCCCCACCTCACTCATCCTCACTGGATTCGAGGGGGGCGCCCCCACCTCACCTCACTCATCCCTTTCGAGGGGGGCGCCCCACCTCACTCATCACTCATCGACCTCACTCTCTCTCTCTCGAGGGGGAAGCGCCCCCATCTCACTACTACCTCACTCACTCACTTTCTTTTTTCTTTTTAGTTGTTGTTTGGGATTTTATGCATGGTACCATTTTGGATGTAGATTATACATACCTTTATACATACCTGTAAGCGCCTCCATGTTCCATGTCTCGGATGTATTCGGATGTATTCACCATCATTGTCCTGTAAATTCAATTGTCAACACATGTATCATTCACAACACCCCCCACAAGCATATCATTCACAACAGCATATCATTCACAACAACCCTCTAAGACCTCTAAGACACTATACTATACACCCTCGAGGTTACACCCTCTAGGAGGCCACCCTAGAGGTTAGATCATGTGAGACCTCTAAGACACTATACTATACACCCTCGAGGTTACACCCTCTAGGAGGCCACCCTAGAGGTTAGATCATGTGAGCCATCATAGTGGGATATCCACTCCGACTTTTATTGGGACCTATCTCGGCCCTCGCCTTCCGGTAAATCTCCGATGCGGAAATTTCCGTTTAAAGAGAACCCTCGAATTATATCTGATTCGAGGTCGTTAGATCTCAGACCAATGTGGCTCGACTAATTGTAGGGCATCCCCTACGCGCACCACAGGTCCATCCCCCTTGGATGTCTCCAAAGGTTCGTCAACAAGGCCCAATCACATGATACTTAATCACTTCTAGGTGCATCTTATATACACATGCTACTTTTGCTTCTTTGGCATGTGGGATATTGGTGTGGGATATTAGGTTTAGGGTTTTTGTATTGGACTACTCTACCATGTAAGACATAGATCCAAAATTATCAAAATTCAAACTTAACATCCTTGGATTTGAACCTAACACCTATTCATTCAATATCTATCAAATGAATAAACCAACACACCTTTTAAACATATGTTAGTTATGAATGAAACATTAATAACATAAAGTCTAAACAATAACATTATCATACAAGCACAGAAAACACAAGTAGAAGAATACAAGATATATCAACTCATCATCATCATCATTATCTATTAAAACATCAATACATGAAAATCATCATCACGACAACCCAGATGGCTTTGATCTGTTCATCATCATCATCTGCTCACAACAACAAGTGTTCACTCACCATCACCATCACCATCACCATCAGCATCACCATCACCATCACCATCACCATCACCATCACCATCACCATCACCATCACCATCATCATCATCATCATCTGACAACACAGGTGGTAAGTTGGCTCTGATCTGTTCTTCATCCTTAGGATCTAGAAGGTGAAATACAGGATGTCCTTTGATAGCATAATTTCCTTTCATTAGTGGAATTCTAACACCACATACTTGTGTAGAGTAAACCTTTGCAGCTCCTTCTTGAGAACATAATTCATAACCTCTCTTTGAACTTGGAATTTTTTTGAAGTAAGTTCCTTCTAATATACTTTCACCTTTTAAGAACCACGTTCCATTATCTTTGAAGTCTTTTTCCACTACATACTTCTCCCTTGTACATGCAAGCAACCAAAAGTCATCCCCTTCAGGGTTGTTTTTTGTTGCTGCCATTACTGAAAAGTAATCTCCACATCTGACCCGGTCAGCAATATTAACACCTGAATATAAGGGCCTTTGTGACTTTCTAACCTCAATTGCATCACAAGTAGATGAAGAAGCAGGTTCAATTTCCACCAGTTCCCACTTATTCACATATGCCGTATTCTCGCATCTATCCCAATGTTCATCTAAACAAAAACTACAAAAGCATGAGAATCTTCGAACCTGTAATTGAGTTGTTGATCCCAAGCTGAATGCGCGTACACTATGAATTTTTTGAGTATCCTTCACCGTATGTGCTCCCCATTCCTTACGCCTATCGACTTCTCCTGCTTTAACTTCCCAAAAAAATCTTTTAATATCTTTCTTTTTTGTTTTTGGTTCCTCTTTAGAAGAAACTGTACCAGAAAATAACTCCTTGGCAGCCTCCACAATATCATGTGCATTCTCTATCTTAGTATCAGGATATAGGAGTTGGACCATTCTGATCCATCTCTTTAATTCAAAGACCTTGCCATCATGTTCTCCCTTTCCGTGGTTTGAACCAAAGTAATTCCACATCATATGAATTAGAGTCTGATAAGAGTATCTAGCAATAAAATAAAATGGCCTTGCAGCTTTGAATTGTGATGCAGCACCATCAGAAAAAACCCAGTGCCTACGTGGTTTCAGTCCTTGCTCTTCCATATAATTGAAGTGCATATTAAAGCAATGCTGCACGAATAAGGTATCATGTTTGCGGTCATCTGATATATAATAATGTGTTTCTTTTACTACTTCACCATTCTTAGCCACATGATAAGTAATGTGGACAAGAATGGTCACCTGCACGCTTGTCCAGTATTGAGATTGCACCTGTGTTCTCTCTTTCAATGTGTAATTTTCCGCAAAATCTACCACTGACACTATGACATCTGAAGGGAGATTATCGAGCATTTCACGAAACTGTTTATCTTGCCATTTGTATTTGAAATTGTGGAGGGAAATTTTTCCAACTTTGTCTTTGAGTTTGCTTATTAGCACTGCTGGTGTGGTCTCTTTGTATTGGTGTTTCAAAACTTTCTTAGGCTCTCCACGTTTATCCACACCTCCATGTTCATAGTCGATGTACTCCCATTTCACAACCTCCTCACTCTCTAATTCCTTGGGGCAGATTTCAAACTTCTTTATCCCACACTCACTACAAGTACCGTCAAGACAATCCTTACTATAGAATTCATCAATCTCACCCTTCTGGCAAACAATACATTTCCAAAGATCAGCGATGTTCGTAAAAATCTTGCACTCACAAGTACATGACTTTGAGTGCTTCTTCTTCTAATTTAGTTAAACCATCCGTGAAACATTTGTAACCTGACATGATGTATGCAACAACAAGTGTTATACTCTGCTAGCTTCACTACAAACCACGGCTTCAAATTTTGAAAAGCTGAAGCTCCAACTTTGACATTTGGATGTTTTGCTTTGAAAGCTTTATAGAGTTGCATCTAAGAACAAAACAATAGTTGATTATCAATCTCAAACCCCAAACCGCAAACATGAACCTCAAACTATAATAATGAAATTCCAAACCACAAAATAAAACAATATCCATTAGAAACCTTAAAATCACAATCTAACCTAAAACCACAATCCATCAAACCATAATCTAGACCCACAATATAATCCACAACCACAATCACAAGAAAATTGAAACCAAAAACCACATTCCAATCCAAAACCACAATCTAATCAAAACCATAATCTAGAACCACAATGTAATCTACAACCACAACCAAGTTTAAACCACAATGCAACGAATCACAATATGACTTGAACCACAGTTTAATCTAACCACAATGTAATCCAAAACCACAATCTATTCCAACCATAATGCAATCTATCTTGGATCTAAAACTATAATATACTATCTACAATACACAATCTATAATCTCATTTATAGAGGATCCGAGAAAAGCGTGATCAAATCAAGCTTGAAAGAGTAGATAGATAATAGAGTAGTAACTAACTTGGCTTTGCTCTAAGTAATGTGTAGCATGCTCTTCTCTGATATTTCTTTCAAGTCTCCTAGATTTCACATCCTTTGTGTTTGGAGAGACCCTAGTATTAGAAATCCAAAAATCCTGTACAAGAGCAATGACAGAATCAGAAATGGAATCACATCTTCTTCCCCTTCTATAGTACACCCATTTTCCTGAATTGCAATTTATCTCAAATTTGTCTCTCTTTGCAGCAGTCAAATTTCTTGGATGAACATCAAGAACTTTTCCCATTTTTCTGTAGCTTCTTTTCTGTTCATTGCCTATTGCCATTGCTAAACAAGATTTTTTAGCGACCATACAATCTAGACTAGTTGATTGCTTCATGATATGGATTGAATCTCGATATTATCTATTATGGTTGTTTTGCTTCCAGATTCTTCAAGAGATCCCCAACTATCTCTTCCATAGCTTTATGTTCTAGTACATCAATCAATATTTCTCGTTTAAACGGAGATTCATTGTTTTTGTTTGCCTCAAGAATGAATTGACGGTGTTTAACACTACTCTCCTTTTTGTTGCACCACTTTTATCCAACCCATCTTGACCTCCAATCTTCACCAATGCCTCATTAGCTTCTTTTTGTCTTTTTCTCTGTCTTTGTTTCTTCAGACGTTCTTGCTCTGTATCTCTCTTTTTTCTCTTCTTGATATTCTTTATAGTATTGTCCACAATACTAGGATCATGACCGATTGATATATCATCATGCATTCTCAAGATTGACACTAGAAATAGTTGCATGTTCTAAACCACAATCTAAAACTTCCCCGCATTGAATTTCTTTCAACAATGATCTCAAACTCACTCTAACAAATGGATCTTATTCGGATGTTCGGATTTCTTCATCCGCCATATCTAAGAATACATCTTTCTCCTCCATTTTTCAGAAATGTGCTTCTAATTGTAGACTTACCAAAAAATCTTGAGCAAAAGAATGAGGAACAAACTCCCCACGTTTCCACCGTTTGAGCATTTGAAAAAATTCCCTCCAAAGATTAATGAAGTGGTTGGTTATTATTAGAATTACTCATCGAGTTCTTTGGAAAAGGCATCAACGTAATCAATGTTATACAAATTCTCAAACCACAAATGCATTTCTTAAACCACAAATACAAGCTATACTTTTAAGCTATTTGGGGGGACATGGGGACACCAAAACTGATCCACTATAGCGTGAATCCACCCGGTGGTGGCACTTTTTTGCCTGGAGATTTTCTTTTCGGAGGACATTTTTTTGTTGCTGGAGATTTTGCCTATTTTTTTCCTCTTGGAGTTACATCACCAGCATTCTTTTGCCTCCTCTTTGGAGTGGACTCAATTACCAACTCAACTTTCTCTTCCCTGGTATCTCCTGGGTTAAAATCTGGATCTGTGTCCATTGTATCCGTGCAGTGTACGAGGCGGCACCCGCAGATGATGCCGAGGACAGGTTTGAATCTTTCTTAGGAGCTTCTCCAATTACTAATTTAGCACTTGCTGATGAAAGTGTTTCTGTGGCAGCAGTCAGTGAAGGATCTGCACCTGCAACTGCTTTAGCTTTCTCAACTGCCTTCCTCTCTATTTCCTCAACTTCACTTTGCCATGTTCGAGGAGGCAGCATTTGAGATGGTTCTATTACAGAAGACTTGTAAATGTCATTGGTGATCTGGAGCTGGAAGGTTTCGGGTCTACAGATTCGGTCTGCTTATGCTCAATAAAATCTGTAAAGAGAGTCGATGCAGATGGCTCAAGAACATCAGCCATTAAAGCTACTTCTGGGATAGGAACAACCTCATCTGCAAACAAACAAATGATCTAAAGAACATGAAAACAGAACTTAAATAATGAGAAATATCTGGTACATTCTGCTTCAACATGTACATTTCATGTACATAAAATGTACCAAATGTACGTAACTACATTTAACTGTAGCCAAATGTACATGCACATGTGGCTCAATGTACATAGTTGTACCTCAATGCACCCAGATGCATCCAGATGTACCCATATATACATCAGATGTACATCAGGTATCCAGTTAGGGAATGTAGATCTATGCCTAAAAAAAGCACATATATGTAAAAAATGCACATACTTATGAATCTATCTACAGATGCACTCTAAAAATAAATGCATGTACATCTATTTGCAGATTTAGACTCCATTAGATACATGTACAACTGATACATCTGCAGTCCAAGCTCAAAAATAAAAGCATCAATATATAAGCAAATATATGCCTATGTACCTCTGCTTACAGATGTACACTAAAAGTTATACATGTACAAGGAATAGCAATGCACTGAAAGCCATACATGTAAAACTATGCAGATTACAATAACAAATATGAATTAAGAGAAATATAAGTTTAAATTAGTTGAGAGCAATGCATACCTTTCACAACGTAGGGGAAACCAAGCTGAATTGAATGCCCTCATCCCGGATGCAACCTTTTATGCAATTGTCTTTCATGGACCAGATAACACAGTGAAGAGGCAATAAGCATCTGCATGGAGCTAGCAACAACAAAACCGGTTTTGCCAAAGCCTTGGCCACAACAGGTACATGAACCTGAATGTGATGAACTGCTCTATAGAAGTATCTCCTACAGAGGGTAGGGCCTGGGGTCTGAGAACAATAGGTCCTTCTCTCCCCATGAAATCCAAAATCTGTGAATGCCTTTACTGAACCAATTCAATGCAATTAAGTTTTTCCTTTGCTTGTTCAATTGAGATTTCATGCCTTTCAATTTCTTTAGTTGCTTCCTGCAAACCAATTTCTAGCTTAGAAGAGTGCTGCTCTTTCTCATGTCTACTCATAACCAAGTCTTCCAACTTGTACTTCAACACTCCGAAGCTAACTTGATTTCCAGCAGGATCCTGGGACAATTTGTCAAATTCCAATTTTGTCTCATCTATTTTCTTTATAATCTGCTGCAGATCTTCAGATAGCATATCCTTTCTACCCTCAATCCGGCTGATGACCTTCAATGCATCCCTCCGTTTTTCTTCCAGTGCTTCTACTTCATTCAATAGGTTAGTTTTCTCCTCCGACCCATGCTTAAGTAACTGCTTTATTTGTCAACATCTGATCTAGAATAACCCAGGGCTCTAATATTCTGCTGCAATACGATGTCCTGTTTGATATTTGAGGATTTACCTGTTGTAGGGTCCTCTGTAATTTCTGAAGTTTTGACAAGATCTTTGGCGGTCCTAGCCACGTCCATCCAATCAACAAGCCGTCCCTTCAAGTGAAGAGCAAATGCTCTGGTAAAATAGGTAGAAATATAATGGTTTGTAACCTGTTTCTTGCCATAAACCAATTCATAATATTTAAAAAAATCATCTTTCCATGCTTCCTTGAATCCTCGTCTATTTTTTGGAGCTTCACCCCATACCTCGCTCATAACCATCTCTAGGTTGGGTATGTGGGCCTCTGCATGTTTATCACGGAGGTCTTTGGCTTGGATCACATCAGAACCCAAACATAAACTCCTTGGAGGTAAGATTCCACTGCCGGAAGCACTGGCTTCTTGCTTGGGCTGTGGTGATGAGCAAGCACTGATCTGGGGGCGTTTTGGGGCCATAGCTAGATGAAGAATTCGTGATCGGAATTCAAGCAGAGAAGGCAGGGGCGGGATAGTGAACAAGAGGCAAACCAAGAAAGAATTTGGTAAAGAATTTCAAAATCCGAAAATTGTGCGGTTTCAGAGTGGTGGATAGCCATTAATCATGGCAGTTACTAGCTGGTCATGATGACAGTTATTCCAAAAATGTGCATTCGGTACATATGTATATGTACACAAAGTATAGACACCCTTTCATGCTCTTACCCACCCCAATTTTAGAGTCCCGTAAAATATGAGCTCGAATTGTTGTCGCAGATCCATTTATTGATGTGTACCCACAAAACACACATTGCCACTCATTCTGACCAAATTCCTTCACAAATCCCCACTCAGGACCTCTCTTTTGACCACTAGTATTTCGACATACAATTCTTCCACGTGCTGCTGCAACCCCCGTGGCCCTGCCATGACCGCGCGACGGGCGCACATCCCTAGATGATGATGCATGACCACTGGCGGCGCCAGATGTAGATGCATGGCCACCAGCGCCGCCTGATGTAGATGCAGGACCAGGTGCCATCCCTACTGTTATCTAAAATTACTATCTCTGCTCTGCTATTCTAAAGAGTAAAGACTCCTTAATTGTCCGAAGTAAAGGCCGACGTGTATATATGCGAAGGAGCAAGCTCACTACGCATATGTTATATCGACGTCTCGTTCGAGCGTAAGGAGGGAAGGACAGGAACCTATAGGTCTCTAAGGGACAGGGTAGGAACTCAAGGTCGAAAAACTCTGGGAAGGAGTAGTCTCACATCACATATTCCAGCGTCAGGCCCTGAACGCAAAATCCACACCTCAAAGGCTGATCGTTTCCCAAGGAGTATATTGACTCGATCTGGTAGTCAACGTTCGAGGTGAATTCTAGGGCTAAGCATGTTTTTCTTATATAATATAATTCATCTGCTCAAAACAGACCAAATAGTGGCACAAAAACTTTTTTTCCCTTAACAAAATGCCCTAAAATGCTTTACAAACTTTCGCATAAGCAAAAACAACTGTTTCGCTTACGTGAAGATTTTTTTCACGTAAGCGAAACAGTTGTTTTCGCTTACGCGAAATTTTCTCGACGCCGAAAATGTTTTTAGACGTATTATACTTCAAATTTGTGCCCTATCTTTTGAAAAATATGCATTGCGTATAAAACGTATACAGTATTGAACTATCCCAGCCATAAACAAGTTTGAGGGTGTTTGGCCAGTAGCAATTTTGTAGGTAGTGTTGTAGGCCCATAAAACAAACGACAGTTTTTCATGCCAATCTTTTCGAGAAGCATCACAAATGTCCTTAGGAATAGATATCAGTGTTTTGTTGGTACTTTCTGCGAGATTATTGCCTTGCGGATAGTAGAGCGTGCTTTTCCTATGATGAATGCGAAGATAATCAGTGAGCTCCTTGATAGGTGTGATTTACAAATTGAACACCACGGTCACTAACAAGATACCGAAGCGGGTGATAATGTGCGTGTAGAGAACCCTAGCCATGCTGGTTGCAGTGTTGTCGGGTAAGGCGCAAACTTTTGCCCACTTAGTGGCATAGTCCGTGAAGACAAGAATATAGCATGCCCAGCTATGGGTAGACGGTGGATCCACAGGACTGATAAAATTTATTTGCCATTTACTAAAGGAAAGTGGCATGGCCAACGGGGTTAGCAGTATCGCATCATGGGCAGTAAGTCGACCCAGGCGTTGACAGACGTCACAAATGCGTGCATGAGTGTGAGCATATTTGAAGAGTGTGGGCCAAAAATAGCCAGCCAGGAGTATTTTTCACGCCGTGGGATCGCCGCTGAAATGACCGCTCTCCAAGCCTTCATATGTACTTCTTGAAATAATGCATGGAATTTCATGGGGAAGAACACACCTTTTTAAAATTATATCTTTGCCTTGTTTGTATAAATGACCAACAACCATGCTGTAGTAACGAGCTTCATGAAGGAACTATTGGTGTTGTAGAGGATGGCGCCCTTGAGAGAGTGTGGGGTCTGTTGGCGGGAGCTTTCCTATCAATAAGTACTGCTGGTATCATGGAACTAGTGAGGTGTGGCAGTGGCCTAAAAAAGTTGAGCATCTAGAAAATTATCAGAAACACCGAAGGATGGATCATTCGTGCGAATGCGTGAGCGATAGTCTGGAACCGTATGAGATTTCCCAGGTTTGTGAATAATCTCAAAAGGAGCAAACTCCTAAGAAATGAAAACCCAACGCACTATATGACCTGTAAGCATGGTTTTGTTGATCAAGAATAGAAGAGCCTGATGGTCAACATAAAACTTAATTTTGCTACTCAGGATATAATGGTGAAAGCATTGAACACAAAATATGAGACCTAGAGCTTCCTGCTCCGTGATGGAATAATTTGCCGTTCCATGGGGTTAATCTTTCTGCTGGCAAAATGGATAACAAAGTTTAAAATGAAACGCACTTATTTGCTGCAAACGCACTTCAAAAGGAATCTTTGAAAGATTCCCTAAAATTCCCTTAAAAAAGTACATTTTTAAGATTTTTTTGTGACAGGTGTGACAATTTAAGTAATTTAGGTACCATTTTTGAGGGGTTGATTGAACATAACTTTCATGCAAAAATTTTAAATAGCAATTTTCATCCTCCTAAACTAGAACAAAAAATAATTACTTTTATAAAGTGTAGCAAAAAAGGGGCAATAAAAAAAATAGCAAGGGTAGTAGAGTGACAAAGAAGTGATATATTCATGGTTGTGAAAATTGTACAAAATAATGAACAAAATTGTCAAAAATATAGGACATTTTGACAAACACTCATCACCTGCACTTTCTGTTCTTTACATGTTCGAGTCATCGGACAAAATTACATTTTGCAGCAAGATCAGGATGCATCTCATCCTCCGACTCATTTAATCCCTGATCACTTGAGCCTTCATCCTCAGCTTCACTCTCAAAACTAGATGTACTCGAACGATCTTCTTCCTCACTATCTACAAGTGAGTCTTCATCATCATCTTTTTTTGCCACCTTTCTAGGTTGTTTGTCTAATCCACATGTCGACCTTATTAAAGTTTGAGTTGACCATACGTAACTTATTAGCAGCAGTCAGAACAAAGTCATATGCAAGAACCTTTACTTCAGCTAGATCTATGACAGCAGTGCTTGCTTTGGACTTAGCTCTCTTTCCCACTCCTGTTTTTACCATCTCCAAAGTATAACTCCCACTGAAAGCATTGGCAGCATTCGTTCTCATCCAGTGCACTTTTAATTGAGTGGGAATTCCATCCTCTCTTGTTACCTCCAGTACTTTAGCTAGCCAGAATGGCTTCCCAGATTCATCATTATCAGCTGGGACAGCTATGAGCATTCCTTTCTGAATCTCTGAGACTGAACCAGATACTCGAGCAACTTGTTGTGCTGTGCGTCTGGGGCCAGTGTACATGACTCTGTCATCTTCATCTGAGCTAGCCAATATCTCTACATGTTCCTCTTGATTCTCAACTTGCACAGGGAGAGTTTGCCTAGATGGCCAGTTGAATAACCGCGGTCTTCGACCTTGTAATGAAGCTTGCAACATGTCACGTTGCCGAGAAAAAAACTGAGGCCACCATAAAGCATCTGCCTCCCCAAAGTGGTTAGAGCACGACTGAATACTTGTCTCAATAAAATCCAATGATTTGTTTGAGTCAAATGCTCTTCCCTCTTTTTTACTCTTTGTGATTTCTTTCAAGCTTTTTAGAGGCATTTGCTCTGCAGAGAGCATGGAACTAGTATTGGGGATGGTGCGAATGAATTGAATACACCTTACGGGCTGCCATCGCAAGGATGTGGCATATTTCTTTCCTTGTAAGATGGCCTTGCCATCTACAAGTGAAATTTTGATCTGATGCTGAAATGTAATATTTCTCAAGGGCTCAATAGCACAGTGACCCAGTTGATCTCTCCGAAAAATCCATTCCTTGAAATCATAAGTTTCTTCTAATAACTCGATGTCTGGACGAGGATTGTAGGAATCTTGGATAACCTCAATCATTGCTGGTAGGCTGAGAGCTTTTTTTCGAGCAAGACGTTTAGAGAACCTACTGAACATCTGATCAATTTGATCGTGTGTATGACCAACAAGCAGGAAACCAATCTTCACCTTCTTGAAGATTTGTTTCTCAACTAGCATAGCACAGTAAGCGAACAAGGCCTGATTCTTATTTTCTCTTGTCGTGTTGTCTAGCTGAAGATATAGAACCGGTGGTATATGTTCTAGATTGGAAAGAAGCTTAGTCAAGATTGTGATAGTGAGATTTGGATCAGCATGAATATTTGGATAGTTCAAAAATGCCTTGCAAGATAGTTTTCCATTAAATACCATAGCACCAACAACATGCAGGTGTATGAAATCTTCTTCAAAGATCCTTAGGCACATTGACAAAATGTGGTAGGGTGGTCTTCTTCTGGTCCATTCCATCAATAACAACCGATATGTAGTTGAGTGGTTGCTCCAGTGCTTTTTTCCTATGTTTTGTCAATTTTCTCCTTTCTAAAGATTGTTGTTCTCTGTGCTTGTTCAGTTTCTCTTTCAATGCATCTGAAATGAAAACATGTTTAGGAAAGAACCTACTTTTAAGTAGAACTAGCAAGAACACGTCCTGGAAGCTTACTTTTAGTGTGAAGTGTCCTTGCATTTTGTCTCTGAGCTTTTAATTCAGAGCATGTAGCACAAACAGACATCCGATGCTTTCTAGGAATGGACACGCGAGAAAACTCTTTTTTCCAGAGCACAGTGAAGTAAGAGTAGCAGACATGGCGTTCTCCAGCCTCAACACACATGTCCTTATAACTATCGTAGACTTCACGTTTCGTGAAGTTGTCACTCAAGTGGTACATGGGGCTGTTAGGGAGTTTCTCGCAAGACTCCTTAAAGAAACCTTCCATCCACGAAACACATTGAAGGGCATGAATTCTGGATATACCTCCTAAATGGCAGTAGTCATTAATGCCTGGATTCTTGTCAAGCCTTTTCTTCAGGCGGTCAAGTCGTCTGCTGCCTAAAGCATGAATCAATTTGAAGGCCGTTTGACAGACGGTGTGGCCACCAGCTGTGTAAGTAAACCTTTCACCATAATCTGGCCTAATATTGAAGGCTAAGTAGCCCCTTTGGTCTAGCAGAGTCATTGAACTGTAACTATCACGAATCAACCTCAATTCCTTTAGTCCAATCTTAAGCAAACAACGTTGAGAACAACAGTGCTTTGTATGTGTTGCCCTCAAGTCAGCCTCGTCCATGAGTTTCTTTCTTCTAACGGTTGTACATGCTTTCTTGTGTAAGTTACGCTTAAGATTCTTACTTGCAGGGGCTTTGAATTCGAACATGGAGTCTTGTGGCTTTGGTAGGTCCTCGTCTGAGAGATCAACATGAGGTGTTTCTTCGTCTGAGAGATCAACATGAGGTGTACTTGTAGACGCTGAGAGGTTTGGTGTGGGCAAGTCCTTGGGGGAGGTGCTTTCCCTGTCTCTGGGAAAAAGTAATCGAGGTTGGTGACGGAGTTGACCAGCTCCTGACGTGTCGTAGAAGACAGGAGTTGCGTGTCGCTGACTGCTCCCACTTGTTGTAGTACCATTTAGCGAAATGGATGTGGCGTGATTTGCCTCCGGGGATTTAGCCTACGGTGGACTATGGGCGACGAGCTAAAATGAAGTGGGGTAGGTAGTCTGACCTCTCTAGCCTGTGGTGGAGTGAAACGCATTGGTGGGGGCAAACGACGTTCAGGAGCTGGGTGTGGTGGAGTAAATTGAACTGGTGGTGGAAGCCGAGGTGGTCGTGCTGGAGTAAACTCAACAGAGCTGGGGGTTTGAATATCGGAGGCAGAATTTTCGAGGCTACTTCCAGGTGTCAGTTGAGGAGGTGTGAATGTCATTGCAGGAGGAAGCCTGCGAACAGGAGTTGGAGGCTCTGCAGTTCTTTTTTCTCGAGCCATACTCAGAAAGTTAGCGTCACACTGTATAAATTTATACGACAGAAGAGCAGACGGTAAAAGTTTACACAGGGATGGTATAAATTTATACAGAGAAGGCAAACTTGAAGCGGCAGACTGTATAAATTTATACAGAGATGGTATAAATTTATACGGAGGAGGGCAACATAGAAAAGAAACGGTATAAATTTATACAAAAACTCACAGACAGTTGTATTGAAAACTTTATGGAGAAGCGCTATACGAAACGGCACTTAGCAGAGGTACTTAAGCCCGGCGCCGGCCACCCTATTTTCTATATACGCAGCTCGTTGTCGAAGGCGCTCGCGGTGCGGCTTATATACCCCCCCCTTATTTGCTCTCTAGAACGTCTATACGCTAGTCCATACGGTCATGGCCACGTAAGTCTCTTAACCGTACTGTTTTAGTTTCTCTTTTGTTTTAATATGTTAGAGTGTAAGCGCCCACGGTATAAATTTATACCGAAATGGTTCTGTAGCGGTATAAATTTATACCGCTCGAGCACAAGCGGTATAAATTTATACCGCTCCAGAACACTTGCGGTATAAATTTATACCGACTGTGTGTTCTGGAACGGTATAAATTTATACCGCTCGTCGAGCGGTATAAATTTATACCATTCCAGAACACAGTCGGTATAAATTTATACCGCAAGTGTTCTGGAGCGGTATAAATTTATACCGCTCGTGCTCGAACGGTATAAATTTATACCGCTCCAGAACCATTTCGGTATAAATTTATACCGACTGTGTTCGAGCGGTATAAATTTATACCGTTCCAGAACCATTTTGGAATCTTGGTGTCTAGTGCTTAAAGAATGGCCCCGAACCTTAATATTTTAGTAATAATGTTGTGTTTTAAGCTTAATTGACACAAATAAAGCGTTAATTTAGTGTGGATTTTATGCCCTTTTAGCCTCTTTTTTTTACTGTTTTTTTGTTTCAAAAAGTCGAAAAAGGTTCTGTTTCTTGCGTAAAATGGATTTTCTTACGCTTTTTTCAGCCCCAAGATCAAGTTTACACTGAAAGGCCAATCATCAAAGGCTGCACCACCAGAGCCACTTATGAACTTACGGAACAGACTTGGTACGTCCACAGGGGCGCAAGAGAGAGCAAACCCACTGAGGCGTACCTTTACTTGTGCCATCACTCAGGGAAGGGCAAGTACAAGGCTGATGATTATTACCCTGCTAGCGAAATTATAAGCCTTGTTACTACAGAGAACGATGATGAAATTTTGATGAAGTGCAATCATGACAAGGGGGAGGTCTACTATGTTATGAATAGTAGAATGCTTAGAATAAGCATGTGCAAGCCCAAAGACGTCTATGATTACATTGCGGACAATTACAAGAACGGCTTTGTAAGTGATTCTTAGTTGCTTTCCGTATAAATTTATACCGTCATTCTCTTAACTTAACCCTGCATTACAAGACTTAGTAGAAATTTTGATGTCAGTAGTGCTGTGTGAAGAAAACGTGTTGGTCAAGGGTCTATGGTACCCCTGTACTATGGAAGAGGAAGAGAGGGACGAGGAAGTAGTAGAAGAAGAGGAAGAGGAGGAACCAGTCGTCACAAAGGGAAAGGGTAGGAAGCATTCCCTGGTTGTAGATACACAGCCTCCTACCAAGAAAAAGTCTAGAATCACAAAGTCCTTGACTATAGAGGAGTCAGCAGAAGCTCTTCAGAAGGCTCCTGGAGCAGATATCGTTGTGAAGCCCGCAGATAAGTCAAGTGCTATTCTCAAGCGGGTTAATGAAACCAAACTGCTCAAGCAGACCATTTCTTTGACACTAAGCACTATTAAGAGGCCACCAAAAAATGAAGATGGGGTCAGAGTGCTTCAGGTCCGAAAGTTGTACGCGGCACATGTGGCTATCCTTAAGCAAAGAATGAGAAGGAATCCTCATGCCCATGTGTCGCCACTAGTTATGATGGTAGACAGAAGTCAGTGCAACCAATTAAAAGACTACAAAAAGGCAGATTTCGAAGATTACACCTATTATGTTCTTGGAGCACACATAGTTATAAAGCAAGAAAAGAACTTTCAAAAGAAGAAAGCCGTAATGAAGTCTGGAAGAGCATGGAAGCACATATCTATGTGGGGGTGACAGACGAAGAGGCAAAAGTCATTGCCGTGAGTCACAATCTCGACAATGACTTCAGACTAAAGATGAGCCTAATAGACAAGATTCGCTTCATGCACCGAGAGTACGTGGATTTCAAACAAGTGCATGGAGACGACTTCAAAAAACAAAAAAACAAGCTTCAAGAGCTTCGAGAAGCCTGTGTGACAGAGTGCTGCCTCAGTTATGATTCGGATAAGAAACCCATTATGGCTGTCAAACAATACGATAACTACTTTCAGCTCGCTTTCAGAGATGGTCAAGTAAGTAAAAGCTTCAATTCAATCTTTTGTAGTATGTTTAGCGTGGTTAGAAGTTTGTAATAGCCTGGTGACGGTATAAATTTATACCGTGCCCGGTCGCGGTATAAATTTATACCGGCGTGCCCGGTCGCGGTATAAATTTATACCGTGCTGAGTCGCCGTGCCCATCTCTTACGCCATTCAACACTAAACTTCGTTTGACCATTTACAGGTGTGGGATCTTCAAGAAAGAATTTTTTGTATGTTCGAAGATGGGGAGCTTAAAGAACAAGCTAGCAACGCAGGAAAGAAACCAAAGAAAGGTGGTGAATCAAAACAAAAAAATATGAGCATTGTACCCTGGACGCAGTTACAGGGTCTCAAAAGCAAAGAGATATTTGTTCGCCTATTGGAAAAAGTAGTTGCCAAAGAATTCACATTAGACGAGATGGCCAAGGAAGCTAAGACGTAAGCCTCACTTGCTATGCCATGTTTTTTTCTACCTTTTTTTGTCTTACAATATTTTTCCCTTGCAGTCAGAAAGACATTGTCACTTGCTAGGCCGAGTTAATGAAGCAGCTCAACCTAGAAGACTGGGAGGAGTGCAAACTTTTGTACCCAAGTTGCACCACAGATAGTATCATCAGAGAGCACGCTGTTAACTTCAGTGGCTGGGTACGTTTTGCAAAAAATATGTTATGTGTTTGTGCCTTTGTCTCACATTATTCTTACAGAACAAGAAGAAGGGGCTACCAACCGGATTTTTAAACCTGGTTCGTAGGGCCAAGGAAGAGAGGCAAAGGCTTAAGGCAATTGAACAGGGTAAAGAGGTCGCCACTTCCAGTTTTGACTCTACATATGAGAGATTTACTACATTTGGTCAGGACGTCCAGTACAGGGTTGTTCAGGGTGATTGTACAAGGCTGGGGACTCTTTTAGACAAACAAAATTTTACATTATGCATTGCAGATATTCCTTATGGATTTAAAATAAAGGATAGCGCTTTTGATGAGGAGGCTTTCACTCACGTGCAAGTCCGGTCTTTCTTGGATGGCCTAAAAGAAGTCATGACATCTGAAAACTGGAGGGTCATCATTTTTCATTCCGACCTGCAGACGATGTCGGTGCTTAAACCTATGGGAGCGGTCTGTAACGCCGGCTTCGAAAACTGCGTTTGGTAAGCTTTACAATTAACGCTTTTTTTTACGGTAACTCCACAGTATAAATTTATACCACATCTGTCTTAAGGTTTAAATTTTAAAGGCTGGAACAACTGTGGTATAAATTTATACAGCAAGGCAATGTCTGTATAAATTTATACGGCTTGCCGCCGTGGTATAAATTTATACAACAAGGCAACCGTGGTATAAGTTTATACCGCCACACTACCGGGCTAACTTATTTTCCTTGTTTTCTTTTTACTAATTTCTAATTGCTGTATTGCTTGGCAGGCTTAAAACAAACGTCAAGGGTCATGGTGGTGGTCCGCGCTTAGTGAGCTGTTTCGAGCATTTTCATATAGGTTTTTACAGCGCGGACACCAAAAAAACCATGATTCATTTTAACACGCAGAATGAGAAGACTCCTCCCTGCAATGCATTTCAGTTCCCAGCTGTTCTGCAGAAATTAAGAGACCCACAGCGACAAGGCGCTGTGGTGTCCCATTATCAGAAGCCACAGCATCTTATTAATAATTTGATACAGTGGTTTTCTCGCCCTGGAGACTGGATCTTAGATGCCTTTTCTGGATCAGGCACCACAGCAGTTTGCGCCCTTAAGCAGGGCCGCAATGTCGTCTCAGTCGACATAGACCCAGATAAAGTAAGTTTCATCAGGACCAGGATAAGCTCTTGTGAATCCTTTCCTGATGAAAACGAGGAGCTGGGAGCGAAGAACGGTGCCAGCGATGCTAAGGGCACTTACACAGAAATACAGCCTCCACTTACAGGAAGAAAAGATGAGGAGGTGGAGTTTGTCGACTTGGAGCCTGTGGTGCCCGAGCCAGAGAAATCGCCTATGCCAGTAGGTCTGGAATCAGAAGGAGGCGTCTCTGCTGTTGTAAGCTCGCAAGAGCCAGATCCTAAGGGAAACAAGAGTCCTGTGGACTGGGAAGAGCCACCTCTCCCACCTCTCGTATAAATTTATACAGACAGAGATCTTAACTACTTCCATTGTAAACTATGTGCTAAGTATTATTATAATTTATTTTGATGAAGATTTTTAAACTGAAAGCTTTGTCTCTTTAACAATGCTTAATTGAAACAACTCTTTCTTGCTCCATGATTTCACACTCTTTGTCTTTCCAATGTTTGACTTTTTTAGTACTTATATTAAGCTTGCAAAAAAACAATCTATATTTCCTTCTGTTTTTAACAATAAATACTTACTGAGTTATCAAAATTAATGTCTCTCTCCTCAAAACAAGCATTTTTTTTTTTGCCCTCTTTTAAAAAATGAAAAGGCTTCAAAAATGTTGCTTTTTTGGGGGTATCCCGAATGCTAATTGCTCAACAATCTATTTTGCTCCCTATTTTGTGTGTTTTTTTTAAGTTTTCAATTTTTATAAAGGAATCTTTCAAACGCACTTCTTAAATAAGTGTGTTTCATTTTAAACCTTGTTGGATGGGCTTGTCCTTATGAGGTTCATATTCCTGGGAGAGGACAGTGCCAATCGCAAGGGCAGAGATCCATGCGAACATGAAAGTGTTTATCCCAATGAGGAGGTACAAGTACTGGGGCCTGAGTGAATAACACTTTTAACTGTTGAAAGGCCATCTCTGCACGGGGGTTCCAAGCCCAATTTGCTTCGTCCTATGTGAGTTTATGGATAGGAACAACTTTCTCAGCTAATCAGGGAATAAAAGTATCATAGTAATTGACTTTGCCAAGAAAATATCTAATCATCTTGATATTGGTGGGAGGCTTGGCTTGCAGAACACAACTGATTTTCGCTAGATCCATGGTGATGCCTTGCTTGCTGACCACATGCTCAAGAAGGACACAAGGAGTGACACAGAAAGTGCACTTTTCAAGGTTGAGACTAATGCCAGATTCATCACATTTTTGAAAAACAAGGTCTAGTTTGGAGAGGTGATCCTCTTCTGTGCTATAAGTCGAGAAATCATTTTGAAAAACTTGAAGAAATGCATTTTCCTTCGTGAAATTTTGAAAGACAGAAAGTATAATGCGTTGAAAGGTAGAGGGTGAATTTGAGAGACCGAAGAGAAAAATTTTGTAGGCAAAAGTGCCCCACGGCGTGGTGAACGTGGTTTTCAATTGATCTTAAGGCAAATAGAGATCTGATTGTAGTCCGAAAAGCCATCCATAAAGGAATACATTTGATGGCCGGCAACTTCTTCTAGGACACGATCCGTGAAAAGGTAAGGAAAAATGATCCCGCTCCATAGCCTGATTTAATTTTCTGTAATCCACACAAACACGGTGTTATGGTTCACAACAATGAACCATACCTTTTATCTCTTCTAAACAGAATACCAGACTTCTTCAAACAAATCATAATCTCATAACCTGTAAACCGTCCAGATTTGCTACATAATCCACAGAATAAACCGTTAGCAATGACAAAATGACCTAAGTATGAAATAAAAAGACAAATAAGCTAAGATCCAATAAACATAGGATACGAGTTACACCAATAACTCAGATTGGTCAAGCTCTTAGTTCACCAAAACTAGAGCTAGATGCAGATACAATAACCAGTCTGGCTGGGTCATTTGGTGCTAAGAATTGGCAGAATTATGGCAAGGCCAACTTCTACTGGTAGCTCCTCCCTCGAGCTAGCAGTCCTCAATATAAGACACCAGGAGTTAGGCTCTAGGATAGTAACAGGCTATTGAATAAGAACAACAGAAGCTCTAGGAAAAAGTAATGGCTTTCTTAGAATCAGATTCAAGAGCGAATGAGTAGAGCAGTCTTCTTTGACCCCATATCACTCTTCTGGCTATATCTCTCTTATTCGGATGATTCACGGAATGTGCCCCCCAATTCGGAAACTAGACTCCGAGACGGTTCCAACGAAGTAAGAATCGCCTCAATCGGAGCTCTGGTTGCCGAGATATATATAACTGAATTCCAGGGTCTATTTATAGGTCTCTTGCTACGACTTTAGCCCTTTTTTATTTAGCTATGCCTTTTTAGCTTCATAAATATAGACCATAGGTTGCCTTCATTACCTTTCCTTGCCAATAATTTGCCAAACTTAGACACCCATGCTAGTCCACCAAGACTGACATCCAAGACCACACTCCCCCGAGCTACCATATTCATAACAATTCTTCCCTTTTTGGAAGCAACTGACCTCAGTTGTAAACCTCAAATTAAACACTAATTCAATTTGTACATGAGCACCAACTCAATTTGTACATGAGCACCAACTCAATCCATTTTAAGGGCCAAAGACTAGGATTATGATCTCATAAATAGCACCAACTATTTATGACAATCACAACTGTTGTGGATAAAGATTAGAATAAAGATTCAGGAAAGATTTGATTTATTCTTTTGAGATGTATTAGCAAAGCTTAAGATCTACTAGATAAAATTTAAGTTTTAACATAAAGGCAAGATTAAGGAAAGATCAAGGTTTTCGTCGAAGCACCGACTGCAACCAGTAGCACCAACTACTGCACAAAACTCTAGACACCAATCTAGAATTTCAATGTCATCCATTAACATCGACACTTGTGGCACCAACCATTGTGCAACTATTAATGGCATGATCATTCATTAGAAGGAAGCAATACAATCATAAAATAGATTTACAATATCTCTCTAGACACAAATCCTTTAAAATCTTTTAACAGATTTTGAAGTCACCTCTACTTTTAAACTACAATTTCTTACAGACAGATATTCATTATTAAGACATCTTACTAATACAATGGCTGCACTTTACATTGTTTAGAATTCGTTAGTTTGGAATAGTTCAAGATTTGTCAAGGATAGAGTTCAGATAAAGATTGATCCATCCACCATAGATACGCCCTCCGTAGATGCAGGAAAGTTTCAACGGAGATCCATCCCGGCCAAGGAGATGGATCGTCAGTTCAGGTTAGGCTTGATTGGAAGGAGATCCATTTTGGCAAACGAAATGGATTGGTCAAGAAGATTAGGCTCAATTCCCTCAGCGTATTCCACGTCACCAATCACCTGCACTTATATGTTTCCTGCAACAAACAATTTTGTCATACTGATATCCAAAGGTTGATTACTCTGGGTCAAATCGGATTGGGAAGAATGATCCAAGAAGTTAAAAATTTTAAATTCATAGAAGATCATTTAGATTCTCGGGAGGAGGAATTCTATTTCAATTTGTAATCCTAGCACCAACTAGATGACTTACAAACATCAAGAATAGCAAGAATAAGATTCTCTATTCCTATTTGCAATCTCCAGCACCAACCGGAAGTCTTTGCAAACTTTAGGAATAGCTTGGCTCTGATACCAATTGTTATGGTTCACAACAATGAACCATACCTTTTATCTCTTGTAAACAGAATACCAGACTTCTTCAAAAAAATCATAATCTCATAACCTGTAAACCGTCCAGGCTTGCTACATAATCCACAGAATAAACCGTTAGCAATGACAAAATGACCTAAGTATGAAATAAAAAGACAAATAAGCTAAGATCCAATAAACATAGGATACGAGTTACACCAATAACTCAGATTGGTCAAGCTCTTAGTTCACCAAAACTAGAGCTAGATGCATATACAATAACCAGTCTTTGGTAGTTCACCGCCCAACCGGGTCATTCGGTGCTAAGAATTGGCAGAATTATGGCAAGGCCTGACAATCAACTTCCACTGGTAGCTCCTCCCTCGAGCTAGCAGTCCTCAATATAAGACACTAGGAGTTAGGCTCTAGGATAGTAACAGGCTATTGAATAAGAATAGCAGAAGCTCTAGGAAAAAGTAATGGCTTTCTTAGAATAAGATTCAAGAGCGAATGAGTAGAGCAGTCTTCTTTGACCCCCTATCACTCTTTCGGCTATATCTCTCTTATTCGGATGACTCACGGAATGTGCCCCCAATTTGGAAACTAGACTCTGAGATGGTTCCAACGAAGTAAGAATCGCCTCAATCGGAGCTCTGATTGCCGAGATATGTGTAACTGAATTTCAGGGTCTATTTATAGGTCTCTTGCTATGCCTTTTTAGCTTCATAAATATAGACCATAGTTTGCCTTCATTACCTTTCTTTGCCAATAATTTGCCAAACTTAGACACCCATGCTAGTCCACCAAGACTAACATCCAAGCCCACTCCCCCGAGCTACCATATTCATAACACACGGATCTTACCATTGAGAGCAATGACTATAGACCTCACCCATTCAGAATGTTTTACTTCATAAATGAAACCGCCAGCCAAAATTTTATCTATTTCAGCTTTCACTCGGTCAAGGTAATTTGGGTTGAGCCTGTACTGTCGTTACTAGATGGGATGGGAGTCAGGTTTGGTTGGGACTGTGAGCTCGCCTAATTCTTTCTTGATGCCGCGTAAATCCGGCGTTGTCGAATTTGGGGATTAAACGTTGTAGCTCCACACAAACATATGCTTGAACTTCTTAAAAAGTTTGACAGTTTTGTCTCAAAAATGTGGAGAGAGACCCCCAGCTAGATGAATGGATTGATTTTGGCCTAAATCGAGAATTTCTACTTCCAAAGTTTGGATGTGTGGGATGATCTCAGCATTAGAGATTCGATGGGCTGGAGGTTGCAGCAAAACTGGTGGTGCTGCACTTGTAATGGTAAAGAACAAGGGCGTTTGTATTAGATAACCCAGAGGTTTGCGCATGAGCATGGCAATATCCTCAGGAGAGTCTACTTGGTCTGTCTCTTCGATAGAAGGCACTAGGTTAACTTGATGACAAGGGGTCAGATAAAGATCAAGTAAGGTGGCGATCGCATGATCTTGATCCAAGGTCGTGTCTCCCCAAGATCATGTCTGTTACTACCCCAACAAGAGCAATATTAGCATTATAGAATAATTTCAATAAAACAGAAGACCTCTTGTCTACTTAAGGCCACACTTCTTCATAATATGGTAAGGCATGATGTTTGATGGAGATCCACCATCTGGGAATAAATTTAAGAGTGTATAGCCTCTCGGAGCAGTTGGACAGATAAATGCTCCAGCATCATCTTCATTCTGAGCTGGCACAAGGTTAGTTGCATCAGCAAATTAACACAAGCCAATGATTCATCACATGAAGTGTGTTGTAGCACCCTCTTTCTATAACTAGGGGCAATCTTTAACAAAGTGAAGAGATTCACACTCATCTTAACATCTACCTCATCAAGATCTTGATCTTTCTTGGCATATTTTTGGTAGGCAGGTGGAGCTATTACCTGGGTAGAAGCTTCTACAACAGGAGTTGTTGGTGGTGTTGATATCTTAGGGACTTTTTCCAGGTTACTACTTGATTCAAATTGTTTATTGGCTTCATGCATACTCCTAATTTGTACTACCATAACTTCTTCAGACTTGTTACTCTTTGTAGCCTGTATAAACCTTATAGAAGCACTTGGTTCAACAAACCTTACAGAAGGACTTGGTTCTGACTTCTTTTCCCATTCTTCTTTAGCAAATTACTACTTAACTGCACACTTGGCCTTAGTATGACTAGTTTCCTTGCAGAAATTAAAATAGGGATATTCTCTACCAAAGTGACCCTTCTTATTACATCTAAGATACATTTTTCAAAAGAAAATATCAAAATATCAGATGAATGAGTATTCTTACCACAATGGATGCAATCTGGATAAACTCTCCCTGCTTTAGATGTTTTAAGCTCAACAAGCTGATTGATTACATCTACCAAAGCATCAATAACCTCGGATAAGTCTGTCTTGACGTCTAAATTTGAGAATCAGCGTCTTCTTCCTTGGACTTCTTCTTTTCTTTGTGTATGGGATAAACAGGAATAGGGGGATGGTGTTCATAGCTAGCATCAGTAACATCAGGAGCCATGAGTTTTGAGTTCCAGGAAAATCTCAATAGAACCTCTAAGATGTTGACCCTCAACCTGGCTTAAGAGTCAAACATAAGAAGCCAACTTGAAACTAGATCCAAGCTGAGGTTAGAACCTCCAGATCACTTAAGGTGATCACTCTATAGAAGAAACATTCAATAGAGATTCTGTTAGATTCTATGTAGGTTCCCCTTAGATTCAAAGAAGATTGCTCTAGATTCTTCAAGATTCTTTTAGATTTTATTAGGTTCTCTTAAATTCCCTTACATTTTATAAGGATGCCCCTAGATTCCCTTAGGTTTTATAAGAATGCCCTTAGATTGTCTTGAGATTCCCTTAGATTTTATGAGATGCCCTTAGATTCCCTGAGATTTTATGAGACGCCCTTAGATTTTATAAAATTAGAACTTTAGAACCTTGTAGAACTATCTAGAATCCTTTAAAACTGTCTAGAAGATTCTAAATGTTTTTAGACGATTTGAGAAAATTTCTAGCACAATCTAGAGGATTTTAACTAGATTATTCTAGAACTCTTTAACACTAGAGTGGTCCCGGGGACCATTCCTGGTCCATGGACCAGAATTGGTCCAGTTGACCCACTGTCACTTAAACCAATATATCTGAGAATAGAAGTTTCAATTTCGCGATATATCGCCACCATATCAATCTTTACTTGATTCTTAATGACCTTCGAGAATTTCAAGGCCAATGAACTCACCTATATGTTGTAGTGATTGTTCAAATATTAGAGAATTTGACAGTTTCTGCAACAGTCCAGAACTGCATTCTTGGGTTTTCCTAGTATAAACAAGCCTAAACCTTGCTAAAATTGGAAGTATTTATCTATTTATGATAGAACACATTGATTTGTATGTTTTCAGCTTTGATTGCTATCATCTAACGTCCGTGGAAGCCGGCAAACCCTATTTTGTTCAATGCTGCATGCGGTTTAGGAATTATTTCTCTCTTATTATTACAAGTTTTGGGTTAATTCTTGTGGCCATGAATTCTTAACTATATGAAGTATAATCTTATGTTTTTTTTGGAGTGTTCATAAGTTATATCAACTTCAAAATCTAATAGAGAATTTCCAATACAGAATTTAGGACAAAATTATATGTTAAAATGCTCCAAAATCATCACCTGTAAGTATCACGAGGATAATGAATGATGCTTTTTTCTTATATCTACATAGAAAATTACTCTATCAACTTGCATATAGTGTAATTAGGGTTTAACCATACAATTAACTAGATTTAAAGATGATGTACAACCATAGAATTAACACATTAGAGGTTAAAAATTTGAGTTAATTCCAAAATTATAGGCTGAAAACTCATCATTCAGTAGCTAGTGATGTTTATTGATGAATGAAAGTGAAGATTGTGAAGTTTAATTATAAGAATAAAAAATTAAACCATATGACCTTTGATGCGTCTTTCTCAGCTTTGTAGAAAACACACTACATTTCTCCAAATAAGCCTTTCAAATGGTTCAAAATATGACAAGGGACATATATATAGGTCTTGTATATAGGTTGTGTGGCTTTCTTGCAAAAATATACAGAGAAACATGGTTATTTTTTACTCGTATAAAACTGGTGTATCCATTGCTGCTATAAAGCATTAGAGTTCTAGTAGGATAATGTTACAAGTAGGTCATCTTTTATGTACACTATATTTTTCATGAATGCGGGCCTTCCTTTGCAATATGACTCTCAATTTTCATATTGAAATAATATACTATTTGAAAGATATGAATATAATTAAGCATGAACCATTTATGGTCCATAACTAGAACAATTGTATAGAGCATTTATCTCTCACTAGCCCTATCCATTTTGTCCCCATAATGATACCATGGTTTCTTACCTTTAACAATATAATTTTTGAATGGTGTAAGTGGAAGTCCATGTAGATTCAATTGGCAAATAAATACCCCATAAATTCATAGTTATTTGTGCTTAAACATTGCCCTCAAATTATGGAAGCTCGTCTAACCAATTAATTTTACCCCATAGAGAACTGTACGCATAAACGCTATTCTAAAGTTGAGATCAAAATTGATTAACATGTTGCCTCTATTAATTTTTAAAGTCCCAGTCCTGTGGACTAATAATGGTCTGCAAGTGGAGCTGCACATAGCAGTCTAACTTGACTTTTTATAGTCATAAACTTCCATATTTTTCTTTGAATTTTTTTGCATTGATTTCATGACATGGGACATTTTGAGAATGTGTTTTTTCAAAGTCACATCTCAAGGCATAAATCTAGAATAAATATAGAAGACATATTTAAATTTGATGCTATAAAGTTTAATCCAAATCTCAAGGTTATGATCAACAAATATTTTCCTTACTAAAGTAAATGAGAAGCTATTCATATCCCAAAATTTAAATTCAGATCAATTAATAAAAGGAAGTTATTGATTTAAATGGACCTATGGACCAATAATGGGCTCAGGTATAGAAACCTTTCTTGATTTCTTGTGACCATGTCTTTTGCTTTTTTAATGAGCTTGTTTTTGCATTGGTTTCATATCATTTTGAACTTATATTATGATTTTTTGGACATCATAGAGTAAGTTTTGTTCTATGTGGGGAAATATTAATCATTATTACAAGTTACCTAAAATTGAGATCAAAAGTAAAAGTCCAAACGTCAAATTCAAGGCCAGCCAACATTTTTATGGGATGAAGAAACTGTCAATTGCTTATATGTCAAATATTAGCTCAAAATGCATTTCCTTGTAAAAGTTGTTGTATTTAAACTACAATTGCCTTCTGGGAACCATAATTGGTTCTGAGGAGGCAGAAAGCAGTTTTGACCCTGTCATGTTTGAATGGCCCTATCTTTCTTCACAGACTTCGGATTGACATATGGTTTTTTGTGTCATTTTCTCTATCTCATGTAGAAAAATATCATGGTAATCAAAAAATTTGAAAAAAGCATTTTGTCGAGACAGTTTTACCTTATGTAAACATGAAGCTTTTGGTACTTGACCCCCCTGAGTTTGCTAGAGCATAACTTACAAGAATGGAGGTGTGTATATTTTTAGGTATTTTTCTAGTGGACCATGACTGCCATATATGAACTCCTAGGAAGGGTTCAAATAGATTTTGTACCATTGAGTTTATATGAATTTTAAAGTAAACACTGCAAATGGACCATTTCTGGTCCATCACCTGACCACTCTAGTGTTAAAGCAATCTAGTAGATTCCTGAGCTTTCTAGAACATTTTAGAATTATTTGGAACATTCTAACACTTCCTAGAGAATTCTAAAACCTTCTAGCCATGAATTAGAATGTCCATCCTCATGTGGATGGCCCTCTTATATACTGGAAAATGGGCCTCTTTTTTGCACAAATGCATGTGAGATATTTGTGGACAAATGGACGGATGAGATGGGCCACCAGTCTCAGCCACATTAACTAGGGCACTAGTGACACTTTCATTACAACCATGCACGATTTGTGCATTGCTGCCCTAATCCTCTTGCCTATTCTCATTGCCAGTCCTGATGTTAAGCCCCTTAGCTGGCTTATGGAGATCGAAGATTTTCCTTCTCTTTTCTGCCTTGTTTTCTTCCATTTCCAACTTAGCTATGGTGGATCTATTCAGTCCACCTTTTTTTCTTGTCATAAGCCAAAAATCGGCTAGGATAGCATCGCAAGTAAGAACCCTAAATCTTAAAACTGTGCATCTTCTTATGAATCGAAGTTACCGAAGATAGTTCCATACCCTAAGATGCAAATAGGCCAGATCCATCTGTTGATGCCTAACAGCTTGCTGTCGACACTCTGTCTAATCATCAAGATAACATGCACATCGGCCGCCATGATCACTGTTTAGGTCTGAAACCCTATAGTTCGAAAATATGAGGATTTTTATTATAATATAACATTTCTATTGTTTGGGGTACAATATCTATTTCGTGAAGCCATCCAAACACCAAATAAAAGTTCCAATTATTGAGGGATTACACATGCACATTAATCCCCATAGTCCAACGTCATATGCAATAACTTCCAAGTCAAAGTCCACTATATCTTTGTTTTCTAACGTGTGCAACCAAGTTTAGGTGAGAACCAAATGGCCATTATGTCTAGACTTACACATAAAAAAAAAAAAAACCCGAGAGAGCTTATGATGGCATAAGTAAGAAATGTTTTTTGAGCTATAACGGCATAGGCAACGAATATTTTCAGGTGGCAGCGACCTTGCAAATCCAGCAGCGACCTTGCAAATCCAGTGCCCAGGGTCAGCCCAGATTCGGCTTTGATATTTGGCTAAGCCCGAGTGCTAAAGTGCCATAAAAGTCCAGTGTCAAGTACCAGCCGAATCCGATTCTGGCAAATCTTTGCAAATCTCTGAGATTCGGATCAACCCAGATGCTAAAGTGCCTTGAAACTTCATATAGGTCATCTGGATTTAATTCTAAGCTTTTTATTTCTGTCTTATACCTGACTATTTATGTTGTATGTCAAAGTCCACTATATCTTTGTTTTCTAACGTGTGCAACCAAGTTTAGGTGAGAACCAAATGGCCATTATGTCTAGACTTACACATACAAAAAAAAAAAGAGAGAGAGAGAGAGAGAGAGCTTATGATGGCATAAGCAAGAAAAGTTTTTTGAGCTATAACGGCATAGGCAACGAATATTTTCAGGTGGCAGCGACCTTGCAAATCCAGCAACGACCTTGTAAATCCAGTGCCCAGGGTCAGCCCAGATTCGCCTTTGATATTTGGCTAAGCCCGAGTGCTAAAGCGCCATAAAAGTCCAGTGCCAAGTACCAGCCGAATCCGATTCTGGCAAATCTTTGCAAACCTCTGAGATTCGGATCAACCCAGATGCTAAAATGCCTTGAAACTTCATATAGGCCATCTGGATTTAATTCTAAGCTTTTTATTTCTGTCTTATAGCTGATTATTTATGTTGTATTTGGACGAATTTGATAGAGCGGCTTACTGCACCTAAGGAGCTTGCTACTTGCCTCGAATCTGCAAATATTTTGAAGAAATATGCATACAGATAGATAGTAATTTAGGGTCATGCCACATTCGCAGCATCCATGAGGATATATAACGGACCCCCAGAGACTTGAACACAAGATCTCTTAATTGTTAAACCAATGGACTAGTCACTAACAGAGAATTGCAGGAAATCGGTATGAAATTTGAGTTCCTTTTGTATAAAATTCGTTTAATATCTATTTGTAGATGCCAATATTAGCAAATCTTGAGTTTTTCAATGTCCCTTTTTATTGGATTTTTGGCATTTCATTATGTAGTTTTCTTCGCCGTCCTTTTTTTTTTTATTTTTGAATATTTACCCTCAATCACATAATTTCATTTTAAATTCATCTTCTAATCTTCATTTTTGGCTCTAGGCAATGCAAGCATAGACATGCAATAATTGTTTGTTAGCTTCTGGCTATGCATTCATGATCAATGATTATAGATTGCCTATGATGGCATAGGCAAGCAATACTTTCTTTAAAGTTTTTCTTTCTCTGATTGTGATGGTAGATAGCAGATCATAGACTGAGTATAACAGTATGTATTACAGATTATAGATCACTTATGATGGCATAGACAAAGAATAATTTCATTGTTTCTTGCCTATGAGACGAATTATTATCCTAATTCTGTTGTCTATGACGACGTCCACAAGGAACCACCCATGACTTCATAGACAACATAAAACCTCTTGCCCATGCCCTTCTGTTTCTATGGCAATAGAAATGACTAAATTTATAATTTTATTAACTTCTGCACAGGTTGAAGATAAATATTACAGGAAATGTTGATTGGGAGATGCTCCACATGTGTACTACAGTTATAATTTCAAAAGAAGCATTGTCCACTACAAGATTGATGTTTTCTAGTGTCCTGCAGTCGTGCAATTTTGCAAAAGCTTACAGAATTGTCAACCATTACCAGATTCAGAAGTCTCAATGTCTATAAGCAATACCTTCATGGAAACGTTCTACCAATAAGGGGATTGGATTCTTGATGCATTTATAGTTTTATGACAAATATTGTCTGGCATGTGCTTATGCCTTGAGGAAATATATTGATCAAGACTTTGTGGCTTTCATTAGATCGAGAATTATTTCTCTACAGAGTACGTCTGATGAGAACCAAGAATTTGGTGCTAATGGTAGTGCCAAGCCGACAAGCTATGAGGTTCAACCGCCATTGACAGGGAATACTGATGATCTTGCAAGTGTTATTAACTTGATTACTCTCAATGATATGAAGATTTTGGAGGAACTAGTGGATGAAGAACCTAGTTTTGCTAAAATTGGTACCATTATCTTCTTTTTTAAAAACAGAAGGTGTTGGGTTGCGTGCAGGAACGCCGCATGTGCAGACGCATGCGGCGTTCCCTTCCCGCTTGCGACTTTCTTGCGGGATGCTGGTTGCCTACCTTCAATGCCGAAATTTGAATTCCTCTTTGGTCCTTCCTACGAATTTGTTACTCCCTGCGAGTCTTTTGCTCTCTTATCTGGCGCCTCATATCGATTTTTGCCTCTGATCTTGGCGTCATTTACGTTTGAACACTGAACAAGCATTTCCATTCTGGAGCGCAAAGATCCAATTCCAGGTCGCAATGGACTTATTTTACAGCATGCATGCATTCTCTTTGTATTTGGGTTGGTTTCATTTTTCAACTACGCTGGTTTTATGGAATGTTACATGAATGCAGGTTTTTAGTTTAAAAGGGAAGACAAACTTAGAGTTATCAGCTCAAATCGTTGGCTGGCCAGGGACGGCGCCGGGGATCTCTTCCACTCATGCCGGATTAGGTAAGGACACTACAGAAGAAGAAGAAAGGACGAAAATACAAAGTTCATGCTGCTGCAGGTTTTTCTTATGATTCAGATAACCCATTTATTTCTTTATGATTCAGATATCCCATTTTCTTTCCTTCATTGGCATCATCATTTTATAGTGATATTTACAGAATGTTCTTTTATTGTTAACAGAATTCTGCAAATTGCAGATTGCAGTTATGTGTTTACGTGGTTGTCATGCTTTGCAGGTCGTGGAGATCACGCAACAAGTTATTTTGCCTGAAGGCAAGGCCTTGCTCAATGCTTATCAGTGAAATTTATATTGGGTAAAAGCACGTTAGGGTGATAAAATATTGGGTCATTTTAATACATATACATTTTTAGAAATGTATAATAATTACCGTGAATTTTGGTTTTTTTTTTCGACCGAAAATAGACAATCGAAAATTCCCTCCAATTCTTTCTTCCCCGTTCTTGTTTCTTTGTCCTTTGAACTCTCTACTTTTACCCTGCGATCCGGCACCTCGATCTCTTGCAAGCGACTAAAGCACGCTCTTCCGAAGTCGCTTGGCCATTCTCAACAAATCAAAGGTACAATCGTCTTCTTCCCTAGTTTTTTTCTTTCTGCTTTTAATTTATTACTTTAGGTTTTTGTTTACATGTGCAAGCTCAGATTGTTGCACCTTTAGGACAATTAAAAGATATTTCTTGTTGCATTGCAGGTATAGACAATGGCAAAGACACCAAAGAAGAGTGCTGCCCCTGCATCAGTCCGAAAATCTCCCAGGGCTTCCAAAGCAGGGACACATTTGAAGTCTGGAAGTCCTGGTTGCAGCAAGGAGAACCGAAATGAGGACACAGTATTTTCTGCAAGGGATCTGGAATATGAAATTCAAGGAAAAATTTGCAGAGTACAACTCTTTAGTGACAGAAGTTTGGGGATCTAAGGAACCTACCAGGTACGGGTACAAGGATGGTGGTGAAGTTGGAAGACCAAGGCAGAATTTTTTAAGTGGTATGAGTTTGCATTCGGTAGGAAAGATGTAGTAATCACTATGTTCCCCAGATTTTGCTAGAGCATTTGCCTTACACTTAAAAGGTGAATCAGTTGATTGGGATGATGTTAAAAAACAGCCACGACTAAAAGCAAGGTCAAAGAACAGAGGTTTTGATGAAGTTGTAATGATCAAGTCCAAAGAATGCCAAGGGCCACAAGTCCTATGATACTTTCTACAAAAAAAGAGGATCTGGGCCGGTTTGAATGTATTTCTTGAGAGCAGATCCTCTTTGAAGGAAAGCATATGTAAGGAGATGCAGAATTTACAGGAGACGAGGCTGCAGCCTATAACGAGACTTTGAAGCATAGGGAAGGGGAAAGGGTTATATATTCTAAGCTAGTCCATGAGGCCGAGACTAATTACTTGAATCGATGTCGAGTTGCGGGCATTTCAACAGCAGATGGATGGAAGTGACGGTAGTGCTATGAAGTTTGAGCACATAAAATGGAAGGTGGAGGATGCAAATTCTTGAGAAGAGCAAGCTGGGGCGGGATCTAGCCGAGCTTAGCAAGGAAGTGGAAGCAAAAGCATCCGAGTTGAGGCAGCTAGATTCGAACTCAATTTAAGGTCTTCAAAAAGAGGGCAATTGAGGAGGGGACACAAAGATTTTGGAGTTGAGGGAGTTCTTAGATCACTCCTCTGGTCCTTAGCTTGCAGCCTCCTCCTCTTTCTTTGGTTTCGATTCTTGAGAGCGACCAAATGCTGATTTTCAGTCTGCACAAATTACGGCGGTGTTTTGGTTCCTCCCCTGGTATTGGCATCTTGCGGCACATCCTTACGCCTATTATGTATCTCCTATCTTGCTAGCACAAGGAACAAACACTTGGGTACCAGCCGCACATGGGATGTGAATCTACCTCGTGCATTGGGGCTGATTGGAAAAGGTAAGCATGCATAATCGATTTCTTTCATGTCTTTCTTTATTAGTTCAGGTGTAAGATTGGTAGATGGATATTAGTTAGAAGTTGTGCATTGGTTGTGCATTAATTGTTCTGTAGTATGTTAATTACATTTGGGTTTTAAAATGTAGGCTGAAGTGAAGATTTGTATGGTTGGATCGTTTTGCTTTTCTAGGCTGGTGTAAATATCATGTTAGTACATGCATATTATTAATGTGCATGATGTACAGTGTTGCCAGATATTATTGAGGAGTTACTTTTATGTACTAAGAAAATAGGATAAGTAGGTAATCTTTGTGTGTACATTTGTATAACATGTGGTCTTCTACTGGGGGACATTTTGATACATGCTGTACTCTATGATACATTTTAATGCAATTACAATTTTCCAGTAAGCTTTTCTACACTTGGCTCCAAATACATATATCTAATATATCTAATACAGCTATATGGAATGCATTTATGAATTCTTTTTTCTAGGAAGCTTTCTACATTTGGATGTGGGTACATAAAACTGTACATAGTTCGCAATCTGAGATATACATGGAGTACATTTGGAATTGGATTGTACATTGCTTTTACGGATTGTACATTTCTTCGAGTCATCTAGTTATTATTGGTAATGCTTTCATTCTTGCAGGTGACATGGGTAGTATAAAGAAGCCAGAGAAAGGTATGTGATATGTGGTTATGGTCTCTTCATATGTATTTCAATTTCACCTCGTATGGAGATGCCGGCAAGAACAGAGTAGATCCTCCTACAAAGACACTTGATTTTTCAAGTTGTGTAGATGATTATTATGGAGGGAAGCATGATAAGTCAACCCCGTCCACATCTAGGTCACCTCTGAACACATTGAACACATTTGTAGCAGAGCATGAGAGAGGAGGAAAAGGAACATCAAGTAAGTAATTAGTTTTAAATGAATTTGCTGGATTTTAGAAGGAAGCAAATTGAGCTCATTTTTTTAATAACAGATACAGTTGTCACAAGCAAAGCTACAATTGTAGCTTCATATGCACAACAAATTGAGCTCCTGAAGCAAAGGGCTGAATGTGGCAACACAGGTGTGTGTCCATATTAGTTTAATTTCTACATTTTCTTGATGTTTATCTTTGCTTTGTTGACAATGAGTTATCTTGTAGTATCTTTGGAAACGGTGGCGAGGAGAACAATGAAGCCGCCTCTCGACACTAAAAAAAAAAAAGATATTATTGTAGAGGTCTTCGACACTCCAAAGAAAAAAGTTGTAGACAAGGTGCAGAAGGTACCAATTCTAAAGCCAATGCCACATCATCAGACCGAACTTGAAATGCTGTTTTCAAGTGGTAAGTCAAAAACTACTTATTGCATTTAGTTATTGCATGTTCATACATTTTATTCCGAAGTAAAACAGAGGAAACTAGTGGATCTATGGCCTTAGTTGGAACTACAATCGAAAAAGATTGAAGAATCATGTAAGACAGGGAACATATACAACCGGTAATTGAAGAAATTTTAGTGGAGAATGTGGCTCTGAGATATGAAGCAGGTGGTTGTGGTGAAGCAAGAGAAGAAGGAATCTGAGGATAGAACAGATACAGATAGTGGTGTGAACGAGAAAGAGTCAAGAAAAAAGAAAAGATACAAAGGTGTCGCGGCCAGCTAAGAGAACTAGAAGCCAGACATCAGTTGAGCAACTGCAAGTGTAATTGGATTAGTAAATATGTGTTTTATGCTAGTTACCATTGATGCTTGGTTTTGTAAAGTGACATGGATAACCTTCGACAATGGTTCCATTCTATCCGTTCCAAGTTGAACCTCTGATTAAGGTCACGAAATATTGTGTGGAGACATTGTTTAAAGATAGGCACATGTCTAACAGACATTTAGACATATTCGAAAGGTATGTGAGCAGCACATTGACATCCAAATAGCGAGATGTCTTCTTTTTCTTCCCTTCAGAAAACTTTTTGACTTATCGGGCAGCATTTAAAAGATTAGCCCTGGATGCTAATAGTATGGGACAGTCAGGCAGAAGTGCAGTTGAGAAAGGGCTACAAGGCATCGTTATTAGTAAATGCCAGTATATTATGGTTCCAGTTCAAGTTGAGGACCCTGCCCATCATGTTTTGGTGATTTTTGTTTTAGAGTTTTGGTGACCTCAATGGCTTCTCCTGCAATTAATGTGTTGAACTCCATGACTGGTATAACAGTGGACAGCAAACTCCTAAATATGTGAGCATTTTCTTACAGTATATGTACCACTGCTGCTTGCTTAAATCTTAGTTGCATGTTCTAATTTGTGTGTGCAGGCTTCATAAGGATGTCATCACATATCTAACCAACTCTAGCTCATGTAGAGTTGAATTATATGTGAAGAATGCAGTGAAGAAGGAAACTATTCCAGAGGTTCCACAACAACCAGATAATGTAAGCTGCGGTCTTTATGTGATGGCCTTTATGCAAGCTTTTGTGGATGCCCAAGTGAATTCTAAAAGCATGGTGAGTTGTTTTTGTTAATGGATACGCGGACTCAGTTATGCCCCCCTGTCCGACATTAACCTCAGCTGTACTTGTGATTATGTATATAACTGTGCAGTATGTCAGCATCCTTATTGCTACTAAGGTTTTTTCCCCGAAAACCCTTCGGGGCGGGGGGTTTTTTAATCCTGGTAGTAATACGCCTGCTGCTCTCTCTCTTTGTACTTGGGTCCCATAGGCCAGTTGGTCTCCGTGGACGATAAAATCATATTCTATTCTATTCTATTCTTATATTTCACATAAATCTTTTGGGATGTTTTATTATAGCGGATCTTAATTCTTGTGTTTGTTGCAGTTTTCATCAACATGGTTCGACAAGGATTTTGCACTTGGCAGAAGAAATGTATTAATAAAAGCCATGATTGAATATAGTTTGAGAAGAAGAGATGAGACAAAACAAGTTGTCACTGGGCAGAAGAGTGGTAGTTAAACTCATTCCAACTTATGGAATTTAAAGCTAATTGACTATTGTACTTTGAAATTTATTTGAATAAGAAATTGTTTGCAACGCTTTAATTTCTATCAAGGGTTAAAAACTAGAATTAGTTTAGACTTTCTGTCTTATCCTTAGGCTTGGTGGGGTTAGATGTATGGCTAACCTAAAGCGCCTGGATTACTTTGAGGGGGCTTATTATATTTGATCTCCAAGGCATTTTGGGTTACTATTGTAAATCAGCACCGGTGACTATAATGGCACTCAAGTGCCAATCCAATTACCGATGGAGTCTTCTTTTTGTCGTCCATTGTCGAAATCATTGTTGTCTTGGTGTTCCAACCATTGGGATTTATTGTTTGGTCGGATCTTCCCTTGGATGTTCGGATGACCATTGTAGACAAGTTGTATGAGCAAGGCATACCAAGATTTAAATTCATTTATGGTGGCAATAGATGTTGGACCCTCTTCTTAGAGGTCAATGATGGGGACAGACATATTTCTTTTCCCTTTGGATATTCCACTCCTCAAGTATCCGAATACGTAAATAGATGTGTTATGATTATCGACCTTCCTTTCAAATGTATCTTCAATGAGGGTTGTTCTTCTTTGCATACCAAGTATGGCATCCTGTGCTAACCGGGTGAAGACAAAGATTTGTGTTGGCTATTTGACTGGTTTGTAGGCTTGAAGAATGCAAATGACTTTACCACTTATGTCCAAGAGCATCAATTTGATACTTCTCATGCATACAATGACACAGTAGTGAAATGCTTAAAATCTCAATATAGTGAAGATATTGATAGTTTATGGAGCTTTTGCAATAGAGGTTGCTTGCTAATTAAGAAGCCTAGCATCACAGTGAAGAGATTCACAATAATAGAAGAATCTAGTGAAGATGATGAAGGTGGGGTACAAGATGAGTGTCTTTGGTACATCGATAGCAAACAAGTCGAGGACACGGGCACATCTTCGTGTATGTATCTAACTTAGGTAATACAATTATGCTTAGATGTTGTATGTTGTAGAGCTTTTGCAATACAGGTTGTATGTACATAACTTAGGTAATACAGTTAAGCTCACATGATATACTAATAATTTTGTATGCATTGTAGGTGTAAGGAATGATCTACAAAACAAATGTCAAATTCTTCAACCAGCTGAAGTAGATCTTCAACCAACTGATATAGAAGAAACAAATCTAAGTTCCCAATATGCTGGCCGGGGGACTAATCCAAGGTCGAATACCATGCTTCCTGAGCTTTGGGAAATGGTTGAGAGAATCGATTGATTCGGATACCGAAGCAATTTGCTAAATCTACTTGCAGTCCAAGGTTTACTACATAATCCTTGGGGGAGACCATCCTTTGCAGAAGTAGTTGATCAGCCAATAGGGTAGACCGGCCTTCCAATAGCCAGAGAATGCCCAACAGCAAGTGCTACTGCTGTAGCACATGTAAATCCTGAAAACCGTTGGAAGAAAGGCGTGCATGATGCAATAGTACTGAGATATTATGTTCCAAATGACATAGTGATTAGGCCTGCTTCTTAAGTTATTAAGTGTGTACACTGTACTATTTGCTTCAGAAATATAATTATGTGTACCTTTTGCACTTGTCTACAATTTGAACTTCAACATGTTCCATGCTATATTTTACAAACCAGGTAGTTCACACAATACAAACCACTGCAAATTCAATTCAATTCAAAAAGTAACACAATACAAAGCACTGCAAATTCAAAGCCTTCACCTAATCCAAGGCATCCACCATTTCGGGAAGACTTCCTAGCAACATCTCATGCACATCATCAGACAATGCAAAAGCTGCACTAGCACCTTTAACCCTGTGATTTATCTTCTTCAAGGGAAATTTAGCTTCAATAACAGACTCTACTGGCACCAATACTTCTCTACCATCCAACAGCTTATATTTGTTATGGCAACTTGGCAATTTCTGATAATAGTAAGCTGATATGACTGTGTCACCTGCATGATGCTCATTCTTGTAATCATCAACGACCGTTTGATCCAATACATGCTTTTCTCTAGTTCAAGCAAGAACATAGTATGGCACATCTTCCTCATTACCAGGAAGAGCAAAAGAAGCAAAATTATCACCAAACTGTATCACATCATGTAACTCCTCTACCTCATTTGCAAACATTGCAGTTTCTTATTCCAATTCTGTACCTTCAGCATGTGCACATGGGACTAGCTTCTTCAATGTCCACTTTCCACAGTGTTGAATAGACTCACATGCACGCCATTCAAAGTTTATGCGAGCCTTCGCAAAAACAAGATAGTGGTCTAACCATCAGTAAGGTTGGGTCCTCCGGACTTATGGAAGATACACAGTGCCAGCTTTGGACACCAGGAAGGGGTTGCACATCAAATGGCTTTGACCTATCAATCTCAGCCTCCTTCACTTCCCAATACACTCTACGAACTTGAGATTTCTTGTTTCTCAAAACAACACAGGCATCATGAGCACCCTTTATTTCAATCCCATGCTCTCTTCTTTGCTCACTGGCCAAGAGTTGCTTGGCCTTGGCAGCCTCTCCATCATGTTCCCCCTTCCCATGCCCTGATCCGAAGAAATTCCATTGTACACGAATGCCATGCTGACAATGGTACCTGCATATGAAGTAGAATGATCTTCTGGATTTGAACCGAAAGCAAAGACAACCATCCGACCACACGAGATAATACCGCATGTGAGATCCTCCATTCTCTTTCAACCCGAAGATGAAGTTGAAATGCATGTTGTACAAAATGTGTGTCATGACTTCTATCATCGAAACATATAAGTGAGCAGTCTTACGCAACTTACCATTTACCTTGAAGAGAGTGATGTGTACAAAAAATAGTGATCGGTCGCATTCCAATGTTGGACCGCACTTCTTTGAAGGGCTGCAATGTGTAATTTTCTGCAAAGTCTACTACCGATATCACGTAATCATCTCTTAGACTCGAATGCTTCTCCTAAATTCCTTGCTCTCGCCAATGAGCCGCAAAGTTGTGATGCACAAACTTTTTCATGTGATCAAACATGGCAGATAGCATGAAAGGAGCATCTGTTTGCTTCTCCACCAATCTTAGTCTTCTAGAAGTGCCCTTCCTTGACTTCTCGTCCATATAACAGTAACCCTGCCATTTAACATCATCTTCATTATTCTGATCAGTCTCTTTTGGACATAAGGGAATCTTTTGCTTACCACATTTTTCACAATCCCCCCTTATGCACTTCAGATTGTGCCACTCTTCCCTTTCCTCTTTTTGGCAAACCATTTCTCTCCAAACAGTGCTAACATTACAAAATGTAAGCTTTTGTGTCTGACAAACCCCATCATGTGTACCAATATGAAACTTCTGCCTCATAGAGTTGAAAGCTTTTCTGAAATTCTCTGCTTGTTCATGCTTGACACAACAGCAAGTGTTTCTCTCCTTCAATTTCCTTATGCAACTTGGTTTCAGGTATTCGAACATTCTAATACCAACAACTGCATCTGGATTCTCCTCCACAAACTGCTCATACAGCTCAGCCTGCACATTGCAAAAGAAAATAGGTAAGTTGGAGAAGACTGTGCATTGAATACCTTACATATCCAGTACATAAGTAAGAAATACTATGTATACCAGTACATATCAGTTGTACATGTAAAAAGATTTTATTGAATCTATACATAATGTATAGTATCAATTTATAGCACATTTAATCCTACATCCTTACACTATGTACATATATATCACATACTATACATGAAATACTTCCAAGAGCAAGTAGATGACCCCATAAACGTCATTTACATGTATAATACATTAAGTAAAACAGACCGAAAAGGCTACATCAAAGCAAGTAAACTAAGATTGGCAAAGAAGTTCACTTCTGGCACATTTAATCTTACATCCTTACACTATGTACATATATATCACATAATATACATGAAATACTTCCAAGAGCAAGTAGATGACCCCATAAACCTCATTTACATGTATAATACAATAAGCAAAACAGACCGAAAAGGCTACATCAAAGCAAGTAAACTAAGATTAGTAGAGGAGTTCACATATGTGCATGAAAATGTACATGAAAACAACAAAGAAACTGAAATGTAATAGTTTCTTTGACAAAAGCTTTAATACCTGAGGAATGTCAAGATACTGGATTGCCTCGCTTCTTTTTTTCCTCATATCCCTGTACTTTGGTGAAACCTTGGTGTTGTTAAGCCAGAAGTGGATGACTTTTAGCTTGGTTTCTTCATCCAAACGATCAGATCTAGCCTTCCTGCCTGCTAATGCCCAAATGTTTGAACCAGCAATTGCCATTCTCTTTCTTCTGCTAGCAGCATATGAAAGATTTCCGAGATGGCATTTGAGCATCTTGCAAGCAATTCCCTTTTGCTTCAAATCACCATTTTTCCCCACAACCATTGATAAAACTGAGTGCTTGGCAGCCAATTTATCACCACTATTAGAGCATTTTACCTCTTCCAATCCATCTTTAAGGTTTTCTAAAATTGCATGCTTGACCACTGCTTGTGAAGGCAACCCAATCACAGGTTCAAAAAGCTCCAATAGCCTGTGATCTTGCAAGAATCTAGAAGCAAATAAGTACCTTTGATTAGGAGCCAGAGATTCAGCTTCTTTTCTCATAACAGTAACAACATTTTGCACACTGGTCCTTATTTTTTTGGTAACATACCTTGAGGATGTACTACCCTTTTCAATTTCGCTATCATGCTCTGCCATCTTCTTTTTCCCTTTCTCATCTCTCCCACTTTCGAAATTACTGCATGCCACCTGTTGTTTACTCTTCACAATTTTGAATTCACCAGATGCCATCTGATGTTTGCCACATTCGGTTTCAAAATCACCAGATTGCATGTTCTCCTGATCGCCACATTCAGTTTCAAAATCACCAGATTGCATGTTTTCCTGATCGGCACATTCAGTTTCAAAATCACCAGATTGCATGTTTCCTGATCCTGGAAAAAAATTCAAATTGTGTTCTACTTTCTTGGTTCGATCTGGGAAGTTTCTTGGAAGGGAATTTTTCTGGAGGGAATTTTCCTGGAGGAAATTGGAGGGAGGAATTTCCTCCAGGAGTTTTGCATCAACCGCCAGCCTCTACTCGTCATAATTACAAACAAACGGGAATTTTGCCCCTTTTTAAATATATAAGACAAAATTTATACATGAAATAAGTACATTTAAAATTCAGCAACCCGTTCAAAAGTTTACATGAATTGCCCCCTAATGTATGACACCCTAACGTGCTTTTACCCTATTCTCTTTCCTTTTCGTTTTAGCTTCTTTTGCAAACAATGGTTTAAATTGTACGAGCTTTGATTGTATGCTGTCAATATTTCTGCAGCCCTGTATATTGAGTTTTACAATCTTGCTTAAATATCTTTTGTAGATTTGAAAGTGTTAGCAACGAAGCAACAAGGCTCTTCTTCCATGTTCATTTAGCAAACCTTCTACTTAGGTTTTCTGGAGCCCTTGCCTTGCTATCTGTTACCTTGCTTATGCAGTCCAAGAGCATGAAAAAAACTCTAATAATACATATCTTATTGGTAAAAGTCAAGAAAAGATCTGCCTATTCTTTCAAATATATTGTAAGTTTTACTCCATGTCTTTTGCTGCAATGAGTTGTTTTTCATGTGTAGAGCAGGGGCTTCAATCTATTTGACTTCTAAAGTCCGTTACCTATTCTTGCATGGCATAGGTCTGCTAATGATTCCCTTCTTTCAATGCATGCATATGTTCTTATGCAGATGGTATATTCTCTTTCTTGGATTAAACATAGTTTTACTGTTTTCTTCTGTTGCAGATGATGGCTCTCAAACATGCAGCGGGATAGCAACCTAATTCTTTCTGGCCTTTGATTTGAGTTCTTCAGCTTTTCCAGCATGGATTCTTATTATCGATGATCTGGGGTGGCATGGGCAAGGTTCAACCTTCTGCACCTCTTTCTTTCCTCCCTCTTTGTTTATAGAATTATATATCTTGAAGTTTTTTTCTTGCAGGAATCTTTGGCTGCATTACCATTCTTTTGAAACAGTTTGAGCAAAGAACATCCTTCTTTGCTACCCCAATCTAATGATGGGCAATCTACTATTTGCCAGAATCTAATCAGCAAAGGTAATAATTCATCTTTTCTCATTTGCATTATTAATACATTATGTTTTTTAGTGTGCATTGTTTGATATTGAAGGTTTAACAAACATTTGATCATTATATGACTCGGTCATTCACCAAAATACCTGCTCCTAAGAATTCAATCTCTGCAAATTACCTAGAGTCTTTGGAGTCAGGGTTGTTGGATGAATGCGCTATAAAAATGGATTCATTGTTTTTGTTATCATGCCCAGTGCAGATATGTCTAAACATATCTAAGCATTGTAATGACTTGGGTACCAACAAGAACTTTCCTTATCTCTAAGTCTCAGCTTGGACCTTATTCAGGTATGCCTTAAAGATATGCATGTTTTATGTTATCTTCTTTTTTATTTTGGGATGGTGTTGCTTTAGATTGTTAATTCAACAGTTGTGAACAGGAGTTACATTTGGAATTGGCAATGCAATTGCCCATTGTGCAATTGACGGCATCATAGGAGCTAGACTGGTGCAACACGAGAGTCCCAATCAACCATTCGTTTGCCAGCACTCACAATTTTGGGGCTGCTGATTCTTGCGGTGAAGGCATTTGAAGATGTAAGTCGTTGGAATAAATCTTGCTTTGAAATTCTATCACTGGTTGCTTATTCTTAGAGTATCAAAATAAGATGCAATTTGCAATGCATTTATGCAAGTGGGAATGACATCAGCAAATGTCAATTCTATATGGATATGCTTGCTGGATGTAGGAGCAATGTTCAACAACTTCTGTTATGAGTTTCATTCTCATTTGCTATTCCAGTTTCCTAATGTTTTCAGGGTATAATTGTATTGTGTTCTCTAGAAACCTATAGGGCTTATAGTGCAAGTGAAAATTTCTTTGCTGCTCCTCCTGGTTGTTTGTGGCCTGCTGCTAATATTTAATATGAAAGTACACAATGTTCCAGTTGCATTTAGTTATGCTGATTTAGCTATGACTATTCTAGGAAAATTAACTATCTAATGTGTAATTAAGTGGGCAAATTAGGTTGGGATGCATGGGCATTCTGGGCTAATAATAGTTTGTTGGCATTTATGCAGCATTGCATTAAAGGATGGGCTCATGCAACAAGAAGCAAATGTGAAGCCTCATTATTCCCGATTTTGTAAAACAGAATTGTGACCTCTAGCCCAGAGTCATGCAATTTTCTATGAAGGATCATGTGCATCAAAAAATTGCACAAGGATTCTAGCGTTGGGCTTAATGCAACAAGCAGTAAAATCCAAGCTTCATTATTCCTGACTATTATGTAAATGAAAATGTAACCTCTAGCCCAGACTAATGCAATTTTCCATGAAGGATTATGTGCATCAAAAATCTGCACAAAAAAATGCTACATCAGTGCTTAACAAATTGGATTTTAGCGTGGTGCTTTCTGTTTGGAAAATGGAAATTTTTGGATGGCTTTGGGCATGTTATGTTCAAGTTCTATGTTGTTTCTTTGAAAGTAGCAACTATGAGCTTTGTAATCATGGTTTTTTGTAATTACTCATCGAGGGTTTAGGAAAGTTCTTTTTTGTTTGTTTAGAATAGAATAGAATAGAATAGTTTTTTTAATGTCCACGGAGACCAATAGGTCATGGGACCCATACAATGGGCTAGTACAATCATTACTACTAGGATTAAAAAACCCCTGCCTCGAAAGGTTTTCAAGGGAAAAACCTTTGCAGTAATGATGATACTAGACAAACAGAGATAATGACTACTGAGGGCTCAGTAATTGCAGACGTTTATCTAGAACCTCAAGTATGTATAATGCCAAGTCATGCACAGATGGTGCTCTGAGAAGTTGTGGAAGCGTGGAATGGAATGCTAAGGTCAAAAAATGATTCCGGACTATCTCAAAAGCAGGGCAACTTAGAAGAGTATGGCTTTCATCTTCAATAACCTGTAACTGGCAACAGGCACATAGTCTCGCTTCTCGCGGCAATTGCGGCCGCTCCCATCTACATGTCTCAATCCGTAGCCTGTGGGACCCCGTGCGAATTGATGCAATAGCTACAAGCTTGTTCCTAGACAATGAAGCAAGCAAATAAGCTTGGGGCCCTGGTGTCAAGGTGGGATTTATGTGCGCATGATAATGACCAGTTTTCACTTGGGTCAAAGTAACTGCGTCCCATATCTTTTGAGAAAAACGACCATTGAGATATTGTTGCAAAAGCTCAGGATCAGAACTGGCACGCATCAGGCAGTGCTTTGGTTGCACAGCCCAACGGGCAAACCATGTAGTGCAATGCTCTTTCCAACATCGTTTTAAACGCTGAGGAGATTCAGCCATGGCAAGTGCAAGAACAGGATACCTAACATCATCCATATGGTGCACCTTGCAGATATAGTGGAGATGGCGCTTCATGGCGTAATGTTGAAGAGGCCAAAACCCGTCTCTTGTAAAAGAATAGCATAGGGCACCGTTGTTTTAACTCCCAGGGCTGTAAGTGAGAAAGGACTTTTGCACCCGCGCCCAAGCTCTCCCAAGCACTAGCACTAATGGCGCAGACCCCCACACTTGAGAACCATACAAAAAACAGGCTCTCTACCAAAGCCCGAAACAAGTGGGCTTTCCGTGGCCAATCATGAATTTCTGCGTGAAAACAATTGTTTTGCATTGCATAGAGTGCTCTCCATCCAAAGCAGCCACCCGCTTGGTAATACATCGTTCCCAAAGTGTGTTCTTACGCAATTCTACACCAAGATACTTGTAGCTATCTACAACTTCAACTTCGGCGGCTATCATAGTGCATAGGGGAACATTGTGACGAGAAGATTGAACTACCAAAAGCTTGGTCTTTGGAGATTAACACGCAAACCTGTGTTCTCACAAAACCGTGGCGAGCATGTAAATGTTGTTGCATACTAGCAGCGGTATGTGCCAGAAGTGAAACATCATCAGCATACATAAGTTGCCTAATGATATAATGTGCCAAATGTGGACCTCCGCCGCCATGATTATCAAGCCATTCTTCCAATTGATCAATGTACAAGCCAAAGAGTGTAGGAGATAAAGGGCAACCCTGACGAACTCCAATATTGCTAGTGATTTGAGTACCTGATGCTGGAAATTTAGCAAAAACCCTTTCATAGAGCCGATAAACTGCATTTTGAAGATCTTGTGGAACCCCAAGTGCCTGCAAGCGCTGCCAAAGGAAGGAAGGAAGGAAGGTGTATTTTTACGTCGTGAAGCTCGCGTGGTACTGTATCAAAAGCAGAAGTAAAATCCACAAAGCATATATAGAGGTCTTGTTTCAGACTTCAACTATGTTCAATAAGCATGCGCAATGTGAAAACATGGTCTATTGTAGAATGGCATGGACGAAAGCCTGCCTGTCCTACAGCACGTACACTAGTATGTTCTGCCCATGATGTCAACTGCTTCTTAGTAAGACTGGCTAAGAGCTTTGAAAATATGGAACTTACCATGATCATGCGATAATTAGAAGGGTCATGCTTAGAAGTAGCAATGCTGAGCTTTTAATCATGGGTTTCTGTTATTATTCATGAGGTGACAATAATTAATCGTATATAGATTGACAAAGCAAATCTTAATGCAAATATTTGCTTGACCTGCCTTTCTCCTCTTGAAAAGTCCTTGGCCCATCCCCATCCTTTGTGGACAATCATCTGTATATGGATTTTTATTATATTGAGGAAAACTATCTCCTTTAGGATCACATTAAATAATTATGCATATACATAGACATGTGAAAAGTCATACGTTAATGCATAGGGTTTACAGTTTTAGGGTCTAAAGTTTAGAGTTGGTTCAAGGATTTATCACATTATGAATGGAGCATGCAATGCTATTGACCATATCATCACACAAATTTAGGTTAGGGTTTGGGATGTGTGTGTAGATAGCATAACGTCATCACTATGGAGACAATTTCAATGGTGGGTTTTATGGTAGGACCCTTACTCGAGGTAAGTAGTTGGCGAGCCCCCTAGGAAGAGCTTTCACATCCTAGTCGTGGTTGGTAGGAACCACATGGCGCAATCACAGGCATACAAGTCAAACGTGCTGACATGTTTGGTCGTTTGGCGTATGTCATAAGGTACTTTTTAATTTAAGCTAGGCTTGAATAGGTGAAATGTTCCTCCACCCTAATATTAAACTAAAACAAATGAATAAGTAGAATGAGAATGCTAATAGGATCTATCACACCTTATAAATGCAATTTTATTGACCAGGCATTAGACTTGCAATCTCCTACAAAACCCTAAAACCTTAACTGGATGGACTCCATTACATCTATGCATTCTATTTCACTCCATGTTGTCAATAGTTCGTACCTATCTCCGGCTAATGCCTGACACTTCATTACATCTATAAACATGAATACATTTAGTGCTTTTAGCTCCACCTACAAACCCTGTTACGTCTACTCATTTTACACGTCCACGACTAATGCCCGGCATCGCCGGGCACACGTTTCTAGTAAATATTGAAAAAGATGATGAAAACATGTTGTTTATAAAGAGGTTCTCTTGATCTTTGACCAGAGAGATGATTCACTTTTGAAAGTGCTATGTACTTAAGTTAAAAAATATATCTAGATTTCTTACTTCTGGAAGTACTTTGTAATATTTTGAGTGTATAATATGAAGTAAAACACGTTCTTCAAAAAAAAAAATATCTAGATTTCTTTTTCTTATATCTTCTTCCATTCTGTAAGTCATTTTTTATTCGCATTGTACTTTATGGTTGTCTTCAAAAAATGGTTGTTTTAAATTGCAACCTATTAGTTTAGATAACTTTGACAATACAAAACTCCAAAACATGCCAGAATTTTAGCTTTTTAAAAAGGAATCTGCAATTGCACTACAGGTCATTAGTGCATTTGCTAGGTCACCTTGTTATTCGTGAGGATGTGGCATAGAGCAGCACAGAAACTGGCTTGCTTGTGAACAGAAGGATCTAGAGAAGTGGCTACCTTTGTCAACATTTGGTGGATGCATATGCCCATTCTGAGATTGAGCTCGACTAGAGCTAGGTTAAGTGTTTGCAAAGTGTCTCCCGGTCGTGAGATGGCATCAAAGTCCCTAGAGAGGACGGTTCCCAGTCAAGTGGAATGACTGATTCTCTAGATATGCGCGGAGGGTGTTCAAAGTACTGGCATATTGTAAAAATAACTATGTATAGCCAATACTATAATCTTTGTATAAATGGATTTGAGCATATTGAAGAGCCTCGGGAGCCTAGAGTGCAAGCTGTGAATGAAGCCTTGACATATATTCTTTCTGAAGCGTGAAAGTGGAAGCCGGATCAGGGAGATATTATTTGTTATCCTTCTGGAGTAAGAAGACAACAGAGTCATTGCCCGTGAATGCTTCAGGGTGGCCTTCAAAAAATTTTCCTTGAGAGTAAGCAAGATAAAAGTCATGGAGTACATAAGCCATAGGTTGAACAGTGGAAAAATAAAGAACTAGAGATCTTTAGACTTGAACCTGAGGGCACTTCATAGTAGTATGGCCCCATTCCCTATAGTGACAGCATTGGGCTTTAGCAGGATCAAAAGGTTGCCGTGAAGATTGGCCACGCTTCCATGGCATTTGCAGAGGTGTTGTTTGTACCTGGAAGACCATTTTCTGATGGAAGGTCGTGGGGTTAGCACGCATACATTCTTCTGTGGTGTGATTGTATATATTGCACCTTTTGCAATGAGGGGGGTCCATTAGTAAATTACAGTCGTTAACAAGATGGCCCTGATACTTACAAAGATGGCACCAGATTGGATTGCAGTGTTAGGGCTAAGGAGTCACAGAGTTGTGAGTGACAGTTACGACATGCATGAAGGAAAGGTTCATTACTGGAACGCCTCTAGAAGATACATTCATTGACATAATGATTTACTAATTCAATAGCTTGAGTTAAGGACTTAGGTCGCAAATACTCGGTCATAAATCGAATTGCAGGATGCAGGCCATGGAGAAATCATATTAAGATTTGACTTTGCATGGGATATTCTTTGAATTTGCCCACAAGAATCAACAGACAGTCATCAAAATCTCGAGCAGATTTTGTAGCATGTTGTTGAAGTTCATTGAGTTGTTTCAAAAATTGTTAATCATCATCTAGAGACCTATAGTAAGCAAGGAAAGCTGCTTTCATGTCTGTCCAACTTTGCTTCTAGTGGCTTTTATTTTCCATGAGCTATTGGTGAGGTGCTCCACGCAGTGTGGTGGAGAAAATGTGAAACTTGATTTGTCGTTGAGAGTGACCATTGAGAACTGTAAGTGCTTCAAACTCTTCCATGTGGGCTTGTGCACTTTTGTCCATAATGTGCTTGCCTTTAGTGTTGCCAAAGATTGCATACTGAAGATTTAAGCCTAAAGCAAAAACAGGGGATATTGCAGGAGGAGAAACATACTGAGGTGGTGGCATGGGAACTTGAGAGTGCTAGATTGCATGAGAAGTTGAGGGGCCTCCCATGCCCCGGGGATACTTATACAAAGGGGTATGCCATGTGCGTGCAGAGGGTGGCCAAAAACAGCCCTGTATATGTTTTTTCGAAAGGAAAAATTGACCCATTCCATACAAAATTTACCCCAAGTCATGGCAAAGAACACCCCTAACTCATACATATACATGTGAAAATGGGTCGTAAAAACCCCTCTACGAGACATTCAGGCACATTGTATGGCATCCACAATGAACCCCCCTTGCTCCCATGACTACAATGGGGGGCATCGTTAAGAGCCCGAGAGGTGTCGTGGTGGTAGCGATCTTGCTGTCAGGAATTGATGGAACATGTCAGTCCTCAGTATCAAGCCGGAGGTCACCAATATTGTAAACGTTGGCTGGTGGTTGAAAAGATGATGATGAGGGAAACTCATTGGCATAGGTGGGACCAAAAGAGACTTGAGAATAAGCCATATTTTTAAACTCCAGAAAATACATGTTCATATTCTAACCATTCCCACGCTTGTACCCTCTCAACAAAATTCACTACAACACAGCGGAGTTTGATGAACGGGGGATTGTCGAGGTGAATGTGGTTGAGAACAATTTCTACAATGCGTAGGCGACCCTGGACGTGAAGAGGTCCGAGGGGTTGGTGGGGCCAAATGGGCACGGGAACGTGTCTGACCATCTTCGATATCTCCATAGTAAGAGTTGCGAACATCATCGTAGCACTGTTGTAAGGCCAGTCGAGCAGGAGTCTGGAGGAGCTCTTCTTGAGCAAAAGTCTGGAAAGATATATGAGAAAAAAGAACTAGGACCCGGCAATCGGCGACAGTATTTGGGGGTCCGGCTTTGGGAGAGCTCGAAGGACGATCCTCCGTGAGAACCTTGGTGTCCACAAACAACTCCTCTACAGGAAAAAATGTCACGCGGGCTTTTGCAATAGCGAGAGAAACATAAAACTAAGGATAGAAAGATTGAAATGGACTACGATTGAGAATGAGTGAAAATCTTGAATGACCACTGAGAATACATGAAATATCTCGAATGGAGGTGAGACAACCAAAATATGCAAAGACTTATCTAAACTTCTAAGTCTAAACTTTTGATATATATAGAGTACAATGGCCTCCGACCCAAAAATAGTAAAAGGATAGTCGTTTCAGAGTCTTGAGTTACTTAGTCCCCAAAATCTCTACTGACCGTGCGGGTGCACTACCATGATCTCTGGAATCATCATCGCCATAATTTATGAAGACTGGCGGGTCGTGGAATTCCTTATATTATAGGCTCCCTTTGTCTCTTCTTCTTAGTTGCCGTGGTCTCGGATCCTTACATAGATGCCTGGCCTTTGCCCTTAGGCTCCTTTGTGTACCTTAGAAATAGTCCTGTGCCTTTGGGCATGGGACTAACATGGACGCAGGTCCCTTGTTTGTTGATTCTCCTAGAACACATGCCGCAGAGCTATCTGGTCGCAAGTTTGTTGTATTGATTTCATCTGCAACCATGTGTCTTTATAGCATAGATGGGCATGTCTAGTATTAGCAAGATATAATTGTTATCTGCTTTAAAATTTGCCATATTGAATTAGTCGAAACACAGCTATTGTATGCGAGGCTAGTAATATTTCATTTGCAGCTAACAAATTTATTAGTAAAGAAGGCTGGAACTTATGTTAAATCCAACTTCACATAATTAAGACTAAAAAAGTGTTCGAGACAGCCTTGGCCGCCGTAATAAATTACTTATGGGTATAATCCTCATGAGACAATATAGGTACATGCCTCCTTCCCATTTATCATATAACATCCACCCACTTTCAAAAAATCTCAATGTGAATATCTCGGATCTGTTGTATGGTTCTAAGCTAAGGCAACCTCTCAAGTGTTTAGAATGTATAATTCTTGAGGGAATTTATAATTTTGGTTTGACCAAGGGAACCATCAAAGTTTAAATATGAAACCTGGCCCCTCCTTGTATTCATGTTACTTTTAGGCTTTGGGTAGCTAAGGCTTGTTTAGAATCATATGTAGGGAAAGAGATATAATACTTAAATTGACAAAGATAATGGGATTGGCAAATTGTATAGCTGAGGCGAAAATCCTAAGCTTTGAAATTCCCCATTAACATAACTAGCAAATTTGTCGTTGTATGCTAGTGTTTATTGCATATACCAAAATCTGAGTTTTACAAGTAAACTCTATTCTCGTTACTCTTGTAGGCATGTACATCTAAGAAGATTTCTTTGCATCTCATCAATTGAATTTTCTGTTTTCCAAAGCCTTGCCAGTGAGAAAGTCAAATAGGCGGCTAGATTATATAAACTTCATAAATCAACTTCAATGATGTTAAGATTAATTTTAATGGTAGTGAAGCAAAGTTTAGAAACACCTGGTCGATGTTGAAAAGCCAATCATTAATTATTCAAATTATTAAGCTTATGTTGCCGGCTCACATGTTGGGCTAAATTGAAAGGCAATATTAATTCCACCTTTTTAGGGAATTCATAATTTTGGTTTGACCTAGGGAACTATCAAAGTTTAAATATGAAACCTCTCCCAAATGGTCCCTCCTCGTATGAATCATGTTAATTTTACGCTTTGGGTAGCTATGGCTTGTTTAAAATCATATGTAGGAAAAGAGATCTCATCCTCAAGTTGACAAAGATAATTGGAGCCAAATTTTATAGTTGAGGAATTTTACTACGCTTCGAAATTCCCTATTAGCATAACTAGCAAATTTGTCGTATTATGCTAGTGTCTATTGAATATGCTAGAATCTGAATTTTACAAGTAAACTCTATTCTCATTACTCTTGTAGGCATGTACGTCTAAACCGAAGATTTCTTTGGAGCTCAATTGAGTTTTTTTTTTTGTTTTTCAAACCCTTGCTAGTGAAGGTCAAGTAGAAGGCTAGATTATATAAACTTCATAAATAAACTTCAATGATGTTAAGGGTAATTTTAATGGTAGTGAAGCAAAGTTTAGAAAGTTTATTAAGTATAAAATAATTAGTAATTATTATAAGAATAAATAGTTAGCTTAGGGACGCCTCACATGTCAGCGGCAAAACTTGCTGGACATCAAGCCGTTCGAGACGCTCAGGTGTGAACTGCTCCAGTAGTTCGGGGAAGAACGGCTCAGATGTCAAACCGGCCGTCTCAGATTTAGTTCATGTGAATGCCTAAAAATTTACATGTGAGGCGCCTCTTAATTGCTAATTTCTAGGCTGGTTCACATGTTGGGTAAGGTTATAACTTGGGAGTGACAACCTCAAAGCTGCATATCTTTACATGGCTACTAAAAATGAAGGGTGGAGTCCTAAATCAATTCGGTCTCTTCAAGTTAGCAAGAGCAGATTGCTGCAGGGATTCATCATTTTTTTCACATCCTCGGCCATTTTCTGCCTCGTCCCTGTCTTGCAACTGCAATAGCAACCGCTGCAACTCAAATCTGAAAGCAACCCAGCATCCCTCAACATCTTTGAGCCACCATCCCTCAACATCTTAGTTGGAATCCTAACCACTTCTGCCAGATTTGAGAGGAGAAGCCTTTTAAGGCTGGCCTACAATTTAAGCCCCCATCCATTTCAGCAGATGTAAAAGTTCGGTTCGTTTTGGGCAAACCCAAAAGCAAGGAAGAAGCAGATCTGGTGGAGCTAGAAAAAATCCGATTTAACATGAGAAAAAATACTTTTACATGATTTGCTTATGAAACATGAGAAAAAATACTTTTACTTGCTTGCAAACCCAGCTAATACTGTGAACCATAAATGGAGACAGCTAGAATGGTTCTCCTTAGTTCGATGCCTCCTTACATAAATATTTAGGATTGTCATAGTAGGTTCTGGGCTCTTCTTGCCAGGAAATAAAACAGGAAGGGCAGGCTTTATGCCAGTTGCATTTTTTTGGGATGAAATTGGATAGCAGCTGAGATGCCAATGAACCTTGGCTTCTGAATAGAAGAGCCACTGAGCCACTGCCCAGATTCTTTGATATTTTCATTGGTGCCTCAGAGTTTTATGAGATTCTAATTATAGATTTTAGGTGCACCTAACTAGTGTTTTAATACTGATAATTACGGTTTTATATGCATCTGGCCAGTATCTTGATATTGGTAATAAGTTGGGCTCCAAATTGCGAACTCTAAGTACCACACCTCAGCAAATTCAAATTAATTTCTAGACAACATCATTGATATACGAGCATTTCAAAGCATTACATTTCAAAGCATTACAGACTTCAAAACTTTTGCATGCAACAGTAAATAACAAAGTGATAGTTCAACCATATGATAGCAAATAGGACAAGCTATAGTGCCAAACATTCAAGCATTAACAACAAGAACAACTAATCAAATATAGGGAAGAGCATCCCATTGAGCTTATGAAACTGAGTATATGGTGGTGTTGATCGTTTTTTATCGTTATAAATAGGATCAACTCCTAAAATTGTTTGCTTTGAAATAATTGCATCAAAGAAGTGTTATTAGACACATATATATTCTTATTTTTTTGCTTTGAAATGTTGGCTTGCAAACCTCTGCTTAGTTCACAAAGAAAAAGCCGAACTGGCAGTATCAGGTTATTTAATGTTGCCATAGAATCTTGCCATAGAATAATTGTGCATTCCAAAACATAGAACTTTCAAAAATAAAAGAACTGGCAGTATCAGGTTAATTAATGTTGCCATAGAATCTTGCCATAGAATATTGTGCATTCCAAAACATAGAACTTTCAAAAATAAAAGTTCCATATAATCTCTGTATAAAAAATTTTCACCTGCCATCTCCTTATGAAAGACAAGAAAGAATAGTTTTACCTGCTTGAAAAAGGAGCTAATATTATGAATCATTGTATCAGAAACTTATGTTAAAAAAAAGGGGTAAAATAACTTATGTTAAAAAAAGGGGTAAAATAACGGCAAAAAGGAACAAATAGACAATGAGGTAGCTAGCTAACTTTACCTAATATGTTGTCTCTTGATGCACCTTTTCTCTTATAATTAAAATAAACGCTTTATTACTTTGTTTCCATTCAACTCTTTCTAAAATCCGAAACTTCATACTCTTAGACAGTAAAAAAAAAAAGGAAATGTGCGCGGCGGCCAAGGCCGCCGCGATAAATTTCTTATAAATTATTAAGCATGAAATAATTAGTAACTAAGTAGCTTAGTTGCTAATTTCTAGACTGGTTCACATGTTGGGTAAGGTTATAACATGGGAGTGACAACCTCAAAGCTGCAAGTCTATAGATGGCTACGCAAAATGAAGGGTGGAGTCCTAAATCAATTCGGTCTCTTCAAGTTAGCAAGAGCAGATTGCTGCAGGGATTCATCATTTTTTTCACATCCTCGGCCATTTTCTGCTTCATCCCTGTTTTGCAACTGCAATGGCAACCGCTGCAACTCAAATCTGAAAGCAGCCCAGCATCCCTCAACATCTTGGAGCCACCATCACTCAAGATCTTGGTTGGAATTCTAACCACTTCTGCCAGATTTGAGAGGAGAAGCCTTTTAAGGCTGGCCTACAGTTTACAGCCCCCAGCCATTTCAGCAGATGTAAAAGTTCGGTACGTTTTGGGCAAACCCAAAAGCAAGGAAGAAGCAGATCTGGTGGAGCTAGAAAAAATCCGATTCAACGACATTATACAGCTTGACTGCAAGGAGAATATGGACGAAGGGAAGAGCTTCACGTATTTTTCAACAATACCCTCACTTGGGCTGAAATATGACTATGTGATGAAGGCAGATGATGATGCATATATTCGTCTGGAGAATCTGGCTCATTCTCTGCTGCTGCACCCCAGAGAAGATCTCTACTATGGTCTTCCACTTCCCAATCATCCCTCTATTGGATTTATGACAGGTGAAGGTTATGTGCTTTCCTGGGATCTGGTTGAATGGATTTCTGTGGACCCAATTCCTCGAAATATGAGCGTTGGAAAGGAGGACCTGCTTCCCAAGCTTTGGTTCAATGAAGGCAATAAAGCAAAGCATCGGACCAACATGAAGCATTTGTTTTATGACCACCCTGCTTATGGTGGAATATTTGCTCATGATTTTATTCCTGAAACAATCCTCATTCATCAGTTGAAGAGCTTGGATCGATGGATGGACGTCCTTTCCTTCTTTGAGCTCAGAGATAGACGAAATTCCTCCACTTCATGAGATCTTTTCAACCCATCTTCTAAGTGTATTGTTAAGAAATATAATCCGTTTCTAAATTATTTTCTGTCAGAAAAATACCTGCTTCATTTATGTGTTTATCGCAGCACGCTTGATTGAAGAAAATGCAATGCCACAATAAGAGCTGTAGAAGAAAGTAGGTTTCTGCTTCAGATCAATTTGTATTGTCTGCAGCTGGAGCTGTCAATAAAACATTTGCAAATGCTTAGTTATGATCCACTAACAAACATCCTCATAAACTCAAATCCATATTATTCACATGCCGATGGTTATGCTCTACTTCTTTACTTGACCGTTTTCAAATGGGTTTACCTTTTAATTCATTTCACTTAAACAGAATATCTTAAGGTCACACGTCGCATGTGAGCCACAGGAAAGGTCATCAGAAATTGCGGTTACTCCATGAACGTAACAAGCAACTGACTAATTAATTGCAATTTCAAACTTAGTCAAAGATTCACTCTTTTTATTTTGATTTTTTTTGTGCAGACAGAAGAAGCGACTCCATCGTGCATATACATGTTAAAGCCCGAATTTAAGGGGATTTTGCGTTTGAACTTGAAGTCTGAGAAAATCCAAACCATTTACGCAACCACAATCTTGCCATTTCTTACAATTTTCCCCACCCAACTTTCCCATCAGGGTCTTCTCATCATCTTCTTTACTAGTTATAGGGCCCAGTGCGGATACATCATGAACCTGCAAATGCCAAAGAAAAAGAAACGGATGTGTACTATTATTGTTGAGTGTTTTGTGGATTATTGTTGAGGATTTTGTTGAAAATGTGGCGAGGCTCTTAAGTTTGTCGAAATAAAACAGTTTATATAACTTCTATTGAACTTGAACTTACAATTTGTCCTTGAAACAAACTTAATATAGAATAAGAAAAAACACCCAGCAAGCATTACTGGTATATATGTATTTGTTGGGAATAAGACAGCATTATGAAACAATGATTTGAATTATGCAATGACTTTCGAATGAGGTTGCATGCTAGCTAAAATATGCCACAATTTTGGTAACTTACAATTAGGGAAAGGATCTTGCTAGATGAATTTGAAATCACGAATTTTTATATTCCCGCATATAGTTTCAAAATGTGGCAGGCATATTTTGTTTTGGTCTATCAAAGAGGTCAAAAGGACCTTTTAGATTCAAGTGACATTTAATATATTGATAAAACGGCTAATGAAATGGCATATAACTATTGCTCAGCTTCCAAGTTGCTTGGTTTCCATCGTCTGAAGCGCTGTAGAAATAGTATTCATTGCAAACAATATTCAATGTAAACAACAATAGAAGTGCGTTTCTATATTAATTTACCTTTAGGAATGTAGCAGTCACGGGTTAAAAAAAAACGGTATCCTTGTTTGTTGAATTATTTGAATATTTGTTTATATATATGATTATCTCTAGAAATAGTGCACAATCATATATCTCTAGAAATAGTGCAAAATTTATCTTAAGGCTAGTTGCGACATAAAGGATCGCGCAACATGAATGTGAATTATAACCAAACAACTCAGTACCATATGTAATACTGTCCACAAAAAAAAAAAAAACTCTAACCCTTAGCCTAATGCGTTAGCATAGGTAGGGATCATGTCCCATTGAAAATTGCACTTAAAACTAAGCCAAGTTAAAATTTCAGTTAAAACATTTCCTTCCTTACCTTGATGTAAATCATGTATCTCAATACACTTTGAAGCATAAATCAAGGTGTATAGAGATACATGACAAGAAGGTTACAAGAAGGTAACCCTTTCAAACCTGGATATAACCATGTATATTTCTTTTAGTTCAAACTGTACAAGCAGGATTCTATGTCAACGTTCCTGTTAGGGACTTCCACAACTGGTTGAGATCAATATTCCCACCAGAAAGAACAATCCCAATGTATTTGTGACTTGCCCATGCAGTATTTGACTGAATTGATTCGACAGCCTATTACAGAATGAAACAGAGAATTTATCATCAAGATAATTGTACATTTACGAACAATAGCTTTTATGTATTTATTACATACCATGTCAAATTGCCAAGGGATGCTCTTAAACCATCTGCCACAGTGTTCAGATTCTCATTTTTCACTATATAGTTGCATTTCTTTGACTTCGCAGCATCATCCGCATCCATTGGCTCTGCAACAAGTACTAGGATTTGTGGCTTGATAGCTTTTGCAGCAACTGCAATTCTTGATTTTAGACCACCACCTGCATTGAAGGGAACTGATTCACATGATGTTTTTACACAACAAATTCTATATCAACAAATCCTCTCACCACTAATTGGCACAATGAGGACATCAAACATTGGAATTTCCTCCAAGAACTCCATGCCAATTGTCCCTTGACCACTGCAGAAAGTGTGATATAACCAGTATAATATGTCAAAGATAAGAATTAATTAAGTCACATGTTTTATATGGTCATTATTATTCGTCCACATGCCATTTCGTTTTAACATTGTAGGCCATAAGGAAGGAAGAAGGAAGGAAGGAAGGAAGAAATTTTTAACGTAAGGGGGAATGTTCACAATGAATATCATTTCAAAGATTTCAGCTCCCAACATATCAAAATAATCATCTAAGCAACGGCTACATAAATGTCTTCTATCAGGCAACATGTGAATCTTGGCCTCAACCCTTAGTCTAATGCGTTAGCATAGGTAGGGATTATGTCCCATTGAAAAATGCACTTAAAAATAAGCCAAGTTAAAATTTTAGTTAAAGCATTTCCTTCCCTACCTTGATGTAAATCATGTATCTCTATACACTTTGAAGGATAAATCAAGGTAACTGAAGCTTTAGATGATCTTATATTTAGAAACATTACCAACCTGTACTCCATGAGACCTAGTTCTATAGGGGATGTCAGCATTTGGTGGATTTGGAATAGATCTAGTTCTATAGGGGATGTCATCATTTGGTGGGCTTAGATCATTTGGTGGGCTTAGATAAATAAGAACATCAAAATAGGAAGCGATCTTGTACACTTCTCCATTCTAAGGTTTTTTACAAAAAATTCGTATGAAAATGGACATTAATCTCAACCATCTAACTTCGAGCAAATAAAATCCTGACCCTCCAAACTTTTAGGGCGTGATCCTAAAACATTTTTATAATATAAGAATAAGAATATAAGAAGATAACTACAAAAGTTGCAAGACTGCTATATCTCAAGAAATAAATTATTGCATTTGAATAAATTTTTCAAAGGTCAAACCATGTGTTGATTTCTTGAACATTTATAACCAGCATAGCATAGAAGAAGGTAACCATAGACGTGCCATACTTCTTCGAATCAATAACAGAATCCCTCCATGTCATAAGAAGAAAACAAAAACATTTTCAAAGAGATTTTTTTCTAGTTACCTAATTTAGTTGAACATCCTTCTCGCTTCTTCTTGGCAACCTCTTTAAGTACCTATAAGCACGTTTGGAATCAAGGAATTTATCCATTCCCACCTCCATACTATTGTCCACTGTCATATGCCACTTTTCAAATGGTACATATTAATAGCTTCGGGAACCACCAGAGCACTACTTGTGAAGCAAGATAACAAGGACGAATAAAGACATCAGAGACTGTCTAACTAGAGCCCCAATGAATCATTTTTTCAACAGACTTGTCTGCTTTGAATTTTTTAGCCAGTTAAAGAGCACTTTTTATCCAACTTTTGTTGTAGGTTAGGTACCAACTCTAGCAATACTTATAATTCATGTCCTAACCATGACGCTCCAACGTCTTTACATAAATCCTTTCCTTTACGTTACAAACATACCCAGCCAGCTAGTGTCCACAAATACAGGCAGTATGAATTACTTATAATGTTATACAAAGTCCACATGGCGAACAGTAATTACCATCACTGATATGATTTATAATCTTGCTTGATATCATAGTGGAACAAGCCTTTCCAGCTTAGCAAAGGCTAACTGCACCCTCGTTCATTTTCTGCCTCATTTCCCTCTTGCAATAGAAGTTTCCATAGAAATTGCTATTTAATCTGAACCCAAACCACCATCTCTCAAGCTGTTCAGCCAGATTTAAGAGAAGCAGCCATCAAGGTCTTAGAGTTAGGCAGGAGTGCATCTAGGATACAGGCAGCCTCTAAAAGAAAGTGCAGCCCTTAGTTAGGCAGGAGTGCATCTAAATACACTGTAACGTAGGGATATGAAGGGGCACTTTTGGCTTGGCTTAACAATTCACGGAAATCAAATGACTTGTTATCATATCCAAAAGATGGCTTCTTTTAATATTAGTAGAATTATGCAGGCATCCCTACCTGTCTTCATTTTGCTAGAGTTGAAGCCATCCTTTGAAACCTAGATATAACCATGTATATCTCTTTTAGTTCAAACTGTACAAGCAGGATTCTATGTCAACGTTCCTGTTAGGGACTTCCACAACTGGTTGAGATCAATATTCCCACCAGAAAGAACAATCCCAATGTATTTGTGACTTGCCCATGCAGTATTTGACTGAAATTCATTCGACAACACTGCTGCTATACCAATGGCTCCACTAGGCTCCACCACTATCTTCAGTATCTCATAGCACAGTTTCATGGCCTGAATGATTGCATGGTCATCCACAACAATGATATCATCAACAAAGTCCCTCACAATAGGCCTATTACAGAATGAAACAGAGAATTTATCATCAGGATAATTGGTGTACATTTACGAACAATTGATTTTATGTATTTATTACATACCATGTCAAATTGCCAAGGGATGCTCTTAAACCATCTGCCAGAGTGTTCAGATTCTCATTTTTCACTATGTAGTTGCATTTCTTTGACTTCGCAGCATCATCCGCACCCAGTGGCTCGGCAGCGAGTACTGGGCATAAAATTGATACTGGGTAGCAGAAATCACCGTCCGGACGTCGCTTAAAGTGCTTAAACGCAGCGATTTTTCAGCACATAATAAGCATTTAACGTGCGGTGCAAGCACCTGATGAAATATTTTTTGGTTGATTCACAATAATTCTTCACGAAAGTGACTCAAATTTGATCTCCTAATACGTTTTTGCATCTCCAATCTAATTGTGACGTCCCCTACTCGTATACGGTGCCCTCACCGTACACAAACAGGAGTTCATCCCCCATACCAGCTCCATGCTAATACAGGGCCCTCCACATGACACTGCAACCGTGACGGGTTCCAGTGGGAAGAGTGGAAGGGTCATTGCACCCCGTCTCCCTCAGGGCCTACCTAGCTGCGGAAGCGTAAACATACATGTCAGTAGCACATACATCAACATCATATGACCATCACGAAGGATGGTCCTCCACATATCTGCATAGACAAAGATCAGCACATCACATAGGGAATCCTACCCAAGGCTCAGACTCAAGGGGATGACCGACGGCTTGGGGTCTCAGAGTTCATTGCGCATGTAATTCATGGCAATGGATTTGGCTGGCATATGAACATGGCTTAGGGTTGTCCACTCCATCCGCCCCTCCCCGTGCACACTTTGCGAGTAGGCTGAAAAGTGTTGGGACTCGATCAGAGCCTCACGGATGCATAGCCAAAAGGGCTATTCCCGGGTTCCATCTCCCGCCCGATGGGGCGGTAGGGATCACTCCCTCCAGAGGTCTACATGCTGACTCAAGGTGACTAGAGGGCCACTGCCCGTATTCGACTGAACCCACTGGAAAGTGTGCACCACTTCACGGGTGTCGAGCCCATGCCTTACCCGCACTCAGTGGTAAGCCATTAGACCTAGTCACAATGATCCCTGGTAGCACTAACACACCATAGGGATCGTTCAAGAGTCAGAACACGAACCTCCTTCTAAGCCAGTCTGGCCCCTTCACCCACAACCAGGTGTGGTTCTTGTGCACAGGCCGAATCTACAGTGTGCTAGAGAGGCTACTCTAGGAGCATCAACTACAAAGCTTTAGGTCTCTACCCCCCTTCCCAATACAAGGAGTTCATAGAGATACATCATCCATATACTTCACAGAGAACTAAAGAACTAGATCTAATCTACAACATAGAGTTAGGTTCTTTAGTTAGGATCTGCTATCTAGAGATCTAGAGGGCTGTTATGGCCAATCTAATAGGCTAAACCTACTGATTCAATGACTAAAATAGGGTTTAGACTATCTAATTGGCCAAATACCTGATCCTTGAGAGGCTCCTCCTGACCTGAGCTCGACCATCCTGCTGAGACGCTCGAATTAAGGGGAACTAAGGATGCAATTCTCCCAGGCAGAGTCTGGGAGGCGGTTTTGGCTGTTGAGGCAGCCAAAACAGAGTTCTAAAGCCCTAAAATCGAAAATTGGGCTAGTTAGGGTTTCCTACCCTATATAGACAAGGGGGTTGGCTAGGGTTTCCAATTATCCCCTTTTGGCATGTGGGATAATTGGAAATGGGCCCACTTGCCTTTAAGGGCTAGGTGGCCAAATGTGCACACATGGAAATGTGTGCCCACATTAATGTGTACATTGGAAAATGTGCACATTAATTGCACCTATGGGTGTGGCCCACTTGGCATGAAGTGTCCACTTGTAAATGTGTGCCCACATTAATGTGTACATTGGGAAATGTGCACATTAATAGTTGCACATATTTCTGGCAAGTTGCCCCCTAGAGCTACTCACCTGGCTACACGCTAGCGTACACGTCAGCTGGAGTGGCGTGTACGCGTGACGAGGCAGTACGGTATACGTCCTGGGGCGTATACTGTGCTGGAACGTCACATTCTCCCCACCTTGAAATGATGCTGTCCGCAGCATCGTGGGTCTCCCCACCTTGGGATCATCGTAACCTGCAATCAACCTGATACATACGATTACTACTATAATTCCTACACATTTATTAAAATTACCTTAAGGTAATATTTTTATGGCATTATCACATCATTATATTATGAAATAACTTATCAATTCACAACATTACTAAACAGATTACTCCAAAATTCACTTAACATTACAATTAAGTTTATCAAAATTTTAAAATTACGTCCGAGGTACTCTTCATTCCTTGCAACACATTCCAACAAAAATTTGTGTTGCAAGTCTTCGTAGCTCGACCTCCTTGCCCTCCGGAGCGCTCTACTGGCCTGCAGGTCGACACTACGTTAGTATCATTTAATTATTAATAAAATTTTGGTTATATGGTGACCACCCCACCTATCTACATGGATGCATGGCTAATCTCCGGCGAGGGAAGAGGGTGAATCTTCCATTATGGTCGGGAGACAAAGCCTATATGCCTATATGCCGCTCATGCCTACACCTCTAGTTGCCCGGCGTGGAGGATATCCTTCTCGTGGGGGCCGAAGGATAGATTCCTCCTATCAAAGCATATATGGGGCTAAAGGTGCTTTCCCTATCAATGCATTCCTTCATGACCTCCTTTCTCGAGGCCGTCTACTTCGGGTGGGACAGTAGACTTTCTAATCTACCTTCCACTCGCCCAAAACGCGGTCATGCCTACATTGACATTACACCACGCCCTAGAGATCACCGTGAGTGGTCCCATCATCGGTAACAACGCATGCGACCCATACTAAGCATAGGTTGCATGTGTAGATTAATCTTAACTACACGAATTAACCTACACAAATCGACATGCCCGAGCCGATTTCTTCTGAGATGACCTTGCCGCCCCATTGCTCCATAAACCGTGGGTACCGCTTTACTAAATCTTTCTTAAGTACCCACGTCGCGTCTTCCACCGGTAAGTGTTTCCACTTGACCAAATCTTTGGAGGAATTTCGATCTCCTCGTTTTCTTGAAAGCTTTATCAAGAATCAATTGCGGAACTATTTCCATTTTGCTTCTCGCCATTTCCAACAACGTTGAGAATCCAAGACTTCGTGCGGATTTGGAGTATGCTTCTTCAATGAGACTCACGTGGAAGACCTTATGAATCTTTAGGTGTCCGGCAAGTCTAACTTGTAGGATTGATTACCTACTCTCTCGACTATTCCGAAGGTCCAGCCCACCTTGGAGCAAGCTTCTTGCAATTCCCGATCCCGAAGCCGCACCGCTTCACCTTGATCTTGAGCCAAACATCATCTCCAACTTTGAACTCTCTTCTTTTTCGATGCTTGTCGGCGATGCTCTTTCGACGACTTCTTGCCGCTAGCGTGATAACCTCGAACTTCTTCCACAAGCCGCTGCATATCGGCCAACATCTGGCTGCGAAACTTCCACTTTTGACACGGGGTTGTGCCAAGTATCCGAGTTAGGCAAGCGATAGCCGTAATTGATCATAAACGGCGACATTTGGGATGATTCCCGCTTGGTGCTATTGTATACAAACTCCACCAAGTGAATAAATTCTTCCCACATACTTTGCTTATTCCGGACATAGTTTCGTAGCATGTCCTCTAAAATCTGTTGGTCCGCTCCGTCGGCCATCCGTCTCGAGGATGATATGCCGTGCTCATGGATAGCTTCGCTCGGATTGTCGCGAAAGAGGTCTTGCCAAAAGGCTCATGAACCGGATCCTCGTGGGAGATGATCTCCCTTGGCATGCCATGAAGCACGAAGATCTCTTTGGTGAAGAGCTTTTCTTTGTATCCATGGTCAGTATCGTGGTCCCGCAAGGCACAAAATGTGCCATCTTAGACAACTTGTCGACCACTACCATCAAGGCATCCTTCCCTCTTTTGCTGTCCTTGGGAGTCCCGTGATGAAGTCCATGCCGATTACCTCCCACTTAGCGTTTGGCACCGCTAATGGCTCTAATGCCCCCTGGAATTCGGCTGCTCCGCCTTCGTCTGGCGGGCATAGCCGACATTCCTTGATGTAGCGAGCTATTTGCTTCTTCATTCCTGGCCAATAATAGCTGCTGCAAGACTTTGAAATATGTTTTCATGAATCCCGCATGGCCCGGCTATTGGGTCAAGCAGCGTGTCATGGAGGATCAACTTCCTTACACCGATGATTCGGCACGCACAACTTGTTCTTATGGTATAACAGGTTGCCTTCCTTCTTATAATGCTTGAAGGCCTCCCGCTCTTTATCCGTTCTAGCCTCCTTAGAAAGGCTTGCCCATACTTCCCCTCGAAATCCACATCCGTTGGCAAGGACTCTTCAATCCTCTTACCAAAGTCATTTGGAGAGCGTCGAAATTGCATTGCAATGTACTCTAGTTGTCGGGGATGCCTTGAAAGCGGCCCCGCTACCACATTGAGCTTCCCCGGCTTGTAGACTATATCAAAGTCGTACTCTTCAAGGAACTCCATCCACCTTTCTCCGCCTCGGGGTTGAGGTGTGGTTGCGTGAATACATATTGGAGGCTCTCGTGGTGAAGTGCGTATCCAACTGGAACTTCCTTCCCAAAAGGTAGTGCCTCCAAATTCTTAATGCCCCGACAACCTTAAAGCAATTCACGATCGTCGTGGGGTAGGTAAGCGTTCGGCGTCGTTCATCTTCACGGAATCATACGCTACCACAGCTCTTCTTGCATAAGCCACCTTTTGTAGCTATCTTACTGCATAGATGTTGCTACAAGCTTATCTTTCTCCCGGTCCGAGGGGTTAAGAGGGGCTGTTGTTAAAGCTTCCTTCAACAATTCAAACCCAGCTTGGGCTTTCTTGTGCCAATGCTGCGCCCAATCTTTCACTTTCTCCGCCCAGCGTCAAGTCACGTTAGCGGGGCTGCTATCTTGGCAAAGTTCTTTCTGAACTTCTGTAGTACCTGCTAGGCCGAGGAAACCGACTTCATGCACATTCTTGGCGTCGACCTTTGAATGGCGGCTTCAATCTTTGCGGGATCCGCCGAGATGCCTTCCTGGCGAGATCACATGACCTAGATACTCCACCTTCTGCATTTGGCGGTGGGCGCCGACAACCCCATGCATGGCTGGTGCCTCTTCAACTTCTCCGGCACTCTTCTCAAGTGTTGTGCGTGCTCTTCAAGGGATCTGCTATACACCAAAATGTCATCAAAGAAAACAATCACAAAGGTGTCTAAAACTCCTCGAAGATGTCGTTCATGAGCCTCATGAACGCTTGGGGCATTCGATAAGCGAAAGGCATTACCAGTGAACTCATAGTGCCCATACCGCATTCGAAGGCGGTCTTATGGATATCTTCTTCCTTTATCCTGATCGATGATAACCCGACCTTAAGTCGATTTTGGAGAAGATCTTTGCACCTTGGAGCTGATCCATCAAGTCATCGATCCGGGGAGCGGCGTACTTGTTCTTAATGGTGTGCTTGTTCAAGCGCCTATAGTCTATGCACATCCTTAGATCGCCATCCTTCTTCTTAACGAAGAGAATGGGCGCCCAAATGGCGTAAACACTAGGTCTAATAAAACCTAGGTCAAGCAGCTCCTCGTGAATCGCTTCTTTAGCTCGGACAATTCCTGCGTTGTCATTCTATATGGAGCCTTGCTCGTTGGCTTTGTTCCCTGGTTCGAGTGCAATCTCGCACTCAACTCCCTATATGGAGGGAGCCGCTGATCTCATCCGGAAAGAGATCATGGAACTCCGCGGATCGCTTAGCTACTTGCTTCGCAACTTGCCGAGCACCTTGCCTTCTTTGCTTCCTTCCCGATTCGGCTCACTAATCTCAAGCTTGAAGATGTATGCCACTTGCTCACTCTTGATGCACTTGAACAGTAGTTTAGAAGACATACACCGCATGATGGGAACAACTTCCTTACCGTTATCTCAATGATCTTGCCGTTTGCAAGGCGTTGGGAAGGTCACCTTCCGCTTTCCACGATCGATAATGGCCCTGGCTGCCCAAGGTACTCCATTCCTATGATCAAGTCATACTTGCCAATGCCCATTACTTCTGCCCCCATCCGGATATTAATGCCGGCAAGTCGATGTCGGTTAATTCTCTTGCCGGCCGCGCCTTTTACTCGCACCACTTGCTAAAACAACGGGTCTTGGCTTTGACTTTAGCGGCTTCAACTTCAACATCCGAACCATTCGGAGGATGCAAAGTTATGGCTACTTCGAAGTCTATCAAGACTATGAAGGACTTAGCCTTGGCCTTCCCTACCGTGGAAATTACCTTATGGCTCGGGCTCTCTTGTTCGGTATCTATTGCGGCAAAGATATGACACTCACCCTGAATGTAGTCGGCGGGCTCTTCGCCGCTGGCTGCGTCGTCCGACAAGTCGCCCCAATCTCCCAACTCCGCTAGAGCTGCACTCATGACGTAGGGGCGCTTTCTTTGTCCTATGGCCCGGTTTGGAAGCACTGGCACAACTTTTCTATGCACTCCCCGCCTCTTTTCCTTGGGCATTGCGCAAAAAGGATCCTTTGCTTTGGAGTAGTTTGACCCCTCCCGCTTGTCCTTGAAGGACACCCCGCTTCTTCTCCCCTTTGTTTCCCCGGTTCCCACCATATGGGGCTCTAGCCGGACTCGACTGGCTCCCCCGGGGCTATAGCTTCTGTCGCCTTTGCCTTTATCCCGAAGTACTTGCTGCCGCCCGGGGCGAGGTCCTGACCCCGCAAGCTTATAGCCTTGGATTAAAACACGCATCTTGTCCTAGGGTTTATTGCCCTCACAAGCTTGCGGATCTCCTCATTCAGCCCCTCAATATAGCTTTCTCTTGCATGCTTCTCTCCCAACTTCGCACGCATCTGACCTTAGCCTCATGAATTCCTCTCAGATATTTTCGGGACTGATTTGTTGCCTTGCCGCAACTCAAAAGCCTTTGCATCATCTTTGGACTTATGTTCCCTCGGAACGTAATGGCGCTTTGAAGGCTTTAGCAAACTTTTCGAACTTACAAGCATCCCTGCTTAAGCCATGTGCCTTTGCATAACCCTTCCACCAAATCCGGCGGCTCCTTTGAAGTTGGCTGTTGCAACTCCGCCTTTGTCCTTATCCTTCATGCCATAAGCATTTTCCGTATTTCGCTCATTTTAGTCCGACCATGCCTCGCTTCCAATCGACTGTGTTCTCCCGAGCTGTTTCGATTCGGGCCTTCCATACATTGCCCAAAGGCGGAATCTACCTTCTTACGGTAGTCGAGGCCTGGTATCTCTTTGTCGCGTCCTTCGGGGGTATTCCTCCGCCTTCCATCACGTTTAGTTCTCGAGCACGTTTCTTCCTCTTCCTGAGTCGGAGTCCGAAGTCTGAACTTGAGTCGGAAGATTCCGGGCTGGAGGATCTCCTTCTCTTGCTCCTCTTCTTGTCTTTTCCTACCCTCCGAGCTGATGCTTGCGGCAACCGCGGCGTTGCCACCGAACCCACTCGCGCTTGGCGGGACGGTAATGCCTTTATCGCTCCAGTCCATCCTCATCCGGGCTATCTCCTCCTCCTCTGGGGTCATGGGTTCCATATCTTCAAATAGGTTCCTTAGGGGGGTGGTCAGGTGGGGTTTGCTCTTCTATAAGATCTCGCAGCTTGTCGTTCCCTAGCGTTTAGGCCTCTATTTTGCATACCACAAGCAATTCATGGCTATATGATTAGTTTCATTTGTTCTCTTGCATTGTTTATGTTTGTTGGTATAGTTGTGGGGCAAAAATACATCAACAAAGCATTTAAAGTGCAATAGGATTTATATTCATATATCATATAATATTTCAGATACAAAAAGTCTCCGGGATCAAGAGTCTAACTAGTCTTGAAATCGCCGGTAAGACGGGTTGTCTTCAAGAAACTTCTTAACTTGGGCCGTCCCTACCGAGTGACCCAAGTTCCTGATGATGCTTGCCGACGAGCCTCCCTGGATGGCTCTCACCAGGTCTTCTACCCTGCGGTCGGATGTAAGGGCCGCAGTCACTGCTAATCTCGCCTGACGTCGGTGGGGTATGGCGAAGTCGAAGAGGTCGAGTGCCATTGCCCTCTTGACCAGGACAGCATAGTCGACATTTGTTGCTATTCGAGCATGCCTGCCGAAGCCTGAGAGTGCAATCAGCATGAACACTCCTTCTTCGCCTCTGGGACTGAACTTGCGGTGAATTACCGCTATTCTCCCATCCCTCAAGAAATGCAAGTAGTACTCGAGCGACTGGCCGTTTGTGTCGCCGGGCTTCTCCGCTTTGTTTGGCCTCCAAACTCTGTACGCCCGTGCATTGGGCGTCGACCTCAACCGGTGAGCTCCCCGAGTCTTCAATCGCGTCCGAGCCTCCCGAGGTCGATTCCTTCTCCTTTTGGCGGGGTGATGTCGAAGGACTCCGGCATTAGGATGCTCGTGGTCTTCCCACGGATCCCCATCTATTCTTGAGGGCGAGGAACTCCTCCTCTGGCAGCTCCCTCGCCGGCCCATCATTTGCCCGATTTCTGCACGAGGCCGGATATCGGGAGGTCGCCTCCCCGTAGGTGTCGGCCTCCCTCACTTTGCAAAATGAAAGTTCGAGGCTCCCCTGGACGATGAAGTCGCCCATGTCGGTCCGCCGCAGCTTGGTGGAGCAGTTCGTCCAACCCGAGCTCCTCCCTCCTCGCATTCGAAGGTTCTCGATGTCAGCCGAGGAGTAGATACTCCTCTCCCACGATGATCCGGGCTAGGCTTGTGATGCCTAGCCGAGGGGGGGAGCGACTCATGCCCCCCGGCTGCTCGCCGGGTTGATCAGCCTCGCCTCGCCTTTCTTCTTCCCGAGTCGAAGCTCGTGTATCCTTCGTCCGTCCGACTCCTCCTCATCCTCTCTTGCTTCCCTGTTCGCTGGATACCGCACAAAGCGGCATCGCTCTTTCCTTGGACTGCTATGGGGTCTACCTCCACCGGAGGGATAGAGGTTGCCCCATCGGGTTCTCGGCGCGGTGGGATAAGAAGATGGCTAGGGCTGCTTTGTGTAAGAGAAGTACTTGGTCCCGTTGGGCTGTCCGGGACCATGTAGTCGTAGTCTCTAGCCTTTGTTAGTCAAGTACTTGGCGATGTTGGGGACGCCGCCAAGGCCGCTTTGAAGGGATGGGCTGGGAACAAAGTATCCTATGCAAGGGGAACTTGAACAAGGGAGGGTCCTACCCTAGCTTGAAAATTCGCTAGCACGTGCCTATAAGCTGGGGTTGCATTTAGCGAGCTTGATGTCGATTTCTTTTCACAAAGACTTGGAAGATGTCGTTGACATCCGCCTCAGCAGCATGGGCACTGGCGCTGTACCATCGCCCGAAATCAGCAGTGGCCATTGATCTAGCAAGGAAGGGAGTATCAAACGGATGCAGAAGCGCCTCAGGGAGCTGAAAGATCGCCTAAGCAGTGGGGAGCAAATTTGCAGGGTGCCAAATGAGAAATGGGGGACTTATTTATAGAAAGGGGAAAACCCTAATTTTTGGATGACCTAGATTTTACTGAGATTAGGCAATTCTGATCTATTAAGGGATGCAATTGCAAGTTTGAAGACTATTTCTAGAGTTTGAGCATGCTAAGAACAGCTACTGAACCTATTGTACAGTTTGGAGATCATTTGGTGAAGAAATGGTACGAGGTCTCACACGTTGCGCCCAGCCCGATTTCTAAAATGTAGAAATCTGTCCTGGCGCGACGTGTGAGACATGGGTCCTAATTGGGCTAGGATTACTCAATTTAGGTGATCTAAGGCTGTAATTCCACTAAACTCATCGAGTTAGGCAGAATTGACCCCTTACTTGGTCGATTTGGAGCTGTTTTGGGCATTTTTGGGCATGGTCTCACGCTTGACCCGATTTCTAAAATCTAGAAATCTGTCCTGGCGCGACGTGTGAGACATCGTCTCAATTTTGCTCAAAACTCCAATTTAATTAAAACAAAAGCTAGGGATCGATATCTTGACCTATTTAAACGGGGTTTGAGACTTTATTTACACAAAATTTTCTTTATATTAACAAAATTTTTCCAGTTATTTACAAGGTTCAAGGGCGTTCTCCCTTGATGTGCCTGGCAAGATACATATCCTGCCTCATGAGGGTAACCCTCTTCGCGTGCACCGTGCAGGCCGTTGAATCTTCAAAATGCTTTACTATGTGCGCTTCGGCCGCCTCTTGTAAACACAGCAGCATCTCGTCGGTCACGCGCATGTCTGTGTTGTATTCTTGTATGATTTCGCGGACCAAACGCTGGAACGGCGCCCGGGGGATCAGGAGTCCGTAACTCTTCTGGAAGTGGCGGATCTCCTTGAGTGCCCTGTCTTCCAGCTTCTTCTTCTTGCTCCGCTTCTTCCGGTGCTCGGGGAGGCTTGGGCTTTGGTGAGGGGCTTGATTAATCGGCTCTTCGCGGGGTGTCGCCTTCAATCGTTCTCACCCGGTGCTCACGGTAATATCGTTATCGCCTCCCACCTTGCCATATAAGCGTTGTGTTCCCTGATCCTCTTCTGATAGACCTTTAGGGGGTCTATCACATATGCTTCCCGTTGCAGCCGCGGGGCTTTGACTCTATCCCACGTCGGAAAAGGTGGGGGCTTCGCTAGCTGTCCGGTCTCCTCCCCTTCTTGGGGCATGCGCTCGGGACCTCTTCCTCTGACAGGGGCTTTGAAGAGCTTTGCCCGGTCTGCGCCCGCACGTGGTCTCCATCCGAAGTCGTTTTGGTGGGCGGGTCTCCCCTCCCGAGCCCGGCTTCCGTTGATGCCGGACCTTCGGCTCGGCTTCCACCTTTACCGGCTTCCTCTTGCCTGCCTTTACGGCTTTGGCCCTCCTCTTCTTGGGTCCGCTGGCTGTAGTCGGGTCGTCTTCCCGACTCTTTGTCCTCGCCCTCCCGTGGCGCCCTTGGCCGTTACTTGTGGGCCGGCGTCTTGGGTCGGCCTCTTCTTAGGGGGTGAGTTCAGGCGGGTGCCGCTCCTCTCTTCCCGCTCCTCCCGGCGGTGGATCTCACAGGGTTGCTCACTGGGCCGTTGATGGGTCCGCCTGTTCCCTCGCTCTTCCCGTGGGTTGGCGTCCTCCCGGGTGTTGCTCCTGGCTGCTGCCAGCTTCTTTCCTCTTCCCGCTGCAATTTAAATTGAGGATACGGTTCATGACATCGGCGGTCATCCTCCAAGAGCTCAGGTGGTCGCCCGTCCGACCACAGCTTCCTCGCTCGGCGAAGATTCGTCGTCGTGGAGAAAAGCGTTCGGAAGAATCCTGTGAAAGAGGCCGGGCATTTGGGGCGGAGGATCCGCTTCCGGCTAGGCTTCCTTGCGATCCGCTTTGTGCGGGCCATCATCTTTTCGGTTTGTCGATCGGAGCTAAAGCGCCGTAAGATCGCTTTGACAAATCATCCGAGCGAAGTTCTAGGGAAGAACGGGGAAAAATGGGAGGGGTCGGGTCTATTTATAGGGCCAATTTTAGGTGAACTTTTAAACTACCTTTTGGGTTGTCTAGAGCACCTAAAAACACCTAATTAAGCAAGGTCTCACACCGCGTTGCGCCCAGCCCCATTCCTAGAATCTAGAAACCCGCCCTGGCGCTGACGTGTGAGACATGGTGGGGCCCACTATTAAATTAACATGTAACATGCTAAATCTACTAATTCTTAGCTTAAAATTAGAATTATCAAGGTATTTTCTTGTAATTTACAACTTTTTTGGTGTCAAAATTTGAATGTCTCACGTTGCGCTTGACCGGGTTTCTAGAATGTAGAAATACGTCTGCGCTGACGTGTGAGACCACCCTACTTTTGGATGTTGGCTCATTAATTTTTAATCTTTTTACATTTCTATTCATTTTAAGCTTTATTACTAGCTTAGCATAAACCATAAAAAATGAGAAAAATTTTCCCATTTTTAGAGGTTTAAGGATCCTATCAAGTTAGTGCTTGGGAACATGGCGATGCTTTGCTCTTGGTCTCCAAGAACATAGCTCGATACCTTTGCGGGCGTCCCCTACTGCGTGATCACGGTGCCCTCACCGTACACAAAAGGAGTTCATCCCCCCATACCGGCTCCATGCTAATACGGGGCCCTCAATGACACCGCAGGAACCGGGTTCGAGTGGGAAGAGTGGAAGGGTCATTGCACCCCCGTCTCCCTCGGGGCCTACCTAGGCTGAAGGCGTAAACATACATGTCGATGCTTAGCACATACATCAACATCATATGACCATCACGAAGGATGGTCCTCCACATATCTGCATAGACAAAGATCAAAGACATCACATAGGGAATCCTACCCAAGGCTCGGACTCAAGGGGATGACCGGCGGCTTGGGTCTCCGAGTTCATTGCGCATGTAATTCATGGCAATGGATTTGGCTGGCATATAACCATGGCTTAGGGTTGTCCACTCCATCCGCCCCTCCTGTGCACACTTTGCGTAGTAGGCTGAAAAGTGTTGGGACGGCCGATCAGTAGCCCTCACGGGATGCATAGCCAAAGGGCTATTCCCGGGTTCCATCTCCCGATTCGATGGGGCGGTAGGGATCACTCCCTCCAGAGGTCTACATGCCGACTCAAGGTGACTAGAGGGCCCTTTGCCCGTATTCGGTGAACCCCTTTGGAAAGTGTGCACCACTTCACGGGTGTCGAGCCCATGCCTTACCCGCACTCAGTGGTAAGCCATTAGACCTAGTCACAATGATCCCTGGTAGCACTAACACACCATAGGGATCGTTCAAGAGTCAGAACACGAACCTCCTTCTAAGCCGGTCGGCCCCTTCACCCACAAACCGGTGTGGTTCTTGTGCCAGGCGAATCTACAGTGTGCTAGAGAGGCTACTCTAGGAGCATCAACTACAAAGCTTTAGGTCTCTACCCCCCTTCCCAATACAAGGAGTTCATAGAGATACATCATCCATATACTTCACAGAGAACTAAAGAACTAGGTCTAATCTACAACATAGAGTTAGGTTCTTTAGTTAGGATGCGCTATCTAGAGATCTAGAGGGCTGTTATGGCCAATCTAATAGGCTAAACCCTCTTTGATTCAATGACTAAAATAGGGTTTAGACTATCTAATTGGCCAAATACCTGATCCTTGAGAGGCTCCTCGACTGAGCTCGACCATCCTGGCCGAGGCAGCTTTCGAATTAAGGGGAACTAAGGATGCAATTCTCCCAGCAGAGTGCAGGGAGGCGGTTTTGGTTGTTGAGGCGGCCAAAAAAGCAGTTCTAAAGCCCTAAAATCGAAAATTGGGCTAGTTAGGGTTTCCTACCCTATATAGACAAGGGGGTTGGCTAGGGTTTCCAATTATCCCCTTTTGGCATGTGGGATAATTGGAAATGGGCCCACTTGCCTTTAAGGGCTAGGTGGCCAAATGTGCACACATGGAAATGTGTGCCCACATTAATGTGTACATTGGAAAATGTGCACATTAATTGCACCTATGGGTGTGGCCCACTTGGCATGAAGTGTCCACTTGTAAATGTGTGCCCACATTAATGTGTACATTGGGAAATGTGCACATTAATAGTTGCACATATTTCTGGCAAGTTGCCCCTAGGGCTACTCACCTGGCTACACGCTAAGCGTACCGCGTCGGTTGGAGTGGCGGTAACGCGGCGTGTGGCGAAGCGGTATACGCCCCGGGCGAGCATTGTCTTTGGAACGTCACACTAATGGAAGAGACGGCATTAGATTTTATGAAGCCATTTGTGAGATATAAGCTTTTCCCTTATAGATACCAGAAATCGTTTTTTAGCTTTTTTCACTATCAATCCTCTATGGAATGATCTGAAACTTGACCTCCAAAGACGTTTTTGTAAACGAATCCAATGGAACAGACGGCATCAAATTCTGTATTGTAGTTTGTAAGATATTAGGCTTTTACGGTAAAATATCAGAAATCGTTTTTTGGCCTCTTGCGGTGAAAATACTCAATGGATTTACCTGAAACTTGGTGTCCTAGAACGTTTTTGTACTACTTAATCCATAGGAACCGACGGCAATCCATTTCGTCAAGTAGTTTATGAGATATTGGCTTCTACTCTATGGCAACCTTGATCGAATTTTTCATGATTGTGCTCAAAATATGCACAGGTAGAAGCTGCAATTTCATAAGGATCCTTAGTTTTGGATGCCGATTCCAATGAGCCATAGCTTGCTGTATTTGGTGAAGTAGATCAAATGCCACAAATGGAGTGCCCCTGCTGTTACGAAGCATCGGGCTCATATCAAGAAATTTTAGCCGTTGATTGATTTTGACGGTCCTAATGGTCCAGGTCTTCTCATAGTGTCCATTTATTTACGTGCTTAATATGTGCTTCGCCAAAAAGTGTACCCCACTAGCAATTTTGTACCCTACTAGGATTTGTGGCTTGATAGCTTTTGCAGCAACTGCAATTCCTGATATTAGACCACCACCTGCTGTTAACCACCTAGTGGTTAACATTGTGCATGCACATGTTAGGTGCATGCACATGTTAGGTGTCAGTGGTGGCAGACTGACACTTGGCATGATTAGGTTAACATAAGTGTAGGGCTTAGATTTAGTTAGTGTACGGCTCAGATTTGTGGTCTACACTATATTAGACCGGAGCCTCTTCAGATGTACTCAGGTTTTATCTCAAATTTGGAGAGCCTCATTAGCTCACGTTTCCTTCATTCTTTGTACTTTTCTTTCTCTTGTTCTTGTTTTGTGATCATGAGCATGGCAGCCTTGTAGTAGCATCCGTGATCATGGACTTCTTTGCAGGTGCATGCCAAGAACAAACTAACATCTTGGCCAGATTATGCGGGTTCGCTTCGTGATCACTTCTTCCGCCTTCTTTGTTTTTCTTTGTTGTCTTTCTTTTGCTCTTATTCTCATCCGTTCTTGAATACTTCTTGTACACTACTCTCAACCCTTCAATCCCTTTATTTGGCCCAACCAGTTGTTGAAATGGTCCGGCTGGAGGCCCCTTTGTCAATCAATTCCTTAGCATTTCGTTTAGTTATGAAAATCGTTTTCAAAAACTCTGTTTTTCATGCTGCAGCAAGCACAGTTTTACAGTGGGGGATTTCTGGAGTGGTGACAACACTCCTTTCTGCAAGATCTTCAGAAAAATCACCAGTTTGATCCTCTTTTCTCTTCTATTTGCTGAAAAATTGTCAAAATATCATGATTTTTTTCATTATCCTCTGTTTTTCTCTCAGTTTTATCAGACATCGTGCTCTGGCACACCAAAAATATTCTCTTTCAGTTTATCTTTCGAGGGCCAGCACTGGGCTAGCCCCCTTTGAGCCTATATCTTGAAGTTTCTGACTGTTTATTTTGAAGATAACAGCAGATTCAAGCAAATATGATGACGAATTATTCACAAGCTGTTACTTCGTTTTTACCTGCACAGAGCCCACTGAATCATACAAATATTCTCTGTTGCTGAAGCTCTGTCACGTTCAACAGCCCAGTTAAGGTGAATTCCAGCATAACTATCCTTTTGTACTCTGTTGTTTGGCAAAACATGTGAAGAGAAGGATTTCGGCCTATTCATCTTGAATTTTTAAGAGGGCCAGCATTTCTGCTAGCCCCCATCCATCTGCTCAAGCTCAGAAGGCTGCAACAAAGTCTTCCAGCACGCATCCGGTCCGTTTCTGGTTCATCTGCAAAACAAGCCAGTATTTTCATCAGTCCAGAAGCACAAACTCGTCAAGCACATACCGGCTGCCATAAAACTCTGTTTTCCACGCCAGCATGCCCCAGGTTGGATTCTTTCAGGCTCCTTAATCTGCATTCTCTGCGAAAGAAGCAAATATTTTCATCAAGTTCCTTCAAGGCTTATCTATCTATTCATAGTTGAAGCAGTGATTCTTCCTCTGCATTATTCTATTCGGCAGCACCGATTTCTGCAAACAAATAGCTCTGTTCAGTTCCTATTCACAGCAGCTCATATCTCGGCATCATCCTGCAAAATTAGTAAATTCCAGTGTTTGCCTTTGTTTGCATTGTGTTAAGCACGCAGCAGAAATTTCGCCTTGCAATCCGATTGCCATTCCTAGCACACTCTTACGTCGGCAGTACAGCGCATTTTTTTGGCATCTGCAATCCTTTGTACACAGTTAGCAACAAGCACAGCAATCAGATTTGCACACTATAAGGCCAAGATACAACCGGAACCTGCATGAAACGCAATCGAATCATCCTTCCCATTGCTATCTATTTGTTCCAAGCAGCATTTGCCTCTCAATCCGGTCGCCCATCCAGCAACATCAGGACAACATCACAGTTTTTCCATGCTATTCTATCTATCTGGATCCTGCCTTTCTATCAGAAGAAATCCGCCCCTTTGGCCGCCATACCTGCAAATCCGGCTGCAATACCTCTGTTTTCTTCAAGATGCCTCTGCCTCACGCTAGGGTTTTTGATCCACGCTAGGGTTTTTTGGACCCAACGACTCAGATCTGGCCGCCCCTAATTTTATGGTTCAGATGCAGTCACGCCACACTTCACGGTCAACGCCACGCCAAGCCACGCCCGCCCACGCTCATGGACCCACGCCGTCATTTTTGCCCACGCCGTCATTTTTTGCCCACGCCAATATTGCTGGCTGATAACCACCCACGGCCACGGCCACGGCCCATCTCCACGGCCAATGCCACGCTCTTCATGCTCCTTTGGTCCACGCTCACGCTTCTTTCCACGGCCCACGGCCACGCTACTATCGGAGGAGCCACGCTCATGCTCACGCACGGCTCACGCATTTGCTGGTCTATGGCTGATCAAGGGGTCTGCATTTTCCGATCATTTTCAAGGCCCCCTTCCTATTGTTTTAAAGTGGGATTTTTTGTTATTGCTTGACTTACCCATGGTATGAGGGTAAGTTATATATCTTCTTAGCCCACTTACTTATGGCCCATCCACATCGACATTATTTGGGCACTCAATTTCGACATCACGCGCTCACGCTCATCTTTCGGCGACACAACAAACCATTACCAGTACCATCTTTTCTGCCCCTAAAATTTTTTGGCACCATGTTGTAATTGTCGGACTTGTCTTATAAAAGTCTGTACATATTTTTGTGCTAAAAAACTTTTAGGGGGAGGCAGTGTTAACCACCTAGTGGTTAACATTGTGCATGCACATGTTAGGTGCATGCACATGTTAGGTGTCAGTGGTGGCAGACTGACACTTGGCATGATTAGGTTAACATAAGTGTAGGGCTTAGATTTAGTTAGTGTACGGCTCAGATTTGTGGTCTACACTATATTAGACCGGAGCCTCTTCAGATGTACTCAGGTTTTATCTCAAATTTGGAGAGCCTCATTAGCTCACGTTTCCTTCATTCTTTGTACTTTTCTTTCTCTTGTTCTTGTTTTGTGATCATGAGCATGGCAGCCTTGTAGCATCCGGCAGTCATGGACTGCTGCTGCAGGGTGCATGCCAAGAACCCAAACTAACACCTGCATTGAAGGGAACTGATTCACATGATGTTTTTACACAACAAATTCTATAGCAGCAAATCCTCTCACCACTAATTGGCACAATGAGGACATCAAGCATTGGAATTTCCTCCAAGAACTCCATGCCAATTGTCCCTTGACCACTGCAGAAAGTGTGATATAACCAGTATAATATGTCAAAGATAAGAATTAATTAAGTCACATGTTTTATATGGTCATTATTATTGGTCCACATGCCATTTCGTTCTAACATTGTAGGCCGTAAGGGGGAATGTTCACAATGAATATCATTTCAAAGATTTCAGCTCCCAACATATCAAAATAATCATCTAAGCAACGGCTACATAAACGTCTTCTATCAGGCAACATGTGAATCTTGGCCTCAATAATAATAGTTGAAGGCAAGAGCAAAATAAAAACGGATCTCTTCACCTATGTTTGTTTTAAGGCAAGAGCAAAATAAAAACGGATCTCTTCACCTATGTTTGTTTTTTATAAATTTTTGAAGAGCCTTAACATCATCATGCTCTTTTCTAAAAACTGGCACACAAACTGTAGCATATCCTAATTGACAATACATGGACCGAACTGGCCATTTCAAAGGAGCATTGACCTCTTCGTTTCTATCTTGCAAATTACAGACCTCTAACTTGCCTGATAACTAGACCATCATTAAAGGGATGAATCATGGCAGCGTTTGTCCTCGTATTAACTTTTGCAGCCTCCTGTTCTCGAGACTCAAGAGAAGGTTCACACCAAGCTATCAGTCCACCATATCGTTCTACATTTTCAATCTTACATTTAGGAGCGTTTTTTGGAATAACAATATGTGCTGGGATCCCCCGCAGCTTAGCTGCCAAAGCCACTACTGCTGCATGGTTGCCACTTGAAAAGAAAAAAAAAAAAAATCAGCATCATATAATTTTTGTAAGACTTAAGAGATCAGTGCAGCAAATGAAATCTACCTGCTATGAGTCATTACTCCTCTTTTTGCAACCTCATCGGGTAAAGACATGACGGCATTGCAGGCACCGCGAAATTTAAAGGAGCCACTGCAGCAAAGCCCAATGTGGACTCAAGAAAAAAGTATAAATGAACATGCATGATACCTATAAAATCTTCATACCCCCTCTGAAGAACCTCGCATTTGAAGAACAACTTTCTTCCGCAGAGACTGTCTATAGAGGATGATGTAAGAACAGGGGTTCTATGAATAAGTGCTGCAATACGATTACTTGCATCCTTGACGGACTGCAAAGTTGCTGCATACTCACGTTTCAAATATTCGGATGGAAAAGATTCGGCCATCTGGTAGACCTAGGCAGCGTGATCTATATGGTTGCATAAAATCCAATGGTTGGCATTTTAATCCTTGGCTTATAGTGGGTAGATGAGTATATGCTGGTGTATATCCATTGGCATCTTAATGATTGGTTTAGTGGGTAAATTAAGTATATGCTGGTGCATATTATGAATGGACGGCCAAGATTGATGGAAATCAACCTTGGAGCTCTAGAGGCATATCACTATGATGCATCGACGTGCCCACCATGCATCTAACAAGTGATCCAACTTAGAGAATTTTGTATGCATCTTCTTTAGCAACACTTGCAACGAAGAACAATAAAGTTAGGAATAACAATAAAGTGTTTTTTAGGGAATGGATGTGTAAGTATAGAAATTTCTATAAAACTAACATGACCGAACTATTTTTCTGTAAAAGTCTTTGGGTTGCCCCTAGGGGGGGCAAACCCTCGCTCATGTGGATTTTTGGCATATTCTAGGTACATGCTGGAATATACCGGTAAATGCTCCAAACCTATTGTTCCCTGTAAACTGACGGTCACCTACATTGTGGGTCGCGGATGTTTGAACCGGCTAACTGGCAAGACAGATCGAAGTTCCAATCTTGCATTCCTTATTTCTGTGTGTGCCACAAGCTAACCATATTTGTTAGAAGTGGTAGTGGACTTTGCAAGGAGATGACTGTGGTATTGCGGTCAAACACAAACCGGTTCCAGAAAAGTTTTGACTTATGTAAGCATGAAAACAAGGGAGTCCATGTTGGATGCTTTGGGAAGACTGCCTTGGACATAGTATTGCACATTCCAAGTAGTTCATCAAACCTCATTGTCTTCTTAGAAATATGGTCTAGCAAAATTTGTGGAAGTCAAATGGATAGACTTGATGATCTAGTTGGAATGGTAAAGATTCCACATGTACTCATGGATACCAGAGTCACTGGCGATTATGCTATTTGGCATCCATACAAGAAGTCTGTGAAGGCGACTCTTGAAGTTGTTGTTTTATGGAGCTCAGAACATGCAACCAGTCGATTGCAATGTGAAAACCGAGCAATGATTATAATTCAATAGCATGCAAGGAGATTTTTGAAACAAAGGCGCAACTTAAAACATAGCATTCATTATTCATTTCTTAAGTAGCAAAAGATGGTAAGCATCATATTTGTTCCTTTTTATTTTATTTTATTTTTTTTTATTTTTTTATTTTATTTTATTTTTTATGCTTGCTGTCTAAAGATCCTTTTGCTTGTTGCAGGATGGCATAACATGTCATATTTTCACAGTGATTGTGCTTGAGGCTATAAACCTTCCATCAGATTTGGAGGTTATGAATGGTATGCAATACATTAGAATATGCAACTTTTATTTGTGTAATAAAAACTTGTATTTGTGCAACAACAGGTCTCAAATGATGCCATATACAAGTAAAAACATGAAAGTTTGCTGCAATATAAATGCACAGCATGCAGCAAAAAAAGGAAGACAGAAATTACCATTATCCATGGGAATTGCTGCTTGTTGTAAGCCTAAATAGCCAATATAATTTTTCCAAAGTCAATTTGAAATCTTTTGTGCTCACATCCTTGAAGGTCACTGCTTTTAACCAAGTTGGTCCCAAGTTATTCTTCTCATTGCAGTAATCAGTTCAGTCTCTCTCTTTCTATCGACATCGACAAAAGTCGCTTGAACTCTAATGTGCATGTTAGGGGCATAAGTGTATCATTCACGAATTTCCTCCATCCATGCACTAGTACGATCGTTACCATCCCAACACAAAAACATCTTTTTATAGATCAGGCCAATGAGGATTACTAGAGATTTCCTGCTCAAAGGTTTCATTTTCCACCTGCTAATTGTCATCCCAAGAGCTCATAATTTTTTCTATTACTAGAACCTCTTTACCTCTAGGTCCCTTTGTGGACAATATAAAATGTAGCTTTTGTATAACATATCCATCTCTCCTCAAAGTATCACGCAATTGTTGGCAATTTGGTGTGACCATTCTCACTGCCTCGTGTAATTATATTCTACACACTGGGACCAAGGGTGGAGGAGATTCCCTGGTTATCTCTAGCTTTTTCAAAGTCTGTGATAATTGATTCACAACAAATGATGCTGGCTGCTCATCATTGTCTCCCTCACCTTGTTCCTGTGTGATCCCTAGTTTTTCATCATTATTAAGCTCCACATCTTCTCCATGTGAGGTTTTTTGTAAGTATGCCACATCTTCGTTATTAGGCTCATTTTGCAGCTCCATGGTTGTGACGCTTCCTACTGAATATACGGCGCCCGGCTGTACACTCCGCAGGAAATCCCCCATCCGGTCCCTCGACTGTAGGGGCCCTCCGTCTATCCCGCACTCTGGGATGACCTTAGTGCGGGAAGGGGACACGAAGGTATCTTGCGCGCCCTTCCCTTAAGGGCTCCTATCACAGCGGAAGTATAAACAACGTCAGAACTAGCAATAACAACACATCATACTACCTTTAAGGGTAGCCCATCCACATACCCATAACTACAAGGAAGATAATCATATGCCATAAAACATGAGAGCTCCTACCCATGGCTCCGACTCATAAGGAGGATGACTGACTGACTAGGCCTCAAGATAGAGCAGATCGAGTCATAACAATGGCGGGGCTGGCTATAGACAATGGCTAGAGTTGACCACTCCATCCGCCCCTCCTGTGCATACTTTGCAGAATGAGCTAGATCGGGCTCTGACATGACTCTAGCCTTCCGGATACGCAATCCCATGGTATCACCCATCGGGACTACTCCAGGTTGCATCTCCCCGGTCCGTCGAGGCAGGAAGGGTTGCATCTCACCTTCCCAAGGTCTAGAGGTTCTACGGGCAGCTAGAGAATCGTGGCGACACACGATTCGTACCCGACTTAACCCCCCAAAGCAGGAGCCAAGCCGACACTTGCAACTCCTGAGAGGCAGGGCGACACCATCGCCCCAGGAATTGTCGGACCCATGCCCGGCCCACACAAAGTGACCGACCATAGGCCTAGGCCGCTATGGGATCCCCAGTAGCCACGCTCAGCAGGGATCCTTCCTCCGTATTGCCTCTAGCCCCGTTGTGTAGTGCTGAGTCACATCATAGCCCCTACAGCCCGGTGGGCTCCTATGCACAGGCCGCATATAATAGGAACTAAGGGATCTAACTAGGAGCATACTACATAATGGCTACTAGGTCTCTACCCCCCTTCCTAATACAAGAGGAGCAAACATGATCAACCAACATCACATAGCATCATAACATGATAATCATCATAAGAACATCTTAACCTAATCATACATATCTAACTTACAGTTAGGGTTCCTTGATTAGGGTTCCAGATGTTCAACAAGGGTTCTATAGGATGGCTCTACTCTAGATACGAAATACTAACCCATCTGGAGTGCTAACTTCCAGATGAACTACCAAGAGCACTACTCTACATACCTGCTCCAGAAGCACTCCCTCCCAATCCTGGCGTCTCCATGGTCTTCGAATTGGCCGAAGCTGCACTTGCTCCAAGATCGAATCCACACTCCGGGGGCTGCTGCACTAGACTATGCCACAGCAAACGATGCTCGAAACGGAGTTTCGAGTGCGTAGATGGGTCACAGGGTGCTAGGGTCAGGAAAAGAGGTTTAGGGTTGGGGTTTAGGCTAATATAAGTTAGGGTCCACATGGGATGCCACGTGGCACCAATGGGGTGGGGCCGTGTGGCGGTTGCCCAATAGGATAAGGCCATGTGGAAATGGGCCTTATCCTAAGGTTATCTAAGTTAAGCATTTAACTTAGATGTGCACCCATTGCCACTTGTATAGTGACGGGTCCAGGAATATACGTATTTATGGCGTATATTCCCCTGGAACGTCACAATGGTCTCATGATTAGCATGTGAAAGCCATATTTGTGTCGCCATCAGTACCCACATCATGGTCATTTTGATGCTGCACTATATTAACATTACCATCTTATGAAGCCATATCTGTGTCCCTAATGATCAATGATGAATGTTTCCAATGCAGCATTCATTGGATCCCGATCCACATGTATGGACTCATGCAAATAAGACTGACATACCTAGTTTTGATGGAATGGTCTGAATATCATATTGTGGTGGATATTTGCAATGTAGAAACATGTCTTGTAATCACTTATTAACAAAAGGAAACCACAATGTGTTGCATTAGAGAGGTTCACTGCAAAAGAGACCTGAAGTTGGTGCTCTCACTTCATTTTATGGATCTATATATTGTGAGTACTACCATTTGCCACTAACTTGTGTGGCACGTTGTTTGGTATCAATGTACTATTGCATGCCTAACAGGACTATAGAGACAAGGATTGCAATACATACAGGAGAGCACAATCATCATGTTAGAAAAGCGGAATGCAGAAATCAAGTGAAGCGGATGAGGGAGTTCTTGAGTGCATACCTATCACATCATCTTAGTGGTGAGTGAAGACATACCCAAAATGAATTGGCCATGGAGGAAATTGTTCGCTCACTTATGGATTCCTCAGAAGCAGATAGTGTTGAGATGATGAATCAAAATCAAATAAATGAGTTGTTGACAAGGAAGAAACCATTGTACAATAAAAAAGGGCATGATAGCTTAGTGCTCTTTCAACTTGTATTACTAGACTATTTAAATGGATATATGATACTTGTGCTTATTTAGATTGAATAGATGGATTGATGACGCAAGAAAAAGGAACAGGTAGTGTTCAGATGACATTTCAGGATTACTAGAATTAAAGAAAAGAAGCAAGTATGAATACTTTCTTGGGTCCAAATTCCCCTATCAACTTCATGATCCGCATAATGAACGTTGCTATATTCTTAAAATGTTCACAACTGAACCTGGATCGGGAGTTGATTTGGTTAATAGAATGAGACCAAATGGTGATCTTGCAAACAGTTGGGTTTATTTTGATCATGTCAGGCACATTCAAGGATGGACAACATTAGCTTGTCATATGTATGACCATAAGTAAGTAGATTGTAAAATACAAATTAACAACACTCTATGTTTTACTTTTTAAACTGAGCTCTACTATGTGCAGAATTCAAGCATTATTGACAATTGCAATTTGTGACATGAAGACAGAAGACACAGAGGCCTAAAGGAAGTTTTGGAGAAAACTCAATAAGGTTATGATATCTAAAGGTTTCCTAAAAGCTGAGTTCTTTGGATTTATAGCAGATGAAGCGCAATCAAATTGGTTAGCAGTACGAGATGTTTTCTTTAATGGGAAGGCTATCCCTGAGAAAGAACGTCTTGCTATTTTCGTTTTGAGCAATGCATGCAAAGGCATACAGAAAGACACCTTCCAAAAGAACATTGGAATGGCCATAAGGAGTTGTGCAGAAGGTGGCATCAATCAGAGTCTGAAGAGGAGGCAGACAAAACATATAAGGAAATAATGTATTGGTGGGTGGGCAAAACTACAGATAGTAATATCAAAGTGTTGAGTTCTTGGCTATCATGATAGCACCATAGAGTTAGCGGATGGGTAATTTTATGGTCAACAAACAAGAATGGCAAAAAGCAATACACATTCCTCAAACAAACTTATCGGAGGCTAAGCATGGCAGTTGGTTAACAGCTTCAGGAAACAAGAACAATTTATCCCTGTATAATGCCTCCCTATTTGACCTCACAGATGCTGTTATTCAGAGTACTAAATACAAATCATTTCTAGACTGCAACTATTTGGGAACAGGCCCAAGTATGTCAGACCTTTTTAACATACTGCAACGTCGCCGAAGCAGTGGTGCAAAGGCAAAAGAGATGACTGAAGTTATAAATTTAGAGGCTGAAATGGCAGGTATTGAAGAACATGACAGTGGTGCTAGAGGTAACTTAAAGACTGTTTATAAAAGGGAACATTCATAGATACAGTTGATCTTACAGCAGAATCTGGGACACACCGTCCTGATAAACATGTTACAAATGTTAGCAGAGTTCGTAAGGATGATCCTATGGTGAGGACCCTTTTTAATGATTCTTTGCATGAGAAGATAGTGCATAGGTCTATATGGGTCATACAAAGAACAGAGCCAGGCAGTAAGGTTCGGTGTCAGGGGCGAAAGTCAGAAAATGGGAGGAAATGTAACAATCCCATTATAGAAGGCATACTTCCTACAGCTGCTCCTAGTTTTTTTGGAGTGAGAGAATTCAAAGACCGCCAAGTCTTCTAGATCCCAGTATTGTTGAATACACATGATATCCAGATAAATCTTTAGTATGCCCTCCACAAAAACCACTATTGTGGCCTGTTAAAGACATCCACTACAAGAGGATAGCCATTTTTCATCACTTTAATATCACCTAAATCTTCAAAAAGTACCAAATGATATAAATAATGATATTCAAGGTATGGTGACACTACTAATGACAAAATTCTATCATCTATAGCATCATCAGCATCGTCATAAATATGGTCAACAATTATATCAGTGCTAATTAATGATAGTATATGTGTTATTAATAGCATCATGATTAATATCACATATTGCATTAACATTACCATCATTTATTACTCGAATGATGTTAATGACAATATAAGTGTTCTACTTGTGCCAGTTTTAATATCACCCATAGTTTCATCTATAGTATCATATATTGACAATATTATATCAGTGCTAGCATATGACGCTATATGTGTTGATAATAGCATCATGGATAATATCATGACTTGCATCACTCTTACTATCAAAATTACCATCATTTATTACTCGAATGATGTTAATGACAATACAAGTGTTATATATTATGCCTATTACAGTATCACCCATAGCTTCATCTATAGTTTCACTTATTGACAATATTATATTAGTGCTAGCATATGGCGTTATATGTGTTGATAATAGCATCATAGATAATATCACGACTTCCATCACTCTTACTATCAATGCTTGTTGTGATTTGATGAGAGTAGTACAAGTGTTAATGTTCATGACAATTCTAATATCATTCATAATGGCACTACCTTTTTCACACTTGCATACACAAAGTACACAAAATGATAATATTAGAACAAGAAAGAAAAAAATTCTATTGGAGTGCCACTTCATCTCTTATATCATGTGCAATATCCTCTAATTCATCATCACCAAGCTGTAGATGAAGTAAATGTGAGGCCTCGTTACCAATCTCTTCGTTATCTTCAACATCATAATCTAAGATATTATTTGGTGACTCTGTTGGTGGACAAACCAAATTTTCACCTAAATTGTTGCGATCGTCACTCGAATCATGATCCTCTACCTGATCATCTACCATATGATTGATATCATCTTGCACATCTTGTATAACATCAATTCCCTCAAGTAAAAGAGATGCATCAGTCTCAGAAGATGTCAAGTCCACACGCAAAGTAGAAGGATCAATCATGCGACGAGATCTAGGTGTTGCATGAACCACAATCCACCAATTAGTATCACTCTGATTTTTATGGAAGAAAACCTGCTCAACTTGTTTAGGATAAACAAATGGCTCATCCATTTCTCTTAAAAATTTAGTAGAATCAACCTCATAAAAACCTGATGGATGTGGTCTCATTGTGCAGTGTCTCCCTCGATAACATGCTTTGAACCACTTTACCTTTAACAGATTGACTTTGAAGGAGCGAAAATCCACTTCAATAATATCTTCTATTTGGCCAACATAATTGAGATCACTTTCTACTGGTTGACTGTCTCTAGCAGACGCTTGAGATTTTTGCTCAAAGCATGCTGCAATACCACTATCAAACGTGACTCTACTTTGATCAGTGTGCATGACTCGAAAATGTTGCCCATATGCCCACATTGATGTGTAGAATCTTGCCTACAAGAGTTAGAAATTTAGAAAAGTCAATAACATTTGAATGGCAAAATGTACTAACAACATTGTTTTTTAAAGAATGGAGTAAAAGTGCAACATACCTTCTTTGAACAACCAAGGGCTATATTATAGTCATCTGCTGGAATTTCACACCCCTGGCTTTCTGCTTCTCTCATCTTCTCTAACAACCACTCTCGTGGCATTACATCTGGCAACACTTCTAGATCTTTTGAGGTCCTTGGCCGTTTTCCATGTCTTGACCTCCTGACTAGTCCATGACTTCTTCTAGCTTCCTCTCTTTCCTTACGAGCAATTTCATATTTCTCTCTCCATAAATCCAAGCTATCACAGTTAGCTATTACCCACTTGTTTATCTCTAAGTGCATTTCTGTGTTGAGTTTTCGTTCCACACCAATGCCTTCAAGAACTTCTCCTGTATCTTCTACACATTGTTCTGTCTTCCATATACGTGGAGCATCTGCGTCTAATGATGAGGTTGCCTCACCCATGAAGAAAAGAATCTCTTGTACATAATGCCCTTCAGCCATGCATGCTTCTGGTCTAGCCATTTGACGAACAAATCCTTTCAAAACTTTCATATAACGTTCCAAAAAGAACATCCAACGACCAGGGGCCGGTCCAACCAAACGTATTTCTTCTGGAATGTGTACTAAAAGATGTAGCTGGAGATCGAACAAGCTAGTAGGAAACACTCGCTCTAATATGCACAATAATTCTGCAACTTCGACCTCCATCGTTGATATTTCAGAGGCATTGATTTCTCTTAACGACACCCATCTTTATAATAATGTAAACAATCAAAATTATCTTCCATAATGGTAAAACAAAATATATTGTCAAGTTTCTAATGTAATACCTTGCGAATTTGCCCAATCGATAAATTGCATCTCGAACTCTTGGTGTCAAGCAATTATCTATTGCACATGGTAAAAGATGCTAGACAACAAAGATGCATGTGTAAGAAAACATAAATGATGAATTTTTAGAAAGATATATATTCTTACCTGTAGAAACTTGTGCCAATCGTGTGATTTCATACCACTAAGTTCACCATCTCTAGTAAATGCTTTGCGAATAGAGGCACTATAACCTGTTGGTGTCCTCATATTGGATATCACTTGTTTGACCTGCTTCTCCTCTTGTTTGCTCAGTACCCAAGGTGCATCCTTGTACTTTCCATTATCCAATGGCCACAATTGTGGCATGATATTCAACTCATTCAAGTCATTTCTACTTCCTAGAGTATCACACTCCCCTGTCAAGTGTCGCCATATTGAATGGCCAACATTTTTAAAGATGTGCATGGGGTCAAGCAAGTGTGCAATTTTTAGATGTCGCCAGTACTCAAGACGATAAAAAATTGAGAGCCTTTTCATGCCAGGAGGTGGAGTAAGTAAACTATCATCAAACACATTTTGAGACTTACAAGCATCTGTCCAAGTACACAACCAATCCTCAGGAGTTCTTCTTTTCGGTTTCTCGATAGTTACATTACCACGCATGCGATGTGTTAGTGGCAAAAATTTCTTATGGCCACGATATATTTGCTTGGATAGATGCTTTGACCGATAAGATGTTAAGTTATCTCCACATGATGGGCATCCATTATACCCACTTGTTTGTAAACCTACATATGAAATTTAAACATTAGAATGAAGAGATTATTATATTATAATAAGATAAGTATGCTCAATGGATTGGATACACACCTGATGCAACACTTAATCCTGGATAGTCATGGATAGTGAAACAACATATAGCATGAAACGTAAAGACATGAGGTGACCTTGTAATGTCATACATATTAATCCCCTTCCATAGTACTTGCAACTCTTCTATAAGTGGCTCTAGATACACATCCATATTTCTTACTTGATATTTACCTACATACAACACAAAATATGAGGATGAAGCAAAATAAAAGAAAAAGAAAAAGAAAAAAAGAAAAAGCAAATAAAATACAAGTACCTGGAACAATAAGTGTTAGCATAAGATGCCCTGTCTTTGTTGCTAGCCAAGGAGGGATATTGTAATTCACCACCACGATAGGCCATACACTATGACTTGATGACCTTTGACCAAAAGGACAAACACCATCCAAGCCGATGGCAAGGCGCATGTTTCTTGGTTCTTCTTTAAATACTGGCCATTTATCCTCAATGTGCTTCATTGCTTCACCGTCCACTGTGAGACGTAAAGTGCCATCCGTGCTGCGGTGTTTTGAATGAAATTCCACAAGGGCACTTAGCGATGGGCAACGGAAGATCCTTTGTAACCTTGGTATGATTGGCATGTGACGCAAGACCTTCCTAGGAACCCTTGCCGTTCTCATCTTGGTATCGTACCTTGGTTCATTGCATTTTGGGCACTTATTCAAGTTCTCGTATTGATTGCGATAAAGAACACAGTCATTCGGACATGCATGTATGGAGTTATATTCCAAACCTAGTTCATCCAAGCATGCAATTGCTTCTCTTCTGTTCTTTGGAAGGCAATGACCTTCAGGTAATATGTCCCCTAATAAGCTGCAAATCAACATATATTCAATAAACTAGATATTCCACTACAAAACCAAATAATTTTTTTTGTTCTTACCTAAATAGCTGTGAAACACTATTGTTGCTCCATCCGCACTTATGTTGTAGATTTACTATTAGTAGACATGCTGCTAGACGCGAGAACTTAGCATTTGGATACAATGGCTTGCATGCTTCTGTGTTCAACGACGTTGCCATCCCTAATATTTCCTCATTGTCTATTGTTGGATTGGCTTGGTTTTCATTTCCATCAAGGGGCGCATCGTTTGTTGGAAAGAACTGCTGAATTACGTCTAGTAAACCAGGCTCTGGAGCAAAATTTCCAGCAGGCTCTGGAGCAAAATCTCCAGGCAAAGCATCGGCTTCCTATAGGTACATCACACGCATTCATAAAATGTAAAGCACCTTTAATAGAAATTTGCAATAAATAGACAATACTCATAGCTTCATCAATGCTTACTTTATTTGGATTCGTGCTCGGAGTGGGTGCATCTGCACACCACCCATATGATAACTTGTGTTGCTCCCGAATGTCAAATGTTAATTTCTTACTGCCAGAACACTTTGTACACCAACACAATGCCTTTTGATCAAAAATCTTATCGTCTAGATCACTTTCATGAGAAGATGCAGATGATGAACTCCACCTACGTAATAAAATGAATTTTAGTATGTAAGTTTTAATTGTTCTTACTAGAAAGATATTTCACAACTAGTATGACTTTATAAAATATAAGGACTTGAATTGTATAGGAATTTTCGACCTTTATAGGTGCCTAACCTTGCATCCTTCGACCTTTGAACGAAAAAAAAAAAAGAAAAAGAAAAAGCCTCAAAGCATATAATATGGTTTAGGTTTTTTTGTGTGAAGTGCCTAAGCGTGCATCCCTGGACCTACGAAAAAAATATTTCAATGAAAGGGGGGGGGACGGGGAGGGACAAACATCAGAATGGAATTGACCTTTACAAAAAAAAAAAAGAAAAAGCTTCCGTGAAAAAAAAAAGGAACAAACAACAAAAACTATGGCATGAAAGAAAGCCTCGATGGAAAAACTGTTAGGGCAGAAAGGGAAGGAAGGGAATCGAAGCAGGATTGTTAGGGCAGAAAGGGCAGAAAGAGCAATCGAAGGATCAGCTGAAGAATCAGTGAATGAAAGGAATCGATGAAAACAATGCTTGCATACCTTCTTCTACGGCGATGTCGGCGTCTCAGTACACATCTTCGTCTTCCTGTTTCTGATGACATGGAGCTCGATTCCGAGGGTTTAGATCCATCTCTAGCCATGGCCGAATCCTTTGAGCTCATGGGAGGTTTCGATCTTTCACCTTTTATTTGGAATTACAGGTTGAATGCAGGAAGACGTTTGGTGCAGGCTAAATTTAAGGCAGAATTTTAGGCTGTATTTTGGGATATTCAAATGCATCAACGGCTTCCAAATGCAATTGAAATTGAAATGACCTTATTTAAACTCTGTTGTGCATTCGATTTAGCAGTTGGTTGCAATGGATGATGCAAGAAGAAGATCCAAGGGCAAGAGCTCTGCAATGGGTTCTAGTAGCAAGCAATGCAAAACTCTTTCTAGATCCAGCAATGCATCTATGTCCGTTGATCATTCCATTACAAATGAGGCCCTAACCCAGTCCCAGATTTTGGAGCAAATTGCATCACTTACGCAGTTACTTGCTCCAGAAACGAGGGACAGAGCCAATGAGATAATGGGACGAGGTAGTCATGGCTGCAAGGAAATTAGGAAAAGTGGAACAAGCAAGCGGAAGTCAAGCAATGCATCAACTTCTAGACGCAGGAGAATGGATCAAGACGAGCCTGTTGAAGATGCTCATGAAGAGGTCGAGTGTGATAAGAGCGCAAGATCCGTTGTGATGAAAAAACTCCCAAAATCCAAGGTTCTGTCCTCTTTTACTTCTATCTTTACATGCTTTTTCCAGTAATTCCAGATTATTGTTACTTAGAATGTATGATAATGCTGCTATCTATACTGATATATACTGACATAATAAGCGGACATGTATCCAAATAGTTCCATGTTGTTGGAAATTTTTTCTGCCTGTGCTCTCCATCTAATTCAGTCTGGTCTGCACCAGCCTTCCATGTCTGATATTTTCTGGGAAGGATGATCAGTTGCAAGTTGACAAAGAAATTTCCTTTCCTTTGAGATCAGTGGCAATCTTGTTTTCCTTATACCCTTATGCCAGTAAACCCTTGACATGCTCTTATCATATAGATGCTAAGGTTGGCAACAGATACTTTTTGCAAATTTTAGGAGGAATATGGGTCGGTGGGAAACAAGTACTGAGTTTTGGAGTTGTATGGTGGTCACTAGCTACAGTCCTAACCTCTGTCGCTGCAAGACTTGGGCTGCCAGCCTTACTTTGTATCCCAGCTTTATCACATTTGTAGACGCCTTAGTTTCCTAAATCTTGCATATGTTCTACGAAAGATAAGGGCATTCTATGATACTTTTTTCTCTGGTATTCCATCCTTTGTCTCAATTTTTCTTAATAACACATGCCCACTGCATTTCAGTCTCATATTTCAGACTTTACGTCAGCAGCAGCAAGGGACCTTTTTAAGGCTTCTAGTATTTGAAGAGTAGCCTGTTCTTTCACGTTTTCTGCTTTCTGCACTGCTTGAAAAGCATCTTGTAAAGCTTGAACCTCATTCATAAATGCTGAGCTAGCTGCTTCCTCTCTTGCCAAAGCTGCAGTTCTCAGAGATTCTAGTGCATTTTTTGAATTTTCTTGATGAACCTGGCTTGTTGATTCTGCTGCCTTTTGGAAATCCACAAGTTTCATTTCTGCTTTTACAACTAACTCATTAGCATGATTAAGACGCATTTCTGCAAGCTTTAACGCAGATTTTAGCTTTTCTATCTCAGTATTAGCCAGCTGCAATTTTCGTTCAAGAGAACACTTTCCTGCAAAGATAACACTTGAGTAGCATCATTAACCTTATTGTCAAGTGATGCTAACCTCTCCTGAAGCGTTGCTGCCACATTCCGTGCTTGCTCTTTAATCATATCAGCGGCATTCCGTGCCCCCTCAAGTACTTGCTTTGCTTCTGCAACCACAGTTTCTGCAGCAAACTATGATACTTTTTTCTCTGGTATTCCATCCTTTGTCTCTATTTTTCTTAAGATGTTTGCAGAGCTGGTGGCCTAAGAGAATATGGTGTTTATTAGTTTCTACCATCCAGATCTTCTATTTCAGTTTCATAAGCTCAGGTTTCAGAAGTATTAAATCTGTAAAAGTACTAGTTCAAGGTCGTGATCTTAGTAAGTTCAGAAAGTCTGCTTCCTTTGCTTCTAATGGAGTAGAGCCAGATGTATCATGGGTTCAGAAATTGGTGAAGGAAACCCCTAATGATAGAGAGCTCAATACCATGGTCAGATTTTCCTGGCAATTTTTTTCAGATTGATAGAAGATTGCAAGACATTTTTCAGTAGTAGCAACTTAAATCTAGCAATTTAGATCTGATTTTTCAGCAGTAGCTTGTTCTTAGAGGCTACACATGTTCTTGTGTATTTAATTTGATTTCTATTACTTGTCTTAGACTTGTGTTTACGGAGGTGGCCAAATGCACATGGACAAGGAAGGTAAAAAGTTTATGGATGCGGCAAAAGAATACATGAAGTACCATTGTTACGATCTCCATCATAAATGGCCAGCTGTGAAGCGTAGCCATAAGGACCGTGTAATTGCTGAATTAAAGGAGCACTTTGGTCCTGGTTTTTCTAGACGGCATGTGCTAAAAAGGCTCGCAAAGAAATGGAACCAATACAGGTGACTTTTGCTTTATAGTTTTTAAATAATTTAAGAACCAAGTAAGAAAAGTTTGAAATTATAATTTCGCTTTATATTTTATGAATTTTGTTATCCTTAGAATTAAGTAAGAAAAATTTGAGTTTATAGAACTGGTTTGAGAAACGAAGTAAGAGAAGATCCTGGCATGACTAAGCCTGATGAGGTAAGTCAAGACGCTTGGGATTTATTTGTTGAGGATAGTAAAAAAGTGTATGAACGAAATATTCGAGCTGCTGCTGCAAGAGAATCAAAGCAAATAACAGGATCAGGTGGGGATGACTATATTAAAACCCAATTTGTAAGTTAATTTTATTTGGCATTTAGAATGTTTTTATTTTTGATTAGTTCTTACTAGCTTTAAATGACCATTTAGTTCATGCACTATTGCGGCTATCCGACGGACATCGAACTTGATAATATAAAGAAGGCAGGTGGATTCCAAAAGTGGATAAAAAATCAAGAGACCTTTGGTAAACAGGTATGAACTTTTATTTGGATATTACATTTACATTATACATGTTTAAAAAAATAACTTTGCTATTTGCTTAGTTTAATGCAAGAGATTTCGTGGGCAAGGGTGCCACAAAGCCAATCTTCAAACCCAAAAACGTTTCTGAGAAGGTAAGCTTATAACTGTTTTGCCAATGTCGCTAGTTTTTTAATCATTCCCTTAACCATTTCTTCCTTTGGTATGCAGCTAAATAAAGATCAGGAGGGAGCATCAGATCACGTGAACGTAGACGCACTCATTGAAGATGAAGTGGACGTAGTTGGATTACATGACGAGGTATATTACCATTAACTTTTTGATTTCAAGAATTAGATAAGAACTTGTTAACCGTGGTCTTTTATTTGTAAACATGTAGGAAGAGGATAAAACTGATGATACTGGATCCTCTGATAGTGATGCTAGCTCCTCAGCTGAGTCAACAAGTGCGTCAGGGAGCTCCAGTAGCGAGAACGAGTCCGAAGAATCACCTACACCACCCAGGAAGAAGAAAACGTGTACTGACATTGCAAAAGAAATTTATTTGCGACGTGGGGAGTCCGAGCCATCAAAGTCGTCTATGTGAAAAAAATCTATTTAAGTTGATGTATGAGAACTTTGATATGTTTTTTATTTCGAGTGTTCGTTTGGAATATTTGAAATCTTAATATAATATTTTGCTTGAGCAATGATTTTTGGGTTTTATAAATGAAAAGCGTTTTTACTTATTATTTTTACTTGGAATATAACATAATAAAATTAATTAATGCCTTAATGAATAACAATGGAAATCAATTAATGCCTTAATGAATAACAAAGCAAATCATGTACTAAATTTTTTGTAGAGGCGAAATCCTTGTATGGTATTAAAAGTGGTGGAAAATGTGAGATTATATTTGATACAACCATGGTCTAATATTTGACGTTACCAATGGTGCAACTTCAACCTCTATCTGATATTGTATGTGGCATTGTAAATGATGCTAAATTTGATACGAATCATGTTGAATGTGGCATTGTCAATGATGCTATATTTGATATTAATCATGTTACAAAAGATGATACAAAGGATGATGCTTGTGTTGACATTATAAATGATTTGCTTATAGCAATATAGACGATGCTATAATTAACACTGTTATAGCGATGCTGCTGACATTATGAATGATCTAATTATAGCAATGGTTGTGATTCTATGGTTGACAATCTTATAGCATTATAAGATAAAATACATGATACTATAAGTGCATTATTTTAGCGCACGTGTTGACATTAAGAATGATTTAATCATAGCAATACATGTGATCCCACAGCTGACAATACTATACCAATATGAGGACAAAATGCATGATACTATAGGTGATGATAAAACTGATACTATTTTGCCACCGCAATGCCACAAAAATGATAGTACAATTGTTACTATTGGTGATGCTACAAGTGACGATATAGATGACGCGATATCATCAACAGCTACCGTCATTTATTATGCCAAAAACTAAAAAATTTGAATGTGCAATTTTGAGCAGATAAATGATGGAACTAGTGACTTAGATTGCTTATTCTCTTATAGTGATCGATTTAACTAAAGAGGAGATTGAGAAGCTTGGAGCTGCTGGCTTTTTACTGGACGGGAAATCCCAATTAGGCTTAACTGCAGCTATTGCCGCATCTAGTATGCAAGCACATAGATTAGCAACTCCAATGTCGGCAAGCTCTACAAAGAGTCGCACAAAAATAACAATAGAGGGGAAGGTTGTCAACTATAGAAAGGAAATGAGTGGAGAGATGAAGGTGAGATTTGAGCTGTCAAAGAGAATGAAGGTAGATTCTGTGGAGGAAAGAACTCACATGAAAAAAAGACATGTAGACTATCTAGTCAAACGGGTGGACAACATATATGTCATTTCCATAAAGGATGAGCCTGAACGTAGCTGTCTAGACGTCAAAAATATGGAAAGGATTAGGGGCTTGCAAGCACTTGTTTTACGTGTATAACCAAGTGCTTGGAATTGATCCAGTAGTTGACCCTACCATCATCTAGCCTGTGTGTATCCGATGTTGTTATCTCATTATTGTCATTGTATTTAAATTCCTTTTTCAATATTAAAGCCCTGCAGTCTCCTTTTGTTTTCAAGTCATCACCCTTGTGACTGCTAAAAAAGAAAAAAAAAACACTCCAAACACTCCTCGAAAAAACCTCGGAAGTGGCAACCTCTGCAGAAATGCACTTGAAATTTTTGAAGAAGGTGTCAAAAAAGGGGTTTTCAGGAAAAGATACGACATACCTTCTCAAATTCTTAGAAGGATCAAGCATCAGGAATTATAAGATCAATGATAGCCTCGGAGGTTTTTCCCTCACACTTTTGCAAGCAAGGCGCATGAAGCTATTTTTCTTGCTCGTCCTTATATTTGTCTGAAAAACCTCAAACTGTAAGTTATCTATGTATAGATTTTTTTTTCTCGTTACCATCACACTTCTGTACATTCAACATCCTTGCGCTTTTGCATATTTTTGAGCTTTAATAGCTTTAAAGGAACCCTTCCGAGGGAGTTTGGCAAGTTGACTAAACTTCGTTATCTATACCTTCATGAACAAGTGTTTTTTGGAAACATATGAACCTCACTCGCATGGCGATATAGCCATGATGCTAAATGTAACTACGTATGTGCAAATCAATGATTCAAAGTTATAGAATACTTTTATGGTCAGCGAGTGGCTTTGCTGTAATCATTAATTTACAGAAGAGTAATTACCTCAACTTGCTTTCTACCTGGTATTCCCTATGGAGAGTAAAACTTTGAATGAGATTTAACTGTGGCGAGGATAGTTGTGACCGAGGGCTCCGTAACTCATGCTCGCTGATGATAATTGTGGTGTTATCAACATGCTTGGCCTCATTGAATTGGTCCATATTAGCCTACTTATTGACTGTTCCAATGTCTACCTTTTTGCTTTTCCAATCCGATGCCTTTGTTGGGTTTTCACCATTGTTGGATATCCTCTACGTATAAAGCATCCTTTTGTTGACTTCATCCAATATGTGCTTAAAAACTTGTCCACTCCTAGGATCTCACACACACGCGCGCGCACACACACACACACACACAAGAGCACACTTGTATATTTGGCCATCTTCAGTATTATCACAGCAAATTTCATGCATAATACCCAGGAGATTCACCTTTATACAATATGGATATGCCATCTGCATTCCTAGAGTAGCATAAAACCCCCTTAGTATACAGTCTAAAAAATCTAGGAAAAAACCCATTTCGAAAATTTACGTGCTTAAAATAATAATAAAATGTGATAAAAAAAGCACCTTTTTCCATATATTTTAGTACGAAAAAATTCGTGATGGGAGGAGATCATATATGTCATGGATCAAAATGAAGAATATCATGTACTATCTACTAGATATAGCACCAATACTTGACTTCCCCGATCATCCTATACCATGCATCAAAAAAAATATTTTGTGCTAGGTTGATTGCTATTTGCCAAGCATATATAGCATTAATTCTTGATTCCTCAATTGCTACTCGACCATTAGTTGTTATGTAAACAACATATCTAGCATTCCAAAGGAGTCTAGCTCTAACATCAACGTTTTATGGACACTTCAAATGCATGTCGGAAAATCGCGAATAAGAGATCACTATGGCAATCTCTCATATTTCTCTGCCGCTCACCCACAAAGAAAAGAGAGGGTTTGCCGTTTAAAGGGAACACAAAAATAGAATGTATGTATGGATAAAATGAAAACATAAATAGAATGTATGTATTTTAGGGGGAATGGCTTGGATCTGCCAGTATTTGCATTTTGGATGGTGAGTGTCGATCCTCAGCTTTGTGTCAAAAACTAAGGTGGTCTACCAGACTTGGAGGCCATATTCTGGTTGACTGCTGCTAGAACTAGGTAAGAACCATGCCACCATTAAGGATTTATTCTTAGAATAACAACCACCATACCAACAATATATGCACTTCCAGTGTAGTATCGTACTTCTCGTACTATATGTATACATCATATATGCAATGTACAATATGAGGATAACATACGAGAGCCGGTTTAACGTACAAAATGTACGTCAAAAACTTGTTTAAAGTATGCATATGGTACGTAGGGTACCATAAAATACGTACGTATGTAAACCCAAATCTCTCATATTTCTACGCCATCCATTGGCAAATTACGCGCCCACCGACCAAGAGAAGAGAGGGTTTGCCCTTTGAGGGAACCCAAAAATAGAACGTATGTAGGATATACACGGAAACAGCAAACTGATTGACTTTGACGCGTCGACGACACTTTTGGCGATTTACGAAGGCGTCAAACGGTGCCCCTAGGTCGTGTTGTGCGTGACTCGTGAGTCCACAACACAAAGTCACCGACTCCACCATTTCTGGCGGCCCAACGTAACCGTCAAACCTTGCGGCACGTAATTTATGCAGCCCTGCACTAATTAAGCTAATTTCACATGCTTATTTTTGTGTTCATAAAACTAGGAAGCACCATTTCGTCGAATAGCTGTGGCTCAATGGGAGGTCCTCCACGAGTTCGAGCTCTTCACATGAGCAAAAACAGAGTGTTGCAGGGCTTTGTAGTTTTCTTCACATCCGCCATAATTTTCTGCCTCGTTCCTCTCCTTCTTTGGTATCCGCCCTCTCAACAGCCCATTCGATCTGATCCCAAAACTCCACCCATCAAGATCTTAATTGGAATTATCACTAGTGCAGCCAGATTCGAGAGGCGTAGCCTTCTCAGACTGGCCTACAGTCTACAGCCACCACCAATTTCAGCCCATGTCTCAATTCGCTTTGTTTTGGGCAAACCCAAAAGCAAGGAGGAGTCGGATCTGGTTAGTCTGGAAACTCTCAGATTCAATGACATTATACAACTAGATTGTGAGGAGAATATGAACCAAGGGAAGACCTTCTCATATTTTTCAACAGTCCCATCTCTAGGTATGAGGTATGATTATGTGATGAAGGCAGATGATGATGCATACATCCGCCTTGAAAATCTGGGCCATTCCCTGCTTCTGCACCCCAGAGAAGATCTATACTATGGTCTTCCACTGCCTAATTTTCCTTATTATGGATACATGGCAGGAGAAGGGTATGTAGTGTCATGGGATTTAGTTGAATGGATTGCAGAATCTCCTATTCCCAGAAACATGAGTTCTGGGAAAGAAGACGAGCTGCTCAAGATCTGGTTTAATGCGGGAAAGAAGGCCAAGCACAGAACTAACATGAAGCACCTGTTTTATGATCATCCAGAGTACGGTGGCCAGCATGCACATGGTTTTATTCCTGAAACAATCTTAATCCATCAGTTGAAGAGCTTGAGTAGATGGATGGACGTGCTAGCTTACTTTGAGCTCAAAGACAATAGAAACTCCTCCATAGCATGAATGTTGCACTTAGCATCACATTTCAAGTACACTTTGCAGGATCCAATCTTCAACGTATGCCCTTTCATCTTTTTAATATTATTTTGCTTCAACTGATAGCTGTCCTCAAAAAACATTTGGAGTAACCTTTGTTGCGATGCTACTTAGTGCACAATTGCCTTGGTTATTCAAGATTAGATCTGCCAAGCTACAAAGAATAAAATAGATAATTTTTTCTTGGAGTAAGAACGTGGGTCCTTAATGGCCACCAGATACAATAGGAAGAGCACCAGAGGATGGAGGAGATTGTAACATTCTCTGCGTGCAGTGGTACTAGAGGTGGTCTGGAGGGAGAAATGTTAGGTCCTGTTGGACACATGAAACACGAAACAGGATACAGGCTATGCTAAAGTAACACTTCATCTTTGATAGGAGAATCACAGATTAAGACTTTGCTTTATGCAGGGTTTTGTATGCAACATTCTAGGAAAAGCAAAAAACAAGCATTGAGACAAACTTTGCTAAAGTAGCAGTTAATGCAGGATCTTCTATGCTGCCTTCTAGGGATCAAAAATAAAGTATCCAGCATGAAGTAAATGTGAGTCAAGAAAAAGGTATCCATAAGCTTAGATTGGATTGAAGTTGAATGTGTCTACAAGATGGAACGATGCTTTATAGTTTCGAGTTTGCTTCACAACAGAAAGCAACATCTTAGAGCAGGAAAGGCATGTTTACTACATATCCCGATCTTCAATGTGAATAGTCAGCCTGCAACCTCTTTCTAAGACTAAATTTGTGGCCAATATCTTGCACCGTGGATGATCCTTATACTTTGGTTAAATCAAAGTGGGGTTAGTACTTCGAAATTGCTGAACATCACTCAACAACAGCTAAGTAGCTGGAACTTCGTTAAGGGACATAGTATGCTTCTTTCCTTTTTTTACATGATATTGCAAAAAATGTGGAGTGACTAGTACTTTGTCCGATACATAGATTTTTAAGAATAGAATAGAATAGAATAGTTTTTAAGCTGGATCTATTATTCAAAATTCAATGGTATTTGTGACTGAACAATAAAATAAGAGTGGCTCGCATTCTTTTGCACAAAATAGACTAGTCATGGCATTCTTATGCACTTGCATTCAAGAAAAAGATTCTCATACAACATTCCATGAAGGTATAATTTCATTCTATATCATCAGAACTTTCAAAGCCTAGAGTAGATATGGTTGCATACTCTTTAGCAAGTAACTCCTGTTATCTTGGTTTCTAGCTTGCAAGGGTCTTCATTACAACATTGCATGAATCACCACAAATATGAGATATCATCCTTTAAATCTTGTCTATTAATGTTAAAATTAATGCATCTAATGCATAGAGTTTCATAGGCATCTCTGCTGACTATGAAGGTCACTATTTATCTCGTTCTCATTTCATCCGCTAAGAAGTTGCGCCATCTCTGCAAGTAACTCCTTGTTATCTTGGTTTCTAGCTTTCATGTGCAAACTACAATAGATATGAAACAACTTGCAATGATCAAACTCTCGATGAAGCTTTGAGCTATCGAACTCTACTCCATAGCACTTAAAAAAATGAAGTGCAATAAAGCTTCTTTTATCAATATCATTTTTCTGATCATTAGCTTACATGATTGCCAATTCGTTATTTTTAGATGTGCTCACCATTTTTATCTAGATCTGTTTCTAACTATTTGATTGCTGTTTACGATACCACCTTGTCTGTGCTTCTGCATATAGCATATTGTTCGGACGTTATTTTGGTTCAAGGTAACAGTTAATCTGCAAAATTCCTTTGTTTCTAGTTCCATGCCTCCTTCGACCATTAACTATGTTTTCTTTCTACACTAATCTATGTTGGGGTTATATAAAAAAATGATTTTCCAGCATAAACAATAAACAATGATGCTACATGTACCTTAAACAAACATTTATACCTACCTAGATCTGTTAAACCAATTATTATGTGTAGCATTCGCACGAACAAAATGTAAAACCCCCAAGTATTTACAAACAATATTATGGCTTAGTACAACTAGCAGCAATAACATGAATGCTGATGTTATACTCATAGAATAGCATAGGCTGGCAGATGTTGAAGCATTTCTGTCCACTAGTTCTAGCAACATGATCAAGACCTCTTGAATCTATATTTAGAGCCTTTTTTTGGATTTTCAATTGTACAGGTTTCTAGGAAAACAGTAATTATCTAAGATCTGATGAAAGACTTGTATGACATAACATGGGCTTACACAAACAAGCATATTTTGAATTGGAAGGCTTGAGATTTTGGCATATAATACGTATTTTTACTACCACAAGTTGTCAACGTATTATGCTATATGTTATGTACCTTGACAAGCAAAGCTCCATCTCCACCTAACAAAAGTAAGTAATAAAATCAAGGAAGTGTGACACATAAGTGTAGTCGCAATAGTTATTTGTAGTCATGGCTCAGGATTATAGAGTGTCGACTTGATCCCATAGGATTCTGTCCAGGAACAAGCATATTTTATCACTCAAAACGTTTTCAGATAATTCTACTGCATAAATAAAATTCCACAAGCTTAGAAATTATCCACTTAAGTCAATACTATTTTATTTATTAACAGAATGAACAAGGCTACAATGAACTAAAATATTTGGCTAACACTCAAGTTGTTTTTGAGAACTAGAGGGAAGGTACAAATGATTAAGATGAGGCAAGATGCGGGACATCTGGAATAGTTAAGTAGTGAAGAAGGATAGAAGGAGGGGAGTTTTAAGTTTTTCATTTTTCAGTGTAGAATGGGTTGAGATAGAACTAATAGTGAGATTCTACTTCCTTGCAGCGGCTCCTTCGGGTGAAAGAGCAGCACCTGGTAGCATATTTTAGATGATATTCTTGTGATGGCTCCCTTGCCAAATCTTACTTCTTGCAACATGCATGTAAAAACCTCGTATTATTACCTGTCTAACAAGGGTAAAGATATGCATTATCTTTATTTAGAACCTGATCTTGGGTTCATCACTATTAGATGTAGACATACTCTCGTGATAATGTTGAATTACAAATAAATGAAAGCCTAAAAAACTCTTTATTAGATCCAAAGTCTCTACATTCAAAAACAATTATCAAAATAGACAAGTCCCTTGTTATTTAAGGTCTGTGCAAAATGAATTGTGTATTGTACGAATAAAGTTTCCTTAGACTTATTTTTGGTGGGATTGTTCAAGGTTCCGGATCCAGTGATGTTAGTTAGAATGAATATCTACGAATTGCCTTAACATCATGTAGGAGCAGATCATAATTTAGAGATCTTGGGCACTCTCTAAGAACTTTTCTCTTAGAGATGTTCTCATTTTGCCATGAAGATTTCTTTTTTCCGACTCGTTTAAATTTAGTGGATTGAGTTACTAAAGAGAAATATTTTTGGGCCAAATATTTGACTTTGCATGTAATAGTAATGGATGGCTATGAATGTAAAGAAGATGTCTATAAGGAAGAGTAATTTGATATAATTATGTCGATACAAAAGGGGGCAAATGTTCAAATTACATATGGATTTCCATAAGATATTATTTAATACATTATCTCATGAGATGCCTGCAATTAATACATTGGTACATGAGATGCCTACATGTTACACTTGAACTTTGAGAAGTATATTTGCAATTCTTGAAATTGTATAATAGTTTGTGATGCTACGAAATAATATTCCAGAACTACACAAAGCTGACCCCTACAAACATACACATAGAAAAAACTAGGTGTAGTTAAGAAACATGAAGATTTATATCTATGACTTATAGTAGACAGATTTTCAAAGACATTAAAACAATCCAGAAAGATTTGCCTTTGAAACGTGTGAAAGGCACTTAGTTGACTAGATAAAGCATTGTGTTCTGCTCGGGAATAAGATTTGGCTTGGTGAAGTATTATGGAGACTAGTCGAATACCCAATAAGATGTTTTATTACATCGTAGAGTTGGCTAATAAAATCTTTGCTATCAAATATGTATCTCCAACAAATATCACAACTACCCATTCTCCATGTAACAATGGCCCTTGTAATATCCTTTTGTTTCCTACTTTACTATAAATTCAGGCCTTGCTAAATTTTGAATGCCTCATTAGGCATAATTGGATATTTTATTTACTCAAGTATCATAGTGCACTAATTGCATATTTTCTTTTTATACAACCATTAGTGTGTTTGTGTATTTTCATAGGATTATGTGTAGTATATATGTCAGCAACGTCATCATTAAATAAGAATCATATAGTTTAAGAACCATATTTATTATATTATTTTTTATATTGAAGCAGTCAAATATCCTCCAGCAGAACGAGTTAATCTTGCATGGAGATGAACGGAGGTAGACTGATGGCGACGGCAAGAAGTTTTCTAATACATGTCGATTATGGACATTTGCTTGTAAGCCCAGTCGTTTTTTACTTGTAGGTTGCTCTAGTAGATTTTTTTTATCTCTCTGCTATGTACTTCTCATTTTTCTTATTTCCAGGAGCTCCATCATATTCCTTTGCGCCCAGATTGTTATGTGATAGTTGTAGGACCAAATGGGAAAGAACATCAAGTTTTTGTGGCATCTGCAGGGCCAAAATTGTTTTTTGGCCAAGGATGGGAAGCTTTCTTGACTGATAATCTTTTCGTAGATGGTGATGTTATTTTTTGTGTGATATCGGAGGATAGCAACAGGGTATTTACAAAGAAGTGCGATGGCAGCAATCGGACCAAAGCCCTTGGAATTTGGCAGCTAGAGGATGAAAAAGCACGGCAGGAAGTTGTTAATGCTCGACAAAGACGTGTAGCAAAAGAACCAGAAGACTCTGTTAATGTATCAGATGATGAACCAGACGTTAAGAAACCTTTTAAAGTTCCACTGCTCAAACGTATTTATTCATCAGGATTGGTGAGTAAAAATTTCCCCTTTCATTAATTTTCCTTCCGGAAATTCTTAGCTCTCTATTTTGTGTGTCAGAGATTGAAGGAGGAAGATCGTTGGCGAATGCCTCCAAGGGGTTCTGCAATCCTTGTTCATGGACCAGATGGTATTGACACTAATTTGAAAGCAAAAACCAGTCGATATTGTTTGAGTCATAATTGGGACCTGCTAGTCAGCCACTATTCTCTTAAAGTTGGTGATATATTGGAATTCCAAGTCGTAGGCGAGCTTGAATGGACAATGAACATCTATCGTGGTGGAGCACAGCATGACCAGAAGAAGTTCTGAATATGTAGTTTTATGTAATAGATATTTTGTTGCCTCTGTGAGTTTTCCACTTATAACTATTAGCATGACTATATACTAACTGTTCATGCTTTGTAATCACAGGAAGTAATATAATTTACTAATCTTTTTGAAGAAGAGTCTAATTTTCTGTATACCTAAATAATTTTTGATGCAATTTATCTTGGAAATCAATAAAACTATTCAACTGTTGGTGGTCAAAATTTACAGCACATAAAATAGCATAAGCAATCTAAGGTCGAATTTTACTACTGTGCAGGAAACAGAAAATAGTCTGTGGAATTTGTCTTCCATGAACTTTGCATGGTGTGCTTCAACAGTCTTCCCAATTTGGTTTTTGCCAAAGTGCAGTTTGTTATATAGGTATTCAAATATAGAAGAAGAAGAAAGAAACACAATCTTCACAAGCATATTGTATTTCATGTAAAGCAAGACAAACTCTACAGGCATATTGTGGTTGCTTGGGTCATTTCTATCATGAGTTCCTATCTCTGTTACATCATTGTCAGAAACACTTTTACCCCATCGCTTTTATTCTATTTTCTTGTGAGAAGTGCCATCTGCAGATCCTCTTTCTTTTGTTTGAATGTGAGAAATCATATCACCCCATCCTTTGCCTTGTGATTCATTCTTAGGAATGATGTATTCCTGGATTTTAACATTGGTTTCTAGCAACATGTGACTGGTAGGATGGCATCTATTTTCCAGATGCCATATGTATTGTATGTGACTTTCTTTGGTGCTGCAACTTAGAACTAATATGTTCGTTGTGATGCCTACAACCAGCAAATATTTGTTGCAATGATAAATTTCTTTTTTCCATGCACTATGTTAATTATCTATGTTCTCCTCCTTCACCTATTTGTTTCTAAGTAAATACTAGAAACGTGTGCCCGGCGATGCCGGGCATTAGTCATGGACGTGTGGAATAGGTAGACGTAAGGGTTTTATTCATTTGTCTTGGTTTATGGCATAGATGTAGTAGCCTCAAAATAATCTCCATGCATGAGTAATTATGTGAGTAGTAAGAGAAGTCAATGCATTTATAATCCTAGATTCTAAACATCCTCTAGCTAATAAAGGTTTGATTGAAACATGTACTTAGATTGCAGTTGGTCAAGGCAAGAAAGGTGCCCGATGTATATACCGCCTCAACATGATGGTTCATATGAAAAAGTGTGAAACACATTGTAGCCATTCATGCCTAGTCATTTTCAAAAGAGCAATCCAAAATGCTCCCTATTGACACTCTTTACTTAGTCTTGTAAAAACTTTTGACTCAAGCTACCGGAATAAAGGGATTGCATTTGGGATTGCGTTGTATAAGAGAATGAAGTGCTAAGATGTAAGAGATTTTTGCCGGATCTTAGTAACTTTAGCTACTATTGGACATTATGGTCCTAATAGTGATGATCTTCTAGAAAATGCAATCATACACAATGTATAGTTTCAGATGCTATTGTTGCTCCTTTGTATGTTAATTATTTTGGTATGGTACCTTCAAATTAGAGATGCAGATATAAAGCAATCGTAGTTATCACATCACTTTTGATAAGAGGAATCTACCGTGGAGGATGAAACATGGAAAAAATAGATCTCCTTTATGATATTTCAAGTATAAAAAGGATCCGAACGGAATGCCAATTACATTTCAAACTGTGTATTGTGCTACATCTCAAAAAGCACCTGCAATATTACTTTTCACTTTAATAACATATGCGTATGATTTATAGACGCTTAGGTGACCCATATTTGAAGAATATGGGAAACTAAGAAAGGATTGACGACAATGGTAGATTTGAATCTCGTTGAAATTGGCAAATTATGCGGGATTCATGCCTAAAATAATACAATTTATCTATTCATTGCGTGTTCTTGTATTTGCCATGGGGTGTTCCTGTATTTGCCGTTGTTATTGATTGTGGCTGTCATAAAACTGGAACTGCGATGGTTTTGATGTTTGCATCTGGCATAAATGCAATGCACTCAATTGCCTCTTTTCATTCACAACTTTCAGAATGTAAATTAGTATAAGTACTGGACTTACTTGATCATCAAATGCCACTTTACGGCTTGTGAAAAACTGTGTTCCAGCAATGTAATGTAATCGATGCATCCATGATTAGGCCTTCTTAATCCAACATAATCCGTGATTAGATCTTAGTCCTGAAAATTTTACCTTTTACCTTGTAAAACAAATCTAGATCCAAATGTAGCTGCAAGAATGAACGAAAATCCTAGAGTAATTGAGCTTAGTATTCTTCAATTCTATGGCAAGGAAGTTGTGCAAGAAAACTCAATGCAAAAGACAATGGCAACAACGCAAGCAAACATGTTATGATCATGAACTGCATGCAAGGGTTAAAGTGTCCAGCTCATGGGAATTCACTCTTTTTTTGTTTTTGACATACAACTTACTTTAATAGTTGCTTGATGCAAATGGAATGTTTTTCAAATGAAAACTCTGATACAGGAGAAAACAATGCTCTTTTGTATCATGCTGCAATAGTGACCTTCAGGAATAGTAAATGTTATAACACATCTTGACCCCATGCTTTGTATATAGAAAACCATTCTTTACCCAAACAATGAAAATTTGAATAGGCAAAACACAATAGAATATATTTGTTGCAGTGAAGATATCTGCATTTTGCTCACCATATTGCAGAGGGTGATATTTATACACATATAAAAGGTCAGCAGATTCTAGAAACAGTGATAAAGTCCTAGTGATAAAGTCCTAAAACAGTAAACAAAGGTCCACTTCATTAAACACTTCCACTAACTTCATGTCTGTGGCATGCTCTTGATCCATACAGACACAAATGGCATGCTCTGCCTCCCATCCCTATGATCAGCATGTTACTGGAGGCCAGGTTGTTCTTGGAGCCACCTCTGTGGTCCTCCATGGCTACCTCTATGTCATAGGAGGAGCTCCCTTTGGCAAGGCTGCCATCAGGTTTTCTTTTTCTTCTATCTCTTCATTGCACTGCTTTGCTTTTGTACTTATAAACCTCCTCCATCACACTGGTTATCTATATATCCTTGTTCTTTCCTTGTACCAGCTTCATCACACTGGCTAGTTTTTCTTGATCTTTACTTGTACCTAACTAAGCAGTCCTCTTTCTTTTCTTTCGACAATTCATCATGATCTCTTCTGTTCAACACAGGTGCTTTGCCCTTGCTATCCAGTCCTCTGTCTTTCTTACCTATCACCTCGATAATTCATCATGTATAGAACAGGTGCTTTGCCTCCTCTCTCAGTCACTTCTATCAAAGCATAAAATATTGATCCTCATTGCTCTGTAGCCCAATTCACAAACAGAAATTGTCTCTCCCCAAGAGTTTAGTACAGGATTTCATCACTTCTTTATCTATTCCTATCCTGATTTTTCTTTATACGAAATTTAGCCTCCAATCTAGAATGGCAGGTGATGATTAATCCCTATACTCATGAGTTTATCAAGGATCCTGACCCACTGCTTAGTTTAATATCCTGATTATTGTGCATAACTATACAAACATCCTTATCAGAACAGCTAATGATTTATTATTCTCTAGTGTCATGTGCTCATATGTACCCTGTTTTCTCTTTTGTTTTCAGAGACATGTGGGTGTATAATCCCAGGCAGAACAAATGGAAAAAAGCTGCTTCCATGTTTGCAGCCCGTTCTGGCTGCTTGGCTAGTGTTATTAACTACAGAAGATTAATGTGTCGACAGAAATGCTGTCTGTTTGATCAGAAATTCAAGGATTTGGAAAAGTGTTAAAATGAAGAATCAGAGAAGAAACGAAAAGATCTAATTTGGCATACTTGATAGATCTCCAGTAGGGTTCGTGCGTCACCATAGCCACACAGTAAAGGAATGCTAAAAAAGTGCATCAAATCTCTTTTGCAACCTGTGAGGGTTGGATGCGGTCTGCCATAAGACAGATCTGCTGCAGTTCTGCATCCTCATTTCTTTTCCAACTGGCCAAATATACAAATTTTCACTTTTCGTTTTCCTCCAGTAGAGTTGGTGCTTTGCCAAAGCCACACAGTAAAGGAATTCTAAAAAAATGCATCAAATCTCTTTTGCAACCTGCAAGGATTGGATGCAGTCCGCTATGATAGAAAGTTCAGAAATGTCTTTTGATCTGGAGAACTTGAACCAAAGAAGCAAAGCCAAACAGAGTTTATATATCTAACATCAAACAAAAACTTATCAAATGGTAAAGGTCATGAAACCAGAATAATGGTACCTCTTTTTTCGAGCATTCACAACAGCATTTCGTATATGAATCATCAAGACCTACAAAGAAATCTGAACCATTAGTTTTATAGAGAACAACAAAACATAGGATTGAATGTTAAATGCCAGAAAAATGGACAGATCTTCAATCATGGTAAGTCTCCAATTGCTTGTAAAACAAAACAAATACATCAACATGAATAGCAATGCTTTAGAAATTGGTCCTGTGTAATCTTCATTAATATTAGTCCTTGGATGATAAATTGACTTGAAGGTTTGATCAGAAATTCAAGGATCCAAGGATCAGAAATTCAAGGTCCGTGCGTCACCATAGCCACACAGTAAAGGCATACTAAAAAAGTGCACCAAATCTCTTTTGCAACCTGCGGAAGTTGGATGCGGTCTGGAATAAAGCACAGAGTCGAGATGCAGGTTCGAGATGGCTCTGAAAATGCGGGAAATAAGCACGGAAATCTAAACGCACAACGTTTCTGAACAACGTTTCTTGACACCCTTTATGTACCATTTCGAGAAATAGACTCTACCGTTGGCAGGTTGCGTCGGATTCTTGCTCTGTTTCCATGCTCACCTGCCGCCCAGCTGAAGAGCTCCACAGCTCCAAGGATCCCAAGTGCGCACAGCCTACGTTTCGTGAGTAAAAGTGGGAGAGTAACCTGAAGAATAAAACAGCATTATTGGTAAGAAGAACTTCAGATTCTTGCTTTGTTTCCATCCTCACCTCTCACCTGCCGCCCAGCTGAAGAGCTCCACAACTCCAAGATCCGACCCAGCGCAATAGCCAGAAGAAGCGCCAAACTGAGTTTCGTATCCAACTTCAAAAAATTCGAATTAAATGCTGGCGATGCCGGAAGGGGGAACTCAGGATGCTGGCGATGCCGCAAGGGGGAACTCAGGCAAAAGGGAACGCCGCATGCGGCATTCCATGCGGGCGTTCCATGCGGCTGCACAGGCACAATTCCCAACCCCTTACCAAAATAAAAAAGAAGATTGCTGTTTTTTTTATCAAGTACTTAAGGAACAATTCATTGTTCATCTACCTTTCTGTAGTCCACAACTGCAATGGCATTGTTCTCGCTGACACTTGCATGCTGCTCGCCTCTGTATTTTTTGCTTTAAGGTTGTAGATGTTAAATTGTACAGCTGTAATTTTGGAATACTATTTTTTGTTGAAGGCAAGAATATGGCAGTATATAGTTCTTGATGAGACTCAAGTAGTCAATAGTGCATCCGTGAAAGAAGGATGCCTATAATATTGTTGCAGGAACGTTAAGAAATGGTTGCCTTTTGCTTTCTTCTATGCTTAAACAGTCATTGTTGACTGCAAAAAAGATCAATCTATTTATAATATTTTTTCAAAATACAAAAACTTGAACACTTCCCACAAAACAGGAGCACTTGTCTATTCTTAAGAAACTAGCTAGAGACCATCCTATAATGTTTAAATACTATAAGTTATCATAACCACACTTAGAATTCCCTGTGGTCTCATAACAGTAAGTTTTAGCTTTCGTTGACAGAACCGTCATCTAAGATGATCCATTGGGTGCAGCTGCTACCTCATATTCATTATTTCGTTGTGATACAAAATTTGATGTTGATGGTACAGCTGTTGCGTGTGCTGGCATCCTTCCTTGTGCGCAACGAGGCAATCCATTGGCGCGGATGGAGACGGGGAACTGATACGCTCGTCAGCAGAATGAAAATCCGGTGGAGTAACGAGGCAATCCATTGGCGTGGATCGAGATGGGGAATTGATACGCTCGTCAGCAGAACGAAAATGGTGAAACGCCAAACAGAGCATATTTGACTCCTAAGAAATTGCTAACGTTAATGTCATAATGTTTCGGCTCCAAAAGTTTAGCCATTTGACACATCAGCATCTATTGACGGAAATATCAGAATCCTTTCCAGAATTAATGTGAAGAACCAAAGCATCAGTTAGGTAATGAACGTTTGTACATGTATACCTAGACACCTTTGGGACTATATTTATAACGGCAGTTGCCATCAATGGCACTTCTTTGTATTATCTCATACATGAATATCACGTCAAAAGCCACCAAAGGCCAAGATCTAACTCTCAACGTCACCTCATTATCGGAAGTAAGTATCGGAACAAAACAGTTGCCTCCACAGCTTGTTATATTCAGCTTCCTACCCCTTTATGACTATGTATACTTCTCCCCTATCTTTCAGGTTCAATTTTAATAAATCTTATTGTATTATGGAGCAGATGCGCCATTTAAAGCAAAATGGGCCAGCTGCGCCATTTACCAGGCAAAGGAAAATGGCCCGTTTACAGGTAAATGCCGCGGCGAAGCTGCACCATTTAAATATAAATGGCGCGACAACACCATTTCGCAAATGGAGCAGCACGAGCGACACTAGCAAATATGAGTAATATGAGTATACATGCACCTGCAGGGAACAACTAGACCAACACACTACATTGTTCTAATGGATGAGATTGATCTCAATGTTGATGAACTACAATATTTGATAAACTATCTCAACTACATGTATGTATGAGATTATCTCTCAATTGTTTGCACATAACCAAGAGCTAATAAGGTTGCCATTCCAACAACTATGCAAAGAGCACAACTGTTGTGTCAGCAAGTAAGTGGGAGTTCGAAATGGTACTCATTGAATTTTAGATATAATGACAGGAAGAAATGATAATATCTTGAATTCTGTTCTAGTTACTCCAAGTACGTATGCGCACTTAGCCGCCACAAAGGCAAGATCATTTCTGGATGACGACAGCCTATGAGAATCTGCATCATCAGTAGGAGGAGGCTCTTCAGGGGGAACACCACAACCAACTCTGTCCCAGATCAAGCTACACGACAAGATGTTCACCAGGATGTTTTTTGTGTAATGCTTAGTCAGAGCGACCATTCTATTTATAGGGCCTTGTTTTCCCGCGTCACAAGCAGCACATAGAGGCCGTCCCCTTTAAGCTATACTCATATATGTTGTGTGCTAGGATGGGCAATGGCCCTTATTGTAAACATATAAGGGTGTACCTGGAAAGAACTTAGTATCTGGATTAGATCTTGTTTAGTTGTTCAAACATGAACATTTGTCAGATTGGTCTTTGCAATCTTTTCCTACAGGCAGACAATGATATAACCAGAAAATGCATTAATTATATCTTGTGTTGTCATATTTGATTTGCAGGGAATACAGCAATGATTTCGTCTGTCGTCATCTGGTATTCATCCTAAGAATTTAGCACGAGTATTGCCATTAGGCAGTGGCAATAAAATTGGACAAAAAATAGAAGAGGTAAATGACAATTTGTTTACAATTATATGATCAAGCACTCATGCAACGAGTTTTAATGTTTAACCACTAGCATCTTTCTACTTTAAGCTGGTTTTTAGAGGAGGTTAACATTTACCTCAAGCAAATTATGGAAATAACCCTTCAGGCCAACAGATGGAGAGGGTTATTCCTAAGTTGTTCCTCGTCAAGCACTTGTAATTAGTGCCATTTTCCAACCATCAATGCCAAGCAGTTTTCTACCATTATCTATTAGTCCAAAGGTGTTATTGTCGTTGGAAGCAATGCCCTAGGAATCATTAGCATTTGCATTGCCTCCTCCCGATCTATCATTTCCACTTTATGCAGTCCCCCAACTATCATTATCACCTGTTCCCCTGTTATCTGTATCACTATTACCAATGGCATTATGTTGATCTCCCCATCCACACTCAGTTCATTCTTTGGCTTTCTTCCATTGAAATTCTATTCGCTCACCCCACTCATTGTGATTTAAATTTCTTCTTACTCGTTTTCTGCCACACCCGTGGTCTCTGTCTATATGGCAGTTGTCTGAATCATGACTTGAACATTCACGTGCAAAATGTCTAGTTCTTTCAGATTTTAAGCATCCTCAACTGCCTGGACAACCCGATCACACACCAATTGGGCATTCCCATCTGAACTGTCCACTTTCTTTATACTTGAGGCATTCTGAACCGCGCGATCCTCCTGATCCTCCATTACTTGGGTATTCCCGTGCAAGGTGTCCATTTTCTCCACATTTGAAGCATCCTGAGATACCCAAATCACCAGCTCCTCTTTTTCCAGATCCATAATACTCTCCTCTGCCATGGCCATCTTGCGCATCTTGCTGATGCCATTGATCTGACCCTTCATCACCTCCTCCACTACATGTGGTTCCTCATCTAACAGTTGTATTTCGTGTCGTCCCCCGACTATCATTGCCAACTAGTGTTCTATTATTATCTACTCCAGATGTGTTAATTTCATTGGAAGCAATACCCCAACAATGATTAGCATTTGAGTTGTCTCCTCCCCATTTGTCATTTCCATTTGATGCAATTCCCCAACTATCATTCTTACCTAATTCCTTGTTATCTGTATCATTCTTACCAATAGCACCATGTTCATTTCCTCCCCATCGATACTCACAGAGTTTCGATGATGTTTAATGCTTTAAAATTTCAGCTAAAAAAGCCACTAGAGTTTATTCTATGCATTCTACCTCAGAAAGACTAATATCTATGGTATATAATGGTTTGATTCCTTTTATATGTAGTTTACGAAGGAAGATGCAATGCATACTTATGCAGAGAGATGTTCTACAGGGCCGGTTAATAAACTGTTTCTATCAGACGTTGGACTTATTAATCAGTGTATAGTTCCTCCCCGTAATATAAATGATTAGTACTTGACGAACGTCGCTTTGAAAATTAATGCCAAGGTAACACACTTGGTACCCCATAATGACTCCCCTGATCATTGAACTGAAGACTTACTTTCGAAACTGTACTGTGGAGGATGTAATACAGTGTTATCGATGGAGTTTGATCGTGGTCTTCCAAAGGTCTCCAGAGGGCCAACTATAATCTTCGTAATGGATGTGTCGCATGGAGCCCCATTCTTGTTAAAGTCACCATCAATTCCAGCTATAAGGATTGAACTGTGCGTGCAGCTGACATTTCAAGTTTCAATTTATTATATTCCTAGGTAGTGGGCTGTACAGATTACCCAAGGATATCTCAATTTGCCGCATGGGTCAAAACACAATCATCAAAATGTGAAACTATCAATCCGTTGGGAATTGTTGAAAGGGTTTACAAACTCAGTAAGTATTGGAACAAAACAGTTGCCTTCACAGCTTGTTGTCTTCAGGTTCCCACTGCTTTATGGCTATGTGTAGTTCTCTCCCATTTCTCAGGTTCAATTCTAATAAATTTTATTGTATTTTGGACTTTTGGGATGGTGTCAGCGAATCCCAGTTTGCAACTGTTTTTAATGTAAACTTAGCAGCAGCACGAAAGGAATGCAGATGTTAGGTTGAGAAATTGATTTTGAAATGTTTAATAAATTGTTTTTTTGCAGGCATGTGAAGGCTTGAAAGACGACTATAATCCAAAGATAACATTAATTGTTGCACTGAAGCGTCACCATACATGTTTCTTTCGTGCAAATAGCCGAGAAAATATTTCCCCAAGTAAAGTTTTCAGTTTATGCACGTGTACTCTCAATAATAGCTATATGTAGTTCTCTCCCATTTTTTAGGTTCAATTCTAATAAATTTTATTGTATTTTGGACTTTCGGGATGCTGTTAGCGAATTCTAGTTTGCAACTGTTCTTAATGTAGACTTGGCAGCACTACGAAAGGAATGCTTGAAAGACGACTATAATCCAAAGATAACATTAATTTTTCCACTGAAACGTCACCATACATGTTTCTTTCGTGCGAATAGCCAAGGAAATATTTCCACAAGTAAAGTTTTCAGTTTATGCACGTGTACTCTCAATGTAATATCTCTGATACAAATGCACGATCATGCAATGTACCTGCCGACGTCGTTGTACACTTCTGTCCCTCTTGCTCATACCTTTAGTGTGATTGAATTAGCATGCTACAATATTTAAAGGGAAATCACGTAACCCATACCATGTACGTAAGGCAGTAGCGCGAACAGTGTTTGGATTTAATTCCATCATTGTTTTATTTGTTGTTGACAAAGAGATACCTGCGTAAGACACTATGTAATCAGCAGTTTCAATCAGCAATTTAATTCAATGAATAGTATTAGTAGAACCTCGAAATTTGCTAGCTCGAACACGAGTCAGTATTACTATTGGGATGTCACACAACATTTGCGACAGCTTCTCTCCTTCATTCACAGCAAGATCTCCCCATAGGCTCACATTTACACTTTTTCCACTGGAACATGTTTCCTTTGTTAGAAAATATCCACACGCTGTGTTCTATTCATAAAATACCTTTCATCAAGGAGGCTGATGGTACGTTTTAGAACATCTTGCTTATCATATTTCCTACGAACAGTTTCTGACACAGAGACTGAGCAAACAATTCCAATGACATCTGCAAGCAGGAGAAATTATACGATCTATTCCATCTCAATACCATAACAAACAAATCGAAAAGTATTTCATGTACCAAACACCACTTTCCCATCAAGGTACTTATGCAATTCATCTACCTTTGCGAACTTCTGCTCCATTGAGTTTCCCACCTCCGCAGTCCCATCACTGGCAACTTCAATTATTGATTGTGCATCAAGAGTTATCTGATAGTCATGGTTTACGGTTGTATATCGTTTATTCGCAGGCCGAACAACTCCTTTAGAGATGTAATACACCTACATGTCCACAAAGAACTTCAACGACTACCTCCATTCATGACATAATCCCCAATTTATGCATCAACCTATAACCTACCTTCATCAACTCAAGTCTGTTGTAGAATTTGTCAGCTGCCTCGTCAAACATTGTTGCTTGAATTTCCGTTCCCTGTGTATATTAAGACGACTCTCTAAATATTCACAAAGCAAGGGAAGTAAGAACCCAATCAATTCAAATTTGCATACATCCTTGTCTCTTAGCTCCACATTAAACGATTTCCCCTTGCCTGGTCTTCGTCTGTTCTCAAACTCTCCTTTCCACATTACTTTTACTTTAATTGTCCAATTTGCTTCGTAAGGACTTAATTGAACCAATGGAAAAATTGTTCTCCCACTTCCTATGTTTTCAGCATCATTTGTACTGCAACATTTCCTCAAAATAAAAAACTTTACATATACAATAGAAGAGATCACATCAAGGGATACCTCATCATCATGCACACAAGAACAGGTCAACCACGAGAATTACCTAGCTGTTGCGAACACAACGAACACACTTTTTCAGAACACAATTAAAGTTATCAAAACTCCATCACAAATAATGGCCAGAAAAAATTACCAACTATTCAAGCAATTCTCTAAAAACAACATTTCTAGTCGTTACAGATGCCAATGCCTCATTCTGTAGGATCAGTGCATCTTCTCTAGTTCGTATTCTTGTCAATGCCGTGTACAATTGCCCATGAGCAAACGCATTTGTTCGTAAATCCAGGACTATTTTATCTAATGTTAGGCCAAGACAACTGTGGAATGTCGTTGAGTATGCCAGCTTGAGTGGCAGCTGACGTCTATGTATCGTAAAAGGGCAGCGTGCTGGCTGGTGAAAGAAATCTGCCCGACAAATCGCATGTATATTTTCTGAGCTCGTGTCCTCATGTCCAAGAAGCCGGACAGTCACAAATCTGTTGTGCATTTCGTGTATAACAACTCTAGCATTCTTCACAAGCCCTTTACTCGCATCCAACAATCTCATAATTTGACACACAGCTCCTACTTTAAGACAAAGCGTGTGTTTGGGCAAAGTCGGGTGATCATAACTATGAAGAAACTCATTTTCAGCAAGAATGCTTGTGTGAATTACCTGGTCACTTTCACTTATGGAATCCTGAGAATAATATCTCTTTTCTAGACCTGGCATACGATCAAGAATAGACCTGTTAAACTCATCCACATGCACATTTAATGGAGATAAAAATGCTCTTCTTTCACACAAAGTTGGTCTACAAACAATATCTGCCGGGTATAAGAATTCCCGCGCCTCTTCCATAGATGTTGTTGTACAAAACAAATCAAATGTCACAACATCTGATTGCCAATTCTCACCTATGGACGACACTAATGTTATTAACTCTGGGTCCGCAGCATTTCTAACCGATTCATCTAACTTGTGAATAATAAATGCTCTCCAAATCTCAGATGATTTAATAGAAGCAGCTACTGTTGCACTTCTCCCTGCACCTGGTACTATGGGCGCTATCTGCCTAAAGTCGCCTGCAGCCACAAAACATTTTCCTCCAAATGGAACATCATTTCTACATAATTCCTGTAGAATCACACTTGCTGATTCAATCGCAGCTCTATTTGCCATCGCAAATTCATCCCAAATGATTAAATGGCACTCAATTAGCAAGCTCGCTTTCTCAGACGTGGCCTCAATAGTCGAGTGCACAGCAACACTATTCTCAGTTACAGGAATTTGAAACAATGAGTGCGCATTTTTCCCTCCTGGGTATAACAGCCTAGCCAATGCAGTTGTTGCACAGGGCAAAACAATCAACTGGGAGCCTCTGATTAACAAACATATAGCATTGAGTAGGAAAGTCTTACCTGTACCAGCTTTCCCATCAATAAACACGTGTCTTTTATCCCCCGCCCATGCAAATCTTCTCAACATAATCATATATTCGTCCTTGATTCGTGTTCATCTTATCACGCATCTTTTTTGACTCTTCTATGTAAGATCTATGGTGAGGAAACTTCGATAGCTCTTGCAGCACTAGCTGTGACCGAATGTGGATTTCAGGCAGCCCAAAGCCAGCAACACTAGAGCCATGCTGCGCAAGCACATTTTCAATGCACAAAAGAGCTTGCGCTCGCGCAAGCAAAGTGCCCGTCTCACGAAATATCATGGAAATCCTTTATCAGCTCATCATGAAAATTGGACCACAAGTCACTTGCCGGAGCGCCATCAAGGATAAGCAGTGCAAAAAGGAAACGCAACTGCGACGGCATTTGCAACGCCAACACTGCCTCTTGCATTGTCACAACTGGCTCTGATCTATCATGCAATAAACCCATAACAGTTACCACTTCTTGATAGGTATCATAGGTAGTCCCATTATACTTCTTTAAGTTTTCCCAACACCTCATTTGGAGTATGCAAAGAAGAATCGTCGCGAAATAGAATAGCTCCCCCTCACGTGGCATCACCAACCTTATTCTACAAATAAGGCTTCCCTTACTTCTCTTCCGAACAATGTTCCTAGGAAGCTGCGGCCTAGCTAGTTCAAGGTGATCACCATCAATACACGTTCTATCTCTGGGATACAAAGTCTGCATCTTGTTCATAGTACTCGAGATAGGTTAGCTCCAAAAAATTCTATAGCAGGAGGCCTCAAGAAATAACGATCAAGCAACAAAAGCCGTTGGGCCTCCTATATGATCTACTCGTTCTTTGTTGACGATGAAGTGGAAGACACTTAACACCCGGGATACTTTTCTGTGACATGAAACTTTAGTATTCGCCATCCCGCCTCAGTTGACGATAGATACCTTGCACTTTGGTAATCACGTATCTCATCATCAAATTGTCGTTCACGATCAATTCGATACTCCACCTTGTCAAAACCTTTATAAATATAGTCAGTATAGATATATGAAGATATGAACAAAGAAGCAACATCAACATTGATATGACAATCAAACCGCTTTTAACAGAAAGGTGAGTATGACACAACATATCTATCTTCAACTTTCCTTCTTCGACATCGCACATAACCCTTCGAGTCCAAATGTGTTCTTGTAGTCAAGTCTCGAGGATAATGCCAACAAAGATGCCCCATCCTTAGAGCATCGCTCGTGAGTGATTGTGCACCATATATTTTCGTACCATTTGAGCAAGCACCTCATCATTTTCTGGAATCTCAGCGGATATTAGCAAGTCAATGACCTCAAATGGAATCTCATGTTCTGTTTTAAGTACAATGTAGCCATGAGGCAGCCCACATTTCTGGAATTCTATAACATGGATCATATACGCAAGCGGACCAACATAAGAACGCAAGAAATCCTTCAAAGATTGGAAACGAGCATGGAATGACCTGACAACAATAATTGGGACATCTGCAGCAGTTTAGCCAACGCGCAACACTGCCTTGATCTCTGGCCAATCTGGATAAAGACGAAGGGAGCGACCGTCGAACATACTGCCCACCCTGATTCTCAATAAAATCATCATCCTCCTCAACATTTGAATTATCAACCATAGACCTCGACCTCTCATATCCATTAGTTGCCAAGAAATTCAGCCTTGCTTCTTTGACCCTAGAATACATATCCACAAGGTATTCACAAGTCGGGCCTCCCTAATCAAGGAACCGCACCTCATGGAGCAAACATGACCTATACCAATCCACCTGCGACATCTGCTGGTCATTATCAGGGAACCATCCCGCCGTCCCAGCTGGAAATATAAGCGGGTGTTGCAAGGGTTCATACCATGGATCCAAAGATACTCATAAAACCGGTCGTTGATCCCGGTGAAGCCAAAAACCGCTATCCTTGGATTAATTCAGATCGAAGTTATTTGCATGCACTATGGCAAAGAACTTCATCACTGCGAATCGCCCATTCAATGTCAAGAACACGGACTCCAACCGCATTTGCTTCACTTTCGCCTTATCATGTGATGTTAAGGATTAACAAAGATCTAGAGTCACCGCTATTCGCGTCACCCATGCAACGGGCAATAACTTCCTCTCCGCAACCCTCGCTCTCTCTCTCACATCGTCATGAATATACCAATGCAATGACTGGCCGTGTTTTGACGTGGGATGTATTTTATGGTATGTCCTACCCATCAAAGCAACCGAGGATGGCATCCCTAATCGCACAAACTCTCCACCGGCAACACCAAGCCCGGTGAAGGCAAACAGATGATTTAATGCACGACTCTTTCGCGACTAAATCCCCGCTTCCTCATAAACATCCGGCCAACGAACCGGGCAATTCAGGTAGCTTTGGTAAGATATCGCCATTCCGCGATTACAAATGAAGGTTTCACTCTCACGGGCAATAACGCAATGTGACAATGCACACAAAAACTGTTCCACATGAATTCACTAGCAGATGGAATAGGACGAGCTTGCATCTTTAGTATCTGCCTATTTGCCAATGTATAACCGCCATGCTTGCCACAATCACCCTTCCGGAACACTCTCCACATCTCTTGGCATCGCTGCCCACTCACACCCTCCTCCTCAAGATGCCTCCCACCCAATCCCCCCCACCCGATGACCACCCGAACCCCTTCTCCATTTGCCTCAACTCATCTCTCCTCTCTTGAGACAATTCCGCATACCATCTCCGCCTATACTCATTTCGCCTCAATCTTCTAAGCTCATCAGAAGAGTATGTCTGATTTGGATCAATCTCTACTCTAGGCCTTGGCATTGCAACCTCACACTCCAGTCCTTTGGAATACTACTTGCTACCCAAATCCTAGAATATTTAATACACCAGCAGACTCACCAATACAACCTTACTTATGACAATCCAAAAATACCATAACCTTACCAGACAACGTAGATGATAGCCACCCAGCCACCCTCCAATGCATGGCACACTCCCAAATCCACTCACGAAACCCTCCAAGCCGTCCCCTGCACATACAAAGTAACATCAACATCAAGCAAACTACTCAACATATAAATAGTCCCCAGTAAAATTTAAGCGCCACAAATTTAAGTAAGTTTCAAGTTTTCACTGCTTAAAAGTATATGAAGATAATAAACAGGACAACACTTATTTCAGGATTAATTAACTGTCAACTTATTCATACATTGAAATGGACACATTGCCCATCGTCAAGACTGAAAGGTATTGTAAGCCAAATTTGCATACCATCTCCACCTATACTCATTTCGCCTCAATCTTCTAAGCTCATGAACAAAGTATATCTAACTTGCATATAGCGAGCCCGACCAGTAGGGCACAAAAAGCGGTCGTAACCATTCCCCTTCGCAATATTCGAGCAAGATATGTCGAAGGAGAGTGTCTCAGACTGTCAGCAGGCACCTGGAGAATGCACTGGAGCCGGCATCGCCTTTGTGCATTCTTTGTGCTGCAGCCTTTGTGCATTCTCGACTCGCGAGTCGAGAATTCCTCAGAGTGTACACTCCCTGTTCTCGCCTCGCGAGTCGAAAAGAAGGCCTGTACTTCCTGGATTGTTGGCAAGCTGAGGCATTCTGGACTCGCCAGTCAAGAAAGCCGGGCTGACTATCTGCAGGCCTTGGGTCGGGCTCGCTATCTAAGTGCATGGATTTGTAGCTTTCAAATGGACACATTGCCCATCGTCAAGACTAAAAGGTATTGTAAGCCAAATTTGCATACCATCTCCACCTATACTCGTTTCGCCTCAATCTTCTAACCTCATCAGCAAAGTATATATAACTTGAATCAATCTGTACTCTAGACCTTGGCATTACAACCTCACACTCCAGTCCTTTCAAACACGCATACACACACAAATATCCAACCTACTACCTGCTACCCAAATCCTAGAATGTTTAACACACCAGCAAACTCACCAGGACAACCTTCCTCATGACAATCCAAAAATACCATGACCTTACCAACCAATGTAAATAACAGCCACCCTCCACTGCACGTCACGCTTCCAATACCACTCACGAAACGTTATTCTCGAATCCGTACCCTGCACATACAAAGCAATACCAACATCAAACAAACTGCTCAATATATAAATAATCCCCTTAAATTTAAGCCCCCACAATTTTATAATTAAGTTTCAAACTTTCATCACTTCCAAACATACGAAGATATTAAACAGGACAACTTGACAACCATATGGAAGAAATCCATAACCAATATAGGAATTCCCTGAAATCCATGACCAAGAGTCGTCTGAACAACTAATGTATAAATTGTTATTTCAGGATTACTTAATCAAACTCCTTAATGAAGTACTTACAAACACACCAGATTCACTCCTGCACAATTCCCCTTTTTTTTTTCCCCTTTCTTATCAAAATGTAATATAACAGCACCAACATATTTTTTTGCCATGATAACATATGCCACCCATATATCCAACACATCTGCCTACACTAACTCTTCTCAGGAAACACTATGCACTCGAACTAGAAGATAGCATATGCTTCAAGATCATTACTCCTTTGTAATGTGCATAAACTCTCATATAATCCTTCGAATCTGGTAACTAGATCAATTTTATAATTAAGTTTCAAACTTTCACTACTTCCAAATATACGAAGATATTAAACAGGACAACTTGACAACCATATGAAAGAAATCCGTAACCAATATGGGAATTCTCCCAAATCCATGACCAAGAGTCGTCTCAACAACTAATGTATAAGTAGTTTTTTCAAGATTACTCAATCAGACTCCTTAATGAAGTACTTACAAACACACCAGATTCACTTCTGCACAATTCCCTTTTTTTTTCCCCTTTCTTATGAAAATCTGATATAACAGCACCAACATATTTTTTTGCCATCATAGTATATGCCACCCATATATCCAACACATCTGCCTACACTAACTCTTCTCAGGAAACACTATGCACTCGAATTAGAAGATAGCATGTGCTTGAAGATCATTACTCCTTTGTAATCTGCATAAACTCTCATATAATCCTTCGAATCTGGTAAGTAGATCATCTCAATACTTGTTAATTAAATTTTGTTGATTATCAGCTGCATGTCCACAATTTCAATGCAATCTTGCCAACAGCTTTCTTTCTCTTTAGCATTCACAAATTTAACTAACTTTCAAGCTTCCTACAATGTCATCTACCCCACTAGTCTATATTTCTATGCCATGCTACTGCTAAATTCATCCTGAACCCCAACAAACTTCAATTCAAGTCACAAACCTTCAATCGCCAAAATGCCAAGACCTTCAATCACCACAACAGAGTTATCACAAAAGAGCCCAACAAAACCCTGGAACACTAAAACACACACCCATTTAAGAAGCCACAAGCTTGCTTACCTCATTCCCCTTCCACCCACGTGCACAGCCACATTTAACATTGTCTGCTCCGACCACCATAACTAAAACCTGGAGATCACAATCTAGGAACATAGAATGCTCAGAATACTCAGGAGGAACAATGCACAGCAAATACCACGAAACTTTCACTCCTCGTTCCTTGTTCCCCTAACCTCGAACTTCATCTTCAACGATCGAGATGAAAAGCCCCAAATTCACATCCAATCTCAACGGCCAATACCAAAACCCCTCTTTGCGTCCCCTGCTCAAACACCCCATACATCCCCTGCTCAGAACCAACCGCCAAGATTTGCTTCAATATTTTCATCCAACGGTTCGTAACTATGGCCTATGCCCCCATACACCTGCAATACATGATGCATACATAAATCCCCCATGACCTGTCATCATCTGGACCATTGGCTCTTAAGCAGACGGCGGGGATTCAAGGGAGTCCACGGGGTATGCATGTACATGGGTTGTGGAAGAGGGGGCATGACAAACCCCCCTCATGCGATATAACTATAATAATATTAGGATATGACTATGGATTATTGATCTCCCACCCATCCATCTTGTGAGTTGGCCTCAACATCTAATCCTGTGAGTTGCCAGCCACCTTCAACTAATGAGCAAATCCAACAGTTTGTAAAGAAGCTAGGCCTAGCATCAAATCCGTCGGTACATTAAGACCTAGCTTAGACTTAACTGACTGGTGAATTTGGTGCAATGTTGTTCAACGACAGTGAAGCCAAAAAATGAGACAAAGAAATAATTAAATTGGGATACACTTTCATGCTAGGCATGCCCCTAACCATATAACCAGCTTTAAGAGATACCTAAATGACTATGCCAAGCAATTTTAGAGCCTAAAGGTGAATTGCAATATTCGGTAATTAATTTGTCTATTTACGCACAGCTTTTCGCTCGTCTATGTAAAAGGCACATAAACTTGTTCTTCACTATTGAGTTCCATTTTTCTAACATATATAATTTTCCCGCAAACATGCTTTTAGAATATTCTTTTCTGATGCTTCCTTCTAAAGGTGACACGTACTTTTCTGAGAAAGAATACAGTGACCAAAAAACAAAAAAAAAAAAAGAAGAGAAAAACTATGATGGTTCTGGTGAGGCTGGGTCCACAGCAATAGCAGCCCTAGCAGGGCATGGATCCCCTTCCAATGGTAGCGTTTACGGCAAAGAGCAAACCAGTTTCTTTCGGAATCGTGAATACATGCTAGGTCACGCCTCTGTTTCTCTAATATGATTTGGCAGATTTTTGATAAAGAATATTGCATAGATTCAGGGCTTCGAGTCAAGACTTTGGTGTCCAAATGGTGTTTGGATCATTTGCAGAGGGATCAACAAAGCGTACATAACTGGTTTTGGCGTTAGCTTTTTGCTTTGAAAGTCACTAGTAATCAGGCCGAATTTACATAATCTGGTAATAGGTTTGCTCCTAATATTCTTCAGACTTCTCCAGATATTCATGTCAAATTCATATCAAGGTCTGTCAAAAGGTTATGTACTTACCTCTGTGATTTATATTTTTTGTTTAAATCTCATGTTACTTGATGTAATGGAATGTGCGAGTCTGGCTTATCTATATCAATGCTTTGGAGTTTTTAATTCACCTCTGCAAGAAGGAGGGAAAGTTCTGACCAGGAAGTGTATCTGCATATCACATTTGTGTTCAGAGCACAAAGAACAATAGCAGAAAATTGCACAAGGTAACGAAAGAGACAGTTAACCAGGAAAAAGTGATGATATGTGTGGATATTGACAAAGTTTCATGATTTTTTACATGGGAAATAAAAAACTTACACCAGAACCCACTTTCCATTGAGCAGTTGCAGTGCATCTATAGGAGCAGGGGTAGGGTTCTTAGCTTCTAGCTGATTTATCAATTCTATAACTTCTGCACGGACCTCACTGCTAGCAACAAGATCGCACTTAGTACCAAAAGCAGAATCAATCAATGCCTTTTTCAGCGCTAATATTGTATTATCTTCTGCAGGTTTTTCCACAGTTGTAAGTACATCATGGCTAGATGATTATTTGGGCTTGGCACTATGGCTCTCATTTTCCTGACCACTATTTTTGTCTGGCAAAGCTGAAGCCACCAGACTTCTCCAACTAGGATTTAGAAAGTCCAAATTGATGGCAAACATGCGCAATTGCCTTCACAATGGCATGTTGAAGTGGCTAGTATAACATTTTACTTCTATTAGCACCTGTATTTACTGGGACTCTTTTCTCATGCATCTGATCTTTGGAACCTTTTCTGCAAGGAAGGTTTGATATCAAAGGCTTTTCAGTTCTGCAAAGTTGCCTGTGAACTTGATGCAGTAGATTGGGCTTGTGATTTTGCCACCACAAACCGCATCCTGGATGTACATGGTATGATTGTAGGGACTTAAATGTTGCAAGCTAATGCTAGTGCATATGTGAAATACCATTGATGGCAGTCTTCACTAGCCATATGCTGCAGGAAACCAATCCATCGCTTACTCAACATTTGGATGTGCCAAACAGCTATAAAAGTACATATGCAGGGGTATGTCTTTTGGCACCAGCTCAAGAAAGTCTTTACAAACCTATCAATGCACCTTCGTTTATTGATGGAGAGGATGATGTTGAGGTCTCAAATGTAGTTGAGGAGATAATTCAGCAGCTTTTGGCTGGGCTAACAGACATGGTAATAAGTAAACAGTCCTACCTCTTTCAGTTTGTCTTTAGAGCTACCTCAAGTCTCAATTTGTGCCTCACCTATTAAAAAGCTGCATGTCACAATGCGTGAGTTTAGGAATTAAGTTGTTATATGAGGTACAACAAGTTTTGAGGCATGCTGGTACACTTACTCATGTATTCCTTTCCGTCCTCTAGATTGCTATATTGGTTGCCACTTTTCAATTGGGGACTCTATTGACTCAGGAAAGAGTTATATGGGATAGGCATCTGTGGCATTTAGAATTTTAGTGTTTGAAATTTAAAACTGTTTTAAAAATGAGCCATTCAGCCCATTGGCTCCACTTGATCTACAACTTGTGATCATGTTCGGAATTGACCGTAAGGTTAACTCAAAAGACCAGTCTTTAAGGGATCAAGCAATAGGCGAGATGTGTGAGTTCTTGTGGTCACTTTAGATGTATTAATCATTATCTTCCTATTCAACGATCGTTTCAAAGTATGCTATCATCCATCTCGGAGCCAGATGCACAATGTTGCATGTGTAGTCCTTTGGTTCGTTTTGACCTATTTTTAAGCATGGCTTATGTTGAACAAGCATGACACACTAGTATGCTGGTCTGCGGCCAAAGGTGTTTGTCGTGTAACAAGTTGTCTAACTTCAGAGAATGCTGATGACGTAGTGGCATCTGTACTGGAGCTATTTTTGCCAAATCAGGTAATCTGCTCTTGACATCAACATCAGTACTATTATGCCGCACTAAATAGTAAATTATAGCCTTTTTGAGCTAGAACACATGAATTTGTTGTCACTGTTAATGAACAACTTACTGTTTAGTCTAGTCGTCTCCTTCATTTTTTTGTACTAGATTCACTATTTAATAAAACTTCATTCGAAATATCTACCATATATGTTGTGTATCAATCCATGATGGATGATATATAACAAAATTCCACATGTCCTTTGTTCTTTAATAAATTGCACAAATGACATTCCTTATCTGTTCATTTCTTATGTAGCTATATGTATTAAGATACGCATCCTCTTGGATACAGGGTGATGGGGCATGGCATGGAGCATGGCATGGAGGATGTCTTGCACTTGCAGGGCTGGCTCGGTGTGGATTTCTGCTACCAAAACATCTTCCAAAAGTAGCCCCTTTTATTGTTGAGATGCTTTATAAGGAATGTGAGGGGTTACCTCTAAGGACGAAAATTTGGAAGGAGATCCAAAACTTATGCTCAAAATGTTACCATGTTGGCATGTTTTATCCTCAACCTATTGTTTTTGTTAATTACCAAAGGGAACTTCCCACTAAGTGAACTATAATAATATTTTGTTGCGTCTCATTGTGTGTTAGAGTCTATTATGATGATTATAAATGCTTTAAACTTCATTCATGTAGCTGTATTGTTTGCACTATTGCAAAATTAAAAAAATGTAACACTCTAAGTATATGCCTTAGCATTACCTAATGTATTTGCCAAGTCATTGAATGTCCCTGATAGATGTGGTTATAAATACATAAACTTCATTCATGTTAACCATATTTGTTGTACTATTGCAAACATCGCAAAACGTAGCATTCTAAGTATATTAGCATTAGCGGGTCTATTTTTAATAGTGGTGTACAATTTAGCACGTCTCGACATAGGGTGCTGATAAAGTGCTGATAGCCCTTCAAGTTGAACTTCAACAGCACGTCAGAGATTTTTATCACCCGTCAAGAAATGATGACTCTCGAATTTGCATTTATCACTAACGATTTTCGGAATTGCAGCTATGTCATTATTCTGTGATTTCTTCGTGCTACAATCCTGCTTTGAATTTCAAAATGCTCATCATTTGAATGTCGTAATGCTCGTTTCACCAGACCAGGTTGATCATTAACGAATTTTTGAAGTACACCGATGTCAATGATCTGTAATTCTTGGTGCTTCGATCTTGCTTTGAGTCTCAAAATGCCCATCGCCGGAGTGTCATAATGGTCGTTGCCAGACTTCATTATGCCCGTTGAGCCTGTCAAACAAGCTTGCACAAAAAAAGTAAGGTGCTGAAGACGTGCTGAAATTTCGCATTTTTGTACACCGCTATTAAAAATTAACCCTAGCCTATGCATCTCCCAAGTTATCGAATATTTGTAATGAAGGATCAAGTGATGTTTTACTCTTGGCCACACCTATATAAAATTAGAATAACAGAAATCAAGACAATTAGCCTACCAAAAATATCAGTGCCAAAGTCAGAATGTAATACAAATTTCTTCATGTCACCTTCTCAATGTTACAGAATTACATCAAATTGGAGCTCATTATCTATAATACGAACATGAATCTTTGTGCCTGTTACCCATTGAATCATTGTTGCATGCTTTTATTTAACTGCTAAAAAATGTAATTTTATCTGGTTCTGGTTCTGCTTTGTGATAATGCATTTCTACCATAAAATTGAAGGGTCCTTTCATTTTGTCCGAGATACCACATTTGCGACACATATCAATGGTGGTGCTCACCACTGGAACATCACATTGAAGCCCTTTTTGAATTGTATGCTCATAAATTGAATTGAATTTGCTTACCTGCGTACCAAGCTTCATCAGCCTGAGTAGGTTTATTTGTAGTGCTATATCTGCATTTGTGAAAGGACCACATATTGATTGAAATAGAAAGGATTAACAATCTATCGAAGCAAAGAGAAACCAAATATGCTATGCTTCAAGCAAATCTGGAATTGCATAGAGACCTGCATGCAACAAAGCCTCCCATTTAACAAAAGAAAATTAATTGAAGTACCTTATGTAAGCCTAAACTGATAACAGAATTCTGGATATAGGATCTTGAAAGCAAAGTCTGGAAGAGCAAAATTAGGCTGAAGTTCAAAATGCAAGGATGGTAAGCTTCAACAATCATTCAAGGAATCATGGCCACGTACAATACAAGCAGCAACAATAGCTTCTAGAAGCACTGACTTGCTTTCTTTGCAATCTAATGTGAATTTAAATCTTAAGGTATATGTTAGAAGCATAGATAAACTTACCAACGGTACCTACATATTGTTACAGGCAACAGCATCAGCTCCAACATAGATTGCACCACCTCGAATTCATCTGGAAACAACAACCAACCAAGTTGTGATCAAGAAATAAATCTGTGATCTCTAAACCAACTCTACCCAAAGCTTCAAAGAGATTCAAGTATGGAGTAAATAAACCTGCAAGCAAATAAAGTAACATGCCACATTAAAGTTTTTATTGTCCTTGAAAAACCATTAATCTCTATTGGGGCGGCATTTGGATGCTCTAAATAAAAAAGTCAAAGGAGTTTCTTCCCAGCCAGCAATAATGTAGAGATCTGTACCAGGAATTTAGATTAGAGAATTCTGAATGCAAAATCTTAAATTCAGTTGCAAGAAACCATATGCTACAACAAAAAAAAAGAGATATTACGGACCTCAAAAAATCCACTTGTTCGAACTATGTATTTGTGCTCAAATAAGTGTTGCTCATCCCCCACACTGTAGGAGTCCTGTCGCCGCGCTAGGCAATACCCCACCCCCGATTCACCATTATACTCATTATCTGGTGCTGAATCACATCATAGCATCCCCAGCCAGGTGGGCTCTTGTGCACAGGCCGCATTTAATGGGATTTAAGGGGTTCTAGCTAGGAGCATCACTAAATCTAGATAGCCTTTAGGTTTCTACCCCCCTTAATCCAATAAAACACAGGAGGAACAGAATGAGAAAACAAAATCAAATACAAACATCAATCATCATCATCATCATCATCATAAGTCGATCATAGAATAGAATCTAATCATCCATCTACTCAAACAAGGGTCAGAAGCATACAAGCTACGCTAAAACTAACCGGTATCATAGCTATCTCTCTGGTTCTCCATCCTTCTGGCTGGAACTAAGGTGAGCAGCAGCTCCTCCTCCACCAATTTCCCCCAAATCGATTTGGGGCAAATTGGGGTAATCCCAATTTGGGTGTCCCAAGCTAGCAGGTCTACCTTGCCCAATCAATTTGGGCCAGGTAGCAACTCTAGATTAGTTATCCCTAATTAATTTAAGTCTTTTTAATATTAGGTTAAGACCTAAATTCGAATTAGGGTTTAGGATTAGGTTTTCACCTTAATAATCTATCTTGTTAATTTGGGATTTTCAGGTGTGGAGGAAAACTTTTTTGGAATTAATTTTAGATGATTTCCCTATGGTTTTGGGGCTTTAGGCCACCGGGAAAAAAAATTCGATTTCCAAAAATCGTAATATTTGTTGGCTATGATTTCGATTTTGCCTTTCCCTTCCTTCCTTCTATCTTCTTCTGCACGTCGATTTTCCCCTTCCAATTATCGGCATGCATATGCCATGATTGTGGTGCCAAAATTGGCGATTTGTTATGCAGGGAGTACTGCATTTATCTTATTCGACTACAAATTGTTTAGTGGCTGATGGATCTGCAGAAAGAGTTTGCGTCTTGCAGGGTCGGATTTGAGCGCCAGGAAAAGGGTTTTGGGTGGTTCATTGATGCGTTTTGTCTAATATGTTATTCTTAATATTTCAGGTCATCATTTGAGAACCAAGGAGGCTGGGTTTTGTATCATTAGAGAACTAGGCAAGCATGGATCTGAGAAGTATCTGCACATCAATTACGCTATCTTAAATTCGAAAAGAAGGTAAAATCACATATCCATCTCTGTTTTGATTTGGTCAGATCAATGGCCTTGCAGATATGTCCATAGTTCGTGGATTCATAATCTCGGGCTTTAAGGTATCCTTAATAACCGCATTCAATACTACAATAGGGAACTTTGATTCTATCATTCGTGGCTATTCAAAGGACCTTCTTCACTGCCTCAAGCTCCAGGGGTTCTTCTCATGGATCTGCCAAACTATCTTGGCTTTGGAGGATGGATGATGATAGTAAGTATCTTGCATTTCTTTTTCTTGATTTGGATTATCTTTTGTTGAAATTTCTATGGGGAAACCTAGCTTCTGCTTTATAAACTTATCTATGCATGCCATTGAATATACATTCGTCTTTACTGTAGAGTTTTAGTGGATGTTTCAGCCAATGAAGTTTTCTAAGAGCAACCACGATATTTCTTTGCTATTTTCGTCTCATAATGAACCAAGCCATGTTGCCGCTGCTATATTCTGAACCAATATTAGTTCTGCTATGTTTTGGTTTTAAGTTCTGCATGTAGAATCTCAATGTATAATTTTAGAAGATAGAGGGGAACGGGCGAATAACTATACATGTTCCTTTTGAATGCAACCAAAGACACATCTATTTATTTGATTCTGTTATAGTCCTATTTGCAGTCTATTTGGTAGAGTTGAGGCTGCTTATTGTTAGCAAGCCCATACTAATGCCGCCACCATGCCAGAAAGCTTTGAACTATTATGACAATATGCCTTCTAACAATGTGAAGATATATAGTTGCTTCTACTACATTCGTTAATGCAAATCATTGCTTGCTTAAAATTTGCATCTATTTGACAGATACAAAAGTTGTCGGGAAGGTGATGCTTTAGAATCAAAGCTAATATCTTTAGAAGGCATCGGTGAAGAGGTAAAGTTTCCCATTGCCACATGACTAAGATTTGTGAATTATATTCATGCAATGGAGTTAAGCAATGGGAGAACATATAGGCCTGATACTCCAGATTCCAATTTCTTGGCTTTTGTTATTATTAACTTCTTGGCAAACGGAGGCCAACACCTATGTTCTTTCCTATTCTCCTAGGATCCATTTAAGGATAATGAACCAAGCTATGTTGGCTCTGCTGTATTGTGAACCAATATATTTTGCTCTTTGTGGTTTATATTTGTTAGTTTGAGGCTTTCATTTTGCCAAGCATTGTTATTGCATCTGGATGGTAGGCAGTTGCTGTATAGATGGTTGTGATTTGCTTCAAGAATGTCATATAATCCGGTCTTCCTAATTTTAGCATACTTCATTATTAGGGTCAGTCTTACTGTGTACTAAAACTTTCTATTGTAAATGCATATATATATAATATTTTAAGTCAATGCATTTGTCTGACTATCGAAATGACTGTCTCCGTGTCTAAGGTTCTAAAGCACTAAACATAGAAAGCAACCTGTTCAAAAAGACTACATAAAATCTTTTGTCGACATGACATTCAGGTCTTCTCAACACTGGAGCAGACTACATGTTTCGCCCACAGTAAGCATTTGGAAGCAATTCGTTGTGCATAAATCATCACTTTTAGACCTCTATAACAAGTTGTATTTGCAGGGCTCATTCTCCTGCATCTCGAATATGGATGAACAAGGTTTCAGGCAAGACAAGCCATGTGCATGAAAGGTAATCTAGCTCTTACAGGCTGTTTTACGTTCTCCAATAAGAGGGCTTTTCTGTATAGGACAATTATATCTTCGTTCCCACAACATTCTATGTCTTCAAAGTAATGCTCCCCATATTCTGAGCTTCATCTCCATATTCAGTTCTTGAAGGCGTCTTATATTTTAGTCTTCACAAAACATTCTATATTTGCAGACGTATCAAAAGACTTCATCGGGACCAACAAGTACATATCAGTACCAGGGGAAATAAAAATCTAAGTACCATGGCCAATAGTATAGTTGCAACCAACCATTTACAATCATTTGATTGCTCCTTCATTTTGAATTGCAGTCATTTAAGATCAGGTAAATCCCAAACATCTTTGCATCTTTCACTCTACTATTTTCTGAGTCCATAAATGTTAATAAATAGTTGTTTCATGATCTAGGCATTTCAGGATCTAGCTTTGCAGACGTATCAAAAGGCTTCATCTGGACCAACAAGTACATACCAGTACCAGTAAGTACCATGGACAATAGTATAATTGCAACCAACCATTTACAATCATTTGATTGCTCCTTCATTTTTGAATTGCAGTCATTACTAACAGTTGCTAAAATCAGGTAAATCACAAACATCCTTGCATCTTTCATTCTACTATTTTCTGCGTCCATAAATTTTAACAAATAGTTGTTTCATGATCTAGGCATTTCAGGATCTAGCTCATGTGAACGAGGCTTCATATCTTTCTTCTAATATTTAAAGTATCGAACTATGATTTACTTAATAAAATACAGTGTGCATATTCACACGGGGGGTGACTCCGGGCAACGAGAGCTGTTGGATAGGCATATTCACCCCTTATTCCTTAATCTACACCGTATGTAAAGTTCCTCGTTTGTGGGGTATGCAAGTACAAAATTTGCTATACTGTATAACAAGATTCGCAAAATACTATAAGATTTCAAGCAGAATACTATATGGTGTTGATTTCATACGTGCAAAATACAATTATGAGGGCTCTCGCTGCCCTACGTCACCCCCCGTGTGAATATGCACCCAAACCAAAGGGGGTTTAAGGGGGATTTTAATTTAAATGTGTTGGACCCAATGGTTGTGTTAATTAATGTCAATAGTAGTTATGTGTTGGTTGTTAATGTCAATGGTTGTTATGTGTTGGTTGTTATGTGTTGGGGGGTTTAATTTTTATATGTTGGATGTTAATGGTTTGTGTTGCAAAAAAAAAATTTTGGCGCCTTCGGGGCCTTAAGGACGCCACCCCCTCCCCGGTGAGACAAAAATTTTAGAATTCAAACCGTAGTAAAAAAAACTAGAATTCATTTGAGGCTTTCATCAATTGTAGCTTTTGAATTTCATCACAATAAAACAAATAGAACATAAGTAAAAGTTACCATAAAGATAGAGCAGATTGATCCCATTATTCGAAAGTCATAAAGTTTGCAACACCCATACACAAACATTTTGCAACGGAAGTTAACAAAGAACCTTTGGCCTCCATGGATTCTTGTGGTGAGAAACCAAAGTGGGAAACTTTTTCTCGCTTGTTAGCACAAGGATCTAGAAGCCTCAAAATCTAAAAATGCATGGTATTTTTTTGTAGGCTTCATTCGAATGAGCCATAAAACAATATCCAATAAGCTAATCCTCAGATAATCACCGGTAGGATGTAAAAGCCTACCAAACCCGGCCGGAAAATTGCTGTTTTAGCATAGATAACTTAACCAAACATATCCATATCATACACTATCAAAAAGATCTCGGAGAGAGCTTTCCAACGCAATAAAAATCATCTCAAACAGAGCTCTGGATCAAAAGTTATGATAAGAAATGTGTTGCCGGCGGGGAAACTGCACTACATGCGCCCTTCATGTGCCCATTATGCACCACACACACAAAAAGAGGACTTTTGTTGTGAGCCATTGGTTGTTGACCATTATGCACCACACACACAAAAAAAGAGCTTTTGTTGTGAGCCATTGGTTGTTGACCATTATGCACCACACGCATAAAAAAAAGGGCTTTTGTTGTGAGCCATTGGTTGTTGACCATTGGAAAAAAAAAAAAGGGCTAAAATCAATGGCTCAGAAATGGTGCACTCTAGATGTACGCATTAGTACATCCATTTGAATACATCACGAAATCATAGGAAAACCTTAGTGAAAAGCGTACAAAAACACAAAGAAAACCCCCTGTTATTATGCTACATATTTGAGCTTGCAAATAAATAAGGTAAATGCCAAACATCTTTCTATCTTTCATTCGATTATTTTTTTAGTCTAAATCTTAACAAATAAGTGTTCCATGATCTGGGTATTTCAGGATCTACCCCCATTCTTAATATGACAGACTTCAGAGAGCTAAATGAAGCTTCCGTTGAAGATTAAATCAACAACCTATTTTCCCTTTGGAGCAATATAGATGCTGTTAAGTAAACAATAAATTGCATGCCACTCTTTCTATACAAAGCACATGCAACTTGGTGCTCATGTCAACGAAGCTGCATCTGTTTCCTACCAGAATTAACAATGTGGCTTTGAAACAAACAACTTTTGTGTCTCATGTGTTTATGCAGCCTCATTAAATCCAATATATACCATTCGACATTTCTTAGAAATCCACTTACTAATATAAATGAAAAGTGTGTAGGCATTTATCTCCTTCCCTAAATAAAAAAAGGCCACACGTGCAACACAACCTCCCTCCCTAAAGGACAACCATCCATCCCTAAAGTTCTGTGTAGCTTTGTGCCAAACCAGCACAAAGCTACACAGAACTCGATGATGTCGGCTAATTAAAAGCCCATGGAATTTTCCAAAGCAATTCTATTCCCCATCTAACATGATGTCAGCTAATCAAAAGCCCATGGAATTTTTCAAAGCAATTCTATTCCCCATCTAACAATTCCTAAATGGTGACTTAGCTTACATATCGCACACTTCCAAATTGCAACTACGCCCGGCAACGCCGGGCACCATAACTAGTTAATGATTAAGCATTAATTATCCATAGTGACGTGTCATGTATTTATACCTAAAAGGACGTATAAATACGTGGAACGTCACATTCTCCCCACCTTGAAAGTGATGTTGTCCTCAGCATCAAGACTGTTCTTGCTCTGGGCCAACACATGACATGTTGGAAGCAAGTCTCCCCACCTTGAAGAGGTAACGCGAAATTACAAACACAAAAGTTGTCATGTTCAAGGTGATCAAGTTTGAAATGACGCGTAATGTGCAATTTATAACTCGGCGAAAGTTGAACGGTAATGGAAGAACGTTATGCAGAAGGGGAGATACCGATTTATATTATCGTCAGCATTTGCATTAGGTAGTTAACTTACAAGGAAAATTAAATTACGGAAGGTGGACAGATTTAGGTAGGTGATTAAAAAAAAAATACATATATAGAGCATATACTATCATCATGTAGGATCGTAGTCCTTTCAAAAGTCGACAATCAAGATATAATAGATAAGCAAGCACGCTATTGGTCCGTGGTAGACCGTAGCCTATAGGGCCTAGCAGTGCCAAGAGAAAACAGATATGAGAACAAGGACATGGGCCCGTAATGGCCCCCTTTGAAGAAGAAAAGAAAAGAAAAAAACAAGGGGAAGTCTATCGTGCCTAAGGCTTACCATGCGTCTCGGTGTAAGGAATGGCAATGTTCCCATTATAGCCGTAGACGACGGCGTCCTATTATGACTATATGCCCATTTCCCCTTCCTAGAATGCATCTAGCCCGATCCCTCTGCATGAAGGCTGGCCTGCATGATCCCTGCTGGATCTAAGACTTAGGGAATATCGATGGTGATTGTAGCACATGCCGCTTTCCGTCGAAACGGGAGTTGATGGCGTCGTTGTTGGCGCAGTTAGAAATTATTATTTATTCACACACATGTAGCTGATTATATAGTATATATAGGCATAGATATAAACAAGGAATGAGGAATAAGGAATAAGGAATAAGGAATAAGGAATAAGGAATAAGGGGTGAATATGCCTATCCAACAGCTCTCATTGCCTGGAGTCACCCCCGTGTGAATATGCACCCAAACCAAAGGGGGTTTAAGGGGGATTTTAATTTAAATGTGTTGGACCCAATGGTTGTGTTAATTAATGTCAATGGTAGTTATGTGTTGGTTGTTAATGTCAATGGTTGTTATGTGTTAGGGGATTTAATTTTTATATGTTGGATGTTAATGGTTTGTGTAGCAAAAACTTTTTGGCCCCTGGGAGGGCCTTAGGACGCCACATCCCCCCAGTGTGACAAAAATTTTAGAATTCAAACCAGAAAAAAAACTAGAATTCATTTGAGGCTTTCATCACCTGTAGCTTTTGAATTTCATCACAATAAAACAAATAGAACATAAGTAAAAGTTACCATAAAGATAGAGCAGATTGATCCCATTATTCTGAAAGTCATAAAGTTTGCAACACCCATACATAAACATTTTTCAACTAGAATTTAACAGCAGCCTTTGGCCTCCATGGATTCTTGTGGTGGGAAACCAAAGTGGGAAACTTTTCTGCTTGTTAGCACAAGGATCTAGAAGCCTTGGAATTTGCTTAATAACTGCCTCAAAATCTAAAAATGCATGATAATTTTTTGCAAGCTTCATTCGGAATGAGCCATAAAACAATATCCAATAGCGCAATCCTGTATTAATCAGCTGGTAGGATGTGAAAGCCTACCAAACCCGGCTGAAGAATTGCTGTTTTAGCATAGATAACTTAACCAAACATATCCATATCATGTACTATCAAAAATATCTCGGAGAGAGCTTTCCAACGCAATAAAAATCATCTCAAACAGAGCTCTGGATCAAAAGTTATGATAAGAAATGTGTTGCCGGCGGGGAAACTGCACTACATGCGCCCTTCAAGCCCTTCATGTGCCCATTATGCACCATATACACAAAAAGAGGGCTTTTGTTGTGAGCCACTGGTTACATGCGCCCTTCAAGCCCTTCACGTACCCATTATGCACCACACACACAAAAAGAGGGCTTTTGTTGTGAGCCATTGGTTGTTGACCATTATGCACCACACGCACAAAAAAAGGGCTTTTGTTGTGAGCCATTGGTTGTTGACCATTGGAAAAAAAAAAGGCTAAAATCAATGGCTCAGAAATGGTGCACTCTAGATGTACGCATTAGTACATCCATTTGAATACATCACGAAATCATAGAAAAACCTTAGTGAAAAGCGTACAAAAACACAAAGAAAACCCCCTGTTATTATGCTACATATTACATATTTATAATTCTCTCATTGTTTACTACAACCAATTCTAATCATATTAACTTGTGTCTATATGTCTAGTATACCCACCTTCACTTTACAATTTGTTTTATTAAAGTCTGCCCTAATTTAATTTTGTATCAAAATTTTATTTTCCTATTTTGTTACAGTTTTAAGAATTCATATATTGCTATCCTTAGTGTTTTACATGCCCACCACATTTGTACTTATCCTTTAATACAGTTATGTATTGAATTATATCTCCTATTTTTAGATATATAGTTTGACATTAATTACACACACACATTCATTATTTATTATTCATAACCTTTCTAAAATCATAACGTAACTCATGTTAGTCCTTTTATGGTTTGTGTAACACATACATAATTATCTGATTGTATTATATTTGACTATGTATTTAAATGCAACCTAGATTTGATTAGATTGTTGTTACCCTGCATCTCTGCTACTTGGCTTGTATTTGTTTGCAGCTTAGTCTTTGTTTGATTATGTCTTCAGGGTTTTCTGCTTAGTCTTAAGTGAATCTGCAATGCCCTATGATTATAATTCCTAGTATCTTAATCTTCAATTATAATCATCAGAGACAGGGAAGCGGGTTCCCAGGGGATTCACCTCTGTTATAGGTATATATGCCATGTGCGTTCCTTAGGTTGCCAAAAAACCCATTGTATACGACAGTTCCATATGAAAAACCCTTTGTATATGACTACATTATTTGTAAAAGAATGCAGCCCATATCATATAATTACTTGCCCAAAACACTTTTACTTGACAACCCGGCATCTTATTATATATTATCATAGTATTAATACTTATTATGTAAACAACTTGAAGTATATTATCCATACCAAAACGTAATGTGATTAGCATGAGTTGAAGTTGATTCAATATATTGTTAAAACATGAAATGCACTATGTCTAGATGTCTTAGCTCTTCATAAGCTAGCCTATAATTAGTCTTATAATATGAAATAGATGAAGCAACCAAAGCAGTAGAAGCTCACCAAAAATGACGAACCCTTACAGTATGAATATGAATCGAACACTGGCGCCACCACACTCCCTCTGGTATCCGTACGGTATTCAAACTATAAAAAACTTATATTTTTCTTACGTATACAGTACTAGAGAGGCAATAAAAAAACCCGTTTGGTGCACTCACATGTTTTGTACCCCATAATCTAGGTGAACCCCCCGGGAGCGGGTTACGCTTCCTTGTGCTATGATTTTCTTTTTTTATGAAGCATACTCTCTTTAATATGTTCCTATGATTAAGCCTTCTGTAGAGTGCCGTCGGTCTATGGATTTCTCGTGCTTAGCACGAGAAGTTCAGATTCTATCACTCTTAGTAAGCGTAAGAGTAGGGTTGTCGAGGTCATAGTCGAGGTCATAGTCAAGGTCAACCCTACGCGAGGATGGTAAGAGAGATAGAATGCGAATTCTTGCGCTACACGCGAGAAGTCACATTCCATCTATCTTACCGTCCTGGATCCTCTGACTCGCGCTACATGCGAATCCTACAAAATTGCTCTCAGAATTTATAGACTTGTCGCGCCACGCGCGAGATGTTGGTCAAGTTGCTTACTTAACATAGAAATACTTCAGCAATGTCTAACTTGATTATTTATTTTATAGCTTCCAAGAGAGCACTAGTTACATCAACTTCTACCATCAAAGAAACCCAGGAAGGATCCCAAGGTAGTACAAGAAGAGACTGAGGAGATAGATCGAACTCTTGGCATAAAGCTAATTGATGATGGCAAAGTCATAACATGCGAGCTAAGTCAGGACTTGCCAGAGACAATTTTTATTGAGGGGTCTGAATAGTATGTTACTGTGAGCAGGGCAAGCTCAAAGTATGACGTGGTCCTGCATTCAAGGGAGAACAAAGACGCGGCCTTCAAAAAAGTAGGGTTAATCCTTTCATGCAAGGAGCTTGATGACCACATCTGTGTCTTCATAATAGAGAAGACCATAAAGAAGAATCTCAGCATTTCCAACTATAATGCAGGTATAGATGGATTCAGGCCAAATAAGATAACAGACGGTGTTACAAAGTATGGCTTGCCCATTGAAGGCTCACACCATACAGTTCGTTCTGTATGTGAAGGAGTATCTGCAGTCCGACGAAGTTTGCAGAAGAAACCATCTTCAAGCTTCTACATATCTAGTTTTGGTGGTAACGGCGATGCACTTGAGTCAGAAACTTTGCCCCTAGTACCTTTGCCAAAGCCAGTGAAGGAAACGGATATTGAAAAGAAATCAAGGGTTGATGCTGTAGACAAGCTTATGAAATTCAAGCAATGGTATCCACTTGGTTTGGATGTCACAAAAAGGATAGCTATTGACAAGCTGATACGACCTCCTAGAGCATATTTCATATCTAGGATCTTTGATCCCAAACATGCCCTGAGGATACAGAAGTCCATGGTTGAATATCCCACCACAGTACCAAATTCAGCTGATGTTCTACCATGGGACTCAGTCAATAACAAACCATACCCATGGAAGGCATGGGATGACCTAAGGAAGAGCGACACGGTGCGCTACATTGTCATTGACGGGCATCACTCAGTTGATTTATTCAAGCATATAAATCCAGGAACAAGGAAAAACCATCCCATCTACCATCAAAGGTACCTACATGGTGAAGTCCTGTCAGAGTTCTCTGGTTGTTGCCACCCAGTCTATTCCAAAGACAGCTTCATTGTTTGTGGTGGACTGTCGAACATACCCTCAGGATATAGACTACTACATCTCTATGCTCTCAAATTGTCTCAAGCAGACCACCCAAGAGTACATCACACTTGTGTTCCTGTCTGAACCTGCAGAGGAATATCCAAAGATCTTGCAGGCCACCACTCAGCAGGGTTGCCCTTAAGGGGCTATTTATAGCCAAATGGCTATATTTTGAATATTTTCGAAAATGAGCTACTAAAGCTGAATAGGTTACTATTGAAAATAAATTATATTCTTTCGCCAAAGTTTTACCATTTCGTCCGCCCGCCTTTCTTAAATTAGCCATGCATTCTTAAGCTCAGATCTAGAGTTTCGCCTCCAGTTCCATGGATCTAAGTGTTTAATATCATAGATTATCCCCTTAACAACATTGTAGATCAAGTAATTGTTTGCTAGCTCTAGTGGACCATAGTAGAATACTCAAAAAATCAACAACTACTCAAATTTTGCTAAACATAATAGGTTTCCTTAATCCTGTAAGTTGTATATGAATTGACATCTAATTTATTTATTTCAATTACCACATTGATGCTGGCAAGGTTCGCCAGAGTTTCTATGAAACAGTTCAAGTCGCAAAAAGTAATAGCCTACAAAATTAATATAGAAAGCTTATGATTCGCCTCACCTTCTAAATCATGCCTATGCAGATATGGCCTTAAGGGCAACCCTGCCACTCAGTTAGAGGCCAATATTGCGCCACGGGGTGCTGGTAGATGGGACGCCTGCTAAGAACAGTTATGTCGCTCATGGCATAACAATGATCACTTACGTGATCATAAATAAAATAGAGGACGCGATTTATGAGGCACACAAGTATGGTCGCCAAAAGCTTCCTGAGCCGATACTCAGATTTACAGAGAAGGAGAGCTTGGATAATTACCTCTGGATCGATGAGCTTACCCCTAACCTGACCACTGAGGAATGTGAGAAGGAATTAGAGTACAAACAGGTTGGCCTAAAGGGAGGTGCAGTGAACAAGTACAGACTAAGCTCGAACTTGGCTTTCTACCTCGTAGATACATTTGTGCCCAAGGGAGGCTTAGTCTGTGGCTACTTTGTCAATGGTAGGGTTGGGCGTGTAGCTCTAGCCAATGGCAAAAAAATTCAAAGCTGGGTGGCCATTGAGCAGCAGAAAGAGTTTCTGGAGCTGTATTATCCTGATGTGGAGAAGCATCATCTAACATATCAAGAGAAGCAAGCACAGAGGGAGAATCGACAAGGTCAAAACGATGCAAAGAGGGAGAGAAAGAAGGAGACAGAGCAAGAGTCTGAGGAGGAGGAGGAGGATGCAGGGGATGGCACTTCAGAAGAAACTGTCTCTGATGAGGAGTTCGCTTCAGAAGAAAGTGAAACTGAATTACGAAGTCCACCACCAAAGTCGTCACCAATCATGGATCCACAGACTCAGGAGAAGTTGGCAAAGGCCTTATCAGAAGAGGAGAAAATTCTTGAGGTAAATCCACAGGAACCAGATATACAGAATACTTCTGTTCTTCCTGAACAAACTGACCCTAGTCCTATCAGAGCTGAAGAAGAAGAACATTCAGGATGGGAGAAAAGATGACTTCGCCCACAAAAGAGTAAGTCATATGGATCTTTTTTATATGGATCATTTATTTAGCATGTCTCGCGCGTAGCGCGATTGTATTATTCTTAAGTATCAAAAAAATTTGTTAACTTGAAATATACATTGTGCAGAGAGGAGACTATTTCAATAACAACAAACTTATCCTCTTCGACCTGAATAGAGTTCTTATCAAGTCCTTCTCCAAGGCAGAGTACCGTGCTGCACCTCCTTTTCCTGGAGGGGTTCTAGAGACAAAGACCAAATGGGTGTATCCAAGACCTGATGTTCACAAATTGTTGAGCCATCTGAAGGATAGAGCCAGCATTGGTATATGGTCATCCATGCTGCGAAGCAATATATTAGAAATTAAAGAAGTTGTTCCAGAGCTGAAGAACTTTGATTTCTATATTATATTAGATCAAGATAATTATGGGATTGTTCGTCGACCACAACATGGAGCAGAGAATATCTTCATCAAGAATATACATGAGGCAAGGATTTCCAGAAGAGCAGATATGTTTGGTGGATGATGACCCCATCAAGTGTTGCTTGACAACAGCATAAATCCTCCGACATGGCACCCAAATAATGTAGATGAAGAGAATTGGGTGTCAGCAGAAACACTACAGATGTTTGAGTCCCTCATATCAGCCCTACAATGCCTGCTTTCCTGAGTGTTAGACCAGATTTACAGGAAAAAGCAAACCCTACAGACTATGATTTGGTTGTAAAAAATTACTATCAATGAAAATGTACTCAGATTTGTAAAAATACTTGTACATGTACATAATTTATATGAATATACAAGATGTTTTTTAATGCAAAATTAGTTTGGCCTTGACTATTTCCAGTCTACACTATATTTTTTTGCCTTGGTTTTGTTGTCACGAATTTCTAACACACTCAATAAATGGTGCAATATTGCCACCAATTCATATTAAAAAAAAAAATACAAGACACAATTTCAAGATCAAAACATAGGGAAAAACCCGGTAAAAAAAAATGAACAATGGAATAATTTCAAAATAACGAAATCGTGGTTATATGTATAGAAATGGGTAACAAAAAACCCCTCCCCGTGCATGTAGATAGGTTATACGTGAAAAAAAATGGTGAAACCCCCTTGCACCTTAGCCATTGATCCCGACACGATATATGTAATATGACTAATTCCATTGATGAGCATTGTACTTTTACTAATTGGAGACTTCTTTGATAGTCATAATGAGATTTACCCACAATGAAAAAAAGTAACTCGTATTAATTGTATCATAGTAATTTTAAAGAAAGCATAAGAATAAATATTCTGCGAATCAACGTTCATGTGAAAGCTTAGCGAGGTAATTATTTTCGAAATAAATAAAAGAAAAAGTGTGGATTTACAATATATTAGTAGATACAATGCTTATTAAACGAGCCCACACCAAGAAGTGATAGAGTACGATGCTTTATAGTGTTTGTTATGTTCATTTTTGTAATGTCATGACTTGTATTCATCTATGTTTGGTTAGGAAGTATAAAGAGGATGCTACAATATGATAAGTTTAAGAATTACGAATTTATAGGCAAGAGGAATGAATATAGATTAGTAGTTGCAACGCAAGAAGTGAAGCAAAGTTCTCTGGCCAATAAAGAGTGTGACTTTGAGGTAGTAAGTATTGGAAGAAGCATTCGTGTAGGGAGTGTAAGGATGGCCTGGAAAATGATGTTAATGTTAATTGTAATGGCTACTAGTATTATTATCAACACATGTGCAGGTGTTAGTGACAATTTTGTGAAGGTTAGTCCAACATCCTTCATGTTGGATGGACATCACTTTTACGTCAACGGTTTTAATGCATATTGGATGCCATCTATGGCCATCCAAAACAAGAGCGCCATTTCCCATTTCCTGGAGCAAGCAAGGGGCATCGGACTTACAGTTGCACGCGTTTCTGCATTTAGAAATGGAGGCCACACTCTTAATGCAATTCAAACTTCTCCGGGAGAGTATAACGAACAAGCCTTGCAGGCAATTTCTTTTAACATTCCATGTTTTTGCTCAACCATTGAATGGTCTCTGTTGTAATTTGTGACAGGGCTTGGATTATGTTATCCATGAAGCCTCAAGAAATGGCATCAGTCTCATTATGATGCTTGCCAACAATTGGGCAGATCTTGGAGGTAGACCACAATATGTGAAATGGGCACAGGATATTGGTGAAAATGTCACTTCAGATGATGATTTTTATACTGATCCAACTGTGAAGCAATTTTATAAGAATTACGTGCAGGTTTACAAACTGAACATTCATTCATTCTTCTGCGAAATAAACACCTGATAAAAAAATTCATTCGACTGACTCACATTTATCTCATATATAGATGCTCTTGACAAGGAACAATACCATAACCGGGATAACCTATAAAGAGGATCCAACAATCTTTTCTTGGGAGCTAATGAATGAACCCCGTTCTAATGATTCATCTGGGGACACTATTCAGGTAACTATCTCCAGATTCATGAAATATAATCTCAGCGTATTTCTGATTAACTTGTGAGGGTTTAGTCTTGGATCTCAGAAATGAGTTCTTTTGTGAAATCAATTGATAGCAACCATCTGCTTGATATTGGGCTTGAGGGATTCTACAATGCAAGAAATCCTGGAAATGTTACAGATGATAGTTGGAGTTGGAATTATGGCACAGATTATATCAGAAACAACTTAGTACCAGAGATTGATTTTGCCACAGTGCACACGTATTCTGACAATTGGTAAAGAAATTGATAAGATTTTCAAGCTAAACTTATTACATGTGATGTGATGGAAACAAACAACAAATGTTTGTTTGCAGGCTGCCAAATGCCACGTTTGAAGAACAAGTGGCGTTTGCACGGCAATGGATAGCAGGGCACATTGAAGACGCTGCAACATATCTGAAAAAGCCAGTGCTCTTCACAGAATTTGGAAAATCGTATGAAACTGCAGGTTATGAGATAAGTCAAAGGCAAGAATTCATGTGGGCAGTTTATTCAAGCATTTACACGGCAGCAAGAGAGGGATTGCCCAGTGGTGGAGGTCTAGTATGGCAGCTTTTCGCAGACGAAATGGATCCAGCAGTTGCAGGCGATGGTTATGAAATCCGCATTTCCAATGATACATCTATAATCGACATAATTCGCACGCAGTCTGAGAGGATTACTCTTCTAAACCAACCTATAGCGTAATAACAATTTCCAACTTTTATTCAATCAAAGTTATAATACCCATGCATTAGGTACTTAAAAAAAAGGCATTCCAGTATGGATTGAATCACTAAGAAGACTGTAGAAAATAAAAAAAGGAAGGAAAACAGACCAGAACAGAAGATTGGATTTTAATGGCACTGTATTTACGACTACCTTATTTAATAAAAGTATTAGGAGTAGTTTACTTAGAATTTTAGAAATGGAGCCGTTCCCATTTTTTTTCCCTGGTTTCTCTGCGTTACGAAATGACTGCCATTTTGGAAGCGTTAGGAATATTATCGAAAATGTATTACAAGTACACAGTGCATTGGTTATGTCAGAGACATTTTTCCATATAACGTGGAGTCGAATGCACCACACCTATTTCTCACACCTTTTGTCATGGGCCGCAATAACTTAGTGACCAAAACCCATATCGCCATTGAATAGACTGAGACTGATGTTATCACATTTAAGACATGAAGGGTCTCCATTATCACGAGATGCCCACAAAAAAAAACATCATCTGCACCTTGTCGCTTGTCTCTAAATGTTTGATCCATAAATCTATTTGTTAAACCGATGAACGAAAGCAAGGAATCAAATAAACCATCGAACTACCTAATAAGCTCTCATCTTTTGAACAAAGGGCAAACTTAGAAACCACACAAAGGCAACCTGCCCTGGCTAAAGACGAAATTTTTTGGAACCAGATGATGGGAACAGGCATGTGCAGTACTAGGAATCCTGTCATGGACATGATTCTTGCCTTGAGACACGGGCTCTTTAACCCAAAAAGGGAATTAAAAAAAAGAAAACTCTGCAAATGCACCAACATGGTATTGCTATAAGAATGCAAACATTGGAAAACAGCACCACATGGGATCAAACTTGTGTGATAACATAAAGTCAAGTTGATCAGCGCCCGACTTGGAAAAAGTAAGTGGAGGGTTGGTAATTAAAGGCCATACATTTCAGCAGGACCTCTTGTAGGAAAAAATTACAGTAAGATTTTGAGGTGGCCCAGTCTCAAATGTTCTAAAATCTGCCGCCATGTCTTCACGTTAACTCACATGCTTTGCCCATTAAAGTAATGAAGAAACGAACGTTGAAAAACTATTCATTGCCATGCTCCATCCACTACCCTTTTCCTTTGTATATTTAAGTTACCTGCCCTCTCCTTTTTCTGGTTTAGTTTTGAGCTAGCTACCTGCCTCTTCACCAGTGCTTCAGGATTAAGTATGACCATTTCTTCCGTTCATTAAAAGCTTCTAGCTCCTCTTCTTCTTCTTCTGTCTATTCAGTTGCATTTTTGTTAAATGTGTGAAATGCTTTTGTCAGGCAGATTTATATTCAGGTTGCTGTAATCTGCAGGGCAACATTGCTTTCTGATGATGGCAAAAAGAAACACTCAAAAAATGCTGGTTTGCATGCTTCTGCTGGTTGTATATAAGCTGGATGAAGCAGCTGCAGGCTTTGTGAAAACACAAGGAACCAAGTTCATATTGGATGGACATCCTTTTTATGTGAATGGATTCAATGCCTACTGGATGCATTTTATGTCAGTAGATCCAACAAACAGAGCAAAAGTGAGCAGTTTAATGCAGCAAGCTGCTGGATTAGGCCTCACAGTAGCCAGAACCTGGGCTTACAATGACGGAGGATATAATGCCATTCAAATCAGACCAGGGGTTTATGATGAAACATCCTTTAAAGTAAGCACAAAGATCACCATCTCATTTCTGTCAATCTTGTTTGCATCACATGATATTCTGAATCTGATCTTAAAAACAGTTTACATTATCACGATTTCTCCAAGTTCAGGGGTCAGATCCAAAAAATGTTTTTCTCATTGCATCATTTTATTAGAAAACAGTTGGTGACTCTTGATCAGCGTCCTCCACTTGTACGGTGAGGATGTGAGATCATTTTCTCAACACATTTTAATCACAACTTTCTTGCTGGTCTTCAACACAAGCTAGTTTCCCTGTAGAGTCTATTTTTAGCTGCCCTATTGATTTTTCTAACAGAAACTAACCACTTGCAAAATATAGGGGCTTGATTTTGTCGTATCAGAAGCACAGAAGCATGGGCTCAGATTGTTGCTGTGTTTGAATAACAATTATGCCTCTTATGGAGGCAAGCCTAAATATGTAGAATGGGCAAAATCAGCTGGGGTCCAGGTTTATTCCGAAGATGCATTTTACTCTGATCCCACAATAAAAGGTTACTACAAAAATTACATCAAGGTGGGTCTTAATTCTCTGTTTTGTCACTGTCATACACAGTGCCTTAGGCTAAAATCTCAGATTATTTTTGTTGCAGACTGTGCTTAGCAGAGTCAACACTATTACTGGAGTCCGTTACTCTGATGATCCTACTATTTTCGGTTGGGAGCTGATGAATGAAGCTCGTTGCCAGAGTGATCCTTCGGGAAACACTCTTGAGGTGAGATTTTTTTTTTTTTTATCAATAGAGCATCTTCAAGGGAATCTCTTTGACAGTATTTTGAATTCCAGGCATGGATCAGAGAAATGGCATCATTCGTCAAGTCCATAGATCATAATCACATGCTAGAGATTGGGCTTGAAGGATTCTACAGCTCCCAAAACCCAAAAAGAGTGATTCCGTCAAGCTGGACTCAACAGTTGGGAACAGATTTTATCAGACATAACCAGATCCCTGGAGTAGATTTTGCAACAGTCCATTCATATCCAGATCTCTGGTAAAGGATAGCCGCCTGATCTACATGCATCAGTATTGCAAATCTTTAAATTTTCTAAACTGGGTCACATTTTTTTTCTGATCATCAGGTTACCTGAGGCAAGCTTTTCCGCACAGGTTTCATTTCTAACGAACTGGATTAACGAGCACATACAAGATGGTGCAAGATTGTTGAACAAGCCTGTATTATTCACGGAATTTGGCAAATCTGACAAGCAACCAGGCTATTATGCGGGAGATAGGGATCGATTTTTATATTCTGCATACAGCACAATTTATACATCTGCAAAAAACAGAGGGCCAGGGGCTGGGGGGCTAGTATGGCAACTCTTTTCTGAAGAAATGAGTGGTGGAGTATGGGATGACGGCTTTCAAATAGTAGTGTCAACAGACCGATCCACTGCATCTATAATTGCAGCACAGTCTCGTAGAATGTCCGTCCTTAATCAACTGCCATAGCCATACCTCTGCCCTGCTCTGCTTCGTCTGTACAAAATAACATCTCCTCTGTTTTTCCTTGACATTTTGAGGCGGTGTCTTGCATTTTGCGCCCCCATATGTCTAGCCATGTAGCTGATAGAAAATATAATGCTACTTTACGGCTATTTTCAAGTCCATTTAAATTGCAATTCCTAGGCTGTAGTACACAATTTTTCTTCTTAATGCACCCCGCCGCGGGGGGAGGATGTCTCAGCGGCGCAGCCATACTCGGTGGTGGGCGCGGGATATCCTTACCCTGGTTTCGGGGATCCCGGAGGGGTGATACCGGACGATGGGATCCCCAAGAGGTGTGATCCCGGAGGACAGGATCCCCGGTTAATGCGCAGTTACTGCGCAAAAATCTTGGCCCTTATAGGGATTTTTGGGGCAAATTTGTTGTGGGATTTTCTCCCTCGATCCGGCACCGAATCGCATGGGATCAGTTCGTAGCTGGTCGGAATCGGGAGGGCAAGGGGATCAGGTAGATGCGAAGGAGGAAGCAGGGCGAGCGCCGCTGCACTGGCCTCGCTCCAATCCGGCAAAAAAAACAGCAAAAACTGCGCAGTAAGGTGTTAACTGCGCAGTTAACTGTGGGATCCCAGAGGAAGGGATCCCACGTGGGGATCCCGGAGGAGGGGATCCCATTTGGGGATCCCGGAGGGCAGGATCAACCCAAACCAGGGTAAGTCTATCCTCTACTCGGTGGTGCTGGGCGTCGCCTCGTGTGGCGGCGCCTCCTCATCATTTTTTGGGGCGGAATTTTCTTCCCCGTCCATTATCTGGTTGAACAGGCCCTAATCGTAACCTAAATATATTGACATTAACAAATTTATAGACACCATCATTTATATAGGACATGACTCTAGTGGTAACACACTAGTCCTCTTGGCCTTTGGTCTAGTGGTAATACAATAGTCATGTCTCGAGTTTGAGACCGCCAAAGTCGCACTATATGTAGACCCGTCCCATATAGTCCGCTGTAGGTTCCGCGTGGACGTTTATGACTCCATGTTATCACGTGCCACATCAGCATGGCCATGTGACTAAGGCTGAATTGGCAGGGTTATCATATTATAATATCCTCCAAAAAACCTAGCCATTCAGCTTCATAACTAAGGATGTAGTCATTTCGTTTCTGTCCTTGCACTTCTCTTTCTTCATATAAGATAGTTATCATGAAAATGCGATGGTTTTATTGGCCCCCATTTGGTTGGACTCTAGTGGAAGCCTTCCCAACTTTCCTTGGAAACCTTTCCAACATTCCGTGGAAACCTATCCACCTTTCCTGGAAACCTCCCCAGTCTTCTATGAAAACCTCTCCAATTTTTTTCATACGACTTGGGGAGGTTTCCACTTTAGAAATTAGAAAAGGTTTCCATGGAAATCTTCCCCTAGCTGCAATTGGCCTGAGCATGTCTCATATAGCACGTACATCGCATTTTGCAGCTCTGCAAGGACCCCCAGCTGTCACAACCTTGCTCACAGTTTTTCCCAAGGCACAATATCAAAAGCCTTGGCAAAGTCAATGAAGGAACAATACAGGATCTGGGGCGACGGTTCCTTTTATCTTCAACCAGAGTCCACAGTGTGAAGATGTGGTCAATGGTTGAGTGCCCGAGTCTGAATCCCTCATGCGTGAGGGCCCGTACTTCTTCTGCCTTTGCACAATCTGTCAACTGCCACTCTAGAATACTGTCCAATAGTTTTGCAAACACCGAACTGATTACGATTGTCCGGTCATTGGTTAGGCAGTGCGGGTCACCTGTCTTGTAGATGGGAAAAACTCTGCTAGCGGTCACTTGAGACTGTATGCTATCCAAGTCTGACGCTTTTCCATTGGCTAGATGCTGGTAGCCCTGGTCAACATCTGCCTCTATGATTTCACGCGCCGGTCCTTCCTGTGGGGGTCTTGCTGTCGTGTGCACCCTGTGGATCATAGAGTTGCTGCAAGTATTGCCTCCACTGCTCGAGGTAATGTTCTCTACAGGCTGTACTAGCTTTCTGAGCACGCTTCACCAGAAGGTCCTGGGATGACAGACCAGGAGGTAGAACATTCCCTTTGATGGCAGAGCCAGCATTTGAGTTTCTTTCACTCAGAACCAAACCATTGGTTACGCGGGAAGGTGGTGGGGTCGAAATCCAAGGAGGGCAGTATCTCCCAAAGCTCTTTTCGGCAGTTGTCCCCAGCACGTCAATCAACTGGGCCATCTGTTGGCGTAGTGTGGGATACTGCAAAACTTCTGTCAAGTCATCTGTAAACATCCGAGCCTAAGCATCTGCATGTTCATAATTCAATCGCAACTAAGTCGTACAAGGAACTCCCACGTAGGGAGTTCGAATCGCCTACCAAGCCAGCTGCATGTGGTCTAAGTCGACCTCTTCATCCCTACTATCTGTGCCCATCCAGTGTTGTTTGACCACATGCATGTCCTACTCGGCCACCAACACATAGTCCTACTACATTGCATCCACCCCCCTAGTTCTCCTGTCTGCAAGTGCACTTTCAAGAAGCCGGCTGCTGTCGTAGTCCATTGCAAATCACCAAGTCAAAGGCAGCTTACGATTGTATTAAATGAAATTTCTTGGAGCATGCTATGGACTGTGGGTCAATACAGAAAACTATGGGGCTTAATAATAATGCTATTCTGCTCTAATAATGATTGGGTCTCCTATTGGAATTCTTTTCCATTCTAAAAGGAGTTAGACAATGTTGCCCTCTGGCACCCTATCTTTTCCTAACCGTGGCTGAAATTCTTGCCATATTCTATATATAAAATTTAAATCAGATCATTAGCCTTAATATGCCTAGAACCAGTGAACACTTGATTGTTTTGCAATATGCTGATGATACTTTCATTTTGCCTAAGGCAAAGAATGAAGTTATAGATAACTTATGTTATTGTATTCAGTTATTTAGCATTGTTTCTTGGGTTTAACTTAATATAGAAAAGAGCTCTATTCTTTAAAATGATCCTGATCCTATAGTCAATACCAAGGGAATAAAAGTTATTGAGTCAAATCAGAGCATTACCCTTCTCAGTCTTCCTCTTGCTATCAATAACCCTGCCAAAGGTGCTAGCATTATCAATAAATTAAAAAAGAAAGTCAGTGGCATCAGCAAGTCACTATCTAAATGAGAAAGAATCATTGTTGCCAATTCTATTCTAGCTAACACCTATATTTACTATTCTTTAATGCTTATTGCTGCCAAGAAATTTTATATTGAAAGAAAGATCAGAGGGATTTTGGGTGCAATTCCTTATTTAAGCAAGCTCAAGCTCTTGGTGCTAAGTTTATTTGGAAAGTAATCAATGATTATCAATCTCCTACAATTAAGTTTACAAAATTTTGGCTATAGAAAAGCAGACCCTTCAACAGATCGAATTGTCATCATGTATTACTTGATTCTGGTTTTGAGTCATATAAAACTGCTCCTAATACTTCAAATCTGATAATTATTAAAGATCTGAAATGTAGTGGCTCCAACTTTTGAGCGTAGACTTATCCAACATGACGTCGGTTCTTTCTCTTTATTTTGGTCCATAGTTTTTGGCAAAAATAGTTTTTCCTACCTTAGTGAAGAGCATCCTAAGTCTTATAGGCATTCAAGGATAAAAATCCTCGTATGAAGATTGGTCTTAGAACATTTAAGGACTTGAAACTAACTTGTAAGAGAAGGTTGAAGGAAAGGAATACACGTTTGTGCATGAAACATGAGCAATTGGATCTGTTCAGAAAAGCTTTCAACAGAATGAGATCAAAATTGCACGAGAATTGTACTTGCAATTGCTCGGTCTGCCTTGCTAATAGCCATGGAGGTGTTTGCCAAGCAAAAAATAGTACATATAACTAGTAAATTGCCCATTATTGGTGGGCTTTACATGTGATTGTAGACAAAGATTGTTAAAAAACAGATGAAAAGACTTTGTCTGAAAAAAATTAGCGGACCTGGGATTTAGCATCACGTTTGTTAACTTTGAATCAAATCACGTAAACAGATTTGCATTTTCCTCTAGCATTCTGAATATAAAATTCGTAGCCATTTCTGGTATTCTGGCACGTCAACAGTGGGAAAGGAAGGCCCCAGACAGCTTGTGCTTTCTAGTTATAATAAGAGGACTTCCTTTGACAGTTAATTGCAGGGCTTTTGAAAAAAGGCATTTTTATTTTGTTGTATACTTTCTGATACATTTCTAGGCATCACAACTATAGTGAGCAAAAAGCAAGTACCACCTTGATGCAATGATTGCAAAGAGAATTCTATTCAGCTGCAGAGTTCTTGGTCTTCGATTTTGATTTCAAAGAGAAATCTGCTCCACAACCCGTGCATAAACTCTTTGTTTCAGTACTCACCTGTGCACAACAACCAGTTCCATTGCAAGTATAAGATGCCTTACCTGGGACTTTAATAATCTCATGCCTATTCTGATACTTTTGCTTAAACAGACTGAAAAAAGACTCAACTGCCAAAATCCAGGAACAATGTCTAGATCTAAAACCAGCATTCCATTTTCACAACGATCACAAGTTTGCAGGCGGGATGAACGGAAGTGTAGGCAAAAGTGCTGGATAAGGGTCTACCACTACCTATGCATATAGACATGTATGTATGTGTATGTTTTTATATACATTCTGTCTTCCAGTGACAGGTGATAGCTTATTTCGAATCGCATAAATATCATGTGAATTCTCTAGTGCACGAGGACGAAGTTAGCCTATGTAAAAGCCAAGCGAAAAACGGTGACCAGAGTGCCCACATGTTAGCCTATAGCAAAACAATCAAGCTGCGCGCAGGATCTACGACCAGCCACACCTTCGAAATAAAATGTTTCTGTGGGATATATCGAAATTCATTCCACAAAATAATGATATCGAGGTGGCCGGACGATGGCATCCTTTCCAGTTTTGGTGTGATGAACCCAAAAAATCTTTGTCGGGGAACAATGATCTATTCCGGCTAATTGTCGACATCAATCATGGCATTTCGTAGCGTCTTCGCAATGCGAGCTCACATACCGCCGGAGCCACATGAAGCGAGCCGTTCATCCAGTAAGGTGCCCCTTCATTTTAACGGTCTAGATTTATGCCACGTGGCAGAATCTTAGTCGGCCAAGTTTGATGCATGACATACTTTCAGAAAATTTTTATAATATAAGAAGATTGTGTAAGTTCACTATGAGAGCCACTATTTGTGACAAATATGTTGGTGTAGATTGGCATGTGTTGGACTGTTTAAAGGGTACCTGCACCAGACATGGGACAAAACAGATTGCAACATGTCCTCAAGAAATTGCAAATGGTAGTGAAGTAGAAGAGCTGGAATGGGAAGCATATCAATTTGTGAATGAGAAGTCAAAAAAAGGGGCATCTAGGAGATTAAAACTCGTAAAAAAAATTAGCAGCACCTGCTATCATAGTGAAGACCATGTTTGATTATTTGTTACCATACATAACTTCACCTCACATTGGCAGACTGGACAATTTTAAATTTGTGTGGACAACTTGAGAAATGATGATGTGCTTTCAATTTTGGACTGTTCAGAGAATTATACACTTCAATCTGGTAGGAAGGTCCAGTCTCAACATTGGCACAATCAGCAAGTAACTATACGGGTCCATATTACTATGCTAAAAATGAATGAGGAACTGAAAAAGGTAGTTCATTTTTATATTTCTGATGATAGACTTCATGACTTCCACATTGTCCAGCATGCATTCAAATTGCATCAAGCTTGGCTGCAGGATATTGGGGCAACACACATCAGCCATCATATTGTGTAGTCTGATAGTTGTGCTTCACAGTTTAAGCAGACCCATATTTTCTTATTTCTGGGCAGATATTTTTTGATGCATAAAATCAAAATGTGCTAGAATTATTTCGCATCAGGCCATGGTAAGGGGGAGCATGATGCAGAGTCTGCCAAAGCAAAGAATGCTCTATATGATTAGCAACTTAAATAGAATAGAATAGAATAAATTTTTTAACGTCCACGGAGATCAATAGGTCATGGGACCCATACAATGGGCTAGTACAATCATTACTACATGGTCTGCCAATAAATGATGCTATCACAGGTTGTACGTCCTTGAAGAAGAAATTCGCACCATCAAAAAGTGGTCCACATAGGCTGTTTTGGGAGGTCAAAGCAAAGGAAATCGGCAGAAGTGTGTATATGGATGCAAGACATTGGCAGGGATATTAGCCTTACATTCTGTAATGGCTCTTGACAAGTCAAATCCTGCTATGGTAATGCTAGAACACTTTCTTGTTTCTGTCCTGCTTGCAGGATAATGCAATGGGAAAGTAGTGAAAATCTGCTCTATGTTGGTACTTGAGATATCAAAGTTTTGATGCCAACAGATAATACTGCATCTAATGAAGAAGAAGATCGAACTGATGCATCTGAAGAAGAGGTTTCATGAGCTGACATTGTCGAAGCTGGAGATGTTTTTTTTTTCTTTCTTTGCAGCTCCAGACAATATAGAAGGTTGATCTTTATTATTTGCTTATGCATAAGAAAATGAAGAGGATACTATAGGAGGCAACTAAAGATGAATATGAGAATCAATTTATGGCAGGGAATGATGTTGTTGAGGCATTCTACTTTGAGAAATTAAAAGAGTGTCATAATAAGTACGAATTTCTTTGAGATAAAACTGTGTTTGTACATACATGCTCCATTATTGCAGCAAAGCTGCAATTGGCCAAAGTTAAACACAAAATTAGGAGTTGTGCTAAGCCTTATACACTATTTGAGGCTGATCATAAAATGTTGGTGGCAAGTGTATCAATAATTATTGAACCAAATGAATGAAATGAGTTATTCTTTTTAATGTCAATTGTTTATTCTTTTAGTACCAATTGTTTTCATTTACACTTGCAACTTGTTATTCAATAACTATTTTATACCGAAATGAAAAGCTCAATTGCATAGAACAACTTTGTCAAAAAAGATTCAATTCATTTATAAGAAATTTACATGTACAAAATGTACCGTAAGATTCATAAAATATAAAACCTAGTACATGATGCATAAAAACCAGTTTGGAACAACCCTTTTTTTTTTTTTCTTCAAACTCGCCTTCATCCTCCGAGTTGCCAAAAAGGTATCTTCATCCCCCGATCTTCATTACTTCCTTCTTCCTCGGATTCCTCGAGAAAGAAGGGACTTCAAAAAGGCTGATGAAGACTCGAGTCTTCATCCGTGTAATTTGGGTTCCATAGGCCGATTGGTCTCATGGACGATAAAGAACCTTTCTTCCTTCCTCTTCATCATAAGAGGTGTAATTCGAGGAGGCAGAGGAGGAGAAATCGAGTAGTCTTCTTGCTTTGTGCGCGGTCTTCACCGGGGCCGGCTATTCATGACACACCGCCTCCTTCGTGCAAGTGGTCTCGCTGACTTCCCGGGTTCTCGATGGCTTCGGGTTTAGGCGTGGACATGGAGCTCACTTCCCCACCGAAGGTTAGGGTGCTTCTATGGCGGTGGTGCACCCGGCATCGTGGTGAATGCCCTTGTGAGTCGGTTTAGGCGGGTGTGAACCCCTCGCCCCTTGTTGTGGCCTTCATCATTGAGACCGTGGAGCATTATGCGGTTTTATGCCCTCACTCTGCGTGCAGCCGGGATTGGGTTAGGGCTCATTTTCGTGTGAGATTGACTAGCCGCCAGTTTGTCGCTTCATGTGTATCTCGGTGCTTGGCAAAGACTTGCGCAAAGAAGCCTTGCATCCGTGTGTGGCTTGGTTGGTGTGGCTGATTTGGAAGCGGCGGCAGCTTGTGGATCTTTCGGGGATTCAGCTGTACCTGGGCAGCCTCACGATTCCTCGACTCGGTACAAGCTATTTCAAAGCTCTCGTGTTCCCGGAGTAGTAGAGCGGAAGTTTGCCATTTGGCGGGACTTCTTGGGTGTTGTAGATGGTGATGGTCGGTTTGTACAAAGCAAGAGAGTTGCGCTTTTTTCCCGTGAGTTTTTGTGGAGTGTCGAGGTATCATTGCCTCTTTGGGGCGTTCTCCTTCCTCCTCACTTGCTTTGTAATATTACCATTCTTTTAATATATTGATGACACGGTTCTTCAAAAAAAAAAAAAAAAAAAAAAATCGAGTAGTCCATGCAAGACGAATACTCTAATTCTTCGCTTGCTCCTGGACTACCAGGGGCCATCTCAAGTGCCTAGAGGAATAGAATATCAAGCAACCTTCTCCGCTTTGGAGAAGATTGATCGCCTACTTGCACCAATCTCTTCGCCATCTTCTGTTAGCAAATAGAATAAACAGATAATAGTTTATCCTAAAAAACTCGTAGGCTTTCTATACTCGTTATTAAATCCTTAAACCCTTAAAATAAGGTGATGCGGCAATTACGTGATGATGATGTGGCAAGAGGAAGATGATGTGGCAAATACATGCGGAGATGGCAAAAACAAGGTCATGTGGCAGAAATTACAAGGTGATGTAGCAAAGACTACAAGGTGAGGTGGATAAACCCTTAACAGATTTCACAAGCAAACTTTTGAGGTTAGTTGCAAGATGAAAATTATAAGAGGTTGATAAACCCTTAACAGATTTCATAAGCAAATTATTGAGGTTAGTTGCAAGATGAATTGGTAAAACAAGGCGATATGGCAAGAGCAAGATGATGTGGCAAGATGGAGTTGCAAGAGCAAGATGATATGGCAAATACATGCTGAGGTGGCCAAAACATGATCATCTCGCAAGAAGTACAAGGTGATGTAGCAAAAACTACAAGATGAGATGGATAAACCCGTAACAAATTTCACAAGCAAACTTTTGAAGTTAGTTGCAAGATGAATTGATAAAACAAGGTGATGTGGCAAAAACAAGGTTAATTAAAGAGGAATTGGTAAAACAAGATGATGTGGCAATTACATGATGAAGTATCAAGATCGAAAGTGCAAGATGACATGGCATATACATGCTGAGATGGCAAAAACAAGGTCATGTGGCAAAAAGTACAAGGTGATGTGGCAGAAAGAAGGTTAATTGCAAGATGAATTGGTAAAACAAAATGACGTGGCAATTACACGATGAGGTGGCAAAAACAAGGTTATGTGGCAAGAAGTACAAGGTGATGGGGCAAAAACAAGGTTAGTTGCAAGATGAATTTTAAAACAAAATGATGTGGCAATTACATGACGGCAATATTTATATTTATTGTAATAGTACCACCTATTTTTGCGCGCTGGTTACTTTTTTCTTTTTCTTCTTCGACCATATTTGTAGATCAGAATTTTGGCTATGGCAACAGCAGATGCAACAGTGATTGTTAGCAATAGGAGTGATGAGAAAGGCAACCCCTCTCATCCCATTCTTATACAGGATTGCTTCCTTTTTAAGGCTGAATTTGACCGCATTTGGATGGGGGTTGGTCATTGCACACATCTAAAACTTTTATAGACACTTTGGAAAAGGAAGACTCTGTTGGTAGGAAAGCACATATTAACATTGCAATTATATCTATCCACCATGTCCATATTCAAGGATGGAGGTGCTTTAAATGAACAATTCCTCTGTAAATGCAGCAAAGAAGAAAGCAGCTGAAGACAATGCAGGTGAAGAATGTACTGAAGAAACGAATGCACAGAACTGAGATGTCTTTTGTTCTGGAACTGCATACTTGTAAGGATTCTTGTTTTGAAATCCAACCTTGTAAAATTTTGAAATCGCATGTATATGTTTAACTCCATTTTGTTCTGAATGGAATGTTGTTATGTAAGGATCTTCTTATGTAATGTAATTGAAATGCTTTTTGACAAAAAAAATTGTGGTGATTTGTATTCTGAAATCATATACATCCATATATCAATCATCTGTAATCTATCACTGCTGAAATCAATCATCTGTTATAGTACTGTATGTACTATTCTACATAGTTCCTTTCGTGAGCCTCCCCGCAAGAATGCTTTGGAGAGAACTTCATGTCTGTTGTATGGAAAGTCTTCATCGAACCATTCACTTGAGAACTATTTCATAAAATAAATTAACATCAGCAGACAAACCTAGGCAAAAAAAAAAAAAACATCTTAAAGAATGTGAACACTCACAAAGGTTTTCTTTTTTCCTTCCACAAAGTAAGAAACAAAAGTTCCATGCATGCCGTGAACGCATGTGCCACAACTTCGGGCCATCTTTCTCGCTTTGGAACCTTGGCCCATCAATTTTAAATTTATCTTTGTTCCTCTTCAAACCTCGCTAAACCGTTGGATTCTATTGCAATCCATGTCAAGACTGAGAGTATGTCCTAGTGAATAAAGATGATTTTAGTCTTTTGGAAAGAAATTATCTAAAAACGTGATGCTTATCTTTTAATGATAGCAACATCAGGTTTGACGTCCTCAAGAGAATTCAATAAAATTATCTCTGGAATCGTAAAAACTGGTACCTTTGGAACATTTGCACAAACTCCACCAATTATTAGCAATGAGCATTGATCTGCATCTATTACTAGGAGCAGAATAGACTTGCACTTTCTCAAATTCAATCCCTTCATTGCTTTAGTCAAAATAGCTTGCAAAGAAGACTTTATCTCTTTCGGATCATGCATTTTGGATTCCATGTACAATGTTGGAGGATAGAAGAAGAATTTTTTCCTTCAAATTTTTGAGTATCTTCTGACTTACATACCTGCATGATAAATCAAAAATCATGAGCAAGAATTTCAAGAAAAACATCTAGAACCAGTTAAATCACACACCTAGCAAACATTTTCAGATGCTAAGAACTCAACATGGAGGCCTTATCAACTAGCTCCTCTACATCATTGTAGTTGACTACAATTAATGGCTTTGGATGAGTATCTCGAAAAGCAACAAATGGGATAAGGCTTAAAAGCTTCTGATATGTATCCGGTATGTATCCCTACAAGAGAAAACAAAAAAATCGAGATGCACAAATATAATACCATATAACGTTTCATCTCCACTTACTTGGGTTGATCTTGTGCTAGTGTAGAATTTATTCCATCCTGAGTAGTACTGGGAATTCCTTCCTCACCAGGAATAACCACGTTATAATTAGCAATTATGTTATCAAGATGAGCATCCATTATGGAAGTTTCTTTGCTGGATTCCCCTCCATCTGATAGTTTTTACTATGAAAATAGTTCAAATTCCGAATCAGAATTCAATCAAAACTAGTTATGGTGCCCGGCGTTGCCGGGCTTTTCCAGATTTGAAGAGATGGTCGTGTGAAGGTTGGGTAGAACAATCAATGTTTTTTGTTGGATTATGTACAAATATCTGTATTTTGTTGTGTTTTGATTGAGGACGTGATTTGTTGATGTGTGGTTAAGCAATAGTTTAAAGAGCAATGCAATCTATAACGTTGGGGTAATGTGCGTTAGGCATGAGGAGTGGTAGGTATTATTTAGGATATTAGCTTGACGATATAAATGACATGAAGGTTATTGACATTGTAAGTAGCAAAAGTACAGTTATAAGTGTATGTAGTGGAATCTGAAATTGTATCGATCCTTTGTAGTCGTCGTTGAAGTCTCATGTTTGTAAGTAGATGCCTGTATATTATAAAGGACTATGCTGCTGGAGTCTCATGTTTGTAAGTAGATGCCCGTATATTATAAAGGACTATGCTGTTGGAGTGGTTGGTATTGACAATGTCTTGAGAGGGAGAGAAGTATGTAGGAATTGGTTGATTTAAGGTGAAGGTGCATTGTAGTTCAACATTTTGACATGCTAGTATGTAGAGATTAAGTTAATATTAGAAATGCCGCACTTGAAAGCCGCCAAGTGCAATGGCATAATGCAACATTGGCACTAATATCTGAGACGGAGAATTGGAACCATTAAAGTGCAATGTGTCAATACAGCTGGAAAGTGACTTTGAATCCCAAAGGGAATGTCAATTGCTTTTTTTCTTGTGTCTAATATAATCTGCATTCTGAATGATTTGTAGATTGCCCATGTGAATGAACAGGAAGGATAATACGTGTAATGCAACATTAGTATCTGCAACTTGTGATGAAATAAGAACTCAAGAAAGAAAATATCCATGGCTTTGCCTTCATGGGTTGGTGCAGGCATATAGGGATTGACTTGAACTTGCTATTCGAAGGCGACAATCACAAAATGAGATATGGACTAACCATGAGGAAGTTAGCTGTGAGTATAGAAATTTACGAGGTTAGATGAAGAAATTAATATGATTTTCTTACCCTCGTAGAAATTGGTTCTTCCACAAACATTGCTTCTATGAAGCAATGGGAGGCTCCACATCTTCCAAATAAGAGGCCTTCAAAATTGGCAAGGAATGCATAAGATTAAATTTCTAGAAATACTAGTTATGGTGCCCGGCGTTGCCGGGCCTAGTAACAATTTGAAGTGGTGGTTGTTTAATTGCTAGCTAGAATAAGCAATGTGGCTTGGAGGGGCAAGGGTAAATAGAGGAACTTTTGAAGAGGTCATTGACATAAAGTTTATTATATGGATTTTGTGTATGTGGTATTTCGGTCTTAAACTTGATTATATTATGTTGGACGAAGTAAAAATACTCACAACCTAATATTGAACTTGAACGTAAAATAGAAAACCTTTTGTGGTTTGACATGCAAGTAATTGAGATGAATTAATATTCAAACTTGAGAGCATATGTTGAATATGATCTACGCGCCAGTCGATGAGTTATTGTGCCTTTATATGGTTACCTACATGGTAGTCGATGAGTCTTTGTGATTTTGGATGGTTAGCACATCTCAATGGCTTATTGGAAGGATAGATGTTGATCATGGATATACTCAATTAGAGGAGTGCACATGCAACCTTTAGGATATTTATAAGTGTATTTTGTAGCATCTAAAAGTGTATCCACCCTTTTCTCTTAGCAACACTATGTTAAGTTTGAGGGGTATAGTTATACAATGCAGAGGTGTCCAACAATGTAAGCATAAAAAGTTGTGGGCCAAGTACCAATCTAGAATAATATATAGTTTTTATCGGGAGAGTGGAGAATGTGATTAGACAAAAAGAAAAACAAAGAAATGATTGCAATGCATAAAGATATATGGAGGAGCTTGATTATGTCATGTCGGGTTCCATAAATGTTTATTAATTTTTTTTTCACATATGCGTGGTAGTTGTTATGGATTAGATAAATGTTTATTAGGTTGTCTTCTCAAATTTGAACATGCTCATTTGATGCACTAAAACCTCTTTGAAGTTTTTAAACATGTGTTACATCAAATTAAGTGCATATGTTATATAATCGACCCAAGTTGGATGCCTATGTTAAATTATATATATAAATGTTAAGAGGAAGACCCATGATGTATGCATTGAATTGCGAAGAAGACAATTCTATTCTAACAAACAAACGCGGAAACAAAGTATATACATTGGAAGTGACAAAGATAAATAATTTTAGAGCAACCTGCACAACTTAATGAAATAAAGGGGTGTAAAGAACACAAATAGAGTTGCTCTACTAATTCCATAGTTGCAATCTACATCCTCTGAAGTATTATTAAACAACTGCAAAATAATAGACCATTCTTTATATGTATAGTCCAATCAATGAGCACTGTAAAAATTGACACTTATCGTCTTGAAGTTGAGCAGCCTGTAGACGTAATTTGAGCTAGTTGTTTCTATAGTCAATCTAGATGTATCTCTCAACCAAATCTAAAACTCAACTATATTAGATGGTGAATAGCTCACCTCTAGGCAATGCAACTACAAGATTTAAAGAATTGACTAAGCTTTGCCAACTTCGAAAAGTATTTCAAATAAAAGCATTCTCAACAAAGTTGTACTTTATTTAAGAAAAGCAATAGATACTTCAAAAAAGTAATTGTCATTATCTACAAAGATCACATGAACGCACTCTATTCTATTATACCGAATTTGGGCAACATTTGTAAAGACAAAAGGAGCAAAGCCCACTAACTATGGTACTAATGATCTTTGCCACCTAAATCTATTTCTCTTGCATCTAACTCAGCAACATAAGCTTGTCATCTTACGTTTATCCATAGAGGAATATAAATACCTAAGAGGCCTTCAACAACGATTAAGATACACCCCCAGATCATTGAGAGCATTACCTTTAGAGAAAACATTATATGGTGTTTCCTTGAGTAAACTACTACAGAAGCAAAAATTGATGAGAAAAGAAGGCGCATACCTCCTCCAATATACTATCCCTGCCAGTAGACAGTAGACAGTGCAGAAATTATTGTTGGTGGGCTATAAATGTTTCAATTATTAGAAGAGTATAAACATTTATGCATATGTAAACATATAATAGATAATAGACTGTGTTCCTCAGCAGTCGAAGTCACTGAAGGACCCAAGTCACCAGAGCAATGGCAAGAAATTAGGCATCAATTTGCAGACATGGTATAAGAAGAAGTGCATGTTGTACTTACAGAAAGGGGCATTGTTCAATAGGCATCGGATTGTAATCCTCAACGATTAAATGTTATTTCAAAGTGGGCAATCTTGTCACATATCCCCCGAACGTATCTCAAATACAAATTAGACTCAAGTTCTGCTAGTATGGGAAATACATTCGTTTAAAACTAAAAGGATAGTAATATCTCATTGAATCTAGCTTCCAGTCTATGCGCATTAACAATTAGCCTCAATGTCTTGACCATGAATTTTCATAGAGAAAGATCATCCCTTAATTGTTTATTACTGATGTCATGAACACAACAAAATACGTAGATGTGGCAGAGCTAATTCCATCGTCCTTTACATGCCATTGTAAATACGCACCTACAAAACACAAATTAAGCCGCAGTAAAACAAATTTTTAAGGGTTTGAGAAGAATGTGCTTCATGTGAAGGATTCAAAGGTTCAAGCCCCTAAAAAATTGCAATTGCATAACGTTTAAGAAGATAAGGTAGAAATCTAAAAAAGAAAGTTAAAAGGTTGCATGCAAAGCTTCATTGAAATAACTGCAAGGAAATGGGAAAATGCCTTTCCTACAAAGCTAGATGTTGTGCACGAAAACCTGCAGCTCAATTGGCCACCAAAAGCCGGGATTTTCATTGCTAAATGTTCTAACTTATGAATCAGCCTAGTTGGCCACCAAACCAGATTAACTAACAAAAATTCATTCTCCTTAAGTATGAATGCATACTTGACAAATGAGAGATGCAATGCAAGCACCAATACTAAAAACCTCCTTTCCTAAACCCACTTACCCAACGTAACCAATGAAACGGCATATCTACAGAGTACTTCCATGTGCTAAAAAAAGATTGTTCGCCATTTAAAAAATTTTAAGTTTATGCATCTAACCTTTCCAACAACTACCCAATAACAAAGAGCAGATGTTTGGAACATAACCCAAAGTTATAGGCCGATATAATGCATTCCATTGTAAAAACAATGGAAATGGAAATAACCAAAATGCAAGATCCAAACGAGAGCCAATAACGATGGCAAGTGGTATGCAAAACAAAAGGAACAAGAAACTCTAACATGTAGAACAGAAAAAGATTATGTAGAACAACATGCTTTTCAATGAAGTGTTTGAAACTTAACGCCTTCCAAGTAGTTATAGCTATCAAATGCCGCTACGTATTTAATTCAAGATGGAACAAAGCACTCCAAAAGAACCTTAAAAAGAGTACCATGGAAAGGAAAATATAACAATACTGAAGACTCGTGTTTTGAGATTACATGGATCGATCCGCAAAAGAGTAAAAATCATGCAAACGTGAGAAAACACCAAAACTAAAAAATGCTAAATGTAAAAGCAAATGAAATCGTGATAAAACCACAAGATATGTGAATCGATCTCACCTTGAAAGAAAAAAAAGAGGGAAAGAAACTTATCGCAGAAAAAATAATGCCAAAGTTCATAAATGCAAGTCTCGCTCGCATCATGCAAACAACCATTGATGTAGCATCAATCTAATGTTATTGAGTTAAAGGAAAAGCAACAACAAAAAGCAAGGCTGGAAATAAACACATATCTCAATGTTGAATGCATGCCTCAGCTTGTTGATCTCGCCACTTATGAATAGAATGATATCCTTCAAGTCTACATATGGCTAGAAATACATGCAATGAATAACCCACCAACCAAAGCAAGTTGTCCAAAGCACCATGTCCTAAGAACTTTCTAGAAGAGGAATCCAAACACCAAAATCCCCACTATATAAATTTTCAAGCATTGTCAAATATGTTGACAATCAAAAATGGTAGAATCAGAGGAAAGAGAAGATCGATTTAGAATCTCCAAGAGAAGTATGCAAATTTGAATTGTAAGTCGTTTTGTGCAAACAAACACAAATTGAGTTAAACACCAAATTCGACCTCGAAAAAAACCGCTTTGTTATACAAAGCAGACGCCGAAGTCTCAATGTTCAAAAACTTGGCTGCAATCTCAAAGACATGTTTGCAATGGCTTTTTTAAGAAATACTATTGAAAAGAAATGCTTCGTGATAGTAGTTACTTGGATGACAATGCAATGCATACCGTAAAACCCAGCTTTGAGGTGATTGTGAAGAATAAAAATGCAAAACAACCAAAGGGCCATCAAAGATTTATAAAACAAATCTTCCAAATACACAATAGCATGTGAATGGAAACGCTTGTATTCTAGTGAATGAGACTACAAAACGCAGGATAATTCAGAATACACATCCTATCTTCCAAAATCTAAAATAAATTGTAAAACCGGAAGATTGTAGAGGTTATGATGATCGCTTCCTCATATGTGATAAAATAGCAGGATCAAGCAGACCGCTCAAACCTTGATCGGTTAACCAAAAGCTTTCAAGAGCGTGATGCGATGAGAACAACAGATGAATGCTATTCCAAATTAATGACAACCAAACACGCTTTTCCTCAAGATCAATGGAGTGCCCTTACCGTAAAGAGAGCAGATTTTCAAGATGCCAAAGCCATTACGAGCAATATGAGATGGTATAGATAGCTAGACGCTCCACCATTGACAAAGAGATCAAGATGAAGCTTCTTTTAACTCATTGGAAAGAAATGAGGCCCATAAAAGAAGCCGCAAAACGAGTCGATTTACGCTAAAGAATTTCAACCGGGATGGAGAAGCGCTTGCATAGAAATGATGGCTAGATTAGAAGCATTTTGCAAGGAAATGACAAGAAAAAGCTTTTGAAATGCAATTTTTACCTTGCATGTTAACCGCTATAGAAAACCTCATACCGTTCAAAATAGTCCTCCGAACATAGTTCACTCAATGCCCTGCTGCTACCCTTTCCTTTGCCATTGTTTCATCCGAATAAATCAACACCTCTCGCTCACGCTTTATGGTGACTTCTTGTGCATTCTCAATCATTAGAGATCGCATCATAAAAAAAAAGAGTTGTTTTTATCCGCCGAAGTGACCATGCTTGCTCCAAGAAATACGCCTTGTGTTGTAGAGCATCCAGATCCGACGATGGCAAAGGAAGGTGTACCGTGCTATATCGAAAAATGGAAGTTCATATCTTTACTTTGATCCGATCCCTAATATGAATTTCCACCAAGACCCTAAAGAAATCATGGAGAATTAATTCTTTTTCGATTTTTTTGATTGCCGGAGTTTTTTCCTGGGGCCTAAAACTCCTTAAAACCTTAGGAAAACCTTAGGAAGTCTTGTTAAAAAAATTCCAAAAAGTTTTTCACCAAACCCGAAAATCCCAAATTAACAAGATTGATAATATGAAATAAGTTACTTACTTTTCACTATCTCTTCTAGCTTGAGCAATCAATAGTTGTAGCTCTCTCAATCGGGCAGCTGGTGTATCAATAGTAATAACCTCCCCTGGGTGTGAGAAGATATATCGGGCCCCGCTTGGACATCAAGACTATCTAGATCATCATCACTTGCCGTCATATATCGCCTATTTTCTACAATGAAGAAACATGTTTACATTTTATGCACCTAACAAAACCGTGAATGATTACAATCATTACCCGCCAGCATGTAGTTTTGATGCCTTCGTGGTGCGCTGTGCCGGCCTTGCAAACCTCAGATACAAGGGTCAAAATTAGAGAGGTTCCTTCCCAAAATATCCGATTTGCTAAAGTAGATGCAGGAAAATTTCAGGTCGAGATTTCATAAAAATGGTTAGAAGTATAATATAATGGTCATATATAAAAATGGTCATATAATCCGCAAGTTAGAAGTATTTTTCTCAAAAACTGATAAGCATAAATGAAAGGCGGCATTTTTGCCGGTTAGTGCAAAATCTAAATTTAGGCATGCCTCGCATTATGTACAACATATTTTTTTTGAAGGACGCCGACTTTATTCAATCAAAGAGTCAAATACAAGTATAAATGCAGAGGACAGAATAAAATCTCACCGATAAGCTGAGACCCAATCGAAAAAATAAATATTGCTTCATCACGAACCCCCAACAAACTTCAATTCAAGTCCTACAAATAACTAATCGCCAAAATGCAGACCTTCAATCACCACAACGAGTTGTATACAAAGAGAGCCCAACAAAACCACAGACACTAAAACACACACACCCATTTAAGAAGCCACAAGCTGCTTACCTCATTCCCCTTCCACCGCAGTACTGACCACATTTAACATTTATGCGCTCAGGCCACCATAACTAAAACACGGAGATCACAATCTAGGAACATAGAATACTCGAATACTCGGGAGGAACAATGCAACCAAATACCTGAAACTTTCCTCCTGCGTTCCTTGTTCACACTAACACTCGAACTTCATCTTCTTGATACGGATAAAGGCACGGATGCACATCCAATCTCAACGGCCAATGCAAAACCCCCTCTTCGTCCCCTGCTCAAACACCCAACCATCCCACGCTTTCCGGAACCAGCAGCAGATTTGCTTCAATATTTCATCAGCGGTTCGTAACTATGGCCTATGCCCCATACACCGCAATACATGATGCATACATAAATCCCCATGACTGTCATCATCACGGACCATTGGCTCTTAAGCGGGCAGAGTTCAAAGGAGTCCACGGACATGCATGTACATAGGTTGTGGAAGAGGGCATGACAAATACCCTCATGCGATATAACTATAATAATATTAGGATAACCATTTATGGATTGTGATCTACATCCATCTTGTGAGTTGGCCTCAACATCTAATCACGTGAGTTGCGGCCACCTTCAACTAATGAGCAAATCCAGCGGTTTGTAAGGCAGGCTAGCATCAAATCGCGTCGGTGCAGTACAAGACCTAACTTAGACTTAAGCCGGTGAATTTGGTGCAATGTTAATTCAAGCTTGATGAAGCAAAAATAGAGATTGAAAAGAAATAATTAAATTGGGATACACTTTTCATGCTGAGCATGCCTAACCATATAACCACGACTTTAGAGATACCGTAGCTATGCCAAGCAATTTTAGAGCCTAAAGGTGAATTGCAATATTAGGTAATTAATTTGATACTATTTACGCCGCAGGCTTTTTAAACAAATGCATGTAAAGGCATAAACTTGTTCTTCCTTTATTGAGTTCCATTTTTTCTAACATATATAATTTTCCATAAACATGCTTTTAGAATATTCTTTTTAAATTAAACGCTTCTAAAAAGATGACGGCACTTTTACGAGAAGAATCTGATGACCAAAAAACAAAAAAAAAGAAGAAAAACTATGATGGTTAGGTAGAATTTTGGGTCCACGGCAATAACAGCCCCTAGCGAGCATGGATCCCCTTTCAATGAGTAGCGTTCTGACAAGAGAGCAAACGGTTCTTCCGAATCGTGAATACATGCTGATCCGCGCCTCTGTTTCTCTAATATGATTTGGCAGATTTTTGATAAAGAATATTGCATAGATCCGGGGCTTGAGTCAGGGCTTTGGTGTCAAATGAGTGTTGTTTGGATCATTCAGGAGGATCAACAAAGCGTACGCATAACTGGTTTTAGCGTTAGCTTTTGCTTTGAAAGTCCTACTAGTAATCGGTAGAATTTACATAATCGGTAATGGGTTTGCTCCTAATATTCTTGAGACTTCTCAGGATATTCATGTCAAATTCATCAAGGTGCGTCAAAGGTTATGTACTTACCTACTGATTTTATATTTTTGTTTAAATCTCATGTTACTTGATGTAATGGAATGTCTGATGCAAACTATCTATATCAATGCTTTGGAGTTTTAATTCACCTCTGCGTGAAGGAGGAAAGTTCGACGGGAAGTGTATGCATATCACATTTGTGTTGAGCACAAAAGAACAATAGCAGAAAAATTGCGCAAGGTAGCGAAAAGGAGCGGAGTTAACCCGGGAAAAGTATTGATATGTGTGGATATTGACAAAGTTTCATGATTTTTACATGGGAAATAAAAAACTTACGAACCCACTTTCCATTGAAGCGGTTGCGGTGCATCTATGAGGAGCGGTAGGGTTCTTAGCTTCTAGCTGATTTATCAATTCTATAACCACGCACGGACCTCAACGCTGTAACAAGATCGCACTTAGTACCCAGCGGAAATCAATCAATGCGCCGAGCGCTAATATTGTATTATCTTACGGGTTTTTCCCGATTTGTAAGTACATCATGGCTAGATGATTATTTGGAGAGCTGGCACTATGGCTCTCATTTTCACGACCACTATTTTTATGCATAAGCTGAAGCCACGAGACTTCTCAACTAGGATTTAAGTCAAATTGATGGCAAACATGCGTGCCTTCCTGATAGCATGTTGGAAGTGGCTAGTATAACATTTACTTCTATTAGCACGTATTCTTTGGGACTCTTTTTCTCATGCATCGATCTTTGGAACCTTTTACTTAAGGAAAGGTTTGATATCAAAAGGCTTTTCGGTTAAAGTTACTGTGAACTTGATCGCAGTGGGTGGGCTTGTGATTTTGCCACATGAAACGCATCTGGATGTACATGGGTATGGTTGCGGGGACTTAAATGTTGCAAGCTAATGCTAGTGCATATATGAAATACCATTGATGGTCGTTCACTAAGCCTCTTTGGGGAAACCAATCCATAACTTTCGAAACATTTGGATGTGCCAAAAGCGACTATAAAAAGTACATATGGGGGGTATGTCTTTTTTTGGCTCCAGCTCAAAGAAAGTCTTTGTGAAACCTATCAATGCACCTTAGTTTATTGATGGAGAGGATGATGTTGAGGTCTCAAATGTAGTTGAGGAGATAATTCAGCAGACTTTTAGGTACAGGCTATGGAACATGGTAATAAGTAACTTGATCCTACCTCTTTTCGGTTTGTCTTTAGAGCTACCTCAAGTCGTCTCAATTTTATTCACATTAAAAGCGCATGTCACAATCGTGAGTTTAGGGAATTAAGTTGTTATATGAGGTGCACAACAAGTTTGAGGCATCTTTGGTACACTACTCATGTATTCCTTTAGTCCCTCTAGATTGCTATATTAGTTTGCCACTTTTTCAATTGGGGACTCTATTGACTCGGGAAAGAGTTATATGGGATGAAACATCGTGGCATTTAAATTTTAGTGTTTGAAATTTAAAAGCTGACATTTTTAAAAATAGCCATTCACCCCATTGGCTCCCTTGATCTACAACTTGTGATCATGTTGAATTGACCCAAGTATTTAACTCAAAAAGACAGTCTTTAAAAAGGGATCAAGCAATAGGCGAGATGTAGCGAGTTCTTTTCAGATGTATTAATCATTATCTTCCTATTCCGCGTCGTTTCAAAGTATGCTATCATCCATCTGGGGCGGATGCACAATGTTGCATGTGTAGTCCCCTTTGGTTCGTTTTGACCTATTTTTTAAGCATGGCTTATGTTGAACAAGCATGACACACACTAGTATCAGTGCCGCGGCCAAAAGGTGTTTATTAGTGTAACAAGTTGTCTAACCCGGAGAATCTTTGATGGCGTAGTGGCATCACTGTCTTTGGAGCTATTTTGCCATCGAGGTAATCTGCTCTTGACATCAACATCGATCTTATTATCTGCTTCTAAATAGTAAATTATAGCCTTTTTGAGCTAGAACACATGAATTTGTTACATCCTTTGTTAATGAACAACTTCTTGTTTGAATCCTAGTCGTCTCCTTCATTTTTTGTACTGGATTCAGCATTTAATAAAACTTCATTGAAATATATCTACCATATATTGTGTATCAATCCATGATGGATGATATATATAAAATTCATATGTCCTTTTTCTTTAATAAATTGCACAAATGACATTCCTTATCTGTTCATTTCTTATGTAGCTATATATTATTAAGATACATCCTCTTGGAATCTGAGGGTGATGGGGCATGGAGCATGGCATGGAGGATGTCTCACTTGCGAGACAGTGTGGATTTACTTGCAAAACATCTTTTAAAAACACTTTTATTGTTGAGATGCTTTATAAGGAGGAATGTGAGGGGTTACCTCTAAGGATAAGAAAATTTGGAAGGAGATCAAAACTTATGCTCAAAATGTTACCATGTTGGCATGTTTTATCCTCAACCTATTGTTTTTTGTTAATTACCAAGGGAACTTCCACTAAATTGAACTATAATAATATTTTGTTCTCTGTTTGTGTGTTAAGGTCTATTATGATGATTATAAATGCTTTAAACTTCATTCATGTAGGCTTTGTATTGTTTACTATTGCAAAATTAAAAAATGTAACACTCTAAGTATATGCCTTAGCATTACTAATGTATTTTGCCAAATCATTGAATGTCACGATAGATGTGGTTATAAATACATAAACTTTACATTCATGTTAACCATATTTTGTTTGGCACTATTGCAGGCATGGCAAAGCGTAATATTCTAAATTATATTTAACTGCGGGTCTATTTTTAATAGTGGTGTACAATTTATGCGTCTACGACATAGGGTCTTGTAAAATTAGCGATAGCCCTTCAAGTTGAACTTCAACGTGGGGGATTTTTATCACCGTCGAAGTAGTGATGACTCAATTTGCATTTATCACTAAGATTTTGAATTGCGGCTATGTCATTGTGCGTTTCTTTAGGGCTGATCAAGCTTTGAATTTCAAAATGCTCATCATTTGAATATGTCGTAATGCTGGTTTCACGGACCGGGTTGATCATGCTAGCAATTTTTTGAAGTACCGATGTCCCGATGATCGTAATTCTTGGTGCTTAGATCTTGCTTTGAGTCTCAAAATGCCCGGCGGGGTGTCATAATGATTTTGCGGACTTCATTATGCCCGTTGAGCATCAAACAAGCTTGCACAAAAAAGTAAGGTCTTTGGCGTGCTGAAATTTAGCATTTTTGTACCAGCTATTAAAAATTAACCCTAGCCTATGCATCTCCCAAGTTATAGAATATTTTTGTAATGAAGGATCAAGTGATGTTTTACTCTTAGCCACACCTATATAAAATTAGAATAAACGAGAAATCAAAGACAATTAGCCTACCAAAAATAACAGGGTGCCAAAATTAGGAATGTAATACAAATTTCTTCATGTCACCTTCTCAATATTCTGGATTACATCAAATTGGAGCTCATTATCTATAATCTGAACATGAATCTTTGTTACGCATTGAATCATGCGTATCGCTTTATTTAGCGCTAAAAAAATTTTATGGAGGTTGTTCTGGCGCACATTTCTACCACATAAAATTGAAAGTCCTTTCATTTTGTCGGGAGATACCACATTCACGACACATATCAATGGTGGTGCTCCCAGCTTCGGAACATCACATTGAAGCCCTTTTTGAATTGTATGCTCATAAATTGAATTAGTTTGCTTACTGCGTGCAAGCTTCATCAGCTTTGAGTGGTTTATTTGTAGTGCTATATACTGCATTTGTGAAAGGACCACATATTGATTGAAATAGAAAGGATTAACAATCTATGAAGCAAGAAGGAAACCAAATATGCTATGCTTCAAAGAACAGAGTATCTAGATTGCATAGAGACACGCATGCAACAAAGCCTCCCCATTTAACAAAAGAAAATTAATTAGGAAGTACCTTATGTAAGCCTAAGCTGATAGATTACGGATATAGGATCTTGAAAGCAAAGTCACGGAAGAGCAAGAGTGAGCTGAAGTTCAAATACTAAGGATGGTAAGCTTCAACAATCATTCAGAATCATGGCTACGTACAATACAAGCGGCAACAATAGCTACAAAACCTTTGACGCTTTTCTTTGCAATCTAATGTGAATTTAAATCTTAAGGTATATGTTGGAAGCATAGATCTCTGACTTACCAGCGGACTTACCACATATTATTGCAGAACTAGCGGCATCAGCTCCAACATAGATTGCACCACCTCAATTCATCCCGGAGCAACAACCAAGCCGAGGTTGGGCGATCAAAATAATCTGTGATCTCTAAACCAACTCTACCCAAAGCTTCAAAAGATTCAAGTATGGAGTAAATAAACACGAAACAAATAAAACATGCCCACATTAAAGTTTTTATTGTCCTTGAAAAACCATTAATCTCTATTGGGGCGGCATTTGGATGCTCTAAATAAAAAAGTCAAAGGAGTTTCTTCGGCCGGCCAATAATGTAGAGATCTGTGGGAATTTAGATTAAATTACGAATACAAAATCTTAAATTCAGTTCCATACATATGTTTAACAAAAAAAGATGATACGGACCTCAAAAATCCACTTGTTCGAACTATGTATTTTGTGCTCAAATAAGTTTGCTCATCCCCCACCTTTGTAGGAATCTGTACACCAATGGCTAGGCAATACCCCACCGATTCACCATTATACTCATTATCGGTGCTTGAATCATCATAGCATCCCCAGCCGGGTGGGCTCTTGTGCCTGAAAAAGCATTTAATGGGATTTAAGGGGTTACAGCTAGAACATCACTAAATCTAGATAGCCTTTAGGTTTCTACCCCCTTAATCCAATAAAACCACGGGAGGAGCGGAATGAGAAAACAAAATCAAATACAAACATCAATCATCATCATCATCATCATCATAAGTCGATCATAGAATAGAATCTAATCATCCATCACTCAAACAAAAGTCGGAGAAGCATACAAACTCGCTAAAACTAGGTTATCATAGCCTCTCTGGTTCCTCCATCACTGCAGGCTGGAACTAAAGGTGGCGAGCTCCTCCTCCACCTGTTTAAAACAGATTTGGGGCAAATTAAGGAGTAATCTAGACTAGGTGTCCCAAGCTAAGCGAGTCTGCAACCCCTTGGTAATTTAGGCGGTGTAACTCTAGATAGTTATCCCTAATTAATTTAAGTCTTTTAATGACAGTTTAAGACCTATAAATTGAATTAGGAGTTTAGGATTAGGTTTCACCTTAATAATCTATCTTGTTAATTTGGGATTTTCAGGTGTGGAGGAAAACTTTTGGAATTAATTTTAGATGATTTCCACTATGGTTTTGGGGCTTTGACCCTTAGGAAAAAAAATTAGATTTCAAAATATTAATATTTGTTGGCTATGATTTGATTTTGCCTTTCCCTTCCTTCTATCTTCTTACGCCGTCGATTTTCCCCTTCAATTATCGTATGCATGCCATGATTGTGGTGCCAAATTGGCGTTTTTGTTTATAGAGATGCTGCATTTATCTTATTCGACTACAAATTTTTAGTGGGTGATGGATCTACGGGGAAAGACTTTAGCGTCTTGCGAGGGTCGGTTTGGCGCCCGGAAAAGGGTTTTGGGTGGTTCATTGATGCGTTTTGTCTAATATGTTATTCTTAATATTTCAGGTCATCATTTTAGAGAACCAAAAAATTTGGGTTTTAATATCATTAGAGAACTAGGCAAGCATGGATCGAGATGTATCGCACATCAATTACAGCTATCTTAAATTCGAAAGAGGTAAAATCACACTTATCCATCTCTGTTTTGATTTGGTCGGATCAATGGCCTTGGGGATATGTCCATAGTTAGGGACTTCATAATCTCGGGCTTTAAAGTATCCTTAATAACCGCATTCAATACTACAATGGAACTTTGATTCTATCATTACCATTGGCTATTCAAGGACCTTCTTCAGCACCTCAAGGCCGGGGTTCTTCTCATGGATGCGCAAACTATCTTGGCTTTGGAGGATGGATGATGATAGTAAGTATCTTGCATTTCTTTTTTCTTGATTTTGGATTATCTTTGTTGGGAATTTCTATGGGAAACCTAGCCGCTTTATAAACTTATCTATGCGTACCATTGAATATACATTAAACTTTCTTTGTGGAAGAGTTTTTAGTGGATGTTTCAGCCAATGAAGTTTTCTAAGAACAACCACGATATTTCTTTGCTTTATTTTCGTCTCATAATGACCAAGCCATGTTACTTACGCTGCTATATTAAGACCAATATTAGTTACGCTTTATGTTTTGGTTTTAAGTTGCATGTAGAATCAATGTATAATTTTAGAAGATAAGGGGAGCAGGCGAATAACTATACATGTTCCTTTGAATGCAACCAAAGACCATCTATTTGATTGGTCATTATAGTCCTATCGCGGTCTATTTGGTAGAGTTGAAGTGCTTATTGTTAGTAAGCCCATACTAATGCGCCACCATGCCAGAAAGCTTTGAACTATTATGACAATATACACTTCTAAGCAATGTGAAGATATATAGTTGCTTCTACTACATTACGTTAATACAAATCATTGCTTGCTTAAAATTTGCATCTATTTGTGAATCAAAGAAGTTGTCGGGAAGGTGATGCTTTGAAATCAAAGCTAATATCTTTAGAGGCATCGATTGAAGATTAAAGGATTTCCCATTGCCACATGACTAAGATTTGTGAATTATATTCATACAATGGAGTTAAGCAATGGGAGAACATATAGGCCTGATACTCGATTCCAATTTCTTGGCTTTTGTTATTATTAACTTCTTGTGGCGGGGAGGCCAACCTGTAATTTCTTTCCTATTCTCCTAGGGATCCATTTAAGGATAATGAACCAAGCTATGTTGGCTCTAGCTGTGTTGTGAACCAATATATTTTGCTCTTTTGGTTTATATTTGTTAGTTTGAGGCTTTCATTTTGCCAAACATTGTTATTGCATCTGGATGGTGGCGATTCTTTGTATAGATGGTTGTGATTTGCTTCAAGAATGTCATATAATCCGGTCTTCCTAATTTTAGCATACTTCATTATTAGGGTCAGGTCTTCTGCGTACTACTAAAACTTTCTATTGTAAATGCATATATATATAATATTTTAAGTCCAATGCATTTATTGATTACTATCGAAATAAGGCACATCTCAGGTGTCTAAGGTTCTAAAGCACTAAACATAGAAACAACTGTTCAAAAGACTACATAAAATCTTTTGTCGACATGACATTCAGGTCTTCTCAACAGGGAGCGGACTACATGTTTAAATACATGATAAGCATTTGGAAGCAATTCGTTGTGCATAAATCATCTTTTGAACCTCTGTAACAAAGTTGGCATTGCGGGGCTCAAATTCTCACGCATCTCGAATATGGATGAACAAAGTTTCGAACAAGACAAACCATGTGCATGAAAGGGTAATCCCCTGCTCTTACAGGAACTTTTCGTTCTCAATAAGAGGCTTTTACGTATGGGACAATTATCTTCGTTCCCACAACATTCTATGTCTTCAAAGTAATGCTCCCATATTAGACTTCATCTCCATATTGAGGTTCTTGAAGGCGTCTTATATTTTAGTCTTCACAAAACATTCTATATTTGCAGGCGTATCAAAAACTTCATCCAGGGACCAACAAGTACATATCGATTACCGGGGAAATAAAAATCTAAGTACCATAGCCCAATAGTATAGTTGCAACCAACCATTTACAATCATTTGATTGCTCCTTCATTTTAATTGCGATCATTTAAGATCGAGATAAATCCCAAACATCTTTGCATCTTTCACTCTACTATTTTACGGTCCATAAATGTTAATAAATAGTTGTTTCATGATCTAGGCATTTGGGATCTAACTGCGAGGCGTATCAAAAGGCTTCATACGGACCAACAAAAGTACATACCGATTACCCATAAGTACCATGGACAATAGTATAATTGCAACCAACCATTTACAATCATTTTGATTGCTCCTTCCATTTTGAATTCGGAGTCATTACTAGCGATTTGCTAAAAATCGGGTAAATCACAAACATCCTTGCATCTTTCATTCTACTATTTTTCTGCGTCCATAAATTTTAACAAATAGTTGTTTCATGATCTAGGCATTTGAGGATCTAGCTCATGTGAGCGAGAAAACTTCATCTTTCTTCTAATATTTAAAAGTATCGAACTATGATTTACTTAATAAAATCGATTGTGCATATTCACCACGGGGGTGACTACTAGAACGGCGAGGCATTGGATGGCATATTCACCCTTATTCCTTAATCTACACACCGTATGTAAAGTTCCTCGTTTGTGGGGTATGCAAGTACAAAATTTGCTATCTTTATTGTAACAAGATTACAAAAATACTATAAGATTTCAAGCGAATACTATATGGTGTTGATTTCATCGTGCAAAAATACAATTATGAGGGCTCTCCAAACCCTCGTCGTCAGTGTGAATATGCACCCAAACCAAAGGGGTTTAAAGGGATTTTAATTTAAATGTGTTGGACCCAATGGTTGTGTTAATTAATGTCAATAGTAGTTATGTGTTGGTTGTTAATGTCAATGGTTGTTATGTGTTGGTTGTTATGTGTTGGGGGGTTTAATTTTTATATGTTGGATGTTAATGGTTTTGTGTTGCAAAAAAAAAAATTTTGGCCCGGAGATATAAGGCGTCCTGACCCCCCTCCCCGTTGAGACAAAAAATTTTAGAATTCAAACCCGAGGAAAAACTAGAATTCATTTGAGGCTTTCATCACTGTAGCTTTTGAATTTAAATCCACAATAAAACAAATAGAACATAAGTAAAAGTTACCATAAAAGATAGAGCGGATTGATCCACATTATTAAGTCATAAAGTTTACAACACCCATACACAAAACATTTGCAAGCTGGAAGTTAAACGGCAACCTTTGGCCTCCATGGATTCTTGTGGTGAGAAACCAAAGTGGGAAACTTTTGCAGCACATTAGCACAAAAGGATCTAGAAGCCTCAAAAAATCTAAAATGCATGGTAATTTTTTGTAGGCTTCATTCGGAATGAGCCGTAAAAAAACTATCCAATAAGCAATCCTGTTAATCGGTTTGGTAGGATGTAAAAGCCTACAAACCCAGCCGGAAAATTGCTGTTTTAGCATAGATAACAACAAACATATCCATATCATACACTATCAAAAGATCTCTGGAGAGAGCTTTCCAACAATAAAAATCATCTCAAGCGAACTCTGGATCAAAAAGTTATGATAAAAAATGTTTTCTTGAAGTGGGGAAAGCCGCCTTTCGTCGCCGCCGGTGTGCCCGTTATACACCACACACACAAAAGAGAGGGCTTGTTGTGAGCCATTGGTTGTTGACCGTTATCTTGTAGCTACCTGAAAAAGAGAACTTGTTGTGAGCGCCGTGGTTGTTGACCGTTATACGCATACCATGGCGTAAAAAAAGAACTTTTTTTGTGAGCCGTTGGTTGATGACCATTGGAAAAAAAAAAAGGGCTAAAATCAATGGCACCGAAATGGTGCCTCTGAATGTCTAATTAGTACATCCGTTTTGAATCATCCCAAAATGCATTGGGAAAACGCTTGGTGAAAAAAATGCAAAAACAAAGAAAACCCACTGTTGGCCTATATTTGCATATTTGAGCTTTGAAAATAAATAAGGTAAATGCCAAACATGCTTTCTATCTTTCATTAGATTATTTTTTTAGTCCTAAATCTTAACAAATAAGTGTTCCATGATCACGGGTATTTCGGGATCTACCCCCGTCTTAATATAGCGGACTTGAGAGCTAAATGAAGCTTAATTGAAGATTAAATCAACAACCTATTTTCCCTTTGGAGCAATATAGATCTTTGTTTAAGTAAACAATAAATTGCATGCCACTCTTTCTATACAAAGCACATGCAACTTGGTTGCTCATGTCAACGAAACTGCATCTGTTTCCTACCAGGGTTTCACAATGGCTTTGAAACAAACAACTTTTTGTCTCTCATGTGTTTATGCGACCTCATTAAATCCAATATATACCATTCGACATTCTTAGAAATCCACTTACTAATATAAATGAAAAGTGTGGCAGGCATTTATCTCTTCTTCCCTAAATAAAAAAAGGCCACCGCGTGCAACACAACCTCCCTCCCTAAAGGACAACCATCCATCCCTAAAGTTACGTGTGTAGCTTTGTACTTAAACCGGCCTAAAGCTACGAAACTTTCGATGATGTCGGCTAATTAAAAGCCCATGGAATTTTCCAAAGCAATTCTATTCCCCATCTAACATGATGTCAGCTAATCAAAAGCCCATGGAATTTTTCAAAGCAATTCTATTCCCCATCTAACAATTCCTAAATGGTGACTTAGCTTACATATCGCACACTTCCAAATTGCAACTCATGAAACAGCGCAGAAACCGGCCATAACAGTTAATGATTAAGCATTAATTATCCATAGTGGCGTGTCATGTATTTATACCTAAAGGACGTATAAATACGTGGAGCGTCACATTCTCCACAGCAGAAAGTGATGTTGTCCTCGGCATCAAAGCTATTTCTTACTCTTGGGCCAACACATGACATATTGGAAACAAAGTCTCCCCACCTTGAAGAGTGAAATTACAAACACAAAAGTTGTCATGTTCAAGGTGATCAAGTTTGAAATTTGAATTATAATTTATAACTTCGTGAAAGTTGAGCGGTAATGGAAAAGTTATGCGAGAGGGAATCTGGAATTATATTATTATAGGCATTTTGCATTAGGTAGTTAACTTACAAGGAAAATTAAATTACGGAAGATGGACCATTTGCGTAGGTGATTAAAAAAATACATATAGAGCATATACTATCATCATGTGGGATCGTAGTCCTTTCAAAAGTCGACAATCAAGATATAATAGATAAGCAAGCCGCTATTGGTAAGGTGGTAGGCGAAGTAGCCTATAGGGCCTAAGCGATTTCCAGAAAGCGGATATGAGAACAAGGACATGGGCGGTAATGGCCCCCTTTGAAGAAGAAAAAAAAAAAAACAGAAGTCTATAGTGCCTAAAGAAACCATCGTCGTCCGGTTGTAAGGAATGGCAATGTTCCCGTATAGCCCAGTAGACGGCCCAGTCCTATTATGCGACTATATGCCCATTTCCCCTTCCTAGAATGCATCTGGCCCGATCCCTCTGCATGAAGGTGGCTGCATGATCCTATTTGGATCTAAGACTTAGGGAATATCGATGGTGATTGTAGCACATCTTGCGCTTTCGGGTCGAAGCGGGAGTTGATGGCGTCGTTGTTGGCCTTGATTAGAATTATTTATTCACACATGTAGCTGATTATATATAGTATATATAGGCATAGATATAAACAAAGGAATGAGGAATAAGGAATAAGGAATAAGGAATAAGGAATAAGGAATAAGGGGTGAATATGCCTATCCAACGGCTCTCATTGCACAGGTCACCCCGGTGAATATACCCAAACCAAAGGGGTTTAAGGGATTTTAATTTAAATGTGTTGGACCAGTGGTTGTGTTAATTAATGTCAATGGTAGTTATGTGTTGGTTGTTAATGTCGATGGTTGTTATGTGTTAGGGATTTAATTTTATATATTGGATGTTAATGGTTTGTGTAGCAAAAACTTTTTTAGCCTTGAGGGCCTTAGGAACAATCATCCCCCAGTGACAAAAATTTTAGAATTCAAACCGGAAAAACTAGAATTCATTTGAGGCTTTCATCACAGTAGCTTTTGAATTTCATCACAATAAAACAAATAGAACATAAGTAAAAGTTACCATAAAGATAGAACAGATTGATCCCATTATTACGAAAGTCATAAAGTTTGCAACACCATACATAAACATTTTCAACTAAATTTAACGTGACCTTTGGCCTCCATGGATTCTTGTGGTGGGAAACCAAAGTGGGAAACTTTTGCTTGTTAGCACAAGGATCTAGAAGCCTTGGAATTTGCTTAATAAGCGCCTCAAAATCTAAAAATGCATGATAATTTTTGCAAGCTTCATTGAATGAGCCATAAAACAATATCAATAAGCGCCAATCCTGTATTAATCAATTTGGTAGGATGTGAAAGCCTACCAAACCCGGCTGAAGAATTGCTGTTTTAGCATAGATAACAACAAACATATCCATATCATGTACTATCAAAAATATCTAGGAGAGAGCTTTCCAGCATAATAAAATCATCTCAAAGCGAGACTCACGGATCAAAGTTATGACAAGAAATGTGTTTTACTTGGGCGGAAGCGCACTACATCGCCCTTCAAGCCCTTCATGTGCCCATTATGCACCATATACACAAAAAGAGGGCTTTGTTGTGACCACTGGTTACATGCGCCGCTTCAAGCCCCTTCCGCGTTACCCGTTATACCACACACAAAAGGGCTTTTGTTGTGAGCCATTGGTTGTTGACCGTTATACCGCCGCGCAAAAAAAGGGCTTTTGTTGTGAGCCATTGGTTGTTGACCATTGGAAAAAAAGGCTAAAATCAAAATGCTGGAAATGGTGCACTCTAGATATGCGCATTAGTACATCCATTTGAATCATCCAAGAATCATAGAAAACCTTGGTGAAAGCGTGCAAAAACACAAAGAAAACCCCTGTTATTATGCTACATATTACATATTTATAATTCTCTCATTGTTTACTACAACCAATTCTAATCATATTAACTTGTGTCTATATGTCTAGTATACCCACCTTCACTTTACAATTTGTTTTATTAAAGTCTGCCCTAATTTAATTTTTGTATCAAAATTTTTATTTTTCCTATTTTATTCTGTTTTAAGAATTCATATATTGCTATCCTTAGTGTTTACATGCCCACCACATTTGTACTTATCCTTTAATCTGGTTATGTATTGAATTATATCTCCTATTTTAGATATATAGTTTGACATTAATTACACACACACATTCATTATTTATTATTCATAACCTTTCTAAAATCATAACGTAACTCATGTTAGTCCTTTTATGGTTTGTGTAACACATACATAATTATCTGATTGTATTATATTTGACTATGTATTTAAATGCAACCTAGATTTGATTAGATTGTTGTTACCCTGCATCTCTGCTACTTGGCTTGTATTTGTTTGCAGCTTAGTCTTTGTTTGATTATGTCTTCAGGGTTTTCTGCTTAGTCTTAAGTGAATCTGCAATGCCCTATGATTATAATTCCTAGTATCTTAATCTTCAATTATAATCATCAGAGACAGGGAAGCGGGTTCCCAGGGGATTCACCTCTGTTATAGGTATATATGCCATGTAATGCGTTCCTTAGGTTGCCAAAAACCCATTGTATCGCAGCCAGTTCCATATGAAAAACCCTTTGTATGACTACATTTTGTAAAAGATACAGCCCATATCATATAATTACTTGCCCAAAACACTTTTACTTGACAACCCTAAGATCTTATTATATATATTATCATAGTATTAATACTTATTATATAAACAACTTGAAGTATATTATCCATACCAAAAACGTAATGTGATTAGCATGAGTTGAAGTTGATTCAATATATTGTTAAAACATGAAATGCACTATGTCTAGATGTCTTAGCTCTTCATAAGCTAGCCTATAATTAGTCTTATAATATGGGAATAGATGAAAACAACCAAAGCATTAGAAAGCTCACCAAAAAATGACAACCCTTACGGTATGAATATGAATCGAACACTTTGCGCCACCACACTCCCTCACAGTATCCGTGCACGGTATTCAAACTATAAAAACTTATATTTTTCTTACGTGTATACAGTACTAGAGGGCAAAAAAAAACCCGTTTGGTGCACTCCATGTTTTGTACCCCCATAATCTAGGTGAACCCCTTCGCGGAGTTCACGCTTCCTTGTGCTATGATTTTCTTTTTTTATAGAAGCTATACTCTCTTTAATATGTTCCTATGATTAAATATGCTCAGTAGAGTGCCGAAACATTATGGATTTCGTGCTTAGCACGAGAAGTTCGTGATTCTATCACTCTTAGTAAGCGTAAGAGTAGGGTTGTCGAGGTCATGGTCCGGAGGTCATAGTCAAGGTCAACCCCTGCCGAGGATGGTAAGAGAGATAGAATCGCGAATTCTTGCGCTACGGGAAGTCACATTCCATCTATCTTCGAATCACGGATCTCGACTCGCTACATCACGAATCCTACAAAATTGCTCTCGGGATTTATAGACTTGTCGCCACGCCATGAGATGTTATTCAAGTTGCTTACTTAACATAGAAATAACGGCCAATGTCTAACTTGTTATTTATTTTATAGCTTCCAAGAGAGCACTAGTTACATCAACTTCTACCATCAAAGAAACCGGGGAAGGATCCCAAGGTAGTACAAGAAGAGGGGAGATAGATCAAACTCTTGGCATAAAGCTAATTGATGATGGCAAAGTCATAACATCTGAGCTAAGTCCCGGGACTTGCGCCGAGACAATTTTTATTGAGTCTGAATAGTATGTTCTTGTGGAGGGGCAAGCTCAAAAGTATGGCGTGGTCCTGCATTCAAGGAGAACAAAGGTAGCGGCCTTCAAAAAAGTGGTTTAATCCTTTCATGCAAGGGAGCTTGATGACCACATCTGTGTCTTCATAATAGAAAGACCATAAAGAATCTCGGCATTTCAACTATAATGCGGTATAGATGGATTCAGGCCAAATAAGATATGTAGACGGTGTTACAAAGTATGGCTTGCCCATTGAAGGCCACACACCATGCGCCTACTCCGTATGTGAAGGAGTATCTACTCGGTCAAGCCCGAAGTTTGCGAAGAAACCATCTTCAAGCTTCTACATATCTAGTTTTGGTGGTAATCAGCGTGCACTTGAGTCGAAACTTTTGCCCCTAGTACCTTTGCCAAAGCCGATTGAAGGAAAGCGGATATTGAAAAGAAATCAAGGGTTGATCTTTGTAGACAAACTATGAAATTCAAGCAATGGTATCCACTTGGTTTTGGATGTCACAAAAAGGATAGCTATTGACAAAGGCGTCTGACCTCCTAGAGCATATTTCATATCTAGGATCTTTGATCCCAAACATGCCACGAGGATCAGAAGTCCATGGTTGAATATCCCACCCGCATTGCAAATTCGGTGATGTTCTACCATGGGACTCAGTCAATAACAAACCATACCCATGGAAGGCATGGGATGACCTAAGGAAGAGCGACACGGTGCGCTACATTGTCATTGACGGGCATCACTCAGTTGATTTATTCAAGCATATAAATCCAGGAACAAGGAAAAACCATCCCAAATTGTCTCAAGCAGACCACCCAAGAGTACATCACACTTGTGTTTCTGTGCCTACCACCTATGAACCTACTTGTGAGAATATCCAAAAGATCTTGCAGGCCACCACTCAGCAGGGTTGCCCTTAAGGGGCTATTTATAGCCAAATGGCTATATTTTGAATATTTTCGAAAATGAGCTACTAAAGCTGAATAGGTTACTATTGAAAATAAATTATATTCTTTCGCCAAAGTTTTACCATTTCGTCCGCCTTTCTTAAATTAGCCATGCATTCTTAAGCTCGGATCTAGAGTTTAAGCCTCGGTTCCATGGATCTAAGTGTTTAATATCATAGATTATCCCCTTAACAACATTGTAGATCAAGTAATTGTTTGCTAGCTCTAGTGGACCATAGTAGAATACTCAAAAAAAAAATCAACAACTACTCAAATTTTTGCTAAACATAATAGGTTTCCTTAATCACGTAAGTTGTATATGAATTGACATCTAATTTATTTATTTCAATTACCACATTGATCTTTGTGGTTAGCGAGTTTCTATAAACAGTTCAAAGTCGCCAAAAGTAATAGCCTACAAAATTAATATAGAAAGCTTATGATTAGCCTCACCTTCTAAATCATGCCTATGTCACGGATATGGCCTTAAGGGCAACCACATACACCATCGGTTAGAGGCCAATATTAAGCCCGCAAGTCTTGGCGGTAGATGGGGCCTTTAAAAACAGTTATGTCGCTCATGGCATAACAATGATCACTACGTGATCATAAATAAAAATAGGGGCCAGGGATTTATAGGCACACACAAGTATAGTGTAAAAGCTTCTGGCCCGATGCTCAGATTCTGAGAAGAAGGAGAGCTTGGATAATTACCTCACTGGATCGATGAGCTTACCCCTTGACCGAGGAATGTGAGAAGGAATTAGAGTTACAAGCAGGTTGGCCTAAAGGGGTGAATATGCCTATCCAAGCGGCTCTCATTGCACAGGTCACCCCGTGTGAATATGCACCCCAAAGGGGGTTTAGGGGAGTTTTAATTTAAATGTGTTGGACCCAATGGTTGTGTTAATTAATGTCAATGGTAGTTATGTGTTGGTTGTTAATGTCAATGGTTTGTTATGTGTTAGGGGATTTAATTTTTATATGTTGGATGTTAATGGTTTGTGTAGCAAAAAACTTTTTGGCCTTCCTTCCTTAGGGATCACATCCCCATTGTGACAAAATTTTAAATTCAAACCGGAAAAAAAACTAGAATTCATTTGAGGCTTTCATCACCATCAAAGGTACCTACATGGTGAAGTCCTGTCGAGTTCTCTACGGTTGTTTGCCACCCAGTCTATTCCAAAAGACTGACTTCATTGTTTGTATTGAACAACATACCTCGGGGATATAGACTACTACATCTCTATGCTCTCAAATTGTCTCAAGCGTACCACCCAAGAGTACATCACACTTGTGTTCTGTCACGAACCCGGAGGAATATCCAAAGATCTTGCAGGGCCACCACTTCCGGCGAGGGTTGCCCTTAAGGGGCTATTTATAGCCAAATAAGGCTATATTTTGAATATTTTCGAAAAATGAGCTACTAAAATTTGAATAGGTTACTATTGAAAATAAATTATATTCTTTTCATGAAAGTTTTACCATTTCGTCTAAAGCCTTTTCTTAAATTAGCCATGCATTCTTAAGCTCGGATCTAGAGTTTTAGCCTCGAGTTCCATGGATCTAAGTGTTTAATATCATAGATTATCCCCTTAACAACATTGTAGATCAAGTAATTGTTTGCTAGCTCTAGTGGACCATAGTAGAATACTCAAAATCAACAACTACTCAAATTTTGCTAAACATAATAGGTTTTCCTTAATCCTGTAAGTTGTATATGAATTGACATCTAATTTATTTATTTCAATTACCACATTGATCTTGGCAAGGTTAAAAGCGGAGTTTCTATAAACAGTTCAAGTGTAAAAAAAGTAATGGCCTACAAAATTAATATAGAAAGCATGATTAGCCTCACCTTCTAAATCATGCCTATCTTGGATATGGCCTTAAAGGCAACCCCTCGCCACTTTCGGTTAGAGGCTGGCCAATATTGCGCCCCGGGAAAATGGTAGATGGGGCCTTTGCTAAAACGGTTATGTAAGCTCATGGCATAACAATGATCACTTACGTGATCATAAATAAAATAGAGGGGCAGCGATTTATGAGGCACACAAGTATGGTGCAAAAAGCTTCCCGCCCGATACTTTCAGTTCTGAGAGAAGGAGAGCTTGGATAATTACCTCTCGATCGATGAGCTTACCCCCAACTACCACCGAGGAATGTGAGAAGGAATTAGAGTACAAAGCAGGTTGGCCTAAAGGGAGGTCACGGTGAACAAGTCAAGATAAGCTCGAGACTTGGCTTTCTACCTCGTAGATACATTTGTGCCCAAGGGAGGCTTAGTGCTCTGGCTACTTTGTCAATGGTAGGGTTGGGCGTGTAGCTCTAGCCAATGGCAAAAAAAAATTCAAAGTGGGTGGCCATTGAAGCGTGAGAAAAGAGTTTACGGGCTGTATTATCCCGATGTGGAGAAGCATCATCTAACATATCCAAGAGAAGCAAGCAAAGAGAGGGAGAATCGACAAAGGTCAAAAAGCGATGCAAAGAGGGAGAGAAAAGAAGGAGATGAGCAAGAGTCTCCAGGAGGAGGAGGAGGATCACGGGGATGGCACTTGAGGAAAAGCAGTCTACGATGAGGAGTTAACCCTGTAAGAAAGAAAGTGGCCCGAATTACGAAGTCCACCACCAAAGTCAATCCCAATCCTTGGATCCAATGACATCGGAGAGGTTGGCAAAGGCCTTGTCCAGAGGAGAAAATTCTTGAAGGTAAATCCACGGGGAACCGTATTTCTGAGAATACTTCGTTCTTCCCGAACAAAAGGACCTAGTCCTAATCGGTGAAGAAGAAGAACATTCGGGGATGGGAGAAAAGATGACTTACCCACAAAGAAGTAAATCATATGGATCTTTTTATATGGATCATTTATTTAGCATGTCTGTATGCGCATTGTATTATTCTTAAGTATCAAAAAATTTGTTAACTTGAAATATACATTGTGCGAGAGAGGAGACTATTTCAATAACAACAAACTTATCCTCTTAGACCTGAATAGAGTTCTTATCAAGTCCTTCTCCAAAGGCCCGGTATGCGTCTTTGCACCTCCTTTTCTGGAGGTTCTAGAGACAAAGACCAAATGGTGTATCCAAGACTTTTGATGTTCACAAATTGTTGAGCCATCTCAAGGATAGAGCCGGCATTGGTATATATGGTCATCCATCTTTGCGAAGCAATATATTAGAAATTAAAGAAGTTGTTCAGTCAAGAACTTTGATTTCTATATTATATTAGATCAAGATAATTATGGGATTGTTAAGTCGACCACAACATGGAGCGAGAATATCTTCATCAAAAAGAATATACATGAGGCAAGGATTTCCGGAAGAAGCGGATATGTTTGGTGGATGATGACCCCATCAAGTGTTGCTTGACAACAAAGCATAAATCTCCTCCCCAAATGGCACCCAAATAATGTAGATATGAAGAGAATTGGGTGTCGCCGAGAAACACTTCTGAGATGTTTGAGTCCCTCATATCAGCCTACAATGCACGCTTTCACGAAAGTGTTAGACCAGTTCTACAAAAAGCAAACCCTACGATCATGATTTGGTTGTAAAAATTACTATCAATGAAAATGTACTTTGAGTTTGTAAAAATACTTGTACATGTACATAATTTATATGAATATACAAGATGTTTTTAATGCAAAATTAGTTTTGGCCTTGACTATTTCCCAGTCTACATATATTTTTTTGCCTTGGGTTTTGTTGTCACGAATTTCTAACACACTCAATAAATGGTGCAATATTGCCGCCAATTCATATTAAAAAAAAAATACAAGACACAATTTCAAGATCAAAACATAGGAAAAACCGGTAAAAAAAAATGAACAATGGAATAATTTCAAAATAAACGAAATCGTGGTTATATGTATAGAAATGGGTAACAAAACCCCTCCCCGCATGTAGATAGGTTATCACGTGAAAAAAATGGTGAAACCCCTTGCACCTTAGCCATTGATCCCGAGCACGATATATGTAATATGACTAATTCCATTGATGAGCATTGTACTTTTACTAATTGGAGACTTCTTTGATAGTCATAATGAGATTTACCACAATGAAAAAAAAGTAACTTCGTATTAATTGTATCATAGTAATTTTAAAGAAAGCATAAGAATAAATATTCGCGAATCAACGTTCATGAAAGCTTAAGCGAGGTAATTATTTTCAAATAAATAAAAGAAAAAAGTGTGGATTTCTGATATATTAGTAGATACAATGCTTATTAAACGAGCCCACACCAAGAAGTGATAAGTACGATGCTTTATAGTGTTTGTTATGTTCATTTTTGTAATGTCATGACTTGTATTCATCTATGTTTGGTTAGGAAGTATAAAGAGGATGCTACAATATGATAAGTTTAAGAATTACGAATTTATAGGCAAGAGGAATGAATATAGATTAGTAGTTTACAACGCAAGAAGTGAAACAAAAGTTCTCTGGCCAATAAAGAGTGTGACTTTGAGGTAGTAGTAAGTATTGGAAGAAGCATTCGTGTAGGGAGTGTAAAGGATGGCCTGGAAAATGATGTTAATGTTAATTGTAATGGCTACTAGTATTATTATCAACACATGTGCGGGTGTTAGTGACAATTTTGTGAAGGTTAGTCCAACATCCTTCATGTTGGATGACATCGCTTTACGTCAACGGTTTTAATGCATATTGGATGCCATCTATGGCCATCCAAAACAAAACATATTTCCCATTTCCTGAGCAAGAAGCAAGGGGACGTCGGACTTTGGTTGCACGCGTTTCTGCATTTAGAAATGGAGGCCACACTCTTAATGCAATTCAAACTTCTCCGGGAGTATAACGAACAAGCCTTGCAGGCAATTTCTTTTAACATTCCATGTTTTTGCTCAACCATTGAATGGTCTCTGTTGTACTTTAGACAGGCTTGGATTATATTATCCATGAAGCCTCAAGAATGCATCAGTCTCATTATGATGCTTACCAACAATTGGGCAGATCTTGGAGGTAGACCACAATATGTAAATGGGCACAGGATATTGGTGAAAATGTCACTTCAGATGATGATTTTATACTGATCCAACTGTGGAAGCAATTTTATAAGAATTACGTGCAGGTTTACAAACTGAACATTCATTCATTCTTCTGCGAAATAAACACCTGATAAAAATTCATTCGACTGACTCACATTTTATCTCATATATAGATGTCTTGACAAAAGGAACAATACCATAACCGGGATAACCTACAAAGAGGATCCCAACAATCTTTCTTGGGAGCTAATGAATGAACCCGTTCTAATGATTCATCTGGGGACACTATTCAGGTAACTATCTCCCAGATTCATGAAATATAATCCCTGCGTTTCTGATTAACTTGTGAGGGTTTAGTCTTGGATCTCAGAAATAGGTGCTTTTGTGAAACAATTGATAGCAACCATCTGCTTGATAAATGGGCTTGAGGATTCTACAATGCAAGAAATCCTGAAATGTTACAGATGATAGTTGGAGTTAAAATTATGGCACAGATTATATCAGAAACAACTTAGTACCAGGAGATTGGTTACACACAGTGCACGTATTCTGACAATTGAGTAAAGAAACATACATTTTCAAGCTAAAACTTATTACATGTGATGTAATGGAAACAAAACAACAAATGTTTGTTTTGCAGGCCAAATGCCATTTGAAATAACAAAATTAGCGTTTGGTGCACGGGAATGCAGGGCACATTAAAGACGCTGCAACATATCTGAAAAAGAAGGGTTCTTCACAGAAAAAATCATTAAGTGAAACTGCAGGTTATGAGATAAGTCCAAGGCAAGAATCATGGCAGTTTGTTCTAAAGCATTTTACACACACGGCTTGGCAAGAGAGGGATGCCCAGTGGTGGAGGTCTAGTATGGCAGCTTTTTCGCAGACAGAAATGATCCAGCAGTTGCAGGCGATGGTTATGAAATCGCGACCAATGACATCTATGAAATCGGATATAATTCATACACGCAGTCTGGGAGGATTACTCTTCTAAAACCAACCTATAGGCAGAATAACAATTTTCCAGCTTTTATTCAATCAAAGTTATAATACCCATGCATTAGGTACTTTCTAAAAAAAAGGTATTCCAGTATGGATTGAATCACTAAGAAGACTTCTAGAAAAAATAAAAAAGGAAAACAGACCAGAACAGAAGATTGGATTTTAATGGCACTGTATTTACGACTACCTTATTTAATAAAAAGTATTAGGAGTAGTTTACTTTAGAATTTTAGAAATGGAGCCGTTCCCCTATTTTTTTTCCTTGGTTTCTCCTGGTTACATGAAATGATCAAGCATTTTGGAAGCGTTAGGAATATTATCGAAAATGTATTACAAATTACACAGTGCATTGGTTATGTCAGAGACATTTTTCCATATAACGTGGAGTCGAATGCACCACACCTGTTTCCCTCACCTTTGTCATGCGCAATACCTTAGTGACCAAAACCCATATCGCGCCATTGAATGGATGTTACTGATGTTGCACATTACGAAGGGTCTCCATTATCACGAGATGCCCACAAAAAAAATATCATCATCTGCACCTTGTCGCTTGTCTCTAAATGTTTGATCCATAAATCTATTTGTTAAACCGATGAACGAAAGCAAGGAATCAAATAAACCATCGAACTACCTAATAAGCTCTCATCTTTTTTGAACAAAGGGCAAACTTAGAAACCACACAAAGGCAACCTGCCCTGGCTAAAGACGAAATTTTTGGAACCAGATGATGGGAACAGGCATGTGCAGTACTAGGAATCCTGTCATGGACATGATTCTTGCCTTGAGACACGGGCTCTTTAACCCAAAAAAGGAATTAAAAAAAAAAGAAAACTCTGCAAATGCACCAACATGGTACATTGCTGCCAGAATGCAAACATTGGAAAAACAGCACCACACATGGGATTGAAAACTTGTGTGATAACATAAAGTCAAGTTGATCAGCGCCCGACTTGGAAAAGTAAGTGGAGGGTTAGTAATTAAAGGCCATACATTTCAGGACCTCTTGTAGGAAAAAATTACAGTAAGATTTTGAGGTGGCCCAGTCTCAAAAATGTTCCTAAAAATCTGCCGCCATGTCTTCACGTTTAACTCACATGCTTTGCCCATTGAAGTAATGAAGAAACGAACGTTGAAAAACTATTCATTGCCATGCTCCATCCACTACCCTTTTCCTTTGTATATTTAAGTTACCTGCCCTCTCCCTTTTCTGGTTTTAGTTTTGAGCTAGCTACCTGCCTCTTTTCACCCAGTGCTTCAGGATTAAGCATGACCATTTCTTCCGTTCATTAAAAGCTTCTAGCTCCTCTTCTTCTTCTTCTGTCTATTCAGTTGCATTTTTGTTAAATGTGTAAATGCTTTTGCCAGGCAGATTTATATTCAGGTTGTTGTAATCTGCAGGGCAACATTGCTTGATGATGGCAAAAAGAAACACTCAAAAATGCTGGTTTGCATGCTTCTGCTGGTTGTTGTACTCGCTGGATGAAAACAGCTGCAGGCTTCGAAAACACAAGGAACGGGGAGTTCATATTGGATGGACATCCTTTTATGTGAATGGATTCAATGCCTACTGGATGCATTTTGGTGCCAGTAGATCCAACAAACAGAGCAAAAGTGAGCAGTTTAATGCAGCAAGCTGCTGGATTAGGCCTCACAGCAGCCAGAACCTGGGCTTTTAATGACGGAGGATATAATGCCATTCAAATCAGACCAGGGGTTTATGATGAAACATCCTTTAAAAGTAAGCACAAAGATCACCATCTCTCATTTCTGTCAATCTTGTTTGCATCACATGATATTCTGAATCTGATCTTAAAAACAGGTTTTACATTATCAATGATTTCTCCAAGTTCAGTCAGATCCAAAAATGTTTTTCTCATTGCATCATTTTATTAGAAAAACAGTTGGTGACTCTTTTGATCAGCGTCCTCCACTTGTACGGTGAGGATGTGAGATCATTTTCTCAACACATTTTAATCACAACTTTCTTGCTGGTCTTCAACACAAGCTAGTTTCCCTGTAGAGTCTATTTTAGCTGCCCTATTGATTTTTCTAACAGAAACTAACCACTTTGCAAAATATAGGGGCTTGATTTTGTCGTATCAGAAGCACAGAAGCATAGGCTCAGATTGTTGCTGTGTTTGAATAATAAATTATCTTATGGAGGCAAAGGCTAAAATATGGGGATGGGCAAAAATCAGCTGGGGTCCAGGTTTATTCCGAAGATGCATTTTACTCTGATCCCACAATAAAAGGTTACTACAAAAATTACATCAAGGTGGGTCTTAATTCTCTGTTTTGTCACTGTCATACACAGTGCCCAGGGCTAAAATCTCAGATTATTTTTGTTGCAGACTGTGCTTAGCAGAGTCAACACTATTACTGGAGTCCGTTACTCTGATGATCCTACTATTTTCGGTTGGGAGCTGATGAATGAAGTTTGTTGCCAGAGTGATCCTTCGGGAAACACTCTTGAGGTGAGATTTTTTTTATCAATAGAGCATCTTCAAGGGAATCTCTTTTTGACAGTATTTTGAATTCCAGGCATGGATCAGAGAAATGGCATCATTCGTCAAGTCCATAGATCATAATCACATGCTAGAGATTGGGCTTGAAGGGATTCTACAGCTCCCAAAACCCAAAAGAGTGATTCCGTCAAGCTGGACTCAACAGTTGGGAACAGATTTTATCAGACATAACCAGATCCCTGGAGTAGATTTTGCAACAGTCCATTCATATCCAGATCTCTGGTAAGGATAGCCGCCTGATCTACATGCATCAGTATTGCAAATCTTTAAATTTTCTAAACTGGGTCACATTTTTTTTGATCATCAGGTTACCTGAGGCAAGCTTTTCCGCACAGGTTTCATTTCTAACGAACTGGATTAACGAGCACATACAAGATGGTGCAAGATTGTTGAACAAGCCTGTATTATTCACGGAATTTGGCAAATCTGACAAGCAACCAGGCTATTATGCGGGAGATAGGGATCGATTTTTATATTCTGCATACAGCACAATTTATACATCTGCAAAACAGAGGGCCAGGGGCTGGGGGTTAGTATGGGCAACTCTTTCTGAAGAAATGAGTGGTGGAGTATGGGATGACGGCTTTCAAATAGTAGTGTCAACAGACCGATCCACTGCATCTATAATTGCAGCACAGTCTCGTAGAATGTCCGTCCTTAATCAACTGCCATAGCCATACCTCTGCCCTGCTCTGCTTCGTCTGTACAAAATAACATCTCCTCTGTTTTTCCTTGACATTTTGAGGCGGTGTCTTGCATTTTGCGCCCCCATATGTCTAGCCATGTAGCTGATAGAAAATATAATGCTACTTTACGGCTATTTTCAAGTCCATTTAAATTGCAATTCCTAGGCTGTAGTACACAATTTTTCTTCTTAATGCACCCGCGGGGAGAGGATGTCTCAGCGGCGCAGCCATACTGCGGTGGGCGCGGGATATCCTTACCCTGGTTCGGGGGATCCCGGAGGGGTGATACCAGACGATGGGATCCCCAAGAGGTGTGATCCCCGGAGGCCGTGATCCCCTCAAGTCTGCTAGTTATTGCGCAAAATCTTGGCCCTTATAAGGGATTTTTGGGGCAAAATTTGTTGTGGGATTTTTTTCCCTCGATCCGGACCGAATCGCATGGGATCGGGTTAAATGGCTGAGTGGTCCGAGGGCAAAGGGGATCGTGTAGATGCAGGAGGAGTTGTGGCGGCGCCACGGCGACCGGGCCTCGCCTCCAATCCAAGAAAAACAGTTGAAAATCGCTATAAATAGGTGTTAAATCAAGGCAGCTAACTTAGCGGGGATCCCGGAGGAAGGGATCCTAATGGGGATCCCGGAGGAGGGATCCCATTTTGGGGATCCCTGAGGCGGGATCAACCCAAACCAGGGGTAAGTCTATCCTCTCTACTGGCGGTGCTTCGGGCGCCGCCTTCGTGGCCTCCTCATCATTTTGGGGCGAATTTTCTTCCTCAGCCCATTATCACGGTTGAACAGCCCTAATGGTAACCTAAATATATTGACATTAACAAATTTATAGACACCATCATTTATATAGGACATGACTCTAGTGGTAACACACCAGTCCTCTTGGCCTTTGGTGCGAAATGGTAATACATAGTCATGTCACTCGAAGTTTGAGACAGCCAAAGTCGCACTATATGTAACCGTCCCATATAATCCATTTGTAGGTTCCGCGTGGGCGTTTATGACTCCATGTTATCACGTGCCACATCAGCATGGCCATGTGACTAAGGCTGAATTGGCGGGTTTATCATATTATAATATCCTCCAAAAACCTAGCCATTCAGCTTCATAACTAAGGATGTAGTCATTTCGTTTCTGTCCTTGCACTTCTCTTTCTTCATATAAGATAGTTATCATGAAAATGCGATGGTTTTATTGGCCCCCATTTGGTTGGACTCTAGTGGAAGCCTTCTTTCCCACTTTCCTTGGAAACCTTTCCAACATTAGTGGAAAACCCATCCATTTTTTCTCGAAACCTCCTCCTCTTCTATGAAAACCTCTCAATTTTTTCATACGACTTTGGGGAGGTTTCCACTTTAGAAATTAGAAAAGGTTTCCATGGAAATCTTCCCCTAAACGCAATTGGCCCGAGCATGTCTCATATAGCACGCATACATCGCATTTTGCTACACCAAAGGACCCCCAAATTGTCACAACCTTGCTCCACGATTTTTCCCAAGGCACAATATCAAAAGCCTTGGCAAAGTCAATGAAGGAACAATACGGGATCCGGGGCGGTTCCGCTTTTATCTTCAAACTGCAGTCCACAAGCAGGAATGTGGTCAATGGTTGAGTGCAGAATCAAATCCCTCATGCGTGAGGGCCCTGTATTTCTCCGGGCTTTCTCACAATCGGCCAACCACTCTAGAATCTTGCCCAATATTTTGCAAACACGAACCGGTTTTATTGTCCAGGTCATTGGTTAGGGCGTCGCGGGTCACTGTCTTTGTAGATGGGAAAACTCACGCTAGCGTCACTTGAGATCAGAGGCATTCAAGTTCCGACGCTTTTCCGTTGGCTAGATGCCGGTAGCCACTCGTCAACATCGCCTCTATGATTTCTCACGCCACGGCCCTTCTGTGGGGGTCTTGTCGTGTGGTGCACCCCCGTGGATCATAGAGTTGCCGCGCAAGTATTGCCTCCACCGCCGGTGTCGTTCTCTACATCGCTTGGCTTTTCGACGCCACCGAGAAGGTCACGGGATGCCGTATCCGAGGTGGAACATTCCCTTTGATGGCCTGATGCGGCATTTGAGGATTTCTTTTCACTCAACCAAACCATTGGTTACCTTTCGGGTGGTGGAAAAATCCAGGAGGCGCATCTCCCAAAGTTCTTTTCGTGATTGTCCCCGCCGACGCCAATCAACCCCAGGCCATCGTTGGCGTGGTGTGGGATCTTGCAAAACTGCCAAGTCATCTGTAAACATCCGGCCTAAGCATTTCTTGCATGTTCATAATTCAATCGGCAACTAAGTGGTACAAGGAACTCCCGTAGGGAGTTGAATGCTTACCAAACCCGGTATGTGGTCTAAGTCGACCTCTTCATCCCTACTATGACATTGCCCATCCGGTGTTGTTTGACCACATGCATGTCCTACTTTCGACCACCAACACATAGTCCTACTACATTGCATCCACCCCCTAGTTCTCACATGCCCAAAGTGCACTTTCAAGAAGCCGGCCGCACCGTAGTCCATTGCAAATCACCAAGTCAAAGGCAAACTACGATTGTATTAAATGAAATTTCTTGGAGCATGCTATGGGACTGTGGTCAATACAGAAAACTATGGGGCTTAATAATAATGCTATTCTCGCTCTAATAATGATTGGGTCTCCTATTGGAATTCTTTTTCCATTCTAAAAGGAGTTAGACAATGTTGCCCTCCCTCACCCTATATCTTTTCCTAACCGTGGCTGAAATTCTTGCCATATTCTATATATAAAATTTAAATCAGATCATTAGCCTTAATATGCCTAGAACCAGTGAACACTTGATTGTTTTGCAATATGCTGATGATACTTTCATTTTGCCTAAGGCAAAGAATGAAGTTATAGATAACTTATGTTATTGTATTCAGTTATTTAGCATTGTTTCTTGGGTTTAACTTAATATAGAAAAGAGCTCTATTCTTTAAAATGATCCTGATCCTATAGTCAATACCAAGGGAATAAAAGTTATTGAGTCAAATCGAGCATTACCCTTCTCGGCTTCTCTTGCTATCAATAACCCCGCAAAGGTGCTAGCATTATCAATAAATTAAAAAGAAAGTCGATGGCATCAGCAAAGTCACTATCTAAATGAGAAAGAATCATTGTTGCCAATTCTATTCTAGCTAACACCTATATTTACTATTCTTTAATGCTTATTCTTTGCCAAGAAATTTTATATTGAAAGAAAAAGATCGAGGATTTTTGGGTGCAATTCCTTATTTAAGCAAGCTCAAGCTCTTGGTGCTAAGTTTATTTGGAAAGTAATCAATGATTATCAATCTCCTACAATTAAGTTTACAAAATTTTGGCTATAGAAAGCGGACCCTTCAACGGATCAATTGTCATCATGTATTACTTGGATTCTCGTTTTGAGTCATATAAAAATCCTCCTAATACTTCAAATCTGATAATTATTAAAGATCTGAAATGTAGTGGCTCCAACTTTTGAGCGTAGACTTATCCAACATGACGTCGGTTCTTTCTCTTTATTTTGGTCCATAGTTTTTGGCAAAAATAGTTTTTCCTACCTTAGTGAAGAGCATCCTAAGTCTTATAGGCATTCAAGGATAAAAATCCTCGTATGAAGATTGGTCTTAGAACATTTAAGGACTTGAAACTAACTTGTAAGAGAAGGTTGAAGGAAAGGAATACACGTTTGTGCATGAAACATGAGCAATTGGATCTGTTCAGAAAAGCTTTCAAATCGCAATGAGATCAAAATTGCACGAATTGTACTTGCAATTGCTCAGCCCGCTTTTGCTAATAGCCATGGAGGTGTTTGCCAAGCAAAAAATAGTACATATAACTAGTAAATTGCCCATTATTGGTGGGCTTTACATGTGATTGTAGACAAAGATTGTTAAAAAACAGATGAAAAGACTTTGTCTGAAAAAAATTAGCGGACCTGGGATTTAGCATCACGTTTGTTAACTTTGAATCAAATCACGTAAACAGATTTGCATTTTCCTCTAGCATTCTGAATATAAAATTCGTAGCCATTTCTGGTATTCTGGCACGTCAACAGTGGGAAAGGAAGGCCCCAGACAGCTTGTGCTTTCTAGTTATAATAAGAGGACTTCCTTTGACAGTTAATTGCAGGGGCTTTTGAAAAAGGCATTTTTATTTTGTTGTATACTTTTCTCGATACATTTCTAGGCATCACAACTATAGTGAGCAAAAAGCAAGTACCACCTTGATGCAATGATTGCAAAGAGAATTCTATTAACCAAGCAGAGTTCTTGGTCTTGATTTTGATTTCAAAGAGAAATCGCTCCACAACCCGTGCATAAACTCTTTTGTTTCAAGCTCACACCAGTGCACAACAACCGGTTCCATTGCAAGTATAAGATGCCTTACAGGACTTTAATAATCTCATGCCTATTCTGATACTTTTGCTTAAACAGACCAAAAAAGACTCAACTTGCCAAAATCCGGGAACAATGTCTAGATCTAAAAACCAAAGATTCCATTTTCACAACGATCACAAGTTTTGCGGCGGGATGAACGGAAGTGTAGGCAAAAAGTCTTTGATAAGGGTCTACCACTACCTATGCATATAGACATGTATGTATGTGTATGTTTTTATATACATTCTGGCCTTCCAAAGGCGGTGATAGCTTATTTCGAATCGCATAAATATCATGTGAATTCTCTAGTGCACGAGGGGCGAAGTTAGCCTATGTAAAAAGCCAAGCGGTGACCGAGTGCCCACATGTTAGCCTATAGCAAAACAATCAAAGCTGCGCGAGATCTCTCGACCAGCCACACCTTGAAATAAAATGTTTTACGTAGGATATATCGAAATTCATTCCACAAAAATAATGATATCGAGGTGGCGGGGACGATGGCATCCTTTCGGTTTTGGTGTGATGAACCCAAAAAATCTTTGTCGGGGAACAATGATCTATTCTGGCTAATTGTCGACATCAATCATGGCATTTAAATGGCGTCTTAAGCAATGCGAGCTCATACCTGTAGGAGCCACATGAAGCGAGCCGTTCATCCGATAAAGGTGCCCCTTCATTTTAATCTGGTCTAGATTTATGCCACGGGCGGAAATCTTAGTCGGCCAAGTTTGATGCATGACATACTTTGAAGAAAATTTTTTATAATATAAGAAGATTGTGTAAGTTCACTATGAGAGCCACTATTTGTGACAAATATGTTGGTGTAGATTGGCATGTGTTGACCATTAAAAGGTACCCGCACTTTACATGGGACAAAAACAGTTGCAACATGTCCTCAAGAAATTGCAAATGGTAGTGAAGTAGAAGAGGGAATGGGAAGCATATCAATTTGTGAATGAGAAGTCAAAAAGGGGCATCTAGGAGATTAAAACTCGTAAAAAAAATTAGCAGCACCTGCTATCATAGTGAAGACCATGTTTGATTATTTGTTACCATACATAACTTCACCTCACATTGGCAGACTGGACAATTTTAAATTTGTGTGGACAACTTGAGAAATGATGATGTGCTTTCAATTTTGGACTGTTCAGAGAATTATACACTTCAATCTGGTAGGAAGGTCCAGTCTCAACATTGGCACAATCAGCAAGTAACTATACGGGTCCATATTACTATGCTAAAAATGAATGAGGAACTGAAAAAGGTAGTTCATTTTTATATTTCTGATGATAGACTTCATGACTTCCATTTGTCCAAAGATGCATTCAAATTGCATCAAGCTTGGCTGCGGATATTGGGGCAACACACATCAGCCATCATATTGTGTAGTCTGATAGTTGTGCTTCACAGTTTAAGCAGACCCATATTTTCTTATTTCTGGGCAGATATTTTTTGATGCATAAAATCAAAATGTGCTAGAATTATTTCGCATCAGGCCATGGTAAGGGGGAGCATGATGCAGAGTCTGCCAAAGCAAAGAATGCTCTATATGATTAGCAACTTAAATAGAATAGAATAGAATAAATTTTTTAACGTCCACGGAGATCAATAGGTCATGGGACCCATACAATGGGCTAGTACAATCATTACTACATGGTCTGCAAATAAATGATGCTATCCGCGGGTTATGCGTCCTTGAAGAAGAAATTAAAAACCATCAAAAGTGGTCCACATAGGCTGTTTTGGGAGGTCAAAGCAAAGGAAATCGGCGCAAGTGTGTATATGGATGCAAGACATTGGCAGGGATATTAGCCTTACATTCTGTAATGGCTCTTGACAAGTCAAATCCTGCTATGGTAATGCTAGAACACTTTCTTGTTTCTGTCCTGCTTGCAGGATAATGCAATGGGAAAGTAGTGAAAATCTGCTCTATGTTGGTACTTGAGATATCAAAGTTTTGATGCCAACAGATAATATCATCTAATGAAGAAGAAGATCGAACTGATGCATCTGAAGAAGAGGTTTCATGAGCTGACATTGTCGAAGCTGGAGATGTTTTTTTTTTCTTTCTTTGCAGCTCCAGACAATATAGAAGGTTGATCTTTATTATTTGCTTATGCATAAGAAAATGAAGAGGATACTATAGGAGGCAACTAAAGATGAATATGAGAATCAATTTATGGCAGGGAATGATGTTGTTGAGGCATTCTACTTTGAGAAATTAAAAGAGTGTCATAATAAGTACGAATTTCTTTGAGATAAAACTGTGTTTGTACATACATGCTCCATTATTGCAGCAAAGCTGCAATTGGCCAAAGTTAAACACAAAATTAGGAGTTGTGCTAAGCCTTATACACTATTTGAGGCTGATCATAAAATGTTGGTGGCAAGTGTATCAATAATTATTGAACCAAATGAATGAAATGAGTTATTCTTTTTAATGTCAATTGTTTATTCTTTTAGTACCAATTGTTTTCATTTACACTTGCAACTTGTTATTCAATAACTATTTTATACCGAAATGAAAAGCTCAATTGCATAGAACAACTTTGTCAAAAAAGATTCAATTCATTTATAAGAAATTTACATGTACAAAATGTACCAGAAGATTCATAAAATATAAAACCTAGTACATGATGCATAAAAAAACCAGGTTTGGAACAACCCCTTTTTTTTTCTTCAAACTCGGCTTCATCCTCTGAGTTGCCAAAAAAGGTATCTTCATCCCCCTGATCTTCATTACTTCCTTCTTCCTCGGATTCCTCGAAAGAAGGGACTTCAAAAAAGGCTGATGAAGACTCAGAGTCTTCATCCGTGTAATTTGGGTTCCATAGGCCGATTGGTCTCCGCGGACGATAAAAGAACCTTTCTTCCTTCCTCTTCATCATAAGAGGTGTAATTCGAGGAGGCAGAGGAGGAGAAATCAGAGTAGTCTTCTTGCTTTGTGCGGTCTTCTTACCGGGTGCTGGCTATTCATGACACACTGCCTCCTTCAGGCAAGTGGTCTCTGCAGCTTCCGGGTTCTCGATGGCGCTCGGTTTAGACGTGGACATGGAGCTCACTTCCCCCACCGAAGGTTAGGGTGCTTCTATGGCAGGTGGTGCACCGCTGTATCAGGGTGAATGCCCTTGTGAGTCGGTTTAGGCCGGGTGTGAACCCTCTCGCCCTTGTTGTGGCCTTCATCGGTGAGGCCGTGGAGCATTATGCGGTTTATGCCCCCTCACTTGCGGCTGCAGGGGATTGGGTTAGGGCTCTGTTTGAGTGAGATTGACTAGCCGGCGATTCTTTGCTTCATGTGTATCACGGTGCTTGGCGCACTTGCGGCGAAGAACCTTTGCATCGTGTGTGGCTTGGTTGGTGTGGCTGATTTGGGCGGCGGCGATTGTGGATCTTCGGGGGATTCAGGCTGACTGCGACCTCTCTCGATTCCTCGACTTCGGTACAAAGCTATTTCAAAAGCTTTACGGTGTTCCCGGGAGTAGTAGGCGGAAGTTTGCCATTTAGGCGGGACTTCTTGGGTGTTGTAGATGGTGATGGTCGGTTTGTACAGCGGTAGAGTTGCGTTTTTACGTGAGTTTTTTGTGGAGTGTCGAGGTATCGCTGTCTCTTTGGGGCAGTTCTCCTTCCTCCTCACTTGCTTTGTAATATTACCATTCTTTTAATATATTGATGACACGGTTCTTCAAAAAAAAAAAAAAAAAAAAAAAATCGAGTAGTCCATGCAAGGCGAATACTCTAATTCTTAAGCTTGCTCTGGACTACCAGGGGCCATCTCAAGTGCCTAGAGGAATAGAATATCAAGCAACCTTCTCCGCTTTGGAGAAGATTGATCGCCTACTTGCACCAATCTCTTCGCCATCTTCTGTTAGCAAATAGAATAAACAGATAATAGTTTATCCTAAAAAACTCGTAGGCTTTCTATACTCGTTATTAAATCCTTAAACCCTTAAAATAAGGTGATGAGCGGCAATTACGTGATGATGATGTGGCAAGAGGAAGATGATGTGGCAAATACATGCGGAGATGGCAAAAACAAGGTCATGTGGCAGAAATTACAAGGTGATGTAGCAAAGACTACAAGGTGAGGTGGATAAACCCTTAACAGATTTCACAAGCAAACTTTTGAGGTTAGTTGCAAGATGAAAATTATAAGAGGTTGATAAACCCTTAACAGATTTCATAAGCAAATTATTGAGGTTAGTTGCAAGATGAATTGATAAAACAAGGAGATATGGCAAGAGCAAGATGATGTGGCAAGATGGAGTTGCAAGAGCAAGATGATATGGCAAATACATGCTGAGGTGGCCAAAACATGATCATCTCGCTTAAGAAGTACAAGGTGATGTAGCAAATACTACAAGATGAGTTGGATAAACCCTTAACATATTTCACAAGCAAACTTTTGAAGTTAGTTGCAAGATGAATTGATAAAACAAGGTGATGTGGCAAAAACAAGGTTAATTAAAGAGGAATTGGTAAAACAAGATGATGTGGCAATTACATGATGAAGTATCAAGATCGAAAGTGCAAGATGACATGGCATATACATGCTTGAGATGGCAAAAACAAGGTCATGTGGCAAAAAGTACAAGGTGATGTGGCGAAAAGAAGGTTAATTGCAAGATGAATTGGTAAAACAAAATGGCGTGGCAATTACGATGAGGTGGCAAAAACAAGGTTATGTGGCAAGAAGTACAAGGTGATGGGGCAAAAACAAGGTTAGTTGCAAGATGAATTTTAAAACAAAATGATGTGGCAATTACATGACGGCAATATTTATATTTATTGTAATAGTACCACCTATTTTTGCGCGCTGGTTACTTTTTTCTTTTTCTTCTTCGACCATATTTGTAGATCAGAATTTTGGCTATGGCAACAGCAGATGCAACAGTGATTGTTAGCAATAGGAGTGATGAGAAAGGCAACCCCTCTCATCCCATTCTTATCTGAGGATTGCTTCCTTTTTAAGGCTTTTTGACCGCATTTGGATGGGGGTTGGTCATTGCACACATCTAAAACTTTTATAGACACTTTGGAAAAGGAAGACTCTGTTGGTAGGAAAGCACATATTAACATTGCAATTATATCTATCCACCATGTCCATATTCAAGGATGGAGGTGCTTTAAATGAACAATTCCTCTGTAAATGCAGCAAAGAAGAAAGCAGCTGAAGACAATGCAGGTGAAGAATGTACTGAAGAAACGAATGCACAGAACTGAGATGTCTTTTGTTCTGGAACTGCATACTTGTAAGGATTCTTGTTTTGAAATCCAACCTTGTAAAATTTTGAAATCGCATGTATATGTTTAACTCCATTTTGTTCTGAATGGAATGTTGTTATGTAAGGATCTTCTTATGTAATGTAATTGAAATGCTTTTTGACAAAAAAAATTGTGGTGATTTGTATTCTGAAATCATATACATCCATATATCAATCATCTGTAATCTATCACTGCTGAAATCAATCATCTGTTATAGTACTGTATGTACTATTCTACATAGTTCCTTTCAGAGCCTCCTGCAGTAATGCTTTGGAGAGAACTTCATGTCTGTTGTATGGAAAGTCTTCATCGAACCATTCACTTGAGAACTATTTCATAAAATAAATTAACATCAGCAGACAAACCTAGGCAAAAAAAAAAAAAACATCTTAAAGAATGTGAACACTCACAAAGGTTTTCTTTTTTCCTTCCACAAAGTAAGAAACAAAAAGTTCCATGCATGCCGTAACGTACAGGCCACAACTTCAGTCATCTTTCTGTTTTGGAACCTTGGCCCACTGAATTTTAAATTTATCTTTGTTCCTCTTCAAACCTGCTAAACTGTTGGATTCTATTGCAATCCATGTCAGCACCTGAGAGTATGTCCTAGTGAATAAAGATGATTTTAGTCTTTTTGGAAAGAAATTATCTAAAAACGTGATGCTTATCTTTTAATGATAGCAACATCAGGTTTGACGTCCTCAAGAGAATTCAATAAAATTATCTCTGGAATCGTAAAAACTGGTACCTTTGGAACATTTGCACAAACTCCACCAATTATTAGCAATGAGCATTGATCTGCATCTATTACTAGGAGCAGAATAGACTTGCACTTTCTCAAATTCAATCCCTTCATTGCTTTAGTCAAAATAGCTTGCAAAGAAGACTTTATCTCTTTCGGATCATGCATTTTGGATTCCATGTACAATGTTGGAGGATAGAAGAAGAATTTTTTCCTTCAAATTTTTGAGTATCTTCTGACTTACATACCTGCATGATAAATCAAAAATCATGAGCAAGAATTTCAAGAAAAACATCTAGAACCAGTTAAATCACACACCTAGCAAACATTTTCAGATGCTAAGAACTCAACATGGAGGCCTTATCAACTAGCTCCTCTACATCATTGTAGTTGACTACAATTAATGGCTTTGGATGAGTATCTCGAAAAGCAACAAATGGGATAAGGCTTAAAAGCTTCTGATATGTATCCGGTATGTATCCCTACAAGAGAAAACAAAAAAATCGAGATGCACAAATATAATACCATATAACGTTTCATCTCCACTTACTTGGGTTGATCTTGTGCTAGTGTAGAATTTATTCCATCCTGAGTAGTACTGGGAATTCCTTCCTCACCAGGAATAACCACGTTATAATTAGCAATTATGTTATCAAGATGAGCATCCATTATGGAAGTTTCTTTGCTGGATTCCCCTCCATCTGATAGTTTTTACTATGAAAATAGTTCAAATTCCGAATCAGAATTCAATCAAAACTAGTTATGGTGCCGGCGTTGCCTGCCGGGCTTTTCCATTTGAAGAGATGGTCGTGTGAAGGTTGGGTAGAACAATCAATGTTTTTTGTTGGATTATGTACAAATATCTGTATTTTGTTGTGTTTTGATTGAGGACGTGATTTGTTGATGTGTGGTTAAGCAATAGTTTAAAGAGCAATGCAATCTATAACGTTGGGGTAATGTGCGTTAGGCATGAGGAGTGGTAGGTATTATTTAGGATATTAGCTTGACGATATAAATGACATGAAGGTTATTGACATTGTAAGTAGCAAAAGTACAGTTATAAGTGTATGTAGTGGAATCTGAAATTGTATCGATCCTTTGTAGTCGTCGTTGAAGTCTCATGTTTGTAAGTAGATGCCTGTATATTATAAAGGACTATGCTGCTGGAGTCTCATGTTTGTAAGTAGATGCCCGTATATTATAAAGGACTATGCTGTTGGAGTGGTTGGTATTGACAATGTCTTGAGAGGGAGAGAAGTATGTAGGAATTGGTTGATTTAAGGTGAAGGTGCATTGTAGTTCAACATTTTGACATGCTAGTATGTAGAGATTAAGTTAATATTAGAAATGCTGCACTTGAAAGCGTCAAGTGCAATGGCATAATGCAACATTGGCACTAATATCGGAGACGTGAGAATTGGAACCATTAAAGTGCAATGTGTCAATACAGCTGGAAAGTGACTTTGAATCCCAAAGGGAATGTCAATTGCTTTTTTTCTTGTGTCTAATATAATCTGCATTCTGAATGATTTGTAGATTGCCCATGTGAATGAACAGGAAGGATAATACGTGTAATGCAACATTAGTATCTGCAACTTGTGATGAAATAAGAACTCAAGAAAGAAAATATCCATGGCTTTGCCTTCATGGGTTGGTGCAGGCATATAGGGATTGACTTGAACTTGCTATTCTGCGACAATCACAGCTGAGATATGGACGACGATGAGGAAGTTAGCTGTGAGTATAGAAATTTACGAAGTTAGATGAAGAAATTAATATGATTTTCTTACCCTCGTAGAAATTGGTTCTTCCACAAACATTGCTTCTATGAAGCAATGGGAGGCTCCACATCTTCCAAATAAGAGGCCTTCAAAATTGGCAAGGAATGCATAAGATTAAATTTCTAGAAATACTAGTTATGGTGCCCGGCGTTGCCGGGCCTAGTAACAATTTGAAGTGGTGGTTGTTTAATTGCTAGCTAGAATAAGCAATGTGGCTTGGAGGGGCAAGGGTAAATAGAGGAACTTTTGAAGAGGTCATTGACATAAAGTTTATTATATGGATTTTGTGTATGTGGTATTTCGGTCTTAAACTTGATTATATTATGTTGGACGAAGTAAAAATACTCACAACCTAATATTGAACTTGAACGTAAAATAGAAAACCTTTTGTGGTTTGACATGCAAGTAATTGAGATGAATTAATATTCAAACTTGAGAGCATATGTTGAATATGATCTCTGGCCTTGATCGATGAGTTATTGTGCCTTTATATGGTTACCTACATGGTAGTCGATGAGTCTTTGTGATTTTGGATGGTTAGCACATCTCAATGGCTTATTGGAAGGATAGATGTTGATCATGGATATACTCAATTAGAGGAGTGCACATGCAACCTTTAGGATATTTATAAGTGTATTTTGTAGCATCTAAAAGTGTATCCACCCTTTTCTCTTAGCAACACTATGTTAAGTTTGAGGGGTATAGTTATACAATGCACGAGGGTGTCCAACAATGTAAGCATAAAAGTTGTGGGCCAAGTACCAATCTAGAATAATATATAGTTTTTATCGGGAGAGTGGAGAATGTGATTAGACAAAAAGAAAAACAAAGAAATGATTGCAATGCATAAAGATATATGGAGGAGCTTGATTATGTCATGTCGGGTTCCATAAATGTTTATTAATTTTTTTTTCACATATGCGTGGTAGTTGTTATGGATTAGATAAATGTTTATTAGGTTGTCTTCTCAAATTTGAACATGCTCATTTGATGCACTAAAACCTCTTTGAAGTTTTTAAACATGTGTTACATCAAATTAAGTGCATATGTTATATAATCGACCCAAGTTGGATGCCTATGTTAAATTATATATATAAATGTTAAGAGGAAGACCCATGATGTATGCATTGAATTGCGAAGAAGACAATTCTATTCTAACAAACAAACGCGGAAACAAAGTATATACATTGGAAGTGACAAAGATAAATAATTTTAGAGCAACCTGCACAACTTAATGAAATAAAGGGGTGTAAAGAACACAAATAGAGTTGCTCTACTAATTCCATAGTTGCAATCTACATCCTCTGAAGTATTATTAAACAACTGCAAAATAATAGACCATTCTTTATATGTATAGTCCAATCAATGAGCACTGTAAAAATTGACACTTATCGTCTTGAAGTTGAGCAGCCTGTAGACGCAATTTGAGCTAGTTGTTTCTATAGTCAATCTAGATGTATCTCTCAACCAAATCTAAAACTCAACTATATTAGATGGTGAATAGCTCAGCTCTAGGCAATGCAACTACAGTACGCCTAAAGAATTGACGAAGCTTGCCAACTTCGAAAGTATTTCAAATAAAAGCATTCTGAACAGTGTACTTTATTTAAGAAAAGCAATAGATACTTCAAAAAACAGAATTGTCATTATCTACAAAGATCACATGAACGCACTCTATTCTATTATACCAGAATTTGGGCAACATTTGGCAGTACAAAAGGAGCAAAGCCCACTAACTATGGTACTAATGATCTTTGCCACCTAAATCTATTTCTCTTGCATCTAACTCAGCAACATAAGCTTGTCATCTTACGTTTATCCATAGAGGAATATAAATACCTAAGAGGCCTTCAACAACGATTAAGATACACCCCCAGATCATTGAGAGCATTACCTTTAGAGAAAACATTATATGGTGTTTCCTTGAGTAAACTACTACAGAAGCAAAAATTGATGAGAAAAGAAGGCGCATACCTCCTCCAATATACTATCCCTGCCAGTAGACAGTAGACAGTGCAGAAATTATTGTTGGTGGGCTATAAATGTTTCAATTATTAGAAGAGTATAAACATTTATGCATATGTAAACATATAATAGATAATAGACTGTGTTCCTCAGCAGTCGAAGTCACTGAAGGACCCAAGTCACCAGAGCAATGGCAAGAAATTAGGCATCAATTTGCAGACATGGTATAAGAAGAAGTGCATGTTGTACTTACAGAAAGGGGCATTGTTCAATAGGCATCGGATTGTAATCCTCAACGATTAAATGTTATTTCAAAGTGGGCAATCTTGTCACATATCCCCCGAACGTATCTCAAATACAAATTAGACTCAAGTTCTGCTAGTATGGGAAATACATTCGTTTAAAACTAAAAGGATAGTAATATCTCATTGAATCTAGCTTCCAGTCTATGCGCATTAACAATTAGCCTCAATGTCTTGACCATGAATTTTCATAGAGAAAGATCATCCCTTAATTGTTTATTACTGATGTCATGAACACAACAAAATACGTAGATGTGGCAGAGCTAATTCCATCGTCCTTTACATGCCATTGTAAATACGACCTACAAACACAAATTAAGCTGCAAACAAATTTTTAAGGGTTTGAGAAGAATGTGCTTCATGTGAAGGATTCAAAGGTTCTGAAGCCCCTAAAAAAATTGCAATTGCATAACGTTTAAGAAGATAAGGTAGAAATCTAAAAAAGAAAGTTAAAAGGTTGCATGCAAAGCTTCATTGAAATAACTGCAAGGAAATGGGAAAATGCCTTTCCTACAAAGCTAGATGTTGTGCACGAAAACCTGCAGCTCAATTGGCCAGTCAAAGCCAGGATTTTCATTGCTAAATGTTCTAACTTATGAATCAGCTAGTTGGCCAGTCAAACCAGATTAACTAACAAAATTCATTCTCCTTAAGTATGAATGCATACTTGACAAATGAGAGATGCAATGCAAGCACCAATACTAAAAAAACCTCCTTTCCTAAACCCACGCCAGCTCCAACAGAACCAATGAAACGGTGTATCTACAGAGTACTTCCATGTGCTAAAAAGATTGTTCGGCCATTTAAAAAAAATTTTAAGTTTATGCATCTAACCTTTCCAACAACTACCCACAACAAAGAGCAGATGTTTGGAACATAACCCAGGTTATAGGCCAGATGGTAATGCATTCCATTGTAAAAACAATGGAAATGGAAATAACCAAAATGCAAGATCCAAACAGAGAGCCAATACGATGGCAAGTGGTATGCAAAACAAAAGGAACAGTAAACTCTAACATGTAGAACAGAAAAAGATTATGTAGAACAACATGCTTTTCAATGAAGCAGGTTTGAAACGAACGTCTTCCAAGTAGTTATAGCTATCAAATGCTGCTTACAGACAGAATTCAAGATGGAACAAAGCACTCCAAAAGAACCTTAAAAAGAGTACCATGGAAAGGAAAATATAACAATACCTGGAAGCACTCGTGCTCTTTTGAGATTACATGGATCGATCTGCAAAAGAGTAAAAATCATGCAAACGTGAGAAAAACACCGAAACTAAAAATGCTAAATGTAAAAGCAAATGAAATCGTGATAAAAACCACAGTATATGTGAATCGATCTCACCTTGAAAGAAAAAAAGAGGGGAAAGAAACTTACTGCAGAAAAATAATGCCAAAGTTCATAAATGCAAGTCTCGTTCTGGCATCATGCAAACAACCATTGATGTAGCATCAATCTAATGTTATTGAGTTAAAGGAAAAGCAACAACAAAAGCAAGGCTGGAAATAAACACATATCTCAATGTTGAATGCATGCCTCAGTTGTTGGATCTGTCACTTATGAATAGAATGATATCCTTCAAGTCTACATATGGCTAGAAATACATGCAATGAATAACGACCAACCAAAGCAAGTTGTCCAAAGCACCATGTCCTAAGAACTTTCTAGAAGAGGAATCCAGCCAGTCAAAATCCCCACTATATAAATTTCAAGCATTGTCAAATATGTTGACAATCAAAAATGGTAGAATCAGAGGAAAGAGAAGATCGCATTTAGAATCTCCAAGAGAAGTATGCAAATTTGAATTGTAAGCTGTTTCAGGCAAACAAACACAAATTGGAGTTAAAACACCAAATTCGACCTCTGCAAAAACTGCTTGTTATACAGCAGACGGCGAGTCTCAATGTTCAAAAACTTGGCTGCAATCTCAAAGACATGTTTGCAATGGCTTTCTTTAAGAAATACTATTGAAAAGAAATGCTTCAGATAGTAGTTACGGATGACAATGCAATGCATACTGTAAACCCAGTTGAGGTGATTGTGAAGAATAAAAATGCAAAACAACCAAAGGGCCATCAGTATTTATAAACAAATCTTCCAAATACACAATAGCATGTGAATGGAAACGTTGTATTCTAGTGAATGAGACTACAAAACGCAGGATAATTCAGAATACACATCCTATCTTCCAAAATCTAAAATAAATTGTACCTGGAAGATTGTAGAGGTTATGATGATCGCTTCTCATATGTGATAAAATAGCAGGACTGCAGACTGTTCAAACCTTGATCAGAAGCTAACCAAAAGCTTTCAGTAGCAGATGCGATGAGAACAACAGATGAATGCTATTCCAAATTAATGACAACCAAATACGTTTTCCTCAAGATCAATGGAGTGCCCTTACCAGAAAGAGAGCAGATTTTCAGTATGCCAAAGCCATTACGGAGCAATATGAGATGGTATAGATAGCTAGACGTTCCACCATTGACAAAGAGATCAAGATGAAGCTTCTTTAACTCATTGGAAAGAAATGAGGCCCATAAAAGAAGCTGCAAACAGAGTCAGGATTTACAGCAAGAATTTCAACGGGATGGAGAAGCGTTTGCATAGAAATGATGGCTAGATTAGAAGCATTTGCAAGGAAATGACGGCAAAAAGCTTTTGAAATGCAATTTTTACCTTGCATGTTAACTGCTATAGAAAACCTGCGTCTGCTCTGAAAATAGTCCTCTGAACATAGTTCACTCTGAATGCCTGTCGTTACCCTTTCCTTTGCCATTGCTTCATCTGAATAAATCAACACCTCTGCTCTGCTGCCTATGGTGACTTCTTGTGCATTCTCAATCATTAGATCGTGCATCATAAAAAAAAAGAGTTGTTTCCTTATCTGGCCGGAAGTGACCATGCTTGCTCCAAGAAATACGTCGACAGGTTGTAGAGCATCCAGATCTGACGATGGCAGGCGAAGGTGTACCGGTGCCATATCGAAAATTGGAAGTTCATATCTTTACTTTGATCTGATCCCGAATATGAATTTCCACGGCACCCTAAAGAAATCATGGAGAATTAATTCTTTTCGATTTTTGGATTGCCGGAGTTTTTTCCGGCGTCTAAAACTCCTTAAAACCTTAGGAAAACCTTAGGAAGTCTTGTTAAAAAAATTCCAAAAAAGTTTTTCACCAAACCTGAAAATCCCAAATTAACAAGATTGATAATATGAAATAAGTTACTTACTTTTCACTATCTCTTCTAGCTTGAGCAATCAATAGTTGTAGCTCTCTCACTGGCAGTTGGTGTATCAATAGTAATAACCTCCTCCCTTACAGGAGAAGATATATCAGTCTCAGTTGGACATCAAGACTATCTAGATCATCATCACTTGCTGTCATATCAGCTATTTTCTCTACAATGAAGAAACATGTTTACATTTTATGCACCTAACAAACCGTGAATGATTACAATCATTACCTGTTGTGCATGTAGTTTTGATGCCTTCGTGTGCAGTTGCTGCTGGCCTTTGCAAACCTGTATACAAGGGTCAAAATTAGAGAGGTTCCTTCCCAAAATATCCGATTTGCTAAAGTAGATGCAGGAAAATTTCAGGTCGAGATTTCATAAAAATGGTTAGAAGTATAATATAATGGTCATATATAAAAATGGTCATATAATCCGGCAAGTTAGAAGTATTTTTCTCAAAAATCCGATAAGCATAAATGAAAGGCGGCATTTTTGCTGGTTAGTGCAAAATCTAAATTCGAGGCATGCCTGCATTATGTACAACATATTTTTTTTTGAAGGACGTCAGACTTTATTCAATCAAAGAGTCAAATACAAGTATAAATGCAGAGACAGGAATAAAATCTCAGCGGATAAGCGGAGACCCACCGAGTGTACAACATATTGCATGGCTTGCATCATATACATTGGAAGCAACTTTGTTTATAAACTGCATTTACATCACATGCATGCTTGATGTATTGGAAAATGAAAATAGTATGAGATGCATAATGATATGCAACATCATGAAAAAAGGATGGAAGTTCATGATTTGATTGTCTATATCCGAGTTATTTAGTGCAACAGCCTAGGCCAAGGGGCTAGGTCCGTTTCATTGCCTCAGACTTGTGGCCTGCATAGCTAGTCTGCTTTCCCCTCTGCCTAGTTTCTGGTGTGCTCTTGAGGGTTTTGCTTATCTCTGATTTGATTCTATGCTACAAAACCACCAACAGCGCATCACCACCAACTTATCTTGATCTATTATGCTCTATTGCTCCTTCCAGATTCCTATGGCTAAGAAAGCGCAAGACATGGCCAGAAAGGCAAAGACCTTCTCGGCCTCGCCAATCCCATCAGACACTCAACAAGTCCAGTTAGGCATATCAACCCTATTTTCAACTCAGTAGATGCCTCTCCACTAGTACAAACCCTCCGCCCCTGCATGAGAGCTCGGACTCCCCAATCCCGGAGGCCTTAACAACCCAACTTGAGGATATCTCATCCCAAGGTCACCGTAACAGACACATCCGTGGTACTGCCATTTGACAGTTGGATTCAGGTTTTGCGAATGTTCAAAATCTTGTTCGGGCAATCAGTCCTATCTGACAGTTCTTCTCTAGCACCGGCCAACCCTCCATATATACTGCCCGCAGATGCCATGGTACAGACTGAGGTGGCACTGGAGCAGCATTCACGTGTGGATAGAGATGTCCCCTACCTAAGGTAGCTCAAGAGCATAAGCAAGGGCCTGCATCAGGCGGCACAGACAACGCACATCATCCTAAGCAGGATTGTCACCTGAACCTACCCCTCGTGGGAGTTCCTGAAATGTCTTTTGGGTCGGATATAGATGCAGCGGCTCACTTCTTTACGGACACCATGCATATTTTGAGTCCAGGCACCTTCCACAGCAAAGAGAGTGGGTGCCCAGCGGCCTGATCGGCCTCGCCATCTATTGGTTCATTTCTCGGCACCATGAGATAGGCATTATGTTTTACAGCATGGCAATCACCTCAAGGATACGCACTTTTCGGTACAAGAGGACTTATCTCCAGTCCAGTTAACTCGGCGACGAGACGAACTATGCAAAGTTCGTGAGGCCAGGCTCCAGAAGAAATGGGCGGTATAACGGGGAGGCTCGGCAATTATCCTTGACCAGTGGCCTGCAAAACCCTGGTTGGAATATTCTTAGGTGAGTGAATGAACTGGTTGGTTAAGTGAGTGAACTGGCGCAAAGTTTTATTGCTACCAAGTGTAAGATCTACAACTAGATGCAGCTTCGATCAAGTCGGTGAAAATTGGAGGTACAGCTTTAGATTTGCACTAGAAGACAAACCGGGACATAACTTCAGCACTTTGGATGGTATTGTCAAGCATCCAAAAATTTTAGGTTCGGCTATGCCGTCACTTACTCGGATGCAATGGACGCAATGGGAATGCAAAATATTTGTCTCAGCTTGCCATGTGGCACAGAAAGGCCCCAGTTTGGGGTAATGGGGATGGGCCCATCTGCCACAAATGAGATCAGGGCTTAAAATTTTGAAATACACGTCTCAAAGCCCAAGGAAAATAGCTTCAAACAAAGGGAAATACGTATCGAGGTCAGAAAAAATAGCCTCAAACAAATTAGGTGCAAACAAAGATTGTATCTCCTTTATATATGTTGTGATAGATTACACAATCTACTCAAGAAGAGTTTGCACAATGGAAAATCGCATTTGAAATTAAGTTGACTTCTCCTTTTCAACAAAGTATGAAGTTTTCTTATCACGCTTTAGTATTGCATTTCAAGGCAAATGTCTTATTTATTTTACTACTCCATGGATACGGGTAGATCTTGAAATTAAAACTTGTTATGCAATGTTGCTTGCAAAGAAGAGATGGCTAAACATTAGTAGTAAGTATGCTGGCCTTCTATATCTACTAGGTGTCTAGAGTAGAGACAGTTAGGCAAGTGTAATAGGCACTTAATGTGTACATATGTGACAAAAGATTAGGCTTTGGCGAGTTTGGCATACACCATTATCACAAGCTAATGTATGCGTGGATGGTGAAGGCAAAAAAGCGTATTTACACTGCAACTTTAGATAAAATGTATGTTAAGAAAAGCATATCTTAAATAAGTGGCAAAAGAAAATGTCATGCTAATTTGATGGGTATCTGATCTCATGACGTATCTTTGTGTGTTGGGGGTTAGCTATGTCAAAGCAAAGAAGAAATGTAGATAGCAAGTAGAAGCTTCATGTTTAGCTAAGACCTTTAGTTTAGGTAGGTTAAAGTGAAAAACAAACAAGTGCCTTTATATATTTCGGAATGAGATAGAATGAAAGCAAGCAATAAAAGTTTGAGTGAGAAAAATGGAGTAGTACTATGAGTCCTCAAACAAAACTCGTGAATATTTGGTCAGTAAATGCTAAAAAATAGACTAATATTACTGTATACTGCTGATACTCACGAGATGGAATGTTTCCTTAACCAACGTGTTTTTTCTTCTCTTAATGTTTAGTCTATTTAAGCAGCAGACTTCCATTTGTGCAGCCAAATTCTGCACCATGGGTTTGTTAATTTGCATTTTATTTTTGTCTTGCATGATAGGCCATTCTTGTGGTTTTCAGAATAATGCAAGTTTTGTGACAGTGTCTCCCACTTCATTCAGTTTTGAGGGCTATCCTTTTTACGTTAATGGCTTTAATGCATACTGGATGCCTTACATGGCTGTCCAAAACAGAAGCATCATCTCCAATTTTCTGAAACAAGCTGCAGAAATTGGTCTGAATGTTGCACGCACTTGGGCTTTTAAAGATGGAGGATCTAACGCAATGCAAATTTCTCTGGGACAATACAACGAGGAAGCCTTGCAGGTGCTATTTTTTTTTTTTTTTTCAAATGAAGGCTTACATAGAACCCATTTTTAATCTCTGTTTTTGATAGCAGGGGTTGGATTATGTTGTCTCAGAAGCATATAAGAACGGTATCAGATTAATCCTCAGTTTGGTCAATAATTATGGCGACCTTGGAGGCAGGCCACAGTATGTAAAATGGGTCAATGAAACAGGGATTAACGTCACCTCTGATGATGATTTTTATACAAATCCGATCACTAAGAAATATTACAAGAAATATGTGGAGGTTGTGCACTTGTTAAGGATTTGATCAAGTTAAAGAGCACAGTTTTTATGTTTGGTTTGGTAAAGTCAAATTAAATCTGTCTTTGCAGATGATATTGACAAGGAAAAACAGCGTAACAGGCTTGACTTATATGCATGATCCTGCGATTTTCTCTTGGGAGCTAATGAACGAACCACGTTCTAATGATCCTTCCGGGGACATTGTTCAGGTAACCTAACAGAAATTTTATCAAAGAATTTCCAGACTGTCAATTTAAAAAAGAGGGCTCATTTTTGGGTCGTTTCAGTCATGGATCGCAGAGATGGCAGCTTTTGTGAAGACAATCGACCGCAACCACTTGCTTGAAATCGGATTAGAAGGATTCTACAATACAAAAAATCGTGGAAGCGCGAGTGCTGGAAGCTGGAGCGAGCTGGCCGGAACAGATTTTCTCAGAAACAACCTGATACCGGAGATAGATTTTGCCACAGTCCACATTTATCCTGACATTTGGTATAAATCGGCAAATCGAATCTAGATCTCCAAATCCTCGCTTAAAAAAATATATCCAAATCCGACCCCACATTTTGTTTCTGAAGTTATTTATTGGTGATGAAATGCATGAATTTATAGAAATGGCATGTCTGAAGTTTATAATTTGTTTCATCAGGATGCCGAATGCTTCCTTAGAAAATCAGCTGGCATTCGTGAGCGAGTGGATTGAAGGGCACGTTTTAGATGCGTCGGCAAATTTAAGCAAGCCAGTTCTATTTGCAGAATTTGGGAAGTCGGATCAAAGTGCAGGATTTAAAGCAAGTGACAGAGAGGCTTTCTTCTCAACTGTGTATTCAAGTATATATGGGGCAGCCCAAAAAGGATTGGGCAGCGCCGGAGGTCTGTTATGGCAGTTATTTGCAGATGAAATGGACAGTGGTTGGGATGACGGATTTCAAATTCTTATTTCCAAAGATACGTCTGTTGTGGAAGTTATTCGCTCTCAGTCTCAAAGGATGAGCCTTCTTGGCTCATAAGATGTCAAGAATCTAGAGTTTTTTCTTTCTTCTCCAAAATTGAATGCTACTTATGGAAATTCTTTGTTCTTGTTGTAAATTTATAGAACAGATAAAAAGATTCACATATCTATGTTACAAATTTGTCAACTCAACAATAATGTCGATCACAAAGGAAAGGGTTTCCTCTTCTTCTTTTTTAGTTCTCTCATCACCATAATGTGTATGTTCTCCCAATAATATGGAGGTCACTAGTGTCATGGAACATGATCCAAGAATAACAGAAACTAGAACAATCGAAACATTCGTGCAATAGAATAGAATAGAAGAATACAATGATTGAATAGCCAACTCCCCTTAACTCCTTTACCAAATTAAGTAATGCAAAGTCTATAACAGCCAAAATGCCAAGAACCCCCAAATTTAGACAACCTCCGAGAGTATCAATGGACTACATAAGAATTTAGAAAGTCTTATTAATTGCGATAAAAACCCTGCCCTTATGTGTTTTGGGAAAAACCATGAAAACAAAATTTCTAGTAAGGCTATGTAGGAAATGAAAGTCAAGGAGAACTTTCATAGTACGACTGCTCCGCAACGTAACAGAACTTGAAACCTCCAGCCTTTTGAATACCCAAAGTCTTCAAATGAAAGTACTAAATACTCCAATATTGTGAAAGTACTCATTCCAAGCTAAAAGGCACTGACCAAGATCAGTGAACAATGCACTATACCTCAACATTCCAGAAATGTGAGAGTAGTTGCTCTTTGCTAGCTCCAAAGACATGACATGTGTTAGGGACAATACTGCACACAAAGAATCAAGCAAAAGGTAGAAGTATCGACAACATAAAAGATTTTCTCCTTGTCACGAGGGTCTTTCCACTTGGCACAAGGCCACTACTACGCACGAGGGCCTTCCCTCTTTTCCTTGGCCTGCGGGCCTTTTCATTTTTTCTTGGCGACCACTTTTCCTCGGCACGAGGGCCACCACCAGGCACGAGGGCCTTTCCACTTGGCACACGGCTACTAAAAGAAAAGGTATAATGCAATGAAAAATATATGTATGCTTTTGTGTGTGTGTGTGTGTGTGTGTGTGTGTGTGTGTGTGTGTGTGTGTGTGTGTGTGTGTGTGTGTGTGTGTGTGTGTGTGTGTGTGTGTGTGTGTGTGTGTGTGTGTGTGTGTGTGTGTGTGTGTGTGTGTGTGTGTGTGTGTGTGTGTGTGTGTGTGTGCACGCGCGTGTGCGCGTGCGTGAGAGGGAGGGAGGGAGGGAGGGAGATTTGATTATTATGTCTGTGAGACTGCCATGTCTATAAGACATTCAACTTATACATTCAAGATTTTAAAACAAATCATCACACATCCTCTGATAGTAACGCATTAGTCTGTCCTACCTCTAACTTATCTACTTTTAAGATTCTTAAAATATCGTCTCTATGCTCTAAGATATTAATGATACATCTCCCAATATGCGATCCTGGAAAATCAAAGAAAGCCATCAACATGTCAGCATATACATCATACGGTCATACTTTTCTCGTATATCTCTGTAAGCAGGGCAATGCAAAAGTACATGTTCCTCATCTTCAAGTATCCCTGCCTCACATATCTTACACATTCTAAGCTCGTGAGGAATGTCATTCCACCTGCCTACTTCAACACCAAGCCTCATCTTGCAGATGGCATGCCTATGCTTCTTGGAAATCCCCTTTGCCAAATTACTTTGCCTCATGCAATGTAAGATCGATATGGGTCCTATAAAAAACCTTTTCTGCCCCATCTTTCCATTTGCCTTGAAGAACATTTCATTTGACCTATGTGTGGATATCAATCTTTATGCAAAGTTAAATTATGAATATCCATCTCCTATCGTGCCATCCACTGAGTGGCATTCCAAGTTCAGACCGAAAGGATTTCTTTTCAACTTTCTCAACCTTTTTCCAATATGCCAATCCAGAACTGCATACTTCACATCCATACAAAACCACAGATTGGACCAGTGTTGTATAAAGCATTCTTTTCAAGCTATTTCCATATCTATGCTTTGGCACATCTATGTTGCATTGGATATAGTGCTTTGAGGCCACATTGGATACAATTTAGTTTTTTCTCTACTGCTTGATTCAAATTTGGACTCTTATCCACTAATATCCCAAGGTACTTGTAGCTATTGGTCATTTCTACAAGTTCACCTTGATAATAGTACTTTAAATCAGTGTTGGGCAAATTCCGGGGAACACTATAAACCAACCGGTTGGAATTGAAAAATTTCCGGTTAGGTGAGTGTATCATAGGAATTTTTCCGGCAAGTTTTCTTGTAGTTTTCTATTAAGGCAATAGAGAGTTCCGGCTCTAAACACAAGATATCCGACTGGTCAAAATAACCATAGGAAATTTTCCGATGGGACCTAAAAAGTTTGCCCAACACTGCTTTAAATGATCAATCCTATTTTCTCTAAACACAATCACTTTGGTCTTACCCATATTAACTTGCATGCCTTTTGCACCACAAAATAATGAAAGTGTATCCAAATGCTTTTGCACCTCTGTATGCTCCTAGATAGCAATACCGTATCATCAACATATAAAAATAGCATAAGAACACGCCCATTTATAGGCATCCCATCTCCACCATGGTCCCACATCCAACATTCAATTGGTCTATAAAAAGACCAAATAATGTAGGCTACAGGGGATACCCTTGTCATGCTCCCACATTGCTCTCCACAAAATCATTACAAGATTTTACATATGAAAAGGACAATTGAACCAATATATTTTCATATAGCTTTCCAACTGCTTGTCTGTATTCAACAAGAATGCTTAAATCGTCCATTCTTTTCCATAGATTTTTTCTCTTCACCATATCAAAAGCCTTGAAGAAGTTAACAAAAGAAGCATATATAGAGATCTTTATATATGTCATTTCTCACATTTTTAACTATTTTAAAGGCTTATTTGGGAAAACGTAGTGTTTCTTTCTATGAACTAAAGGAGCATGCATCAAATATCATATAGTCTATTTACATATTGTCATGGCTGAACTTCACAACATCCACTTGAATTCATCAATGAACATCATTAACTATAATTATTGTAGAGTTTTGGACCTATAATTGTAGAGTTTGACTCAACTTTTTACGCTCTAATGTGTTAATATGGTTGTTATACATCATGTTTGAATTCCAAAAATTACATGATTCTAGTTACACATTCCTTTTATTGTCTCCCCATTCCTCTCTCCCTTGTTGTCTTTTCAAAAATACCTCGCTAATTTGTTAATTATGGCCAAAAATCCTAAAAATTTGAATATCTCAAAAACCCTAAATACAAATTCCTCTATTTTGTTGCACAAGTTTATGCTCCTTCCTGTATCTCAAAGAGGCGATCTCTTAACCGAGTTAAGTTCCTTCAACTTTGATCCCTCCAAAGTTCTAAAATTTGGGGATTTCTCTGACTTGAATTTTCTCTCCAAAGAGATGCATCATTTTTGCTCTGATAAAGTTATACCTCCTCTAGATGCAAATGGTGTTCCAATTCCATATGGTGTTCCAAGACCTCCTCAGCAAATATCCACTGATCGGGAACTTGCTCGAGATTTTTATAACCTTCAATACACGACACGTCCCAATCTTCAACTCTACAAAGGTATTCATTTGAGTTCTTACTCTATAGCTTCAAGGATCGAATCCCTTCATAATTTGGCTATTGTTATTTCTGTTGACAAAGTTGGTCTCAAAATAGAAAAATTATGGGATCATCTACTCAAACTTCACAAAGGGATCATTTTAAACTCCATATACTGGTTAAATTACCCATACTTGCTTGTAGAGTGTGAAAATGAGAGATATGCGAACTTCATGCTTAAACTTGGTCACTCAACTCTTGAGACTTTCCAGCTGTCTTTCCTTAAATGGAATCCATTTATACCTATCAGTTACTTTGGCAAACATTACATTGCCTCGGTTAGTATGAGTGAATTGTGCCCTATTTACTGGAATGAAGATTGCTTTTCAGCCATATTTAACTCAAATGGTACATATATCTCTACTGAATACTCCCCATACATCCTCTTTTTGACTTTTTTGGCAAGCAATTTAGTTTACAGTTAAGATGGATAGGACTACCAAATTCTGCCGTAACTGTAATGCCAAGCATTTCTAAAATCACATATGCCTAAAAATTCAGCCTCAGACTTCAAATGGTACAGAAGAAATAAAAACAGTTGGTCAAGCAAATGACAACATAAGATTTGCAAATGGCACCTCAGTTCTTGAAAGCATACAGAAAACAAAGATGCAAACCTCAACAATGGATTTCATACAAAAGCTAATGGTAGCCAAAGGAGAATCAGGCAAAAAAGACAGAAAAAGGAAATATAGTTGCAAAAATAAAAAGAAATACATGATCTTAAATAGAATTCTCAAACATCTGTCCTGTATAACTTGGCTCCCTCAACAATTAAGATTCTCAATGAAAGCATGCTAAGCAAAGGTAATACTGACATTAAAGATTCCAATATGATAAGGGTAAAAGCATGTTAGGGTGTCCCTTAAAAAGTATTATTTAGTGACCAAAAAAGTACCTAAAAAGGTACCCAGGACTGGGTACTGGGTACCCGTGTAATATCTCAATATAAGTTACAATTTAGAACTTTATATATATTTTGGTCTCCGGTAGCATTATCTTTATCTTAACTTTGAATATTAATGCGTCCTTGACTTTTATTTTGGACCTTTGTACTAGTTTTAATGAAAATAAAAATGAGAAAGTACCCAGTTCTGAAGTACCTAGTGTATGTACTTTTGCAGGTTCCAAAAGTGGTACACCCTAACATGCTTTTACCCATAACTCAGTTGCAAACAGATAATAGAGTGTCAACTCTAGAAAAAAAATACCTTCAAGATTGAGCATAATAAGAGAACGCTCAAAGGTAAGACTCCTATGTAGACTCAACATTAAGACCTTCAAAAGGCTTTGGCTAAAATTATACAAGACTCAAGGAAAATTGTTGATTGCACTCATATACAAAATCTTTATAAGCAAACTCTCCAAGACTCAGCAGCCAGGTCTGCTACTGGGACTAAAATTAACCCCATTGAGAATCCTATATTATAAAACCGTGGCGTCTGTCTGTCCGCCTGATCGACGGCCGAGATTCTTCAGATGTCCCTCCGCCCCAATCAACGGCCCAGATTTGTCTCTTTGTCCTTCTGTCCCTCTCAACGGCCTAGATTGTGCCACGCGGCATAAGTGAACCATTTTTAAAAATGAAAGGGCGTGAAATTCCCGAGATCTTGGCTTTCCGGATATCTTATCCATTCATCCGCGAGGGAGGGCAATGTCAGGCTTTGGAAAATGATGGTTGTGCATAATATCGCAACAGAGCCTGCCACTTTGCCTGCCGATGCTGTGAAGACAGCTCAAGAGGAGCTCTACAACTAGAGATGCAGCGGCATGAATGCTATGGAAATGAGCCATCGGGGTAAGGAGTTTTTATTGATAGAACTAGTGCAAAACCAGCACAAACCCCGCAAGATCGACTCAAGAGATAGAATAGAAGACAAGAACAACTCTATTGAGAAAAAGCAATGGGAAATACAATCTCTACTTCTGAGCATTGCATAGTACATAACGTACAATCAATATATACAACCGGTGAGACTAAGAATAGTAGTCTACCGTTTAAACACCGTCCACTAATTACGGCACTGATTTAGGGTCGGTGCTCAGTGCTGACAAAGTGTTGCCTTCTGTACATTTTAGCACCTTCTCAGCACCTATGTGCTAAGTGCTGAACCACTGCTGTTTCAGCACATTATGCTTAGTCAGCATATTTATATTCCAACACTCTCCCTTAAATGTTGCTGACTAAGCAGAAGAAAATCAGCTAAAACTAAGGTAATCCTTCTCTCCCTTCAGCTGCAATTTCTTCATGCCCAAACTCTCCTTCACATTGACGAACTTGGGTCCAACTAATGGTTTGGTAAAGCCATCAGCAAACTGATCCTGTGAGGAGCAATGAACAAGTTGAGAAGATCCCATTTGGATCCGCTCACGGACAAAACACAAGTGGGTGTCAAGATGTTTTGTCTTTGGGTGGTACTTAGCATCCTTGGCAAGTCAATGGATGGTACTTGTGTTGTCACACAATATAACAGCCGAGGATGGAGGTACCTGCAGATCTGTCCACAAATGTTTAAGCCACAACAATTCCTGCATCCCAACACTGAGTGCTTTGAATTCTGCCTCCGTGGTGCTGATTGACACTGTAGACTGTCTTTTGGACAACCATGTCAGCACATTAGACCCTATGAACGTGACCATCCCTGTTGTAGACCTCCTGCTATCATGACAGTTAGCATGATCTGCATCAACAAAGACTTTCAGCTGGAAATCAGAGGACCTCTGATAAAAGAGACCTTCCTGTGAAGTCCTCTTCAGATATACCAGCAGTCTTTTAGCAGCCTTCCAGTTGGGATTGCTCATGAATCTGCTCAGCACTCCCACAACAAAAGAGATATCAGGTCTAGTGACTGTGAGATATATCAACGCCCCTACCAAGCTTCGATAGAGTGTGGGCTCACACTTCTCACCATCAAAATCAAGCTCAAGCCTTGTGCCTGGATCAAAAGGACTTGCCACAGCCTTGCAATCTTGCATACGATACTGCTGTAACATTTTTTTGAGATATTTCTGCTGAGAAAGATAGATGCCATCTAAGTGCTGCCACACTTCTACACCTAAACAGTAATGCGTAAGGCCAAGGTCAGTCATCTCGAAGGACGAAGATAACTTCAACTTCAATGTAGAAATCAACACATCAGCATCTCCTGTGATGATCAAATCATTAACATACAAAACCACAACGCACATTCGGCCTTCATGTGATTTGTAATATAGATTAGGGTCTGCTGCACTTCTGCTAAACCCCTGCTCAAGAAAGAAAGTATTAATTTTCGCATGCCAACATCTTGGAGCCTGTTTCAAGCCATAAATGCTTTTCTTCAAATGACAAACCAGCTGCTCCTTCCCTTGAACAACAAATCCTGGAGATTGAGTCATATAGACCTCTTCCTCCAAATCATCATTCAAAAAAGCAGATTTAATGTCCGTTTGAAACATTAACCAACCTTTCATTGCAGCAAGAGCTATAACTAATCTGATAGTGGACATTCTGGCTACTGGAGCAAAGACTTCATCATAATCTAAGCCTTTTTTTTTTGTGCAAAACCCTTGGCTACAAGTCTCGCTTTGTGCTTTGACACTGTCCCATCAGCATGAAATTTGGTTTTAAACACCCATTTACAGCCAATAACTTGCTTATCAGCTGGAAGTTCAACCAATTCCCATGTGCCTTGCTTCAGCAATTGAAAGTATTCTTCTTCCATTGCATGCTGCCACTGCGGATCACTAGCTGCTTCATGAAAGGTGTGTGGATCAACATGATCCTGGACCTTTTCCATTAAGGCATGGTTACATGATCCATTAGACTTCTCATGTTTCTCCATCAGACGTGCTGATCTCCTAGGTTCAACAACAGGTATAACAGGTGCTGCAACCAGTTCTGCAACAATTTGTTTCTCCTTGAGACATGCTGATCTTCTAGGTTCAACAACAGGAGGTATAGCAGGTGCTACAATAGGTGCTGTAACAGGTGCTGGATCAGGTGCTACAGTACCTTCATGTGTGCTGGACTCCCCGTGAAAGGAACTAACCTGCTCATGGACTATAGGACGAGCGGGATTGGGATCATCCCGTGCTACTACTTCAAACAAATGCGACTTTACTGGAGAAACCACTAGAGAGGGGGAGAAGGTCTACCAGCAGCTGCTATCAGATCTCCAACATCCAAGCTGCTGTCATTGTGAACTGCAGGAGAATCACTGGAAGATATACCATCATACACAGCATCTTCAACAAACTGAACTGACCTGCTTACAATAACCTGCTTGTTGGAAGGATCATACAACTTGTAACCTTTCTTATTTTCTGGATACCCAATGAAGATGGATTTGAGAGCCCTGTAATGCAACTTCCCATACTTTTTCAGCTTCTCAGCAGGTATGGAAGCATAAGTCAAGCATCCAAACACCCTCAAATGAGACACATCTGGTTTCATTCTCCAAAATGCTTCATAAGGAGTCACATTCTGGACTGCCTTAGTAGACGACCTATTTGCCAAATATGCTGCTGTCACTACTGCCTCTCCCCAAAAAGATTCAGGCAGTTGCTTGTGACTCATCATAGATCTTGCCAAATCAAGCAAAGATCTATTCCTCCTTTCAGCTACACCATTTTGTGGATGAGCATAAGGAATAATTAACTCTCTTTCAATACCTTCTTCATGAGAAACTCATCGAAGGCATTAGAAACATATTCACCTCCATTGTCACTTCTCAACTTTTTTATTACTAACCCTGTCTGCTTTTCGACTGCTGCTTTGAAGGCCTTGAACTTGCCAAGCACCTCAGATTTGCAGTGCAAAGTATACGCCCAAGTGTACCTACTGAAATCATTAATCAGGGTCAAGAAATACCTCTTTCCACCTAGTGAAACATCAGGCATATAGCACAAATCAGAATGCAGCAGCTCAAGAGGTTGAGTTGCTCGATGAATAGCTTGCTGTGGAAAAGGCTGTTGAGGTTGCTTTCCGAGATGGCATGCAGCACACTCAAGCTTGACACATTTCAGAGAGGGAATACCTGTAACCATCTTGTTCTTGTACAAAGCATGTACAGCAGTGCCTCCAACATGACCAAAACGAGCATGCCACATATGAACTGAATCATCAAAGACATACAATCCATTCCCGTCCATTGTGCCATGAATTGCAGACTTTTCAAGTCAATTTCTTCAAGTGGATTCCTGCCCAGCAGATAGGCTTTGCCATTTCCGAGAACAATGTGATGGCCTGCTTTATCAAATTCAGCAGCAGACATGATATTAGACTGTAATCCGGGAGCAAACATGACATTCCTCACCTTACTAAACATGACATTCCTCACCTTACTAACTACATCACGTCCATGCAATTGAAAAGCTACAATCCCCTTTCCTGTGATAGGAAGAGAATATCCATCACCCATCTTCACATCGCCTCCAGATCGAGGTTCAAGTTCAGAAAACACATCTGAATCTCTGGTAAGATGAACCGTGGCTCCTGAGTCCAAAATCCAGTCCTTCTATAGGGTGCTGGTCGCTGCTGCAAGATTCAGGTATTCAGAATCAAAAGTGGCACACGCAACAGCACTTATCTCTCCCTTAGAATTGACTGCTGTGCTTCTCGTGTCACTATTCTTTGAGCTTTTCTTCTCCTTCTTACAATTCGAACTGTAGTGACCCTTTTCACCACAATTCCAGCACTTGAACTCCTTGGATTTCTTACCATCAGACTTCACATTTTCTGACTTCTTAGAGTCTTTGCTATCAGCAAACTTCTTCTTGGTGTCAGCCCGAGAAGTAGACACAAAATTAGCATGGTCCACTCTCCCATCCCTTTGCTTCTGCACCAACTCCTCTTGTTGCAGTAGAATGGTTACTTTGGCTATATCAATCTTCTCCTTGTACCTGATCTTTGAAGAGATAATATCATACGAAGGAGGAAGACCAACCAAGATATCTTGAATCAACTGTTTTTCAGACAGCACTCCACCAGCAGCCATGTAATCCAAGCACCATTGCTTCATCTGAGTAAGGTATGTTGTGACAGATTTGAAATCACCTAATTGGGCATGTCGTATTTTGTTCTGGATCAGCATTTGGGTAGCCATACCCTTGCTGTCAAGAGACTTCTCCAAATGAGACCACATCTCCTTAAACTCAGTAAAATGGTTGATTTCATGACCAATTGTCTCTTCAGCCAACATTTTGACAAGCGCACAAGCTTTCTGATTTACCCTGCCAGCATCTGCTGACTTGGTGCTGATAAAGTCTTCATCAAACACCGCTCCCGTGTCACTAAATATCAAATAATTCACTATGAACTTCTTCCAAGCATGGTAATTATTATTAGTGAGCTTTGCATTCTGTAAGAACTTGAATAGATCCATGAATTTCTCCTGCTTTCAGCAGCCAAAAATATTGTTGAGAAAACAAATTCGTCACCAAACAAAGCACCCACTAGAAAAGTTGAATCTTGAATTTTGTCGCCAAAAGGTCTTGGAAACTCGAATCTCACATCAGAACTTGCTGGAAAATCCGAATCGCTCTCCCAAAACACTTCCTCCAGGCCAAAAAGCAAGAATCTTCTCCAATGCTACAAATGAGATTTTCCACCACCAAATCTCAGCCAAAGAACTTCTGGAAACGATGGCCAATCCAATTTGGATGCTTCTCAGCTTGTTCTATTCTTCCCATAAGAAAGCGTCTGATACCATGATAGAACTAGTGCAAACCCAGCACAAACCCTGCAAGATCGACTCAAGAAATAGAATAGAAGACAAGAACAACTCTATTGAGAAAAAGCAATGGGAAATGCAATCTCTACTTCTGAGCATTGCATAGTACATAATGTACAATCAATATATACAACCGGTGAGACTAAGAATAGTAGTCTACTGTTTAACCACCGTCCACTAATTACGGCACTGATTTAGGGTCGGTGCTCAGTGCTGACAAAGTGCTGCCTTCTGTACATTTTAGCACCTTCTCAGCACCTGTGTGCTAAGTGCTGAACCACTGCTGTTTCAGCACATTATGCTTAGTCAGCATATTTATATTCCAACATTTATCAATTATACAAAAAGCCAGGGCAAATCTCAAATCTCTATTCAAGATCCCGGATGACTACAAGGTTTAATTTCTTCAAGGAGGTGCTACTACCCAGTTTGCTGGTATCCCGTTAAACCTTTATTTTTTTGAAGATACTACATAGTTTATTATTATCCGATCTTAGGGTGATAAGATCTTTAAGGAAGCCCAAAAATATTCTATGGCAAAGGTTATTTGGAGCGAAAGGCTAACAAATGTATATCTTTAAGGAAGCCCAAAAATATTCTAAGGCAAAGGTTATTTGGAGCGGAAGGCTAACAAATGTAGCAGTGTTCCAAGTCAATCGGATTTCTAGATTTCTGTTGATGCAGGGTATCTGCACATCTATGCCAATGAAACTATTCATGGAGTTGAGTTCAAGGATTGGCCATAGAGATACAATTTTGGTCGCATATATGTCTTCAAATTTCTGTTTTATTCTAAGCCTATGGATGAGTCAAAGTGTGATATCATATATGCAAGTGTTCAGAAGGATGTAAGGCCTTCTGGAAAGATTTTATAGGACATGCACAGTTCATAACTTCTGTTATGCTTGATTAACTTACAAGATATATCCAGAGAATAAGTCTTTGTATAACACACCATTCTGCTTTGCCTATTACATATGTGGTCTGGTCTTTGAAGAGCTATTTGAACAAGGGGACTTGGAAAGCACTAACGAAGGAAAACATGAGAAGTCAAAGTTGTTGTATGATGTTGCAGATGCCAGCAATGGCTTCTACAAATGCCCTGCTGAGAAATCAGTGAGATCCCTCATGAATGTATCTTCCATCACGCCCTTTCAACTTCTAGAATTTGGTTGCCATTGGTAGTATCCCAGAGTAATTTTATGCTTAATTACCTATTTTTTATCTGCAAAGAAGCTTGACGAGGTAGCCAGGGTGTTGTTCGCTCAGAAATATTTACCACAGGTGGTAGATTTTTGGTCTATCACGAAAAAGGCTACTCCACAGACAGAGCACCAAGGGAAGTCATTTTTTTGTGCAGCTATGGTGGCATTTTAACAAAATGTTTCTTTCTCTCTTAGGTCATTTCAGATTCATATTGTGTATTGAAGATTTTGAAAGCATGCCAAATTCCTTTGTATGAAAATGGCATTTGTCTTATTGGCTATGATCGGCCCAGTGACACTGAGCAACCCATGATAGCAGATGGTCTGAGGCTGCTAGATTAAGGGCCACAACAGTTTTACGTTGTGGTGCAGTTAGTTGAGGGTAAGAGATGACAACAAGATACAACATAATGCTCAAACAGTGTGAGATAATCTGAAGCCTTCTGTGGAAGCAAGGTACTTTTTGTGAAAAATTTTAAATTTTTTTGTGTCGTTTTCTTCATGCATCCCCTTTTACACCGGTCATTAAATGATGCTATTGTAGAATATCACACTAGAATGTGAGCTATTTAAATGCTGGAGTTGACACAATAACATGAAAGCATTAGATCTCAAGGAGACATGTAAGTAATGTTTCTCCTAAATTTCTTTTCATTCCAACCTTTCAGATTTGCTCCCAGAGCTACTATGCTTTAAAGTCTGGAAAAGACTATGCTATTGTTTGATCGGAGTTTTTTTGCTTTTTCTAATGGTTGAATGCTTGATTCTATGTAGCGTTTTGGAAGTACCTACAGGACGTGGACCAAAGATGACCTTAAATCATTGACCGTGTTTCGCCTTCTCCAGTTCCTATATGAGCTGGTAGTGTTTCTATTTGAGAGGAATTTCCTTTTATTTGTTCTTTCATTTGTTTTTTTATGCAAGAAAGATGTGGGGCAAGCAGGGCATTAAAGCATCGACTATGCTCTGCTTCTCCAGTTCCCATAGAGCTCCTTCAAAATGGAATGAGTGTTTCAACTTCTATACCAGCTCAGTGTCGTGGCTATATTCTAGAAAAGGTATTCTGATATGCTGCTTGCAGTCCCTACTGTTTAGATGTGAGGTTGTGCACAAGATTTCAAGCCTTCAGTACCAAGTTATAAATGGCGGTCTATTTGGATGTAAGCATATTTTAAAATGGTCAAACATCCCTATATTGGATCTTAATTTACATGTTCTTGATTTTGGATCTAACATGTTCTTCTATATCCACAACAATTTGCACCTAAGTAATATCATGTATTTGCACATGTAGCAATTTTTGTCTGGTGTACTGGACTATCACCTCGATGTTGCCATATTTACTTCATTGCTAGGGTCATGCCCATATTCTTAGCTACAACATTGAAGGGCACAAACTATAGGGTTCGATCTGATATAAACAACTTGGCATTTGGCAATTTGGCATTTGTTTTTGCCTTTGATTCTTTATACAGTCCAAAATTCCGTAGTGAAGTTGTCTCGATCCTCTCTTATGGAAACTCTAAAACTGAGGCATTATTTTGCTGCCAGAAAAGCTTTGCCCATCATGGGAGGCCTCCATCTTCGAAATCTGCAAATAACTTCATTCTGTCTTATTTATACAGATTATTAGTTCATAACTGTAGATACAGAAGTTTTTGGATTTCAAATGGGATTGATAAGCACCTGGCATTTGTATTGTAGAAGGGGTTGCATCCTAATAGGAACATCTCAATTTGTAAACGGGGATTGATCACCTTAATTTAGATAATCTACATTCTCACATTTGGAGAATATGTTCTATATGAGAAATCAATTAACAAGGTAACATCAAAGTCACTGCTTCGAGCCATTGCATACTACACAAGTTTTGATCCAGCCAGTTATGATAGTAATAGTAAGCAGGCTTTCAAGTAATTTTCCTGTTACTGAGTTCTTGCAGAAGATGGAGCATCCTGATGCAAATGTTTATAGACAAGCAACATTTGGACCTTTTTAGCTATTGTAGAGGAGTACCTTGATGAGGCATTTATATTCGAACCATAAGAACTGGTATTCTTTTATCTCCATGCAAATTTTTGTCTCCACAAAAATTGAGTGTTAGAGGTTGTTGGCTGAGATTTTATCTCTGAATAAAATTGCTAGCAAATGGCGGCAATTTGAAATTGCATTGCATGGGTCTGGAAACAGGAAGGTTCGGTTGGTACACAATAGATTGTCTTATCACGCTACCATGCTTTTAGCATATTTAGATTTGCATTGCTAGATGAACAATATTTTGCTTACCCCTTAATTGCATCCATTTTGATGTTTTTCGTAATCCTATACATACTGAATAATATTGGCTATCGATACCCATTCCTTCACCAACTACAAAGGTAACAACTATATTTGCAACTCTACAATTGAGTGGCAGCAGAAAGGCAGACTGGGCGACCCTTCCCAATACCCTATATGGAATGGAATTCTGCTACAAATTGGTCAGATAGGGCATATTTTTAGCTCTCACATTCTGTAGCCCATAATGTCTAGAGCCCATGTGTAGGCTGGAATCTATTTTTGAATCATAAGACGCATATGAACCTTTAGTTTTGAAGCTTCTAAATAAGAGGGTGATAGTCGAGTTGGATTCGTAGTAGGCTGGTTTGTCATAGATGCATTGCCCAGATTTGTTATTCCCAGTGGCATTTTTTAAGGCACTCCATATTGTAATTTATAGTAACAACAATGATTTGGGGCATGCCAAGTAAACTCTATGGAATGGTTTTGGGACATGCCAAGTGAACTCTGTAGCATTCTGCATTCTACATTGGAGATGACACCTGGCTTCTATTCTGAAGTTTGTGATTTCGTTTGGACATGGTTTATGGCGCTGTTTTAATTTCATGTCATTGCCAATGTGAAGTAGTCCAAGATGTCGTGGAAAAATGTGTTAGAACTCCTGTAAAACCCCTGACAGTCTAGGTGAGTTTGGGTCGTCTTCTTATGCCAAGCCTACATTATAAGCTAATTTCAAACCATGCTTGACCAGTGCTTCCTTTTGTGGTTTAGACCTAGAAACAAGTCAAAGTGATTATGAATGTGTCTAGGAAATCGTGAACAAAAAGTGCTAAAAATCCTGCAAAGCCCCTAACAGTCTAGGTGAGCTCAAGTTGTCTTTTATGCCAAGCCTATATTATAAGCTAATTTCAAATCTATAAGAATTCTTGGAGTTCATGCTGGAAAGAATAGTTTTCATTCTTGCTTGATCAATGATTCCTTTTATATTTTAGACCTGGAAGCAAGAAACATGATTATGAATACTTACAGTGGCTTTAACTCTTGCTGCCCTATAGAACAAAAGATAGATATATCAGTTTATTATTTTAGTCTTTGAACTCAATTATCAGGAATAGTCTACAGGTTCACGCGCAGTTCTTCTCATATTTGTGTTCATAACAGGTCATATCTTATGGAGCTATGACATGTGCATGGGAATAAATGGGGTTGGCGTTCTCAACATTTGCTTATATAAGGTATTTATATCTGTGACGACCATACGGATATTCGTATCATATGAACATTATACTCGTATGTACAAAAGATGGTCGTCATAAAGATGCAAAAGGGTAGTTGCACAAGACAAGGTTTGAACTCGCAAACTTCCAGTTGAGAGTCACACACCTTTGCCAAGCGCGCTACCAATATTTGACAAAAATATTACCTCACATCTTTCTCATATGTAGGACTATCTCTAGGAGGTTCTAGAATATTCTAGAACCTAAACGCATACGCGACACTTGGCGAGATCTCATCCATTGGAGTGGCGTGATCCAGACCGTTGGCCTAGATATATAAGGAGGCACCTCCTTCTTGTCGAACCATTCTGGTTCAACGCCAGTCTTGAGCCTTCTAGGCATTTGTCTCGTGTTCCTGCTTGCCTTCGGGCCATTGTATTCTTGATTCATGTTCATATATCAGATTCTTTGCCGATCTTGGCATATTTCTTCCGTATTTCTTGGGTATTTTCCATGTATTTTCCTTGTTTTCGCATAGGTTCATGACAATTTGAACCAGAATCCCTTATCAGTTCTTGCCTGCTCTGATCCTAAGCATTTTTTTTACTCATATTTGATGATTTTATATCTATGGACGAGGTTTTGACTTTATTACAGCAGGTCCAGCAGCTTGTTCAAGTATGCCAGCAGTTGCAGTTGGACAATAAAGAACTTAAGGAACATGTTGCTTCACATGAATCTGCTTCTAGGTCGGGATTGAGGCTATCAGAGCCTAAGATCAGCTTACCAGAGAAGTTTGACAGCATTCGGTCCAAGCTCCGCGGTTTTTCGAATCAGATCAGGCTTGTGATTTAGCTCCATCCTCATAGATATCCCATGGCCCAGGAACAAGTTGGGCTGATTGGTTCTCTCCTTATAAGGCCAGCTCTAAGTTGGTTTGCTTCCTTATTGGAGAAAGGAGCCCCAGAGTTGCAAGATTTTGATGCTTTCACTGCAAAGCTCGAGGCATGCTTTGGAGACACCGATCGTCAACGCACAGCAGTCACACTTCAGTATATGCATCAGAATTTCGTCAAATTGCGGTAGATACTGTTTGGGATGATGTTGCACTTCGAGATTGTTTTCGAAGGGGATCACGTGAGGATGTGAAAGATATGCTATTGTCTATGGAGGACCCTCAGACTTTGGAAGAAGCCATCAGATTTGCAGTTCGATGTGATAATTGGCTCTTCGAACGTAGGCAAGAGAGACGTCGTCAGGTCTTCCCAATCACACAAGCGCATGTAGCTACGCCTTCCTCAGTCTCATCTGTGGAATCTAGCAGGTCCCGACCTCAGCCCATGCAGATTGATCAGGCAGTTCGAGGACCTTTATCTGCCGCCGAGAAGCAGCGTCGGAGAGAGGCTAATCTTTGTCTCTACTGTGGAGGAGCTGGCCATATTGTCCGTGGAGGCCCTGAGGCGCCCAAATCAGTCGGAAAACTTCAGGGACCGGTCCAAGTAGTAGGAATCTCTTGTCGGCTGGTCGCCTTTTCTCAGACTCCTTTTACACTTCTTGACATATTTATTCCATCGTATAAGGTCAGCAAGGCATTCTTCATTCCTATATCATTAAAATCAGAGGTTGGAAGATTGAAAGCATTGGCGCAACTTGATTGTGGTGCAAATGCTTGCTTCATGGATAATGCATCCACCAGTAAGCATGCAATCCCTAGAAGCAAGGTTGAGCAACCCGGATCTATCGAAGTGATTGATGGACGTGAGATCTCCTCGGGTGCAGTCACAGAATGTACTGCGCCTCTTCAGGTTTTGTTCGAGGGAGTTTCTTGTAGTATTTCCTTCAATCTCATCGTTAGTCCACATGCGCCAATAGTTTTGGGTCTGCTCTGGCTCGAGCTACATAATCCACAGATTGATTGGCGTACTCATTTCGATTTGCTAGTTCTAGCTCTAGTTCCAGTTCATCTGCAGTTCAGGCCTCTACACCAACATTGACTTCGATCCGTGCAGTATCTGTTCTTGTTTCTGCTCCATGTGTTGATTCGACTCTTGCCTCTGCTCCAATTCATGCCCCAGATGCTGACCATATTCTCGATGATGTTCCAGCTCCAGCTCCAGTTTCTGCTCTTGCTCCTACTCTTGCTCCAGTTCCAGTTCCTGCTTCTGCTCCTTGTCCAGTTCTTGCTCCAGTCCCTGCTCCAGTCCCTGCTCCAGTCCTTGCTCCAGTCCCTGCTCCAGTTCCTGTTCTAGTTGCTCCTGCTCCTGTTCCTGTTCCTGCTCATGTTCCTGCTCCTGCTCCTGCTTCCGTAGAGGCTTCTTCACGCCCTCAGTTCTGTATCTCAAAGATTTCTCTTCGCGAGTTTATTAAATCTGGAAAGCAAGATCCAAGTTCAGTATTTTGCAATCCAAGTTCACCCGTCAGCTAGCTCGGCACTAGTGAAGTCTGCTCCAATGTTCCCAGATAAATATGGAGACTTCTCTGATGTTTTTGACAAAGTCAAGGCTAGCAAACTCCCAAAGCATCGTCCATATGATTGTCCTATTGATTTGCCACCAGGGACAACGCCGCCATATGGTCCGATATATGGTCTATCTCCCGCTGAGTTGAAGGTTTTGCGGGATTATATTGAAGAGAATCTAGCCACTGACTCTTTGACATTCTCAGTCCCCTGCTGGAGCGCCTATCTTCTTCGTCTAAAGGAAGGATGATTCGCTGCATTTGGTCGTTGATTATAGTGGCCTCAATAAAATTACAGTGTTTTCTCTGATCCCAGAGTTGTTGGAGCGATTCCAAGGTGCGCATTATTTTACGAAAATTGATCTTCGGGGTGCCTACGACAATCTTATCTGGATTTGGGAGTGTGATGAGTGGAAAACAGCTTTTTGTACTCGGTATGGCCATTTTGAGTATACAGTGATGCCGTTTGGACTTACCAATGTTCCAGCAGTATTCCAGCATATGGCCAATGATGTTTTTCGAGAGTTCTTAGACACCTTTGTTATCATCTATCTGGATGATATTCTTATTTATTGTAAGACTCTCGAAGAACATGAGACGCATGTTCGACAGGTCCTTCAGAAGCTTTGTGAGCACGGGTTATATGCCAAACTTGAGAAGTGTCAGTTCGAGCAGGATAATGTGGAGTTATTTGGCTATCATATCACTCCACATGGAGTCTCTATGGATCTCGAGTGGCAAAAACCTTCATCCGTTCGAGATGTTCAGTGTTTTCTTGGGTTTGCCAATTTCTATCGGTGTTTTATTCGGGATTACTCGGAGATTGCCAAGCGGAATCTGCTTTCGTTACTTTGAAGCATGCTTTTACCACGGCGCCAGTTCTTGCTCATGCAGATCCTTCGCGCCCATATGTCATCGAAGCAGATGCTTCTGATTTTGCTCTTGGTGGGATCTTGTCACAGGAGGGGGATGACCATGAATTGCATCCAATCACTCACGGAAGTTTCAGGCTGCTGAAATCAACTATCCCATTTATGACAAGGAGTTGTTGGCGATAGTGGATTCTTTCGAGGAGTGGAGACGTTTCCTGGAGGGATCTCCTTATAAGGTCACAGTCTATACAGATCATCGAAATCTAGAGTATTTTCAGTCTGCTCGAGTGCTCAACCGTCGCCAGGCTCGGTGGCATACTCAAGTATTATCCCGTATTGATTTCGTGATCAAGTATCATCCTGGAGCCCTCCAAGGGAAGTCTGATGTCTTGTCTCGATGCTCTTACATTGAAGCTATGTGATCCTGCATTTAATCAGCAACCACAGGTTATTCTAGGGCCTGATCGGTTCCAGCTTATGGCTCTCACTTTGTTCAAGAGGCCTCGTGATACAGCCTTGTAAGAGTATGTTCGAACATCTCTGCCCTCCGATCCATTGGCTCAAGATGTATTCTCACACCTTGGCTCTCTGCATCATCTTCTCAGCAAATGCGATCAGACTATGATCGTTTTGAGGTTCGAGATGGACTCCTGTTTCGTGATGGTCTTCTATATGTGCTAGATGGTGCTTCTAGGCTTCGGGTTCTCCAGGCTTGCCATGATTCACCTATGGCCAGACACTTTGGAGTAGCCAAGACTCTTGAGCTTATTAGTCGAGAGTATTGGTGGCCTGGGCTTCGTCGCTCTGTCGAAGCTTTTATTCGATCCTGTGACATCTGCAGTCGAGCGAAGGTCCCAAGGCATCTTCCTCATGGCCTTCTTCAGCCACTGCCGGTACCAGATGGGCCTTGGAAGAGCATTTCTATAGACTTTATTCCGGAGCTGCCACTCTCTCGGGGTTATGATGCCATTATGGTTGTTGTGGATCGTTTCTCTAAGATGGCTCATTTTATTCCCTGCAACATCACCATCATCAGTGAGGGAACATCGAATGTTCTTCTTCGTGAACATCACGGCTTGCCTGATACTATCGTCAGCGATCGTGGACCGCAGTTCGTCGCAAGTTTTTGGAAGCGGCTTTTGGAGTTATTGCATATCGACCGCTTACTGACATCTGGTCATCATCCAGAAAGTAATGGGCAGGCAGAGCGCACTAATCAGACTCTGGAGCAATATTTAAGATGCTTTATTAGTTATCAGCAAGATGATTGGGTCGATTATCTTCCATTAGCTGAGTTTGCCTATAATAACTCAGTATATGCCTCCACTAGCCAGACTCCATTCTTTCTGAACTCTGGTCAGCATCCTCGTTGGTCCTTTAGTGTCGCTGGCGGTGACTCTGTCAATCCTAGCGCCGAGACTCGACTTGAGAAACTCCATGCTCTTCAATCAGATCTTCAACATCATCTTCACCAAGCATAGGAACGTTATCGGCATTATGCCAATTTGCATCAGAAGGAAGCTCCTAAATTTCATGTTGGTAACCTTGTCTGGCTTCTTCGAAGGGACCTCCCTACCTCACGTCCCTGCAACAAGATTGACTATCGTCGCCTTGGTCCTTACCAGATCACGGCTCAAATCAGCAATGTGGCATTCCGGCTCGAGCTCCCTCCAGCTGTTCGGCTCCATCCAGTATTTCATGTTCCTCTATTAAAGCCCTACACAGTTAATACTTTTCCGGATTGCGTTCCTTCGCTGCCACCACCAGTAGAAATTGACGGGGCATAAGCATGCTACACCCTATCAAAAAAAGTTACCATTTAGGAACCATAAAACTACCTAAAAAAGTACCCAACACTGGGTACTGGGTACTTTTATAATATCTCAATAACTACAAATGTTAAATTGGATGCATTCATTTTGGCCTCCAATAGTATTATCTCTATCTTAACCTTGAACATTGATATGCTTTTGACATTTTATATTGAACTTTTGAATTAGTTTTGACCAAAAGAACAAGAAAATAGTACCCAATCCAAAAGTACCTAGTGCAGGTACTTTGGCAGGTTCCAAAAATGGCAAGGTGTAGCATGCATATGCCCGACGATCATGAGGAGTTCGAGGTTCGAGAGATTCTGGAGCAGGGAATAAATTACTAATCGCATATTTCTTATTAGCAATGTTGTTAAAAAACCCGTTTTTTATTTTTAAAGTACCTCTATAAAAATCCTCACGTTTTTTAAAGGATTTTTATGATTTGGTATGGCCAAAAATAAAAAATAAAAAATTTGCACATTCTTTGCACTGCTTTATTGGGCATACTTGCTACTGTTAAAATGCACATTTTTGCTACAAGTTATAAGACTACCATGCCAATAGGTAAATCAGAAGCTTATGCTGCTATTAGAAACTATTAAGTTTAACTACAAAGATACCATAGATGTTTTGCAATGCAACTCTTAAGGAATTTCAGAAAAACATTATTATAGAGCTTAAGAAGTATAAGAATTTTATATACATGAATAAATAAGTTCAAGAATATCATACATTTGGATAAAAAAAAATCACAATCTAAGGATTTTAAGGATTTTTAAGGATTTTAAAGATTTTAAAGATTTTTAACGTATTTTATATGAAATACGTTTTTAAAGATTTTTTTCAAAAATTTTAAAAATCTTCAAAAAATCTTAAAAAACGTTTTTTAAACGTACGGATTTTGACGTACTTAACAACATTGCTTATTAGCTAGAATGACTTTAGCTAAACTTGCTTGATGTTAATCCCAAAACTTTCTGTAGTTTAGCTAAACTCTACACATTTTTCCTCTCATACTTTCTTGCCTTTAGCTAAACTAACCCAAACATCATCCCAAAAATTTCTATGGTGTGGCCAACAGAAAATATTAAACCAAATTACTATACTTTTTTTCAATATATTCCACTTATTTTAGTCATTTTCTTTGGGAAAACATTCTAAAATAATGTTAATTAGCAAAGTCTAGGACTCAAATTAATTCATAATGCTAGAAACTAAACTACTAATCATATATTTCATATAAACTAGAATGAAGTTAGCTAAACTAGCCAGAAATTCATTCTAAAAGTTTCGATGGTTTAGCTAAACAATACAAAATTTCACTCTCTTTCTTTCTAGCGTTTGGCTAAAGAGCTCCAGGGTTGGCGCAGTCCCAAAAAAAGTTAAGCTAAAATTATTATTATTTTCCCAATTTTTAGCACGCCAGCCTAACCAAGCGTGCAACCCTCCTTGCAATTCTAGGCTATCCACGTAGCAGTTCCAAATCAGCCAAACCTTAGGTGGCATCATATTATGCCATTGGATTTGCATTTTCCTAAATCGATGGCCACGAAAATTAGAAATGGCAGAAAAATAAGCAAGGCATGCCTGTTCGGGAACGACCCGTGCATCTTCATCTGCTCGAGGAAGCCCTTGATTCCATTGTCCATGTCCGTTGCTGTTGCCCTTACCAGGGCCTGCGTCTTCTTCCCTATTGTTGAGTTTTTTCTTACTGTTACCTTGGCATTTTTCAAGTTTGAAGTCGCCCAGATCCTCTTTCATTTTTTATGGCGCCTTCTTACAATTCTCCATCGGTTTTTTAAGGGTTGCTTGCTTGTATTTTGCGCCGCATCAAATCGGCTTGCTTCTTCCTGTCTTTTGCATGTTTTGTAACGGTGGTTGTTTGTGGCTTCTTCAGTCATTTTCTTTATGGCTTCTGGTCGGGGGCGCAAGGTCGGGGCACTTTGTGGAGCCTATTTTTGTCTGACAGTTTATTCTGCACCAGCATCAAACATGAAAAGCAGAGCCAGGCATTTGTTTGGAACCTATTTTATTTGTTCGTAGCACAGAGTCAGTTTTCCCAGCGAGAAGGCAGATTAGCCGTTCTATTCTGTCAAAGTTTTCTTCCTTCTTTACTGAATTGGTTTTGTGCAACCTGTTCTATTAAAGCTTTCTTTCTTCTTCAGTGGATTGGGTTTTGTGCAACCTATTTTTGTTCAGGTGTTTTGTTCTGCCGATTTCCCATCCCATCTAGAAGGCAAACCAGTCATTTGCTTCAATCAGTTCCCTATTCTGTCAAAGTTTTCTTCCATCTTCAATGGATTTGTTACATGCCATCAACGGGTCCTGCTTTGCCGAGACTGATCCAAGGGTTGTTGCGGACAAGAATCGTTTGAAACTGGTTTCATGTGGTCTCAGCCAACAGCCACTGGTTGCAAAAGAAGGGTTGCTTGCCCTAAGAGTAAGCTTGTTGTAAATAAAGGGCTCTTTGACTGAATATTTTGCATGAGAAGGATAAAAAATGTCTCAGAACTGTCTGCCGACCATTTACCGACCATCCATGCCTGTTTAATCTGGCTTTTCACAATTGTAGCGACGGCTATTACCATCTGGCAAAGCCAGGTAAATCTTTATGTGGAGCTTTATCCTTTTAAGATCGGCATGAATAGACTATTGCATGCAGCAGCCTCCTTTCTTTATTGTTTTAGATAAATAGCCAAACCGGAGGACTTTTCATCTGCTTCCTCTGCTAAGATCTTGTATGGACGATGGCGACTCTTCCAGCAGACTGGCGATGCGCGGCATTAGCAAGAACAATCCATCAAAAGCTATGATTGAGATTCTAGGGCCTGAGAAATGGCTTGGTTTTTGGCCGGCAAGCATACAGAGATCCGCCTTTTAATTCAACCTCTGCTGTTCTGGCAAAAATATCCCCTGTTTTTACCTTTTTTGCATTGAAAGTTTTGCAATTGGAGTGTGCCGGAAAAGGCAAAAGAAGATTGATTGCTCTAAAGCAACCTCATAGATTGATCCATAGTACCGTTAATAGTAGAACCTTTCTTCCCAATTTTTCTCACATATCCGCAACTTTCAAATGTAAACTTGGGAAAGGAAGCTAGTAATTTAACTTGCCCCAACAATAAGAAAGAGAGGCACTTGTTGCTATATTCTGCATCATTGTTAATTTTCTGCCCCTTAATCAATTAACTAGTATTGAAGTAGACTGGAGGATGTTACTGAGAGCATTGGATGATAATGTTATTGCAGGGTTATGTGCATTTTCTCCAAATCAAGACAACTGCTTGCTTTACACTCGCAAGCATGAGTTCGAGATGTCATTGTATATAATGCCATAGATTTGGATGCGCCATGCCGTAGTAAATGGAGATTGTTTTGGTGTTTCTTGTCAACACATAATTAACACTTATTTTTCTATCGATCCAAGCTCACGTGTCTCCATTGATCGCAATGGCCATGTCAATGGATGGATCACTCCTCGAACCACTTCTCGACAGGGAACTGTAATTCCTATCCACATCATTCAACAAGCTACAAAGGTTTTTTTTTTTCCATATTTTAAGTCTTCTGAAATTAAGATAAGTGTGATAATAAATGTCAAACTATATTTGAAATAAAAAAGAACCATTTTCTTTATCAGGCTTTCAGATTTCGACGAGGAACATATCCAAAGAACTATTTAGTCACTTTCCTTTGGTCCCCATCTCTGCAGTTCATCCGATCACTTTCGTAAAGTTTGTAATCACTTTGTTTTGTACTATCAGGACAGAAGGTTTTATATTGTCAGAATTGAATTTCGTTCAGACAGTGACACTAAACTCTTCATAAAATTGGCAATTCTATTAGAAAAAGAACAGGAGCCCCTTAAGATGTTCATCTGATCCTTGGTAGTTAAGAAGAAAGACTTTAGCAACCGCAACCGAGCAAAAGTTCATTTCTGATCATTAATATGTTGGATACATCAGCTACTCTTGAAGTGGATTCAAATATACATTTTCCTTTTTTTCCAAGCTAACAAGCGGTTCTATTGGTCGTTGGCGGCAATTGCGTGATATGTGTGTTGAGCGATATGTGCACTTCTTGTAGGTCTTCTCCAATAGAGTGTGGGAATTAGGTCTTGTCTCCATTGCTCATTCATTTTATCTCTGCAAGCATTTTTCCATGTCTCCGCTCAAGTGTTATACTTTTACGCTTAAACAAAACATATACGGTTTAAGATTGTGAGGATGCTTGGTTGCAAGGTGAAGAATTCAAGAGGCATAGACTTCTTCTAGTCCTTCTCCTTGTCGAGCTTGTGCTTTATGTCAAAGTTATAACTTGCTTCATTATGTTGTCTCGCTCTCAAGAATATTTTCTTTAAAGGCTCGAAGTCAGAGGCGATTATATGTAGGTAAATGTCGCAGGTCCTGCATTCAAATTTCGTTTCTTATGGTTTGCAAGATGTTATTGGTAACCATTTTGAAGTTTTGTCACTGCAGATACAAGGTCTTCAAATTTTCATGCAGAAGTAAGGGCACCTATTCTTCATCTTCGTATGGAAAAACCTGGTTGGAGTTTCATGAACATCTCAGCATTTCATACACATTTGCCTCTAGGATCTCCTTTCAGAAAACATTTCATATGGGACGTTTTTCGAAACACTGCTTATCCGTTGGAGATGGAAGGTCAAAGTTTTCGCTCCGGTGACATTTGCAAAGAAAAGCATGGTATCTGCTTTACTTTTCACTTGTAAAACTCTAGATTTTGCATGAATCCAACTTCACATTTGGTGCATTCTATATGTTGTAGATTATTTCATCAGGAAATCTACTTCATAGTCGATCCATTCAGTATCCAAATTTTCTCCAAGTTCTATCTCCATGGCACAATCTACAAGCTGTTATTTTACATCTTAATCCTCCTCTATTGAACAAGATTCTTGTTCTTTTTTATTGTTGGGATAGGTATACCTCAAACCCTAGCATTCATGCAAAGGGAAAATGATTTCTTCTCTATCTATGCTCTTGAGGTCGATCCGATGGCCATTATGGCACCAAAGATGTGGCACATGATTTGCAGAACTGACTCGCTTGTGGCTCGAACATATTAAGTGTCGCAATGATTGATGGGTGCCTAGAAGGTAACGAACCAATGGATTTTATGTTTCTTTTTAGTAAGCTCGCAGTTCATTGTCTTTTTCATTTAGATTTTTCATTAGAGTGGTTGGTTTCGTTTATTAGTCCGTACAAGCTGCACATTCTTCCGAGCATTCTTCCATGATCAGTATGCTTGCTCTAAAGAGAATCTAAAGATTCTTGTTCTTTGGTGGAGACGTCATTTTGATTATTTACATGTTATGACCTCATTTCTCCTATCTCTGAATTTTGTTTTCTTTTGTTCCTGAAAAAATAATAATGTGTGATCCTTGAGATGAAATGCAACCTATATTTTATTGAAGGATAATCCTTATGTAAACCTGGATTGCCTCCTGAAGCTCCTCATATTCTTGCAAAACCATCGGTGATGTTGACAAATTATTTGCCATATCTGAGGAATGCTGCAAAGAGGTGCACTTGGTCTCTCTGTTAAGATTGTTTAAAATACTAAACTCGACGCCGCCTTTTTGGAAAGGCATTTGACATGATGTATTCCTTTGAGGGCATTGATTGTTGCATCTCTATAGGAAGAAGGTAGTTTCAATCTGTTCTTCTCCAGTGGCAACTCTTAGGCTGACATCTCTTAACTTATGGAACGGTCTAAAGGTCAAGTTTCCTCATAGTTTGAGAGTTTTTTTTTCTCCCCTTTTTTAAGAAGTGAATTATGCCATGCAATATTATTTTAAAAACTCTGTTGCTACGATATCATCACTCTTGTTTGGTTCTGTTTTCAGAACATTGAGGCTTACAACTGGAACAACCACATTCTGACGCACTTGAAAAGGCAGTCTCATTGCAATAGATACGCATGATTCTATCCTATCTGGGTCAATTGATCTTAGTGCAAATCCAGTGCAACATGAGTAAATGAAGGCCTCCAGGCAAGAAAACAACGAAGAACCAGCTGAATGTAAGCCTTAAAAAAAAAAAAAAAAAAAAAAACATTAACTACAACAAATACACGTATCAACTGAGAATACTTTTCACAGGATTTGTCAAACACATCCTAAGGAAAAAAATGTGGAGGCCATGTGCAACCATCTTAGAGGGCATCACCACCTTTCAAGCTTCTATATTGCACGTCGGTTATAACTTGATCATAGATAAAAGTCTCTAAACAAGCAGTCGGGACAATGATGACAACGCTAATGAAATTATCCAACCACAATCACAAACCGAGCAATCCAATGACCATTGAAAAGGCGACATATGCTCTTGATGACAAGCTTGTCATCGAATTGTTTGGAAATATTGATTTCTTTCTAGATCCGCCATGTGATGACAATTAATAGCCTTACAAACTTCACTTTCATATTTCTCATGTTCTGAACAATGAAATCTAAAGACATTACATAAACGTTTATAACACAACAAAAATGGATTCAACAACCTCATATCCTAACCTTCCAAAACTAAGAAATATTGGTACATACGGAGGGGCGTCATCTAAATTATCCAAGCAACATATGCTATTTCGATCGCGGAAAATAAATTTCAATACAATTTTGCCCTAATACAAACATAATTCAATTATATTTTCCTATCCAATTACCTTGCTCCTGATAAAATTGTGGAGTTTCACCGACGTTACCCGGACAAGCCAAGTTTGAGTACTCCAGCTCCAGCTCCGAGGACTCATCGCCGTCGTAGGAGGGGGATGGTGTGACGACTATACGGATATTCATATTATACGAACATTATACTCGTATGTACAAAAGATGGTCGTCACACGGATGCAAAAGGGTAGTTGCACAAGACAAGGTTTGAACTCGCAAACCTCCAGTTGCGAGTCACACACCTTTGCCAAGTGCGCTATCAATATTTGTTGAAAACATTACCTCACGTCTTCCTCATATGTAGGATTACCTCCAGAAGATTCTAGAATATTATAGAACCTAAATGCATACGCGACACTTGAAGAGATCTCATCCATTGGAGTGGCGCGATCCTGACCGTTGGCCTAGATATATAAGGAAGCACCTCCTTGTCGAACCATTCCAGTTCAACGCCAGTCTTGAGCCTTCTAGGCATCTGTCTCGTGTTCCTGCTTGCCTTCGGGCCATTGTATTCTTGATTCCTGTTCATATATCAGATTCTTTGTCGATCTTGGCATATTTCTTCCGTATTTTTTGCGTATTTTCCACGTATTTTTCTTGTTTTCGCGTAGGTTCATGACAACATCATTCTAATTGATCAACTGTTTGTATTTGATAAAATGGGCTTCGGAATACATATTTCCATCCTCAAGATTTTAATTTGGCTGACTGAAAAATTGGCACAACTTTTATGACCATTGTTGGATGGAGCCATGTACATTTATTGTGTCGAATGATAACATGCATCTCATTAATGTTATGTATATAATAGTTTTGATCAGTCTGTTGTTGTTGATGTGGCAAAAGGTGTTCCCAAAATATTGAAAGCTTTCACATCACTTTAGAGTGCTTCATAGTGCTTATATTGGTACCATTGCATGGCTATCATCATAAGCACATTTGATTCCATATAATGTTTTATGTTGTGATCTATATCCCATAGGAAGTCGTCACCACAGGAAGCAAGCAATATTCTTTCCTTAGTCCAATGTTCACAAACAACTCCAAATACCATTCCTATATTTTAAAATCGTCGCGTCTGTCTGTCCTCCCGATCGACGGCCCCGATTCTCCAAATGTCCCTCCACCCCAATCAACAGTCCAGGTTTGTCTCTTTGTCCTTCTGTCCCTCTCAACAGTCTAGATTATGCCACACGGCATAAGTGAACCATTTTCTAAAATGAAAGGACGTGAAATTCTTGAAATCTTGGCTTTCTGGATATTTTATCCATTCTTTCGCGAGGGAGGGCAATGTCTGTTGACATCCAAAGCATAAGAACTTGGGTATGTCAAAGCCTGATGTACTCCATAATCATACCCCATAGACATGCAAAACATTTTTGTGAATGTGTTACAAAACATCCAAACTCACCTTTAATTTCTAGCCAATGCAACATCAATACTGCACTTAATCAACCACTTGGAGTGCCCACCTTAGTCATACACGTAAGTGGCAATTTTATGAATATGTTACAAAATATCCAAAGTTCACCATTAATTCCTAGCCAATGCAGTGTCATGTCCACCAATTCTTAGCCAATGCAATGGAGTGCCCACCAAAAAGTGGACACTTTTTATGACATAAGAATAATGAAAAATGAACTTGAAATATAAAAAGACATCTTTAAGTGTTGAGATATGTAATTATTCCCTATATATTGAACGTAGACAATTGCCTATATCAAACTCATATCTAAGATGTTGAGTTTAGATATTGTTATAGATGGTAGATGTGGATGCATAGGAGATACAAGTAAACATTTGCCACGTACAATCCTATCTCGGAGCTCAATGATCACAGTTTATACACAGAGTGGATATGATGAACTTGCCCTGCAATTTTTTAGAAAAAATGCAGTTAACAAATACACCTCTTAATAAAGTTAGCTTTGTTAGTAGCCTTGGCACATGTGCAAATTGGGCAGCCCTTCAATTTGAACATGCTATGCTGCTTTAGTTTGAATTAGTATCTTATGTCCACTCTCTATATGTTACAGCTTATTGTCTGGGCGCCAACAAGGGAAAGGGCAATAAGCCCTTAAGGATACCATAATCACAGGTATTTTACACAATTTTGTATTGGGTTTGACTAGGACCAGAGTGGGTTGTTAGTGTTAGTTTAGCAAGTTCATTGGAACAAATGGTCTGTTTGTTATTTAGTCTGCCTTCCATTTTCCCTTATGGAGTATCCTACTCATTTGGTTAGTCTTGTTTTTTATAGGATAGATTATCACAAACTTATAATAAATGTACAGGTAAATTTTGTCTTTGGGCAATTAACTATAGTGCTCAAAAACTCTATTCCTTATATGCCAAAAAATATGCCTATAATATGCAGGATTCTAAAAATGGAAAGGTTGATACGGCATTTATCTTAAAGAATTGCAACTAAGCTGGACTTATTTGTCTTATGTGCAGCTGCCAAATTTGGAGTTCCCATCTGTAGTAAATGAGATAGTCAATACAATGGGCTAATTTGGGACATGTTCTGTTTCTTGAGTTTTATAAAGAAATTCCCAGGGGGGACATTTGTCCAAATTTTGCAATGCATTAGCTATGTGGTGGTATTTTTTTAACGTTGAGACTTAAATTCTTAATTATCACTGATATTTGTTACCAGGCCTGTGCTTTCGAAAATAGTATAGAAAGATCATAATAGCGCTTTCAAAAATAATGTAGAAATCATCATCATCCTATGATGCTATTCAGCACTGCAAAACAAAATGCATGCTTCCAGTCAATGACATGATATTCTTTTTGTACTTCTAGAAGGATGTCCGAAGAGTTGAAGCTATGGGATACAAACTATAACAATAACAATGTTATGTGAGTACCAACATTAAATGCTAAGAATAAATTAGATATCTATGGATATGTAGGGAATCGATTCATCTGTGGGGGCGCATGGGTGCCTGGCTTTTGGGCAAGGAAAAAATCGTAGTTCAATACCACATGTTCGAAAGGCATGACCACTTCTATACTACAAAGAAGCCAGAAAGGTGTGTAATCATAGTTTTCAAGATATTTTTCTCTCTTTGTGAGTATAGATACAAAATGGGGTAGATTAACATGTTGAAGAAATTGCATCGTCCTACTTGAAACAATCCACATTGCATTGTATCACAAATTACCAGACGGGAATTGCATCTGTTGATATGGGAAGTGCAACAATGGTTCATTATTAAGAGCCATACTTTGCATAGTGTTAGATAATCACAAGTGTTAGATAATCACCTTATAGGCATGATAAAATGCTTTATTTATTGTGGGGAAACAAATTTCAAGGACCACAATATTTGCATGGCATCTTCTTATAACAATGAAGAACTTCAAATGGTGAAACATATATTAACAATGTAAAATTATTGCCATATACCCACATGGACTGCCCACCGAAGGTAGGCAATTTTCTAGTTATGCTCCTAAAAGGATAGGAGCATCAAGAGAAAATGAAGAATTATTACTTATGAAAAACAATATAGAAAATATGGATGCTGAAAATTCCACAAAGGGATAAGCTATCTAAGCAAATAGCAGGAAATACTCTTGTCCAAGATGCAGTAAAGAATAACTATGAGCAGATCGACATACACTCTAGCACACTGACCCCTTGTTTTTTAGTTGTACGGAAGTGTTGTTTTATGCCAAAAACAACACCAAAATGGCCCCAAAAATCCACGTGGCCTGTTTATCCGGATTTGCACAAAGAGACAGTGGTTTTTTGGCAGAAATTTCCCACTGTGGTCTTTTGGCAGAAAAATCTACGCGTAGAAAAAATTGACATGGTTTTTGTGAATTTTTGTCAACGTGTACTTTTTTCCTTCACTGTTGTTTTTTGGCGGAACCATGCGTTGTTTATCTTTAAAATAGCACGTGTAGGTTTTAATTTTACTACACCTGAAAAACCAAATTACAACACTAGAAATAAAACACTACAAAAAAAGAACACGTAGAAAATAGAAAATTTATGTTTTCAAGTGTTTTTTTTCGCATTATGGACATGTTGTTTCAAGTGTTGTTTTTGCAAAATTAAAAAAAAATCACGTATGGCTTTTTTTTAATTTACGAAACCCTACACGTGTTATTGAAATCTAGCTATAGTTTTCCTAAAATAAGGACATGTAAAAAATAATACTATAACACGTAGAAAAAATATGTGTTTCTAATGTGGTTGTTTAACTAATGAGATATTGACACGTGGCATACTTTTTAAATAAAAAACATTATTCTAGCTAATTAAATATGGACACGTGGCATACTTTTGAAATAAAAAAAGCATTATTATTACATGTAGAAAAAGAAGGTATTGTTTTTAGTATGTCTTCTATCCAATCAAATGTTGACACGTGGCACACATTAAAATAAAAAATTACTATAAACCACAATTTAAAAGCTAATATATTATGAATTTTGCATTGATCTTTTTAATTGTTAAAAAAAAAGGCCTTTTGGGAATCGAACCCAAACAAGTCCATAAGGCATAATATTCATGTTATCTCCATTCTCATTTATACATACTGATGGATTGCAATCTAAATTTTGATGTCAGATTATAACATTCAATGGTTAAGGTTTAAAACAATTGAATTAATGTTGTGGTTAAAAATAATGTAGCATAATTGACAGTGTGGGCTTTGATCAAACCTCTTGGTGTAGATGGTTCAAGCATGCAATGCTATGTCCCCGGGCTTCAGGAGAGGACATAGATTTATAGTATGACATAGATTTATATTTTATACTTCCATTCACCACAGATTGGGATCTCCAAATCAATATAGAATTACAATTTTATAAGAGTAAATTACTTCTTCGATGATCTGTGCGCAGGCTTGGCTGCTACTGCAACAGCAACTTGTGTAGCCTGCATCTGCTTCAAACTAGAAGCTCCTCCTTGGCTGGGGGGTAGTTGCTGTAAATCTTAGTTCCCAGCAAAAGTAGAGTAACCATCAGATAAAGAACTGCAGAAAGAAGAGGATCAGTTCCCCATACAATAAAAAGTTTGGAACACTAAATATAAATCTATCTGCATATTCGGTACAACAGAGGAAAAGACTTCTGGCAGAAGCGTTTTAGCAACACCAAACAAGAATGGCAGGAGGAATTTAACCTGTAGGAATGAACCTCTACCCCATCGATTATGGCTTTGCCAGCAGCAGGTATTAAAGGAAAATACCTCCACTATACGCTTGCTACCAGTCTACACCTGCCTGTTGGCCAGAGGTCCTTCTACTTGCTTGAGAGTTGCGATGCCAGCAAACCAACAAGGGAATCACAGACATCTTGGCCTCACCATGCTTGTGCACAAAACAAGAAGGACAAAGTAAAAGAAAAGAAACAAATGCAATAAAATGAATCGGGTCTGCAACCAAGAACATCACTTACCTTTGAAGCTTTGAAGCTCGCTTGAATCAAGAAACACAAGGCCCCCAAAAATGAACTTGTATAAAAAATTAGCATGAAAACCAGTATATATGTGATTTTTTTATACGACAATACAAAATGTAAAGAAAAATCATGTGTTCTTCCTAGTTTTGCAAAATCAATAGCGGTTCATATTATATTATTTGTACTAATTCATAAATTTATAGTAGTTTCTAGAAATCATCATTAGTTTGTATGATTGTTTTTGAATGTACAATGATTTAGCAAAATCATATCCTGTTTAATTACATGACTTCTACGATTGTACAATAGGTTTTTGAAATCATCAATAGTTTAGAAAAGGTGTTTTAAGCATATATTGATTTTGAAAAACCAATAGTGGCTAATATCATATTTTTTGTACTAATTCAAAATTTTACACTAGTTTCTAGGAATCATTATTAGTTCATAAGGTTGTTTTTAAGTGTAGATTGATTTAGCAAAATCACTAATAGTTTATATCATGTTTAATTACATGAATTCCATAATCATATAATAGTTTTTTGAAATCATCCATAGTTTAGATGATGTATTTTAAGCATATATTGATTTTGCAAGACCAATAGCGCTTCATATCGTATTTTTTGTACTAATTCAAAGATTTATAGAAATCATAATTAATTTGTGAGATTGTTTTTACGTGTATAGTTTTTTAGCAAAATCATTGCTAGTTCATATCATGTTTACTTACATGAATTCGACAATCGTACAATTGTTTTTTGAAATCATCAATAGTTTAGAAGATGTGGTTTAAGCACATCTTGATTTTGCAAAACCATTCCTCGTTCGTACTATATTTAACTTATGAATTCTAGAGTTTATGATGGTATTTGAAAATCATCATTAATTTAATGGAATGATTTTTCTATATACATTTTGAGTATCATAATTTCAGATGCGTTTACATGCTAGTTGTCACAAATTTGTATTCTACCACGTTCTTCTTATTAGTTTGAGAACCACGTTAAAATTTGCAAAGATGCTAAGGTTTTCTTTATGTGGTTGTTTACTATGCTCGTTAATAGATTATTCTTGTGTTAATCGTGTTGTTAATATTGTATTTTTCCAAATGCAACTGTTTTGAGCCTTAATAAAGATGCAAAGCTTCTAAATATATAGGAAACATACGCGTGTAAGGCTTCGTAGAATCAAATGAGCCTTATCAATAAACTTTACAAAAGAAAAATAAACAACATGTCACTAATGACATAGATTAAAATCAATGTGTTGCTTCGCAATAAAAGAAACCTTGTAATGACTTTACATCCTCCTATATGACTTTACATTGGAAGATAAATAATTTAGAGTCGCCTATAGTTACCATGTTTCCATATAAGGCAATTCGATCCAATTTGGATCCAGTATTCACTTGAATCTTGGTTCAAATGCTTTCTACAGCTTCCATTGTAGATAATCGATGGAGGCTCAACCACCGTTGGCTCGCGAGCTCTGGACATTGTGCGACTGGAGCATGCCGGTTGGCATGCAACAATTGATTGTGGTTGATTGTAGTTGTTGTAGAATGGCATGTCGGTTGGCACATTTCGACTACAATTGAGTTTGGCTCTGTTGGTCATAATCGACCGGAGCATGCCAGTTGGCATGCAACGACATTTCGACTGTGCAGTTGCATCCAAAAGGCCAGAGTTACCCTAGGACACATGTCTGAGGAGTAGAGAATCGATGGAACGCCCGGACTACCAAGTACGTGCTAACTTTACATTATAGCACTAGGCTAGAGTGCACCGAGTGAAAGATAGACTAGTTGCTTGTAGCAAATCGAGTTTGGCTCTGTTGGTCATAATCACTGGTCCCTACAGTAAACTAGATGCTCTGGACTCATGCCCAAAGTCAAAATCACATTTTGAGCTAGCAAGAATGGCCGAACTGGAGGGGCACATCATTTCCCCCTCTTGTCCTATGTTCGTAAAGGGGAACATTTGGGGGTTGGGACATCCGTGCAGTGGATGTCCATTTTTCTTTTTTGAGAACGTTTCCTATAACATGAACTACTATTTGAACGGTGGGATTAACAAATGGAGCTGTTTTATTCCCCCGATACCTAAACCCTAGTAAATCTGTAGGGTTTAGGTTTTGGCAGCCTTCCCTGCCTCTGAAGGGGTCAAGAGCTTGCGTGCAGGGTTCATTTGAGGGTTCGAAGAGAGACCTTAAGAAGGAGAACAAAAAGCCCTTCCCAAGTGCCATTTCCAAACTTGCTTCGTTGTGATTGCCCGCGAGCTCTGGACATTGTGCGACCGGAGCATGCTGGTTGGCATGCAACGACATTTCGACTGTGCGGTTGCATCCAAAAGGCCAGAGTTACCCTAGGACACATGTCTGAGGAGTAGAGAATCGATGAAACACCCGGACTGCCAAGTACGTGCTAGCTTTACATTATAGCACTAGGCTAGAGTGCACCGAGTGAAAGATAGACTAGTTGCTTGTAGCAAAACGAGTTTGGCTCTGTTGGTCATAATCGCTGGTCCTTACAGTAAACTAGATGCTCTGGACTCATGCCCAAAGTCAAAATCACATTTTGAGCTAGCAAGAATGGCCGAACTGGAGGGGCACATCATTTCCCCCTCTTGTCCTATGTCCGTAAAGGAAAACATTTGGAGGTTGGGACATCCGTGCAGTGGATGTCCATTTTTTCTTTTTGAGAACGTTTCCTATAACATGAACTACTATTTGAACGGTGGGATTAACAAATGGAGATGTTTTATTCCCCCGATACCTAAACCCTAGTAAATCTGTAGGGTTTAGGTTTTGGCAGCCTTCCCTGCCTCTGAAGGGGTCAAGAAGTTGCATGCAGGGTTCCTTCGAGGGTTCGAAGAAAGATCTTAAGAAGGAGAACAAAAAGCCCTCCCCAAGTGCCAGTTCCAAACTTGCTCCGTTGTGATGGCCCGCGAGCTCTGGACATTGTGCGATCGGAGCATGCCGGTTGGCATGCAACGACATTTCGACTGTGCGGTTGCATCCAAAAGGCCAGAGTTATCCTAAGACACATGTCTGAGGAGTAGAGAATCGATGAAACGTTCGGACTGCCAAGTACATGCTAGCTTTACATTATAGCACTAGGCTAGAGTGCACCGAGTGAAAGATAGACTAGTTGCTTGTAGCAAATCGAGTTTGGCTCTGTTGGTCATAATCACTGGTCCCTACAGTAAACTAGATGCTCTGGACTCATGCCCAAAGTCAAAATCACATTTTGAGCTAGCAAGAATGGCCGAACTGGAGGGGCACATCATTTCCCCCTCTTGTCCTATGTCCGTAAAGGGGAACATTTGGGGGTTGGGACATTTGTGCAGTGGACATCCGTGCAGGGTCAAGCCCTTGATTTGAAGGCCATTGCAGAAATAAGCTTTAACGCCCTTAACCAATAAGGCAAGGGAGCCTTATAAACAAGGGGTATTTGTTAAAAAAATGCTAGGGGACCTCCACCTTCGTTTTGAATTACAAATAAAATATGCCTCTAGGATGAAACCTAGCTAGGACTCCATTAACAATTATTAAAAAAGGCCAATAGTTAAAAATAATAGTTATTAATAAAGGCCAATAGTTATTGCTTCTTAACATATATTATCTGGAACGATACTCATACTCATACTCGTTTCACCCTCATACGCGTTTCACCCTGGCCGTTGATCCATGGAATATACCACAAAATATTCCCTATCTTGCAACCTTGGTCGTCGACCCAAGAAGAAGATGGGGTCAAACTCCATATTCCATGTCAGCCTATGCCATGGTTCAAAGTCAATGATGCAGTCAAACACATAACACAAGATCTACACAAAAATTACTAATGAACAAAGTTGGGAAGCTCAGTCCATATAAGACAAGAACAATATTGAACACAAATAAAGCCCATAAACAGTGGGCATACATTGAAATTGCAAGAACATGTATGTTGAATACAAGCTTCGTTACAACTTAGAACATTGTGCCAAGCTGGCATTGAATCCCATGAAGAGGAAGAACATGGGAACTCATAATGGTGCAACATGATTCACAACAGTGCAACTGTCAAGCATGGAGGAAAACAACCCTGCCATAACACAAATGCGAGATTTGAAGAGCACCGACAGAAACGGGAAACAAAAACGAGATATAAAACATTACTTTGTGGATTTGCCACGTACTAATAAAAAAAAAAATGGCATAGTTGAAGCTCCAAGCTCTTGAACGGTGCCTGACCTGCCATGCCTCTAGCTCGCAGCTTCCAAAAACCTCCCCATGCCAACTGTGGTTGCAAAACTGCCAGACTAGAACATGTTGCAATGAAGAAGATAGATAATAAAACAAATACTAAATGATACCAACAAAAGCTTCCTGCGTCCTAGTTATTAGTTATCAAAACACCTGTTCGATCTTTGGCAAAAACCCTCGGATGCGGCTGTTTCTTCTGATCGAAGCCATATGGAGCAAGGTAAAAATAGATTTATAGGTTTCTCTATTCCGGATCCATCCTATTTTCTAAGCGAATCCTTTCTCTGTGCCCACGTCTCTGCACCAGAGATGGCAAAAAATATTACAAGCAAAGAATCGGGAGCAAGCGGCAAAAAGTCTCTGGCTTTCTAGAACTTCCAGGATCCGGAAAATTATTTTGCAAGTCCTTCTTTGCTGCAAGAATGACCGAAACTGGAGTGATTACAGGGTTAGCTAGCATTTCTGGCGATGGATGTTTCAAGCTCCAGCTATGGCGATGGCTTTAGAAAAACAAGTATTGGCGATGGCAGATACGAGACTTTTGCTCTGTTTCATTTGATATTTATCCCCTTTAATAACTTATCCAGCCTGATTATTTCATATGCAGCTCAACTAATGGAAGCCGGATTTGATTGAAGGGGAGAAGCTTTAGCTATGGCGACAAAACAGGCTGCGAGATCCAGATAAGCTTTTCATTTCTTTGCCGGTTCTCAAATATTATAGACTTTTATCATTTCTTCTCCAAAAAACTGACTGTTAAAACGATGGAGCATGGGAACTTGGCACACCTTCCACAGATGGCGATTTCGCAATAAGCTGAGGCTTACAGGTGAGCGATATTATTTGCATCTTTGATTCCAGAGGAGATCCAGCACTGCATACCAAGCTGTAACTTGTGTCCACGTTTTGAAGGTATGGTCACTGCCTTACTGTAATGAGGTCTTTCTGTTATTGTGTAAAAAACCATAACCATTCCGGTGGACTCCATAGCCATTTAACCCCTGTGTCTATTGCAGAAAGTTGGAGACCACAGTGCAGCCCGTTCGCCGACTTTATCGTCATTTCTAATCTCCAAACTTTCATACATTGTAGCTGAGGCACATATAATTTGAGTCCCGATTTCTGTAAGTATAATGTTATTATGGCACCTTAACTCTACCCCTTTGAACTATGGAGAATCAAAATACTGTTCACCTTGCTCATACAAATAAGTAATGTCTTTTACCTTTCTTATTTTGCTTCATGTATGGATGTTTACTATATTTGATGCTTGTTTCAGGCTGGCAGTGGACATTGCATTATATAGCAACCATTCAAATCTCATATATATGACAGATTAGGGCCTCTCGGCAAGACAGTTATGCGTCTCGCAAGACCATTGTAGTGGATTGCTTCTGTAGGCCATTGCATTTTGATATGAGCAAATACCGTCCTCAAGAGAAAGCAATAGTCCAGGTCAATACTTTTACTACGTTGTCTTAGTTTCAATACTTTTACTACATTGTCTTAGTTTGCATTTGCAATGCAACCAACTTTTACTCACATGGTGTAAACTTGGCAGGTGAACTTGGCTGCTGAAGCTACCTTTGCTCTGTTCGTCTTAGTACCTTTAATGGTGCCTATTGGATTCCTGAAATGGTGATTGTTCATTGGCTTGGTTTTCACTTTTGGATGAGCATATACAACCTGAATGGATTTGTTTGGGTTCAATTCCCAGAAGGCTTTTTTTAAACTACAATAGAAAAAACATGTCTTGTATGAAAAACACCACCTGATTGCGCTACAAACATTGTGAACAATTGAAAAAAAATGTCCAAGAAAAGCATATATAATTTAGGTTGTTTTTGTCTATTTTGTCTAAAAACCATGGCAAAAAATCACACATAAAAATTACGTGTTTTTGTCTAAAAATTATATTTTTGTGTGTGAAAACTACACACCTTTACCACGTGTGTATAGGTGATTAATCACTATAAAGTACCATGATAATTATACGCTTAATATTACCATGTCAATATATTGAAGAAGATAGATGTGCTCAAATATCAGTCTAATAAACTTAACATACTAATTAATAGTACATATCATATAGTTTAAGTTGTTATAGAGACCAATTTAAACTGCCATGTTTCAATACCATGTCATAAAACAATGTTGTCTTATCACTTTAGAAAATATGTTGATGAACCATATTAGAATATCATATGGTTTAAGTTGTTACATAGACCAATTAAAATTGCCATGTTTCAATACCATGTCATAAAACAATGTTGTCTTCTCACCTTAGAAAAATATGTTGATGAACCATATTAGATAACTAGACATGGTTTGTAAACTTTTGAACCCACTAACATGTACTGATTTATGAATTTGGTTTTCACTCACAAACCATTAAAAAAAAATCACAATGGTTCAATTTTGGGCGCCTTGTGAAACCGGTCATGTGATGAAGAAAGGTTTTCATCTTGCCTCTTATTGTGGCAGTGAGGAATAGATTCTCTATATTCTTTGGACGTATCGCGCCAGAGCCGATTGACTGTGAGACTAGGGATATGGCCAGATTACAGATATGGCGAGATTAAGGAAGATTAAGGATATGGCAGAAACTAGATTAATGATATGGCGAGACTAGGTAGAAGCCAGATATGGCGAGACTAGGTAGAAAGACTAGGTAGCTCGCATTCACAAAGTTCAGAGGGTCGGATCGAAGACAAGAGGGATTGTGCCACTGCCGGATCGAAGAAAAGAGGGGTTGTGCCACTGCCCGAATTGCCATCACCATAGCCTAATACCATAGCCATCACCATAGCCATAGCCAATATGGCCTCCTATTCCTCCAGCTATTGTTGCAGCCATTATGGCTTCTGCGGCACCTCCTCTGCCTACTGCGGAACTGGCTTCCAAAGCGGCCCCTGTTCTGGCGGCTATGGATCGAAGAAAAGAGGGGCATAGGCTATGGCTATGGCCGGATTTGCCGTAGCCGAGGGTGGGAAAGAAAAAACAGGACACAGGGAGATGTCATTAATTGTAGCCCTTCAAGGAGCCAATCAAATTAGAGGACTCGAATCACGATCTCTGTCGTTGATCTCTTCATCAATCTCTACCATTCATTCTAGTAGAACCAATAAAATTATAGGACTGGGATCAAGATCTTTGCTAATTACCTTGGTCGTTGAATACAATACTACAGTATTATTTTATGGTTTACGCGTAGCAAAAGCATTATTTTAATTTTCAGCATATACTGTTTGCCAGCAAACATGCTCGGATTATCGATTGTTACCCAAGCAATAGTTAGAGCGTTATTTTGACTCAATGGCTACTTGCATTACAGGTGCTTGTGATAGTTTTGAAAAATAAGAACTTTTGGGTTAGATAGCTTTGCCCAGTTGTTTTGGTCAAGCAGTATTTGGTCTTGCCTTGAAGCTTAAATCTACTTAATTTGATTAGCCACAAAGGGAAGTTGTTTTTTGCTATGGAATCTGATTGCCTAAGTACTAGATCACTCCAAAATTATTACCTTGAGCTTATAGAAAGGGCGAGACTGTGGTTCTGTAGTAGTTGGGCATATATTGGACATAATGGTGGGCAAAACTGTTCGAGCCAAATGTTAAACGAATTGCTTTATATGTTGGCGGACCTTGATTATGCTTGTTTGTAGAAAATATTAACAACTTAAATCTGAATGCTAATTTAGTGTTCATATTAACTCAAACATGCCATGTGGGCTCCAACATGCCACCTAGGCTCAAACATGCCAAGGTAGCTCAAGCACGCCACCTAAGCTCAAACACGCCAAGGTGGCTCAAACATGCAACCTAGGCTCCAACATACCACTTAGACTCCAACATGTCGCCTAGGCTCCAACATGTCGCCTAGGTTCAAACATGTCAAGGTGGCTCAGACATGCCATCTAGGCTCCGACATGCCACCCAAACTCCAACATGCCACCTACGCTTCAACATGACACCTAGGCTCAAACATGACAAGGTGGCTCAAACATCCCACGTGGGCTCCAACATGCCACCTAGGCTCCAACATGCCAAAGTGGGTCAAACATGCCACGTGGGCTCCAACATGCCAACTAGTTGGCTCAAGCATGCCACGTGGGCTCCAACATGTCGAGGTGGCTCAAACATGCCAAGGTGTCTCAAATATGCCACCTAGGCTCCAACATCCAAGGTGGCCCAAACATGCCACCTAGGCTCAAACATGCCAAGGTGGCTCAAACATGCCATGTGGGCTCCAACGTGCCACCTAGGCTCCAACATGCCAAGATGGATCAAACATGCCACCTAGACATGTTTGATGCACCTTGGCATGTTGGAGCCTATGTGGCACGTTGGAGCCCGCGTGGCATGTTTGAGCCATCTTGGCATGTGTGCGCCACCTTGGCATGTTTGAGCGAAGGTGGCTTGTTGGAGCCTAGGTGGCATGTTTGCGCCACCTTGGCATGTTGGAGCCTAGGTAGGTGGCATGTTTGAGCCAAGGTGGCATGTTGAAGCTTAGGTGGCATGTTTGAGCCACCTTGGCATGTTGGAGCCTAGGTGGCATGTTGGAGCCCACATGGCATGTTTGAGCCACCTTGGCATGTTGGAGCCTAGGTGGCATGCTTGAGCTACCTTGGCATGTTGGGAGCCCACGTAGCTACCTACATTTATCCGGTCCCTACAAATGGCAAGCCATCTTTCTTTTTTAGAACCATTGCCAAGAATGCCATCGAAAAACCCCAGCGGTGACATGTTTGAGCCACCTTGGCATGCTTGAGCCACCTAGGCACCAACATGCCACTTAGGCTCAAACATTCCAAGGTGGCTCAAACATGTCAAGGTGGCTCAAACGTGCCACGCGGGGTCCAACATGCCACCTAGGCTCCAACATGCCAAGGTGGCTCAAACATGCCACGTGGGCTCCCAACATGCCACCTAGGCTCCAACATGCCAAGGTGGCTCAAACATGCCACCTGGCTCAAACATGCCAAGGTGGCTCAAACATACCACCTAGGCCCTAACATGCCAAGGTGGCTCAAACATGCCATGTGGGCTCCAACATGCCACCTAGGTTCAAACATGCCAAGGTGGCTCAAACATGCCATGTGGGCATGATGACTAGGACTTCATGCAAGAAATATGATAACCTTTGTAATTTTTGGTAGAGGCGTTTTGTCGTTCGGGCAGTACAAAGGCTCCGGAATGGAGATTCGACTTCACCATGCCATCCGGAATGGCGAAATTACCCTAGGGACCAAGTTACACAGTCATTTTTTGCAACGAAAAAAAAACACGAACTCTCTACATGGCAGTATTCTGCAGCCACCTCTTAGACCAATTGACTACGAACATGTTGGACATGAGCTACTTCTTCTTGGAAAAGGGATAGTCTTCTGCCCATGAAACTTGGTCTCCAGGGTAATGTCAACGTTTTGAGTCCATTGGCAGAGTCAGTTCACAGTTCTGGAGTGGGAAAGTTGCCCATCCGTGGCCAGGGTTCTTTGAGAGAGGATCTTTGGGGCGAACTGCCTCCGGAAGGTTTTAAAGGTCCATCTTCTGGCCTCAACACCCTCCCTCTACGTGATGACATTGTGCAAGATTTTGGTCGAATGACTAGGATATAGCCTCCGAAACGTAAACCCTGTGTGTTGCTAGGTTATTGAAGGGTTTACGTTATAGGGATTGAGTTTTAGTCGGTTGCACTTGGGACATGGTTGAGAAGCTGCAATTGAAAACATGAAGCAATAGGAACTGATGGAATGGGGTTTGGAGTTATCCTCCTCCCAGTGTGGCAATTACAAGTCAAGAGCGTCTTTTGCAGTAGTAAAATTGTTTGGGATCATTCGGGATGGCCAATAGATCCAAACTCTGTTATTTCAGTTGCCATGGCTCCGCATGTGTGTTTAACAAAGGTGCACCTAGCTATCAAAAGATAGCCCGCGTTTTGGCCTCCGAAACGTAAACCCTATGTGTTGCTAGGTTATTGTAGGGTTTACGTTTCGGAGGCCAAAACGTGGTCGTTTTCTTGGATAGCTAGGTGCACCTTTGCTAAACACACATGCGGAGCCATGGCAACTGAAATAACAGAGTTTGGATCTATTGGCCATCCCAAATGATCCCAAACAATTTTGCTACTGCAAAAGGTACTCTTGACTTCTATTTGCCACATTGAGAGGAAGATAAATCCAAATCCCATTCCCTCAGTTCCTATTGCTTCACATTTTCAACTGCAGCTCCTCGACCATGTCCCAAGTGCAACCGACTAAAACTCAACCTCCAATATGTAGCACAATAACAGGGGGTTAGTTTTAGATTTTTATACGCTTTTTCACATGGTTTTTCTATGATTTCGTTGTTGTATTCGTTGAGGTGTACTAAATAGTATTTCTAGAGTGCACCCTTTATGGGCCGTTGATTTTCGTTGGTTGGAACAATCCGAGGGTTGTTGTCTTTCTCTGCATGTGTTTGTGCATGAACACTGCGCATGTGTATGCATGTGCATGTGCACATGCATGTGCATGTGTGTGCATGTGCATGTTCATGTGCATGTGCATGTATATGCATGTGCATGTGTATTGTGCATGTGCAAGTGCAAGTGCAAGTGCATGTGCATGTGTGCATGTGTGTGCATGTGTGCATATGCATGTGTACTTGCCCTCTTTGATTCTTATTGCCGGAGTGGATTTTACTACCACGAGATGGATTTTTTGCTCACACTTACAAAGGTATTTGTTTTTTAATGTTTCTTCAGTTAGCATAATGTTTTCTTTTACAAGGTATTGGTTTCCTGGTTCTACAATGTAGTGCTGCAAAATCCCCTTTTGTTTCCTTCCTAATATTTGCTGCAGATTCAAGTTTAGGCCCTCTGTTTCCTTCCAACTCTTGGATATTCCTGGCTGCCAGATTGTTCATAGCAGCCAGCCTTTAGCTTCAATCAACAAATGGATTCTTATGCACACAACAGGCGGATTATTCCACGCCCTTTTCCATGTCACGCATAAATCACCAAACAAAGGGCCACAAGAATGCATTTATATTGTAGGTTTGGAACTTTAATCGAACCATAAGGTGAATCATGCATTACCTTTAAGCTAGAGATGGAGCATCCAAAATCATATGGATTGATAAACAATGGTGTCATTGTGAAAGAGAAATAGTTGTAGCGGAGGTAACAATATGTAGCATAAATAACAGGGGGTTTTCTTTGTGTTGCAAACTTTATGACTTTCAGAATAATGGGATCAATCTGCTCTATCTTTATGGTAACTTTTACTTATGTTCTATTTGTTTTATTGTGATCAAATTCAAAAGCTACAGGTGATGAAAGCCTCAAATGAATTCTAGTTTTTTCCTGGTCTGAATTCTAAATTTTTTGTCACACCCGGGGGGGGAGGGGGGGTGATGTCCCTAAGGCCCCGAAGGGGCCAAAATTTTTTTTTGGCAACACAAACCATTAACATTCAACATATAAAAATTAAATCCCCCAACACATAACAACCATTGACATTAACAACCAACATATAACTACCATTGACATTAATTAACACAACCATTGGGTCCAACACATTTAAATTAAAATCCCCCTTAAACCCCCTTTGGTTTGGGTGCATATTCACATAGGGGGTGACTCCGGGCAACGAGAGCTGTTGGATAGGCATATTCACCCCTTATTCCTTAATCTATACCGTACGTAAAGTTCCTCGTTTGTGGGGTATGCAAGTACAAAATTTGCTATACTGTATAACAAGATTCGCAAAATACTGTAAGATTTCAAGTGGAATACTATATGGTGTTGATTTCGTACGTGCAAAATACAATTATGAGGGCTCTCGCTGCCCTACGTCACCCCCGTGTGAATATGCACCCAAACCAAAGGGGGTTTAAGGGGGATTTTAATTTAAATGTGTTGGACCCAATGGTTGTGTTAATTAATGTCAATGGTAGTTATATGTTGGTTGTTAATGTCAATGGTTGTTATGTGTTGGGGGATTTAATTTTTATATGTTGAATGTTAATGGTTTGTGTTAATGGTTTGGTTGGTTGTTAATGCAAATCTTTCAATAACCTAGCAACAGACAGGGTTTACATTTCGGAGGTCGTATCCTAGTCAGATTCGACCAGGATCTTGCATAATTTCATCACGTAGAGGGAGGGTGTTGATGCCAAAAGAAGGACCCTTAAAACCTTCTGAAAGCAGTTCGCCCCAAAGGTCCTCTCCCGAAGGCCCCTGGCCACGGATGGGCAACTCTCCTACACCAAAACTGTGAACTGACTCTGCCAATGGACTCAAAATGTCGACTTTACCCTGGGGACCAAGTTTCGTGGGCAGAAGACCACCCCTTCTCCAAGAAGCACAAAAGTAGCTCATGTCCAACACGTTCGTAGTCAATTGGCCTAGGAGGTGGCTGCGGAATACCGCGATGTAGAGGGTTCGTGTTTCTTTCATTGCCAAAAATGACCATGTAGCTTGGTCCCTGGGGTAATTTTGCCATTGCGAACGACATGGCGAAGTCGAATCTCCATTCCAGAGCCTTTGTACTGCCCGAACAACAAAACACTTGGTTTTCTACGCGGTCAACCCGCAGGACGCTTCGTCGTTTGATAAGTTCTCCCGGACGGATCTTGGATTGTTTTGAGCCTGCTCGAAGCAGGTTACTTGAGTGACGGATTCAACGGTCGGATAGGAAAATTGAGCTCTCGGAGGGGGGAAATTGGCATTTGCCCTCCCAGAGGAGCGCTGATAGGAAAGGCTGCCTCGAGAACCTTTCTGAGGTCCATCTCCTGGGGTCTGGCCTCTCCCCTCTGGTGAGAAAGCTGCGCAAAGTCCTGACCTGGTTCGATTTGGGGAAGGGTGTCAGCGCTTTAAGTTCTTCAAGATCCCTCTGTTCTATCCCTTGCCAAAGTCCTCTACAAAAATTTCAAAGGTTATCATATTTCTTGCATAAAGTCCTAGTCATCATATCCACGTCACCATCATCTAGCCATGTCACCTAAAATTTGCCAACATCACCCAATGAAAAGACCAAAGATGGACATCTTTTCATTTTTGGTCTAGTCAAAACTTGGCCTTGCTTATTTGGCATGCCATGTCACCATTTGGGGTGCCTAGGTGGCATGCTTGAGCCTAGGTGGCATGCCTGAGACACCTTGGCACGTTGGAGCCTAGATGGCACGTTGGAGCCTGCGTGGCATGTTGGAGCCACCTTGGCATGTTTGAGCCTAGGTGGCATGTTTGAGCCACCTTGGCATGCTGGAGCCCACGTGGCATTATGGAGTCCATGTGGCATGTTTGAGCCACCTTGGCATGTTGGAGCCTTGGTGGCATGTTGGAACCTACGTGGCATGTTTGAGCCCACCTTGGCATGTTTGAGCCACCTGGCATGTTTGAGCCTAGGTGGCATGTTGGAGCCTAGGTGGCATGTTTGAGCCTAGGTGGCATGTTTGAGCCACCTTGGCATGTTTGAGCCTAGGTGGCATGTTGGAGCCACCTTGGCATGTTGGAGCCTAAGTGAGCTTGCATGGAATATTTGAGCATAGGTGACATGTTTGAGCCACCTAGGAATGTTGGAGCCTAGGTGGCATGTTGGAGCCCACGTGGCATATTTGAGCCACCTTGGCAAGTTGCAGCATAGGTGGCATGTTGGAGCCCGCATGGCATGTTTGAGCACGTTGGAGTCTAGATGGCATGTTTGAGCCATTTTGTCATGTTGGAGCCTAGGTGGCATGTTGGAGCCACCTTGGCATGTTTGAGCCTAGGTGGCATGTTAGAGCCACCTTGGCATGTTGGAGCCCACGTGGCATGTTGGAGCCTAGGTGGCATGTTGGAGCTCACGTGGCATGTTTGAGCCACCTTGGCATGTTGGAGCATAGGTGGCATGTTGAAGCCCATGTGGCATGTTTGAGCCACCTTGTCATGTTGGAGCCGGTGGCATGTTGGAGTCCACGTGGCATGTTTGAGCCACCTTGGCATGTTGGAGCCTAGATGGCATGTTGGAGCCACCTCGCATGTTTAAGCCTAGGTGGCATGTTTGAGCCACCTTGTCATGTTAGAGCCCATATGGCATGTTGGAGCATATGTGGCATGTTGGAGCCCGCGTGGCATGTTTGAGCCATCTTGGCTTGTTTGCGCCACCTTGGCATGCTTGAGCCAAGGTGGCATGTTGGAGTCTAGGTGGCATGTTTGAGCCACCTTGACATTGCGCCTATGTGGCATGTTGTGAGCCCCCTTGGCATGTTTGAGCCTAGGTGGCATGTTGGAGCCTAGGTGGCATGTTGAGCCACCTTGCCAAGTTTGAGCCAACTTGGCATGTTGGAGCCTAGGTGGCATGTTGGAGCCCAGCGTGGCATGTTTGAGCCACCTTGGCATGTTGGAGCCTAGGTGGCATGTTGGAGCCTAGGTGGCATGTTTGAGCCACCTTGGCATGTTTGAGCCTAGGTGGCATGTTGGTGCCTAGGTGGCATGTTTGAGCCACCTTGGCATGTTGGAGCCTAGGTGGCATGTAACATGTTGGAGCCCGCATGGCATGCTTGAGCCACCTTGGCATGTTGGAGCCCACGTGGCATGTTGGAGTCCACGTGGCATGTTGGAGCCTAGATGGCATGCTGGAGCCTAGATGGCATGTTGGAGCCACCTTGGCATGTTTGAGCCTAGATGGCATGTTGGAGCCACCTTGGCATGTTTGAGCCTAGGTGGCATGTTTGAGCCACCTTGTCATGTTTGAGCCTAGGTGGCATGTTTGAGCCACCTTGTCATGTTGGAGCCCGCGTGGCATGTTTGAGCCATCTTGGCTTGTTTGCGCCACCTTGGCATGTTTGAGCCAAGGTGGCATGTTGGAGTCTAGGTGGCATGTTTGAGCCACCTTGGCATGTTTGCCCCTATATGGCATGTTGTGAGCCCCCTTAGCATGTTTGAGCCTAGGTGGCATGTTGGAGCCTAGGTGGCATGTTTGAGCCACCTTGCCACGTTTGAGCCAACTTGGCATGTTGGAGCCTAGGTGGCATGTTGGGCCCCGCGTGGCATGTTTGAGCTACCTTGGCATGTTGGAGCCTAGGTGGCATGTTTGAGCCACCTTGGCATGTTTGAGCCTAGGTGGCATGTTGGTGCCTAGGTGGCATGTTTGAGCCACCTTGGCATGTTGGAGCCTAGGTGGCATGTAACATGTTGGAGCCCGCATGGCATGTTTGAGCCACCTTGGCATGTTGGAGCCCACGTGGCATGTTGGAGTCCATGTGGCATGTTTGAGCCACCTTGGCATGTTGGAGCCTAGATGGCATGTTGGAGCCACCTTGGCATGTTTGAGCCTAGGTGGCATGTTTCAGCCATCTTGGCATGTTGGAGCCTAGGTGGCATGTTGGGGGCTAGGTGGCATATTGGAGTCTAGGTGGCATTTGGATTTTATGTGGCATGTTAGAGCCTAGGTGGCATGTTGGAGCTCGAGGTGGCATGCCTGAGCCACCTTGGCATGTTGGAGCCTAGGTGGCATGTTGGTGCGCATATGTGGCATGTTTGAGCCACTTTGGCATGTTTGAGCCTAGGTGGCATGTTGGTGCCTAGGTGGCATGTTTGAGCCACCTTGGCATGTTGGAGCCTAGGTGGCATGTAACATGTTGGAGCCCGCATGGCATGTTTGAGCGACCTTGGCATGTTGGAGCCTAGATCTCTCTCTCTCTCTCTCTCTCTCTCTCTCTCTCTCTCTCTCTCTCTCACACACACACACACACACACACACACACACACACACACACACACACACACACACACACACACACACACACACACACACACACACACACACACACACACACACACACACACACACACACACACACACACACACACACACACACACACACATCTCCTCCCCCTCCCCCCAAACACACACACATACACTCACACACACACACATACACTCTCTCACTGGATCTGATAGACTTGTAGATCCCCATGGATGTTAAAGTTAAATTCAGTTCAATTCAATTTTGGGATCTTCGTAATGCCTTTGCATTCTAGTCTATAAGGTAGAGGGACAATCGATGAGATATTGCATTTTTACACATGGCATGTAATGACAACATGAATACTATATGGGGTGGCATATGGATGGGAGCAGTGCAATGATTTTATAATGATGCTTACAAAATTGGCTATAAAGAACCTTAAAATATCACACCCCGTTAGAGAACCATACATCCTTTAGAAAAAACCTTCTTAAAAACTATACTTATAAACCGCACCTCCAAATACTACACCTCCTTAGAAACATCACCACCTCAAAAGAAAAAACCACATTTCCTTTAACAAAAAACATACCTCCTTAAAAAACCACACGTCCTAAAAGCAAAGACCACAGCTCCTTAAAAAACAAGGTGCTGCGCACGGAGGGTTGCCCTCCATGGCCGGAGAGTGAAGTGGCTTAAGTTGTAGTTGTAGACAATAGAGTGTTTGAATCGAAATTGCTATTTTAAGACATTGACATTTTGTGAACGTGTTGGTACTTTTCATTACTAAGTTCTGCTTAGGTGTTGAGGTGTTGTTGGAGTAGGATGTAGTTGGACATATGCACTTTGGGATTTGAGCGCAAGGTATTGGTGATTGGTGCTTGGTATGGAACTAGGATGGCAGAAGCATAAAGAGAAGTGTAATAAAGGAGAGAATGGATGTACATGTTTTGTGAAGTGGCTTAAATCGTAGTTGAAAGTTATGTTTTGACATTTTATTGAAATTGGTACTTTTAGACAATAGAGTACTTGAAACCATGAGTTTATTAATAGGATGATATACATTGGAGTACTTGATAGTTGATAACATACGAAACAATTTATGAAGAATCGAAATAGAGGATCAAGAGATCAATTTTTTTTTGTCAGATCCTTCTCAGGTGAGTCAGTAATACAAGTACTCTTTTTTGTGGTACGACTTTTGATGTACGTGGAGACAAAGTATACTCAATGCCTCATTAATGCCTAAGTAGGACTACAACTTGTTGTAATATACATTTTCCAATACAATGTTTTTGTTGTTTGGTGGGACTTAAGTTGTTGTGGTAGGTCTTTATTCCAAGAGACAAGTAACAGTGGGCAAGAGCACAAATTGAATGGCAGGAGCAATGTTTGTTTGTGCCATAATTTGCAGATCCTACAATAATATCTTTGTAAAATGTAGAGACAGTATGCCTAGACAAGGTATTGACGTATGACTGCTATATGCATATCTTCTTAGCATGCGGTTATTGAAGTTGTTTCTCTTGGTAAGTAGATAATGCATTCCTGAAACAAATGCTTTATAGCTCAATTAAAGTTATCCATACAACATGGCAAATCACTGTTTTATCTTTTTAACCCGTGGTCTGTTGAAGATGGAAGTTGGAAAGCAAATTCATCTCCATCTTCAAATGCAAGATTGGCTCCTTGTCCAAGGGAAGGAGATACAACATGCACAACATCTAAGACGCAAGAATATTGACTGCTTGCTTGTTAAGAAAAGGAACACATTCTGCATATATTTTTATACCTTCCAAGAGCACTACAAAACTTTTATACCCTTGAAGAAGCACAGGCACATCAAGTATTCTCCTTTTAAAGATCAACTCTGGTTCCGTAGCCTAGTAGACAATTGAATTAGATTTCATTAGGTAATTCAACCAAATAAATTAGTGGGGAATAAGAACCCTGAATTATTTGATTTGCAAGTCCCTAGTTCTTGAAGGCATTCAGCAAGCTCTGCTTGGCCTCTTGAGATTCCTTAGCAGCAGTTCCACCATGTCCATGTCTGATGCTGAGGCATCAGTATTTCATGAACTCCATTAACCAAGAACATGGTAGATGAGGAAACGACATCCAAGAAGGAGATCGACTTAAAAAACCAAAGTAAAATGCTTATAGACACAGAGGCTGTCAGAAACTGAACGTAGAACAGAGGTTTGCAGGTTCGCAAGTTTTTATCCCAAAACTCCTCTCCAATCGATCACCCCAACAACTCATGCAATTTGAGATACCACACATATTCGGGCGAGCTCGATGTGGAAATAAACTGCTAGTACAACATCTTTTTTCTTTTCTACTATCTCTAGCCCTCCACTTGGGATATTCTCTTCCTATTCCTTTCTACACCCTAATCTATGCCATTCGTCACACATATTACAAGCATATTCCAAATTCACCTAGGGTTTGCCCTTTGGGCAACCCAAAAACCAACACTTATATTAGGATCTTGAATTGAATAGTTTTGTCTCAGGCCATTGACGATGTTTAAGACATCGAGCGGAATGCTTGTTTATGATGTCAGAGTAATCGGGCATCGCTATAGCTAATTAGAGTGCAGCCTGGAAATGAGACTCATTATGGGTTTTCTTGCCAAAGCTTACATAACTGTGCTAGAGGCTGACCTTTATCCAGTCTGGGACTAATCACAGCTCTAAGATGTGTATCCAGACGTTACAATATATAATCTCTCATTCTCATTCATATAAAGTTACAATATCGTAAAGTACTAGATTGATCTTATATGATTTTCCTGTGCATGTTTATTCCCATGAAGATTCTGACAGCAACTCAAATCTGGTTTCTATCTACTTCTTTCCCTTTTCTCATATGATGGTTCTGGCATGCCATATCACCAACATTTTACGTGTACAAACATCAGCAAGGAATATGTAACTAAAAAATGGATATGATCAATATGGTTGTCATGCATGGGCACTATTGCTTTAGGACTTTTTCATTTTGTGATGAGTCTTCCAAAGTTGGCCCTTATAATAATCATTTAAGTATTAGCACAACCCAATCCTCTTAATATCCTATAAGAACCAATCAAATAAATCCATGAACTTGTAGGAGGGTGAAATGGCATGTTTCCAACCAAATCATGTACAACGTCTAACTGCCCTGCACGTCCAAGCATATCATCCTCACTCAACAAATTCCCAGCTCCATGGACGTGTACACGGCGCTCCGGGATTCTGCAGGTCAGGGGGAAGCAAGAATTCCTTCCCCCATTCCGTTCTACATCACGTCACGATTTTATCAACGCGCTTAATGGAAGATATGAGCATGTCTTTGGTGACATTACTGAGTACATCTGCATTCTATTGTACTTTAACTCAGCAACTCAATAATCATAGAAAAAGAAGGTAAAGGCCAAGAAAAGAATTAACAGATAGATAGATAGATAGTAGTTTTAACGTCACGCCACTAGGCAGCATCCAACTGGACATGTGACCACACACCACACTACATTGCTCGGTTGGGCCCTGCCCCCAACCACCTTACATTGCGTCTGTTGGGATTTGACCCCCAACAGTACCGAGTGCGATTCTGGGTGGTCTCGAACTCGAGACCACATTGCTAAGGAACTAGTGTGTTACCACTAAGGCATTACGAGAATGAGATTGGTGATTGGCTGAGAAGGTCTTCAATGCAAGTGCATTGAATTCACTTAAAACACTTTCAATATTCCACAAGCTTGGATCCTGCAAAAAGAACATTAGTGAACTTACATCTTCTAAAGCATAGAATAGGAACATGCAAATGAAATTCCGAAATGACATACTTTATGTGAATCTGTGTTCTTGAAAACTATTTCATCTGCAACTCCCTGCATATACCTGAAAAAACATGGCATGCAATCCCTTTAACTTTCTGAAACATATAGAATCTACAAAGTGAGCTGCATGCTTAAAGAAGTACTGGTAATAACGTTGTCTGCATATTTGCAGAGTCCCATGTCACTAATGATTCACGTAAGCTATAAACATGCCTCCTGTGCACCTAGTCAAAATGCATAGCAACCTTTAGATAATGTTCAACTTGCCCTTGCAACAACTTAGATTTTAAATTAAGTATGCCTCGATAGCCTCTACCTCCAACACTTCATCATACTGAACCAAGTTACGCCTGATGGTAGAATAAAAGCGCTCTGCACTTGTTTGGATTGCTAGAAGCTGTCGTACATAAAACATGAAAGATCCAGAAATCTTTAGAGTAGGATATGGATAGGCATACCCGTCGTCGTAAGAAATCGCCTGCAATGTCGACATCCAAATCATCAGCTCCCACACTACTCAAGAACTTATATGCAAATTCTCCTCCATACTTCTGAAGCATCTCATCTTGGCAGCTGAACGATGGATAATCAACCAGAGAGTTGGCAGAAACAAGAACATCTCATCAGAGAGGTATATTGGATATGCACACATATTGCAAGAAAATACCTTTACCTTATCATAAATCTTGTAGAACGGATCTCCTTGCCGCCCTGATCTTCCGCATAGCTATTGTACAATGCTAACTAGAATGAGTCCCTTCTCTTATTATAAGCAATGAAATTTTGTTTATATGAACTGTTTGCTTTCAAATTTGGATAGAAAGCACATGTATAATGAAAATCTAGTGAGGTTCCAGAACTGCACATTGTACCTGGTTATCAATCCGACGGGACTCATGCAGAGCTGTACCAATAACATGAAGTCCGCCTAGACGCTTTACTTCATCGCCCTCATATTGACAGTGAATGAGACAATCATGTAAGACTGAGCTGTATGCAATGGCAATGCATGTTGCCAATGTCGAGCTTTGCACATCAAAATTGCTTGTGAGTTTTTCTATTTGGTCCCCATTCTCTATTCGAGCAATTTCCAGAGCAGACATGAGTTGTGATTTTTCTTCACGGTAGCTCCATTTTGCCTCTCCTCTTCCACAAAGAAACCTTGCTGCTACAAAAACGTGCACATGAGAACAACTTCTCAGAGCCAAAACTTAAAACCTAATCTGACCTGCAGAAATGGCCCTTGAGATCTTAGTTTGCGAGGATACTGTCAGCACAACTTTTGAGAGAGCCTGATACACGTGATGTCTTTCAGAAGAATATTAACTAACCATCTCTAATCACAGCAGAAGCCAACCCGGTCTATCTTACCATTTGAGATAAAGAAGCTCCATCTGTGTCAATATTTGGCTCCCGAGCTTGGATATGGAACAGAAGAATGTCTGGATCTCAATTTTAGGGAGACGGAGCTCTGTCTTGGTCTTGGAAAGAAGTTTTCAAGTTTCCAAACAGGTAGCATGTTACCTCTGCAGATCTTTTTCGGGACTTCAGCTGATGGAAGAGAGCGGTCTGTAGAAGAATATTGAGACGGCGATCTGTAGCCCATTTCCTGCTGAAGCCATTCCAGATACTAAATCCCACACTCTTATGCCTGGTTGCCCAGAGCAGGCCTCTCCGGTTAGCCAGTTTCAAGAGTGGCTGCCCAACAACGAAAACGACCGAGCATTTACAGCCAATAAGGGGTTTTTAGCAGTCATAGGCATATTTCAAGCATATACTGGCATATACCTATAATATGCCATAAACCCACATAAACAAGGGTTTGCCCCCTTAGGGGCAACCCAAAAAACTACACTTACTTATAAACCACACCTCCAAAAGCTACACCTCCTTAAAAACACCACTACCTCAAAAGAAAAAACCACAGTTCTTTTAGCAAAAAACATACCTCCTTAAAAAACTACACGTCCTAAAAAAACAAAAACCACAGCTCCTTAAAAAAATAACAGTGGATGTTCCTTGTCCACTTAAAAAACAACACCGTTAGTTAGTAAAACCACACCTCCACAGATCTACATGTAGGTTTTTTTGAAATCTCTGAATAAAGAACATGTGGACCTAAGAAAACTATACTTTTCAACATTGGACCAAAACGCGGGTGAGTGTGTAATGAGGTGATATGTACTAACAGATTTAGCATTCTTGCAGACAAAGAAGGTGAATTCTGTGCAGATCTGAGGAGCCACTGGACTTACCCATATTATCACATATTTATCCAAACTCATCCCTTCATATTCCCGATATACAGATACTTGATACCATTGATAATATCATTCCAAACAATATGGCCTCCATTCCCAAAGATGATATTGCCTATCCCCCTCACCCTTTGATAGATCTAATAGATAACTATGATAAGCATTATTCCAATGACTTGAGGTATGTTTCTATCTCAGATCACATTGCTCAACAATTCTCTGAATTACATATGGATCATGAAGGTCATAGTAATCCTAAAGATCAAGATGACAGAGATGGTATTAGTGCAGTGCAAAAAGATAATATTGTAAACGAGACAGAAATGGCATGAATGATAGATAAGGCTGATAGATGGATTTGACAGCTAATAATGATGAGATTGAGAAGGTACCACTGTGATTGCAAGCTAAACAAATGCATATATACAGAAAGGAATTGGAGGACCTTTTCACAGTCAAAACCATGGAGATATCAGTTCCTAGGCAAGATCTAAACCTTTCTAATTTTATTTCTAATGGGAAAAATAATGACAGTAATATAGGTGTTGGTGTGAATCCTAACCTCTGTTTCTATTCTAAATTTTGGTCTTGCCCCCACACTAAGGATATTGAAAACTCTGAGAAAGATAATGAAAAAGAAAATGATTTCCTTATTGGGAATAAAAATTGAGGTGATAATCAATTCTTATGCTATTCTGTGCATTCGAGTCCAAAGGTTAAGAAAGGGAAATCTAAAGCCAAAATTAACAATCCAATAGGATTCTTAATTTAATGGGTACCCCTGCTTCCAACACCAGAAATAAAACTAAAGACTGCAAAAAAAGTTGATTTGATATCTTTAGATCTGTGGCCTATTTTTGAGCTCTTCATCCTTATTCTTCCCCTCTCATGAAGATTCTCTCCTGGAACGTGAGGGGTATTAAAGGCCCTTTAAAAAGGAGAAGAGCTATTTCTCAAATAAGAGAATAGAATGCTGATATAATTCTCTTACAAGAATTAAGACTTCCAAATTTTGAATGCTCTAATCTAGCTTATGGGATTGGCCATGGGCATTCTTCTATTTAGATAGAAGCTACTGGAACCTCTGAGAGCCTTTGTATAATTTGAAAAATTTTAAACCACAGCCAAATTCATAATAGCTCCTGCCTGTGATTTTTAGGCATCAGTGCTTGAACTTTGGTATTCTCAATGCATATGCTCCAACCAACTCTAAAGAGAGGGAGATCCTTTGGCTTAAAATTAATAGTTGGCTTCAGAATCAAAATTGTTTAACTTGGATCATGGCAGGTGATTTTAACAACACTCCAAATTGGGATCTCAAAGCTGGTAAATATCTAAATATGTCTAGAACTGAAAGAACCAATTGGGATAACCTTGTTGACTCTAATCTCTTTGTTCATATTCCTTCAACTGCAAAATATACCTGGTCAAATAAACAAAATAGTAATTCCAGAGTTTTTTGTGCCCTTGATAGATTTTACATTAACTCTGACAATTACTTCTGGGATAACAGTTATGTCTCGAGTGATGAAGGAACTTCCATTTCAGATCATCAACCTCAGTTTCTTGAAACCAAACATGCTCTATGCATTAAAAGGCCGGGTAATACCCCTTTCAAATTAAATTGCTCTATCCTTAATAATGAGAAATTCTGTGCTGACTTTAGAACCTTCTATAATAATCTCCTCAGAGTTCAAAATAATAATCTATGAGAGATTTCTAAAGGCTGCCAAATCTTGGATCAAATCATGGTTCAAAAACTATAATGAGCTAAAAAATGCTGAGAGAAAAATATATTTGCTTGAAATAAAATCTGTGAGAATCCAAGATGACCCCCTAAATCTTGATCTTCACTTGCTTGAAGGAAATTTAGAGCATACTATCAAAAACATTGAAGAATATGTGGCTAAGGGTATAGCTCTGAGAAGCAAGATTACTTTCACTCCAATATGGATAATAATAATTCTAAGTTTTTCTTCAGAGTTGCAAAAAGTTGTCTGCTAAGAAGCAAATTATTTCTGTTTAAGATGACACAGGGACAGATCTAAAAGATCCTATACTCAGCTCAAAGTTTTTTCATTCTAAATATTCAAATATTTTCTCTGATCAAGCAAATAATTCCTGGAACAATACTAAGGCTAAAGAACTCTTAAAATTGATTGATTCCATCCCTGCTAGAATTATTGATCCTTTGAGTTATCAGCATTTAAGAATGCCTTCTAAAGATGAAATCAAACAAACTTTGAATAGTCTTGCAAAAGGCAGGAGCCCAGGCCCTGATGGCCTTCCCCCATAATTTTTTATAAAAACATTCTAGGATATTTTAAGAGAAGATTTGATTCACATGATCCATGGTTTCTGGCATGCCAACCACTTGCACCCAGCTTTAGCATGTGGACCCATCACTCTTATTCCCAAGACAGATAATCCTAAATCTTTTAGTGATTGGAGGTCTATTTCTCTGACTAATACTACCTACAAAATCTGTGCCAAATTATTGGCTAATAGAGTCAAAGGCTTCTTGCAAAATAATATCAGTCTCCATCAATCTGCATTCTTATCAAATAGATACATATTGGACAATTACATTGCTGCCATGGAGGGTATGCATTGGGCTAGATTATCTGGCCAAAACTGTGTTCTCTTAAAGCTGGATTTCTCTAAAGCCTGTGATACTGTGAGATGGGATTTCTTGGATTTAGCTCTGAGAAAGATTGAGTTTTTCTCCACGTTGGTTGATCTAACCATTGGCTTTAACTCCAGATCTCAATCATCAGTGTTGATAAATGGTTCTCTAGGGAATTTCTTTTGATTTCCAGATCACTCTCTTGTTGTTGTAGAACTTTGTTTGTTTTATCTACAAACAGCTTTTCCCTAACTTCCCCCTCCCCCTACCTTTAATCCAGGCCTTGATTTTCTTGTATTTTGCGCTAAAATTTCCAATATTTCCACTGCTACCAAGTTTAGGGAGAGAGTGAAAATACAACTTAAAATCTTCCTCAAATTTTGGGTCGGAAAGATAAGATGTATTGAATCTGAAAGGAGTGGATACATCTTTAAGATTTGTAACAGATTGCTTAGATTCTAAGATCTGTGGATAATGATCAGATATGGAGTTTCCATAGTCTAATGTAATAGTTGCTCTATCCCATGGAGTCATATGAGGATTGGTCATGTAATATCTGTCTAAAAGATAAAATATTCTGTCATCATTTTTTCTTTTTGTTGCTCCATGAAAAAACATTCGAGGAAGAGGGAGCCTGGTAGAAAAATGGAACCATTAGAAGGTCCCATTCTTCTCTCTCCTTTCTTGACATAATTAGTTTTTTTCCAACCTTTTGATCCCATGAAGGTGTGTTGTTGAAGTCTTCAGCTAAAATCCAGTTGTTTGCCCTCTGACCATAACCTCAAATCTTTCCATTGTTGCTCTCTCTCATTCGGATCTGTCGAAGTATAAACGTTAATTATGCCCAAAGAACCATTCCTTGTATCCAAAACAACACAAGACCACCTGCCAGATGGATGAATTAAAGGAAGCAATTTCTGACATTCCCTTCCATATAGTGATAATCCCTCCTTTCGTTCCAACTGTCGCTGCCCATATAGAATTAGTTTGAGGATCAATCCATTTTCCCAAATTTGAAGTCTCAAAACTGGGAAGCCTGAGTTCTTGAAGCATCAAGATGTCTGCTTTCATTTCTCTTATAGCTATAAGAGCCCCCCTTTTTTTTTGAAGAACTGTGTCATCAATATATTAAAAGAATGGTAATGTTACAAAGCAAGTGAGGAGGAAGGAGAACTGACCCAAGGAGACAGTGATACCTCGACACTCCACAACAAACTCATAGAAAAACTGCAACTTTACTGTTGTACAAACCGACCATCACCATCTACAACACCCAAGAAGTCCCGCCAAATGGCAAACTTCCGCTCTACTAATCCCGGGAACACCAAAAAGCTTTGAAATAGCTTGTACCGAAGTCGAGGAATCGAGAGGCCGCAGTCCGCTGAATCCCCCGAAGATCCACAACCGCCGCCCGCCAAATCAGCCACACCAACCAAGCCACGCGGATGCAAGACTTGCTGCCGCAAGAGCGCCAAGCACCAGGATACACATGAAGCGAAGAATCGCCGGGCTAGTCAATCTCACCAAAATGAGCCCTAACCCAATCCCGGCGACACGCAAGTGAGGGCATAAAACTAGACAATGCTCCACAGCCTCAATGATGAAGGCCACAACAAGGGCGCGAGAGGGCTCACACCCCTTAAACCGACTCACAAGGGCATTCACCCCGATACGGTGGTGCACCACCGCCACGAAGCACCCTAAGCTTTGGTGGGGAAGTGAGCTCCATGTCCACGCCCAAACCGAAATGATCGAGAACCCGAAAGCCGCAGAGACCACTTGCCCAGGGGCAAAGTGTGTCATGAATAGCCAGCACCCCGGTAACAAGACCGCACAAAACAAGAAGACACAACAGCCGGATGAACCTTCCAAACCTCGCACCACCACATCATCCCGAGGGACTATAGGTATGTGTAGCGAATACTCCCCGCCACTTGTTCCCGTGATAGCCCTGGCCATCAGCGCCCCTCAAAGCGAGCTCGAAGAACTCCCACGAAGCTAGCTGACCACCCCAATACCAATCCTCCAAGGTGGGCACAGCAGCTCCCCTCCAACGGGCCTGCGTCCGAGCATGCACGGTGGCAGCCAAGGGCAAGTGCGCAGGGGGTAGAGGAACCCACAAGAAAAGAGAAGAGTGGTGATAAACTGAAGCATAATCTAACTGGAAGAGCACATGCCAGGGATAGGTTCTGTATGTACGAAATTATTTTTCTGGACGTATAAAGTCCAAAAATACGTATTTTTAGGTGAAATACGTATTTTTCATATTTTTACCTCGCCGGCCGGAAAAAAATTGGCAAGAAGTTTAAACCTTCAGCTTAAACTTTTAAACTTTTTTTTCGCTGTGTAGTTTTATGACGTAAGAGGCGAAACTGAAGGTTTCTCTTACGCGAAAAAAGTTTCGCGTAAGCGAAACAGAAGGTTTCGCTTACGCGAAAATTCAAAAAAAATAAATAAATAAATAAATAATCCGGATTTTTTTTTTTGTAGTTTAACGCTTATGCTTAAAACTTTTATTTAGTTTAAAGCGAAATAGCTATTTCGCTTAAACGAAAAAAAAAAAAAAAAAAAAAAGTTATTTTTTTTTCTTATTATAAATTTTCGCGTAAGCGAAACCTTCTATTTCGCTTACGCGGAACTTTTTTCGCCTAATGAAGGTTTCGCTTACGCGAAAAATATTATTATTATTATTATTATTATTATTATTATTATTATTTTATTTTTATTTTTTTTTAAGTTTCGCGTAAGCGAAACCTCCCGACGCTGGAATTTTTTTTTGCCGTATACTTCAAATTTGTGCCGTATCATTCGAAAAATATGTATTGAGTATAAAACATATACAGTATTGAACCTATCCCTGGCACATGCACATGATCCCAAGCCCGCAACACCCCCGTGAGAAAAGGGGATGCATGTGGGAAAGGCCGGAGACCATGCAACAGTGCCCAGGGCAACGCCACGTGCACAGACGGCTTCCCAAACGCCACACAATGGCAAAGAGACTGCAACAACAACGCCGCACCAGGAGAAGATGTTCCATCCTGCAGAATGCTCCAAACAAACTTGGAGACCAACACCTTACTATGCAAAGGCCAAATCCGAATGGCCAAGCCCCCATCCTCCCTGGCTCCGAGACACTTCCACCAAGCCACTTTTTAGCAACCCCCTTCACCATCCCCCGCCCCACACAAAATTTCAACAATCTTATCCAAAGCCCGTATCTTACCCTCTCGGAGCTAACATCGCAGATGTCAGATACACATAAGTGCTACAAAGTCTCGACTTGGCAATAGTGATCCTACCGCCATGGACAACTTGCTACCCTTCCACCAATTGAGGTGTTTCTCGCAACCCCCAAAAATCTCATCCCACACCCTCCCCATGGAAACATCCCTCCAAAGGGAATACCCAACACCTTAGTACACACATTACCCGGAAGCACCTTCCAAGGGAATAGAGCCAAACAAGGGGAGGCGGAGTCACTGGGCCCATAATGCGGAGCATTTACCCCAATTCGAAGAATGCCCGAGGCCAAGGAGAAAGTATCCAAAGAAACCCTTCATATTCTCGCAAATTCCTCTCTTCCGCCACCAAGAAGAGGAAAGTGTCATCGGCGAATCGGTTAATAATCTGGCGGCTACCATCCCGCATCCAAAGCCCATCCACCACCCCCCTCCTCCACCGCAGCCAAAAACAATCAGACAAAGGCCTCCGCCACAATCAGAAACAAAAACGGCGCCAAAGGGCACCCCCGACGGCGCACCCCTCGTCTAAGGAGAAAAAGGCGGAGGGTTCATCCCCGCACACCACCGTGAGTCCGCGGCCGACCTATGCAGCTTCATGATCGTTTCTCAGAAAGCGTGGACCACAGCCCAACGCTAACATCATGGCGCATAATAACTCCCAACTAACACTATCGTAAGCTTTGGCAAAGTCAAGCTTAAGATAGGCAATGCCTTGACTGCTTCTCCCCGCCCAATAAAGGCCCTCATAAGCCGTGGCAACATTAGTCAAAATGTTCCTCCCGTGAACAAACCCGCATCGCACCTTACTAATGGAAGAAGTCAACACCGGCTTCAACTTCTCTGCCAGGGCTTTCGCAATAATCTTATACACAGAGAACAACAAGGAGATAGACCTCCAATCATTAATAGTAGAAGGCTGCTTAATCTTAGGAATCAAGGAAATGCATGCGGTATTCAAGATCCTATCCATTTGAGAAGACTGCAGCAACTCAAGATACACCTGGTACACAGACTCACCAGCCCACTCCCAATAAGTCTGAAAGAACTCCATAGGGATGCCATCCAGCCCAGGACATTTATCCTTGGCCATGCACATACATGCCTCCGCTAAATCCTCTCTGGAGAGCTCCTGCTCCAAGCTCTCACGCTGGTGAGGCAGAATAGATGGCTTAACAGCCCCCAAAATAAGCTCCTGCATCTCCTGCTCATAGGAAAGAGTTGTGACGTTCCAGCACAGTATACGATCCCAGGACGTATACTGTACTGCCTCGTCACGCGTACACGCCACCCCGACTGACGTGTACGCCGACGTATAGCCAGGCGGGTAGCCCCTAGGGGGCAACTTGCAAGGAGTGTGCATTTATTAATGTGCACATTTACCCATGTGCACATTTATTAAGGTGCACACCTTTCCATGTGGGCACATTTTGCCACCTAGCCATTAAAGGCAAGTGGGCCCATTCCCAATTATCCCACATGCCAAAAGGGGATAATTGGAAACCCTAGCCCTACCCTTGCCTATTTAAGGAGGGAAACCCTAACTTGCCCATTTTTCGTTCCTAGGGTTTTAGAGCTCTGTTTTGACTCCCCCAGGGGTCACCAGACTCTGTCTGAGCGAATTGCCCCATTAGTTTCCCTTGATTCGAGCAGTTTAGCAGGATGGTTGAGCTCATGTCAGGAGGAGGAACTCAAGGATCAGGTATTTCGTCAATTTAATAGCCTAAACCATCTTCTAGTCATTAAATCAGTAGGTTTAGCCTATTAAATTGCCCATAGCAGCCCTCTAGATCTCTAGATACCAGACTCTAACTAAAGAACCTAACTCTATGATATAGATTAGATCTTGTTCTTTAGTTCTTCTGTGATGTATATGGATGATGTATCTCTATGAACTCCTTGTATTGGGAAGGGGGGTAGAGACCTAAAGCTTGGTAGTAGATGCTCCTAGATTAGCCTCTCTAGCACACTATAGATTCGGCCTGTGTACAAGAACCACACCTGGTTGTGGGTGAAGGGGCCAGACTGGCTTAGAAGGAGGTTCGTGTCCTGACCCTTGAACGATCCCTCTGGTGTGTAAGGCCTACCGGGGATCATTGTGACTAGGTCTAATGGCTTACCACTGAGTGTGGGTAAGGCATGGGCTCGACACCCGTGAAGTAGTGTACACTTTCCAAAGGGGTTCACCGAATAAGGGCAAAGGGCCCTCTAGTCACCTTGGGTCAGCATGTAGACCTCTCGGAGGGAGTGATCCCTACCGCCCCATCGGAACGGGAGATGCAACCCGTGAATAGCCCTTTGGCTGGCTATGCCTAGGCCTCCTGCTGGCTACGGTCCCAACACTTTTCAGCCTACTCTGCAAAGTGTGCACAGGAGGGGCGGATGGAGTGGACAACCCTAAGCCATGCTCTTATGCCAGCCAAACCCATTGCCATGAATTCTGCCTGCAATGAACTCTGGAGACCCAAGCCGTCAGTCATCCCTTTGAGTCTGAGCCTTGGGTAGGATTTCCCATATGTATTGTGCTGATCTTTGTCTATGCAGATGTGATGGACCACCCTACGAGGTGGATATGTATATACTTACTTGTATGTTTACGCTTCCGCAGCTAGGTAGGCCCTGAGGAAGACGGGGTAAATGACCCCTTCACTCTTCCCACTGGGACCCGTTACGGCAAAGCTGTTATGTGGAGGGCCCCAGACGGCATGGAGCTGGTATGGGGGATGAACTCCTGTTTGTATACGGTGAGTGCACCGTATACGAGTAGGGGACGTCACAGTGGTATCAGAGCAATGTTCTTGGAGACTAAGAGCAAAGCACTGGCCATGCTCCCAGTAGTAGGGGACGTCACAGTGGTATCAGAGCAATGTTCTTGGAGACCAAGAGCAAAGCACTGGCCATGCTCCCAGTAGTACTAACTTGATTGGATCCTCAAACCTCGAAAAATGGAATTTTTTTTTTCTTTTTTCTCATTTTTGGTAGTATATGCTAAGCTAGTAACAGTCATAAAGCTTAAAAGAGCTTAAGAAGTCATAAATTTCACAAAAATCTCATTTTTGGTAGTATATGCTAAGCTAGTAACAGTTATAAAGCTTAAAAAGTCATAAAGCTTAAAAGAGCTTAAGAAGTCATAAATTTCACAAAAATCTAATTTTGGTAGTATATGCTAAGCTAGTAACAGTTATAAAGCTTAAAAAGTCATAAATTTCACAAAAATAACATGGCAATTCGAATTTTAAGCTAGGAATTAACTAGATTAGTCTAGCTTTTCAACCTATTTGAACCTCATCTTAAAAGGATTCCCACAGTAGCGGGAATCGAACCTCCCACCCACAGGGTTGAACCCCCCCCCCCGTGCCAACCACTGAGGGCGGGCATCGTTTGTGTTTGAATTATAACTCTTAATTAGATTTAAGCTTTAATAATGTTAGATAATATTAATGGCTAAGCCTTAGACTTAGAACCAAGACCCTTAAGCTAGATAGAGACAGCATCTTGATAGACACCAAGACTCCGATCGACATGATGCACACCAAACAGACCACTCGACTTCCTCGACAAGGCTTAAATGTAAACGAGAGGCCAAGGAGGCCAAGGAAACAAGAAGAGGAGAGGGCGTAACGAGAGCGGGGAGGCCAAGGGTCAAGAAGCAGCAGAGCGTAAGCTAGTCCAACATTTTGAAGACTCAACAAAACATGCATTACACCAAGAGAGTAACACTAATGAAGAAGGACATGCAAACTTTGCCGTTACATCAAAGCCGAGCATTATTAATTTAAAGAAATGATAAAATTTTGTTTAATACAAAGTGTTTTAGAGTAAATTATAAGTGTATAAAGTTACTTAATTAAGTTGAGTTAGTAAGTTTTAGCTTTTGTTTTAGTCAAAGCAGACATCCTAGGCCAATTCGAGAGGATGTCTCACACGTCGCGCCAGGACCGAAAATGAAAAGTTCATTATTGGTTTGGGCGCAACGTGTGAGACCATGCTGTGAGACCATGCCCCAAAAATGCCCAAAACTGCTCCAAATCGACCAAATAAGGGGTCAATTCTGCCTAACTCGATGAGTCCAGTAGAATTAGACCCTTATATCACCCAAATTGGACAAGTTTAACCCATTTAGAGCCAATGTCTCACACGTCGCGCCAGGACAGAAAATGAAAAGTTCATTATCGGTCTGGGCGCAATGTGTGAGACCTCCAAACTTTGAACCTCCATAACTTGAGCTACTGAGCTCCAAATCGCTTGAAATTTGTTGCAATAGGACCATTAGACAGCCTAAAATCGATTTATGACCTCAAATTAGGCTAGAAATGTCAAAACCCAGCTCAAAATGACCAAAATTGCTCAAACCCTTGAATTGTTTTTCCAAACTGTGGTTTGTTTGTAAATAGAAGCATACCCCATTAGTACCTCACAAGTATTGCTCTCGGCTCGAAGCTGATGCCTTACTCCTAGATAGAAGTGCCCAAGAACACCCCTTTGTTATAGTCATCTAGACCTCAGCATAGCAACCCAAGTCCAACTGTTGGTACATCACCTCTGCTCATGCCAAAGGCATAAACCTTGACCTAATTCTGTGTCCTTCTAATAGAGTTTGACTTACATAGCCGCCACATTGCCACTTCCCTATTGCCAGGATACCTAGAAAGGAGCTAGAGTCTAGAGCTGCCCAAGTCACTCCATGTGTAGAGATTGGACCCCCCACCCCCAAACCAACTTTGCTAGGACCTTAGAGTATGCCTCAAACATCATGGAGGTTTTGCAAAACAACCCCCATTTCATGCCATACCACACGTCCTAATGTCCATAGACTTGTAGATTATAGATATGTCTCCAATAATGCTGCTCGAGCCATCTTGCTTGCTTATAGAGCCCAGAATGTTGTAGGAGAGCCCTTCAAGTAGACCCTTAGACTCTAGGATATACGAGCGTTGCTTTCGAAGTACAGCACAAGGCCCCCAAAAATGAACTATTATGTTTAACTAGTATGAGAATACATAAAAACCATGGTATATATAGTTTTTTATGCATGATTTTACATGCCACATTGGTTTGTTGGAATAGATAGTGGTTTATGACGTGGTTATCAATATTATTTTCAATGCTCTGATGGGTTTTAAGGTTCATTGTGGTTTAAGAGATAGTTTTATGAGAACTATACCGATCTGTTAAAACTAGTAATGGCTTGTAGAAACCACTATGTGGATTTCGACATGACTCAAAGATTAGGTTTATTATACTCAATATAATATTTTCTTTTGCGTTGACTTAAGAATTTGTTAAGACCATTTACTAATGGTGTGAGATTGGTTGAAGAATGCGTTGTAGGTAGTTGTGTTAGATTTTTATTTTATTTTTTATTTTATTTCTTAATTTTTTTTCTCGAAAGGGCTCGCATCATCACCTATGTCTCCAACACCATAGCAACCAGTAGATTTTGATTTTGTAGTGGTTGACAACACAACCAAAATAAAGTAAAATAACCAACATGTGTATGAACAACACACACACCTCTGCTTTATGGGTTTTGTCCAATTCACAACCTTACTTAATATGCCCATGAGGTAACCCAGGAACACCACCTATAAACCTTTAAGTAACCAAAACTAGAGAAGGCTACCACCGTCATTGCGATGTTTGTAGATTTGATGGGGCCTCCTAATCTAGGAGTATGCTTTAACTATTGTTGTTATTACACTTTGTGTGGACATGAATATAAATAGCAATATAAGTATATTGCTTAATATGCTTCCTAAGAAGGGTTATTTAAGAAATTGGTAAACTTCGGATGCATTGGAGTCATTTATTAAGGTCGTTGAGTACCTCACATGTCTTTGACACATTGGATATATTAAGTATAGAGTTTTTTAATCCAATTACTATTTTTCAGGATTTTTAGCTTGATATTAAGCAAATTTACAAATATGATTATTCCTATGGCAAATGTGATTTTTACCATGTCAAGGTTTGGATTGGTTGATGATATAGTCTTAAACCCCATTGATGTTGCAAAGGATGATGTTTGATGTTTGTGTGTAAAAGTAATGTTTCATTGGACTTGGATATAGCTAAGATATGCCTCCCTTTGTGCGCTCATACCTCTACAGGATCATTTTCTCCAATTCTTCCATTCTGTGCTTGTTTATCTTATTATATCTTCCAAGTTATAACAACATGGAATTTGAATCGCCATTCTTCTTGAAAGTAAATCTCGTGACGCACGTGCCATTCTCTATACTCCGGAATGGAAGTTAGGCAACCAAATTTACTGGTTTAGCAGGTCACACTCTGTTTTCGCCCTTTCCTACTTCCCGTAATGATTTCATGTAAAGCCAGAAATGACCTGTTATAATTATTTCATGGATCGATCTCTTGCTTTGGGGCTTAAATCCAGATTTGAAATTACTCTGTTTTCAGTTTTTAGCACAATTTGGATTGTTGAATCCAGTTTATTTCCTCGGAATCAAGCAAAAATTGGGCAGAAACAGAATTGGGGCTCAATCTGCCAATTTTTTTTATCTTCTAACTATGGCAGACACAATTTTTTCTGTCCAGTCACTCTCTATTTTTGCTCAAATACAATATGGATGATTATATCTTTTGAGATTGGAAACTCTACCGACGAATTTTCGAATCTACAACTCGACCATCAACGGAGAAAGTTTTCTCGCAGAAAACTTTGTATTCTGCCATTTCTGCTGTTCAAACCTTTGTCGTAGCCATGGCACTAAATGCCTGCTTTGTTTTTGCACTTCCATGTTATCCGAGGGCTCCCCTGCAAGAAAACAACGAATTGGATTTTGAAGCTTTGAGGCTATGAGGATCCCCGAACTAGAGATCACATCCGGCTCGCCTCTTCTTTTGGTTCTCTTTTCCGGTTTGGAAGGGACCCGCTCCCTGCTAACACCGGTCGTGGGGCTCCCCTTCCAAACCGGAAAAGGGTCCATTCCCCTATACATCATGTACCACGATTTACAAATTTCACCATTTCCTATCCCATATTTTTCTATCAAATCCAAATATGAAAGATACCTCCAACAATTATCCTTGCTTTGTTTTGCCCTTTGGGTGTGGGTTACATTTACGTTGGATTGGATCTTGTCCTTCGGATCACCACAGGGATCTCCTCCTCCGGGGTCCTGTATTCAACAGGATCCCCTCCTTGGGGATCCCACAATTAACCGGGCAATTACTGCATAGTTTTGGCCCCATTTTCGACCGGATTGGAGCCCTTCAATAGCAGCGGCGCTCGTTCCGCTTTCTCCTTCACTCCTACCCGCGCCTCTGATCCAATCCATTCCGGCCACCTCTGAAGTGATCTCTTCTGATTCCATAGAGAATCGGGGGAGAAAAACCCACCACAAACAAATCCTAATTTTCCTTATAAGTTGCAAAAATTCTGCACTGTTACTGCACAATAAGGTCGGATCCCATCCTCTGGGATCTCACCTCTGAGGGGTCCCGTCCTCAAGGGTTACACCTCCATGATCCCCCAATCCAGGGTAAAATTATCAAATGCCCTTTGTTGTGGGGGCATGCATTAATGATGTTCGCACAAACATTTTTTTACGAAGATAAAAGGTCACGTAGTTGAGAGCTTGGTTCAGGAACCTCCCCAGAAGCTTTATAAGCTACCGTCTGGAATTAAAATTTTACAGTGCAGCCTAGAAACAACAAAAAAATATTTTTGCTAAATTAAGCTATTTTTATTGGTACTTCTAGAAGGATTGAAGGGGGAGTATTTAGCTGATAGGCTGGCTTAAATCTAGCAGGAAATCTGCCGATAATATACCCAAAAAATTGCCGGAACCAAGATTGAGAGTGTACATCATTTTTCGTTGTAAACCAAGTACATTTAGAAGGCGGCAAAAATATTGATGCAAGTGCGTTAGGGTTAGGGTAGGCATTTCGAGAGCGCTTCAGAGTGGAGGAAACTAGATTTTGACACCGTTTTGGATACAGAGAAAACAGTGAAGCAAAGATCTCTAGCTCTCTACATGGTGCCGATTGCAGCGTTGAATGTGTCTATTCTTAATTTGGGATCAAAGGAAGACGTTGGGAGTATGTGGCATATGGTTTTTCGGCAAAAATACTTCTTATGTTACAGCATAAGCACCGTTTAGGGTTGCACCTTTCTGAGAATTTATTGGAGAAGCAACAATTTTTCACAGGTCTATTTCTTGTTTCCTCTCTCATTTTGGTGTTCTTTCTGCCATACACAACACCCCTAAACCGTGTTTGGATACTAAAAAAGGCACTGCTTTTTTTTTTTTTTTAGTTCTAGTAGAGGATTCTGAATTCAAAATGTTCAATCGGAAGGTTTGTTGGATGCTCTGATTGTTTTATGCTCATATGGTAGATATTTGGGTCTGCCTTATTGATCTTAGATATTATTGTTTTTTCTGCCATGGCAGTTGCCTTCGCCTTCTGCATTTCCATATAAATCTATAAGCTTGGTTTTTAGTAATTTTGCAATTTGCTAAAATCTTTTCTTCCTATAACAGGTCCCTTCAACTTGGATTAGATTCAGCAGAGGGTGAGAGTACTTATTTCTCTTATGATTATATCTTGCAAGTGTGCACTGTACATTCTTGCTTTAACTACATTCTTTGTCATCTGCAGAGATTATAACATGCATTATATCTGTTGCACTATTTCTCATTATGATCTTCTTGCAGTGTGCAAAAATGAATAAGTGCTGCTCAATGCATAAGAAATAATTAGAAATCAGCAAGGTAATATGAAGGTTGATCTTGTTTATCTCTTTCCAAAGCAGACTGCTGAGGAGAATAATCCATTTGCAGCTTTTAAACAGGAATTGATCCCAACATATTGGATTTAAGCATTAAAGTCTCATGCCCTCCTCTCAGAAAGGCTGCTTGCTGAAAAACTGGCAATCCGTATAGTGGAGAACAAATTGAGACGTAGTTCGAACTGATGCAAATTAGAAGGTAACATATTAATTTATTTAGGCACTTCAAGATCAAGATGTAACATCATATATGAGTAAGAAATGCGTATTTCTCTATTGTACCATCAACAATAATTATGTTTCTGTGTTTGAAAAGATGCCAAGAGCTTTTCTAGCCAAACCTTCACAGATATAGAAAGGCAGGGTGGTTTCACAAAAGGACGGATATTGTCTCTGGAATGGTATATATTTGCTTTTCATCGCATTAATTAGTATTTAGATATGCCTGAGGTATCATTTAGGTCTGAAGCACTAGATAATAAGTTAGTTATTGGGTGGCATAGCAAATGCGACAGGAGTAGTAGATGAAATTATGATGTCAGTGGAGTGTTCAGACCGGGGGTCATCACTACTCTAGTCGCCAAAATTGGAGCTGGGAAGACCACACTGATGGACGTGCCTGCAGTTCAAAAAATTGGAGGATGCATTGAGGGCATCATTATGGTTTCAGAATATCCTTTTATTATTCTACTTGGTTGTCCTTGACAAAGGAACAGACAGACAGTTGGTATTTAGATAAGTGTTGTGGCATGCCAATAGATATTCAGAAGTGGTGTCAACCTAAAGACTTGTAGTGTTGCGAGTTGGTGAATGAAACTCATTAAGTTAGAACCTTTAACGACATGTCTGTTGAACAACTAGCTAGTATTTTTGCTTATTGAAGTCATAGGACGTCCACCTTAAATTATGTTACATGGCTTAAGATAAGACAGTTTTCAATAGTGTCTGAATTCATCAAATTAATAGGATCTGAATCGGCCAGCTGATTTTAGTTTCTTGTTAAGATACAGGATTCTGTGGCAAATCTATCATAAGGAAAAAAGGTATCATGTGGGTTCTCTTCTTATTGTTCTGAATATTTCTTTTTAATGTTCTCAATCGTCAAATGAGACAAATGGAAATACCAGGGTTCAAATCCCCGGGAACATTGAGCTTTAAATATACTCTGAAAATCACATTTGCTCTATGAATGTAATATATTTTGTTGTAATGCTATTTTGAATATGGAAACTAGTATCTTTCTTTTTACTGTAATCTTTGAAACCTTATGTAAACCATTAGTCTTTCTACTCTAAACTAATAGTGGACCATTGTAAATGTGTTGTTTTGATAAATAGTAATTGCATGACAAAAGCATTAGGAATTGGATGGCGAAACTATAGCCAATTAATGGAGAAAACAAATAATGACCATTATTTATGTCTTCTAACTGGCAATAGTTTTTAAGTTGAGTATGCCTTAACCCATACCAATTTTATTATCAAAACAACATTGGTTTAGTGCTAATGCAAATGATGTTGAAGGTTGCAAGCCTTCAATATCTTTGCAAAAAGACCACTAGTAGTTTGTTTTATAAGAAGTTGAACCATCTATATATGGAACAATATTGGTTCAATTAAAAAGATGTCACCACCTTCATAAAACAACCACCTCACAAACAATCACAAAACCATTACTGATTTATGTACTACATCACTAATTGAATTACATACTTAAAATGTAGCAATAAAGCACTATTAAGAAAACCACAATTATGAATTGTGGTAACAAACTAGAACAATAAATCACAAGTAAGAACCACAATATATAACTAGTCATAGTTATTCAACATATTAACCCACAAAGTAATATTACTTTGTTATAGTAGTTTTATGGAAAAACAGTTGTGAAAGACTGATAACAGTTATTTTTTGGAGGTCTTGTGCAGGGCCAGAGCCACAGACGAGCTAGAGGCGCAACTTCTTGAAGACATCAAGGTCCCAGCCGATGTACAGACAGTTAAGGAGAGGAGACCGAAAAGGCAGACCCAAGAGAGGGAAGCACAACGACAAACACCTCAATCGACGAACGAGTAGAACAGGACACCACCGGCCTATCATCAATCTTCATCAAATGGGAAGAATATTTGGTAACCAACGGCATCAAGAATTTTCTAGATGTCAACCTCCCGGCTACCACGACGAGGTCACATCAGAAAGAGGATCTCGACGCCTTCACCGACTCAACGCACATGAGTTTCAAATGGAAGAACGCAAGGCAGCAAAATACAGGTGCAGGAAGACGTTAGACATCGATGCCGCGTTAGCATCACAAGCTAGAGCCAGAGGGCATAATCTTCCGTCGAGGAGAGAAGTCATGGCGACACAGGAGCGTATAGAAACCGGAGGGAAGACAACCACGACCTTGCAGCCCAGTAGCTCAAGCGAATGTCATGCAACGTCAACAAAAGGAGCAACCAAGCTAGGCAACCACAAAGCACCTAAGGCTGACCCGGACGGGCTTCCAGCTCCCTTGCACCAGCAGGAGAATTTTCATCGGTTCCAAAAAGTAGGAGACCATGAGGGGGAGGAGACGCATATCAAGGAAGGAACATCTCCGACTTGAAGGCCTATATCAGCATTAAGGGCAAGATCAAGGAGGAGAATATTCCGCTCGAACAAGAATTCTGGACCCAGAAACACCTAGAAACCAAAGGAAGGACGACTTTACTACGTCAGTCAAGGAGTGCGAGACTCGAATGGATAGGATCCAAAGGACGGAGGAGACGACCTAGCCAGCAGGTACAAATCACGCAAAGGCGACCAGAAGGAGCCATGGTAGGGGCAATGGAGACGACCACACTTCCAGGCACAGGAGAGGCACCTCGGAATGAAGCAAAGCCCAAGCAACAGGAGTCGCACTCAGAAATTCAACCTGCGGAAGAATGACAATGCCTGCCTACTGACCACGATCGCAGAGCTTCGAAGACATTCAAGAATGCCCGACTGCAATAACCAGGTAATCCGACTCAAGCGATCAACGGCACCGCACATCGGCAACCTTGCAACGACACACTGCATATAGGGATGTTGAGCGGTCACCGCATTCCTTACGACGGACATACACATTAAGGAGGAGCATCTTTTTCAAGGGATCACATCGACGAACACTCTTCGCAACTTGGGGTGACGAGCTCGGAGACATGAAGCTCAACAATAGTAGCAGCATCTCAAGGGATCCCGGAGTCAACCAGAATGAAGAAGATGCAGCAAAACCGAAGAATCAAACACTTTAGGAGGAGGGGAAACCCTAAAGGAGTATAAACATTTAGGTAGATCTTCGTACTTGTTTTGGAAAAGTGGATGAATTGAAATCCCAATGTAAATGCATATATGTCTATTGTATATCTCGGATGCTCACAGATATAGTGGAAAAACATGAGTTTAAAGTCATGTTTTACGGATCTAGCGCTTAGATCAGGAAGCTCCTTCACTTCGACTACCAAATGAGGAAGCAAGGAAGCACAACTATAGTCCAAGATCAAAATGGAAGAGCAAGTACGAGGGAGAAACGACCAGAGGCCAAGACACTTCCGGAAGTGCCCTCAAGTAGAAGACCGCTCGTCCATCCAATGTCAGAACAAGAGACAACACCGGTCATGTCAAGATCATCAGCGCTGCACCAGGACATCGTCAGGACGCAATACTACCTCTTGTGGCAGCGGCAACACTTGATGAACTTATGACACGAGTGGCCTCAACAATAGAAGGAGGAACGACCCGACATCAACGAGCCAACTAAGAAGGCAACATCTCGACGACCACAATTTCACCTTGTGGTAATATAGGGTGATGCTCTATGACACGTGTATCAGATGGAGATGCACTTACGAAAGGCACTGCGACGAGGAGATATGCCTTCAACAACTAAGTGATGGCTTCGTCAGGGACTCCTACCAGTAATTAGAAGAGAAGAAGCCGATCATATCTCCGACATGGGGCACATCAAACGCCCAAGGTAGAAGCATTCGACACCTTAACGACAAGGATAGCAACTGAAGCACCTTCGGCAAAAAGAGAGTTCAAGATAATAGCCAGGCTATTCAACGACAAGAGTATATCTAAGGCAGGTACTTCCTCAACTCAAGGGTCAAGCTGCGCAGATATAAGGATCCATCACCCCGACAACATAGCCAGCAGGGAGGAGAGCCATGATGCTTTACTTGCCAGAGAGACTGACATGCATAGAGGGACAAAGGTCAGGAACTGAAAGCTGGGGAAGTGCTAGCAACCGACTTCTTCCACGAGCTCCCTAGAGGCAACAGGAGGATCAAAACTGACGAGCGCAATCAAAGCCACCGGAAGGTACCTCAAGACAAGAAGACGGCATAGCACTGTGGAACGTGACAACGTCCAAGCCATGTGATTGAGGGGATCAAACAAGGAAGATTGGAAGCTTGATAGAGAAGCAACTAGGCGAGGCGAGCCGATGACTTGCACGTGGACTTCCATGCAACTTGGTGAACCCAAGGATGGACGGTTCAAAGAACAACTGCAAAAGAGAACAACTCCAGAGGAGTATAGCCAAAGGAATCGCGCACAGCCTCAAGAGACGCCTTCAAATAGCTTCAAGTATCATGAAGGGGGGAACAATTACCGCCCGAGAACAGGATCAGGAAGCAGACCGAAATGTCAAAGCATCAACGACCAGCACACCTTTAGTTAGAATGTGATGCAAAGCGTGTTGTGCCATAGCCGACAAACATCGGAGGGCCCAAGCATATCAACAAGCTACCCGGAGTTGACGTACAAATAGGAGGATATAGATCGTCAACACCATTGCACCAGGAGGAGCACCGATGACATCGCCAAGGAGTAGGTGTGTAACTCGAAGGGAGGCACAAGGGGGACCTAATAGCTCTAGCTAGTAGTAATTGTAATTATGTAAGCTATATGTTTTGCATGTTCCCTTGTTATTCCTTCCCTCCCATAGCATAACAGATCAAAGGAAGAGATGTCAGGCAAATTGCAGGGGTGAAGCATTCAACATCCTCAACACGATAACGACAAGAGGACTCGACGTATGAGACGTCGATGGAGTCGAAGAAACAACATCGGATACAGAGTCGTCCTTTAGCTACCAAGACAAAAAGTTCAAGATGAAAGATCTTTTTTCAACGGCGCCACCTTCAGGCTTTTGAAAAGCGGCATGGAAGATTTCAAGTGATCAACTACACCATCAAGCCACCAGCAATGAGAGGCTTCTAACGAACAAAGTCAACCTCTACATCAAAGAGGAGTCACCGTCAAGGAGACTGAAGTATCGAGCGACTCGGAAGAACGTTACCTTGCTACTTCAAGCAGGCAATGAGTGGATGAGCTTCTAGCAAGCTCAAGCATCTAAGGCCATGGGGCCTAGTAGGTTAAATGTATGGACGGTAACATCCATATTGGGATTAGAAGGCACTTCCAGATATTCTCGTTGAAAGGATTGCCCCAATATTGAGCTAAGCGTCAAGGATTGGGAAGGAAACGCATAGGAGTGACTAAAATTATACACGATTGTTAACAGCCATCCAATATTGAAACCACTTAGTGAGATTGATCTCCTCGCTAAGAAGGAATCATTACTAGGATAATTGTTGACCATGTATAATCTAGCACCTCCAAAAGAATAATCCAACTGAAAGAAAAGAAGTAATCTAACAAGTTCGGCCAACTTGTTACGATGACATCAATTCGATTGGTAGGAATATTCCAAGAGTTTAAATAACTAAGAAAGGGGGAATCTCTAGAATATAAAAGAATAATACATGTAAAGTACATCTAAAATAAGAATTATAATAATCAAATAGTCTTTTGAGACAAAAGGAATTGTCGTCATGACAAAACCTTGTGGTTTGGAATCGTTCTAACTAAGTAGGTAACCCGTAACTATATTGAAAGAAATGATAACATAATATGTGCATCCATCTTAGATGGTTATATAGGTTAGCTAAGGCTAGTAAATTAATGTGCTAAGTAAGAAGCATATAACCTCTTAAGGGGAGAGAATAGATATGACGTTGTGTACAACGTCATTGAAGGGGTGCAGGACCATTTTCTTTTCGAAGAAAGTGGGAACGTACTTGCATCGAATTGACCGACCGTAGAATAGAGTTCACTCCGGCAATGGCCGAAGCGAATAGAGCGTAAGATAGATAGATACCTTAGTGCTCAGGAGGCCTTCAACGTGCGAGACTGACGTAGTAGCTAATTACACCAATGAAGTGGAGCAAAAGTATGGGAGAAATGCAACGACCAAGTCATTTCCAAATTACGCGACGCCGGCTCAATGGGTGGATGCATTCTAACCTTAGGTAAGGTGTGCGCATGTATTATAAGCTTTAATGTGTCTTATTGATAAGTTAAATATAGATCCTAATAACTGCATAGAAATTGTTGTACGTATATGTATCATAGGGAAATAAGTTAAATAACAACGATAATGTGAGGTAGCATGTTAATTAATCCTTCGCAAGGATGCAATTCCTTCCAAGGATAGTTATATGACCTCGGGTCCTTATAAATATAAATAGAAAATAGAATTCAGATATACTTAAGTGCATCTTAGGGATATACTTCCAAGGGTAATGTCGGACCCAAGGAAGAGAATAAGAAGCACATGTAATTCTTGGGTATGATAATTAAAACCTTGTCTATGTAACAACAGGTCTAAATCAGGGTTATTGTTTAAATAATCGCGATCTAAAGTCGTTAAATATTGCAAAGCTTAGAGTAAATATAATTGTACTATCGGAAGTAATGTATCCGATACTATGATAATGTTAATTCATAAATATTACCTTAGGGTAATTATGTTAATCACATGCATTAAAGGAGCCAGCAAAAATCGGCTCAGGCATGTCGATTTGTGTTTAGATTAATTTCATGTATAGTTAAGATTAATCTACGCATGCAACCTATGCCAGGTATGGGTTGCATGCGTATTTACCGATGATGGGACTACTACGGTGATCTCTAGGACGTGGTGTAATGTCAATGTAGGCATGACCGCGTTTCCGCTTGGATGAGTGGAAGGTAGATTAGAAAGTCTACTTCTGTTCCACGGAGGTAGACGACCTCGAGAGAAAGGAGGTCATTCAGGAATGCATTGATAGGAAAAGCACCTCTAGCCCCATATATGCTTTGATAGGAGGAACCTGTCCTTCACGCCCCATATACGGGAAGGACCCTATCCTCCACGCTGGGCAACTAGGGTGTAGGCATGAGCGGCATATAGGCATTATAGGGCGCTGTCTCCACGACCACGATGGAAGAAGCATCCTCTTCCTACGTCGGGAGATTAGCCATGCATTCATGTAGATAGGTGGGGTGGTCACCATATAACCAAAATTTTATTAATAATTAATAATAGGTAGTGTCGACCTGCAGGCCAATAGAGCGCTCCGGAGGGCAAGGAGGTCGAGCTACGAAGACTTGCAACACAAATTTTGTTATAATGTGTTGCAAGGGATGAAGAGTACCTTAGAAGTGTAAATTTTGTATGAAATTGATAAACTTTGATAAACTTAAATGTTTTTTTTTTTTTTTTTTTTTTTTTTTTTGGGCAAGGTGGGTTTTTTATATTTCATTTAGAAAATTACATAAGAAAAAAAAGTGAGGTAGCTCACTTTCATGGCATCCTTCCTAAGAGGAGGATATTCTAAAAACTGATAGCTATAAAAACTATGGAATATGAGCAATAAAAGCCTAAATCTAACCTTTGGCATAGAGAGGCCAAAAGTAAGCCAAAACCATAGGTTATAATACCACTTATAGATTTTAGTGTTCATTTGGTACTTTCCTGTCATGATCTTCAAACATAATCAGCTGCATCAATCAGGTCTTGTATGGTCAAATCTGCAACCGTTGTATTTCCAAAGATCCGCAGCATCTGATCCAGCTGCTTAATGGTGTATGTGGAAAAATCCAGAAACAACAGTACATGTGCCTCACGCTTTTGCTGCCACTGGTGGAAAAGGTTCTCAAAGTAAGGTCTTAAGCCATTATAATACCAGACCTCCCTTCGATCCAACATCCTTTTGAGAGCCATAGCATGTACAACTTCCTGCTTCAGTTGGATCATAGTATCAGCTACCATAGTCCTGGATATGGGATTGACCTCTCCAGCTCCCGCTCGGGCAAAAGGTCCCACGCTAGCCAGCCTCTTCTGCTGCTCTGTGAAGTAAACCATTTGCATCAATTAGAATAAGAAAAAAGAAATTGAAACAACCTGTATATGTTCCAATCCTATCCCATTCCCTATCATATTTCTTTCCTTTCAGCTGCTTATGAGCCATAGCAGTCTCAGCCAAAAGGGACAGAAAACAACTTTTTAACCAGATCATGTTTGGTGTCTTCTTTTCCACTGCTACCCGATTCCTATGTTTCCATATAATCCAGCAACAAAGAGCTCTGGTAGTGTTCATGATATTAGAATCAGTGTGTAGGAAGTTCTTCAAACAATCTGGAGAACCTCGATTTAATTGTGATGTCCATGTCCAGAAGTCTTCTAACCATGGGCATAGGAAGACATGATTTGAGGTCTCTTTACTACCACAAAGATATGGGACATTCATCATTTTACTTTGGTGTCATATTTACTCCCTGATTGCATTGGTATGGAGGCTCGATGTAGGACCAGCCATCCGAAAACTTTGATTTTATTTGCCAAGTATGTTTTCCAACCTTTATTGCAGGTCTCTGCCAACTGTTTTTCATCACACTGCCATAAAGAGTTTGCTCTTGAAGGTTTCAGTTCCATAGTCCAAGGATAGATATCTTTGACACTATATCCTTCCTTCTTATTCAGGTTCCAATGGTTTGAAACATTTGCTAATTCCTGATGCTCGCTAATTGTTTCCATGAACTTCCTAAATATCTGTTTGTCAATGTCCGAACCCTTAATTTTATCTTGCAGCTCCTCCCAGCTGATCCATCTGTCATTGATTCTTAAGTCTTCTATTGACCAGAATCCTGCTCTGTACCATTGCATGTACTTTTGTGGGTGCTTAAAAGCCATGCACCCTATTTCTTCAGCAACAAAATGAGGATGCCAAAACATCATGATGTCTTTACATCTGGCATTAATTTCCGGGGTCTGAACACAACGCTGCCTCATTCCAAGCAGCCATCATTTTCCTGAGTAAATTGGAGGTACCTGCTGAGGGGGAGAATTGAAAGAAAGCAGAGTCAGGTAGTTGGTGCCTCAGAGTGTGGCTTCCAACCGGGTGGGAGACCTCCACCCAATACTGAACCAGTTTCAGAGCAGGAGATGGATTTTTAGCATAGATAGCCCTCCATATCATCTTGGCAGCCAAAGCCTGTGCTTGAATGAACAGGTCTTTACATCCCAACCCCCCTTGTTTTTTCGGTTTGATAAGATCATTCCAAGCTACCTTATGGGGACCCTGCCAGATAAACTTCCTCAAAGCTACTTCAATCTTATTGTATGAAGCTTTATCTGCCACCAGAGCTGAGGAGAAGAATACATGAGTGCTTGCAATCACTGCATTTGCAATTTCCACTCTCCCAGCCATAGAAAGGGAAGAGGGGTACATTAATAGTTTCTTTTTTATCCTTGTAACAATAGGATCCCACAGTCCCTGAATTGACAGATTGAGAGCAATTGGTATGCCAGGATCTTGGTGGCCTCCTTATTCCCAATTATCCTGATGCCCTCCAGTTCTGTTTCCATAGTATCCAGGATGATAGCACTTTTTCCTTTATTCAGGAGTACACCTGATACTTCACCAAAATATATCAAAGCTTCTAGAAAATTTTTAAGGCTATCATCCCCTTGCTTTAGAAAAGCAAAGGTATCATCTGCATACTGCATCAATACAAAATTGCCTGCATCCTTTGGGAGTTGTAAACAATTAATCTTTTGAGTGTCCTGCAGACTAATGGCCATCCTGGTTACCATGTCGGCCACTATAAGGAACAAGTATGGGGCCAAAGGGCATCCTTGCCTCACACCCCTTCTGCATTCAAATAATTTGGAGGGAGAGCCATTAATCAGAAGAGCAGAGGATGCAGTACTATTCATTCCCCATACCTTCTGGTAGACCCTATCTGAAAAACCCAAATGACTCATTGCTTTTTGGAGAAAGTCCCAATTAATGGTGTCATATGCTCTTCTAAAATCCAATTTTAGAAGCATACATCCTTGATTGGCTAAGTAACGTTAATAATTACCTTGCGTGGATTAAGTTATGAAGTGATAAGTTAATTGGATAATGAAATAGTACAGTAATGTCTTAAACATTACCTTAGAGTAATTTTAATAATTAAGATAGTAAGTATATAATTATAGATATTGTAAAATTAATGCAGGATTTTAAGGTGCGAAGACTTGCAACACAAATTTTGTTGGAATGTGTTGCAAAGGATGAAGAGTACCTTAAATAATAATTGTATATGAAAGTGTTAAATTGTGATAAACTAAATGTTGTGATAACGGAGACTAATAAGTACCTTGTTTTAATAGAAGTTAGTTATTTGATAATGTAATGGCGTAATAATGATTTAAAAATATTACCTTAAGGTAATCTTAATAAATGTGTAAGTATTATAGTAGTATATCGGATGCATCAGGTTGATTGCAGGTTAGGAAGATTCCAAGGTGGGAAGACCCACGATGCTGCGGACAGCATCATTTCAAGGTGGGGAGAATGTGACGTTTCAGCACAGTATACGATCCCAAAACGTATACTGTACTGCCTCGTCACGCGTACACGCCACCCCGACTGACGTGTACGCCGACGTATAGCCAGGCGGGTAGCCCCTAGGGGGCAACTTGCAAGGAGTGTGCATTTATTAATGTGCACATTTACCCATGTGCACATTTATTAAGGTGCACACCTTTCCATGTGGGCACATTTTGCCACCTAGCCATTAAAGGCAAGTGGGCCCATTCCCAATTATCCCACATGCCAAAAGGGGATAATTGGAAACCCTAGCCCTACCCTTGCCTATTTAAGGAGGGAAACCCTAACTTGCCCATTTTTCGTTCCTAGGGTTTTAGGCTCTGTTTTGACTGCCCCAGGGGTCAAAACCGCCTCCCAGACTCTGTCTGAGCGAATTGCCCCATTAGTTTCCCTTGATTCGAGCAGTTTAGCAGGATGGTTGAGCTCAGGTCAGGAGGAGGAACTCAAGGATCAGGTATTTCGTCAATTTAATAGCCTAAACCATCTTCTAGTCATTAAATCAGTAGGTTTAGCCTATTAAATTGCCCATAGCAGCCCTCTAGATCTCTAGATAGATACCAGACTCTAACTAAAGAACCTAACTCTATGATATAGATTAGATCTTGTTCTTTAGTTCTTTTGTGATGTATATGGATGATGTATCTCTATGAACTCCTTGTATTGGGAAGGGGGGTAGAGACCTAAAGCTTGGTAGTAGATGCTCCTAGATTAGCCTCTCTAGCACACTATAGATTCGGCCTGTGTACAAGAACCACACCTGGTTGTGGGTGAAGGGGCCAGACTGGCTTAGAAGGAGGTTCGTGTCCTGACCCTTGAACGATCCCTCTGGTGTGTAAGGCCTACCGGGGATCATTGTGACTAGGTCTAATGGCTTACCACTGAGTGTGGGTAAGGCATGGGCTCGACACCCGTGAAGTAGTGTACACTTTCCAGTGGGTTCAGTCGAATAAGGGCAGTGGCCCTCTAGTCACCTTGGGTCAGCATGTAGACCTCTGGAGGGAGTGATCCCTACCTGCCCCATCGGAACTGGGGAGATGCAACCCAGGAATAGCCCCTTTGGCTATGCCTCCGGCGGGCTACAGTCAGGTCCCAACACTTTTCAGCCTACTCTGCAAAGTGTGCACAGGAGGGGCGGATGGAGTGGACAACCCTAAGCCATGCTCTTATGCCAGCCAAACCCATTGCCATGAATTCTGCCTGCAATGAACTCTGGAGACCCAAGCCGTCAGTCATCCCTTTGAGTCTGAGCCTTGGGTAGGATTTCCCATATGTATTGTGCTGATCTTTGTCTATGCAGATGTGATGGACCACCCTTCGAGGTGGATATGTGATGATATTGTATACTTACTTGTATGTTTACGCTTCCGCAGCTAGGTAGGCCCTGAGGAAGACGGGGTAAATGACCCCTTCACTCTTCCCACTGGGACCCGTTACGGTTGCAGTGTTATGTGGAGGGCCCTGTATCGGCATGGAGCTGGTATGGGGGATGAACTCCTGTTTGTATACGGTGAGTGCACCGTATACGAGTAGGGGATGTCACATGAGTGCGCTGTGCGAAAAACCCTAAGAAATGAGCATGCACATACCTCTGCAAATCAGCGGGATCCTCCAAAGTCCGGCCATCAGGCAAAGCAAGGGACGCCATAGATGCTGTATATCACCGCTGCCTAGCCGCTCTGAAGAATACCGACGAACTTGTGTCCCCCTCCTTCAACCAGGTAAGGGCCGCCTTCACACGCGCCTCCTGCACTTTAACCTGCTCCAGAGCAACAATACGCTGCAACACTGCATTCTCCCTACCTCAACTAAGGCCAAATCCTGCAATAAACGAGACCACTAGTCCCTCTCAAACCCATGCACAACCTGGGTTCCAGAACCAGAGCGATCCTCTACTCGCTCTGCCATATTGAAGTCCCCTAACAGCAACCAAGCGACCTGCAACCCACCAAGGGCTCGCAACTTATTCCGGACTGTGGCCCATAAAGCACCCCGCTGAGAAGGCTGATTAGGGGCATAAACATTAACAATCCCCCACTCTTGCCCTCCCACCAACCACTTAATTATTGCCCACCGACCAAACCTGTCTGCTGCAGAGTACGTGACCTGCACATCCATCCTCCAAGAAATAAGAGTACCCCCACTAGTCCGCCCATAAGAAGAAGCAATAGAGACAAACTGCCTACCAACCATATTCATGAGCCTGGACATATCACCCCTGTGACACTTATGCTCCTGAATGCAAACAATATCAGGACACAACTGCCGAAGTTAAAGGACCTTTGATTCCTCTAAGGTTCCAGGTTATTATCTTCATTCACCTTATTTCTTGTATTCCCTGCAGGCCCATCTTTAAAGAAAACAAATTGTCTTTTAGTCCTTTTGATAGACCCTGGCATTGGAGTAAGAAAAATATCCTCTTCTACTAATGTGGACTTTGTTGATGAACGCTCTGAGTCCTTATTGGTCACTACAACCTCAGGATTAGTGAGAATCTCATTCTCCTCAATGTGAAGAGAAATATGGTCCACATCTACTTTCTCCTCTGAAATCTTTACTATGATCTGAGTTTGGGAGCCCTCAAAATCTTCATACATCTGTTTTCTGTTTCAATATTCTCATTAGTTCTAATATCTAGCATTATAACAGGGGGTTTTTTTTCTGTTTTTGTACTATTTTCTCTAAGGTTTTCACATGATTTGGTGGCCGTATTCATCCAGTGTACTAAATAGTATTTCTAGAGTGCACCCTTTTGTTAGCCGTTGATTTTAGAAAAGGGGGTAAATCCTGTGGTCCATTATTTTTAGGTTTGTTTTTTAGGGTTCTCTAAAGAAGCACAGCAGGGCCGGAATAACCTGGGTTTGGTTACAAGCTTCAAATCCCCTGCGGGATGCATCAGCTCAGATTCGAAAAAGGATGGCTATGGCTATAACCTTGTTGCAGTCCTCCCCAGTAGCCTCAATTCGAACCCCCCTGCCCTTTTCCCCGGTTTCCTCATCCCATTCCGTCGGACCCATTGTCTATTTTCTACCGATTTGCAGGAAAACATCGTGGGTTTTTGAATTTGTGCCTCCCTTGTCGGGATTTTGGTTTAGGGATCTAGTTTTTGAGTACCCATAACTTCATTTTGGGGAAAAATAGCAATTGATTGATGCCGGAGGAAGCATGGAACCTGCTTACATTTATCTGTTTACCTCTGGTACCTACAAACTGGAAGCTGATGTTTCAGAACTCCGCATGCAGTCTTCTGATGTTTCATTGCAATTTTTTTGTTCCGGTATGTATCTTGTCTATTTTTTTATTCTGTTTGGCTTGCATTGTAGGTTTATTTTGTGCTCGATGGACTCCAACAGTAAATCTGCTAAACAGTCAATACCAGAAAAAAGGATCGGCTTTATTTTATAACACTCCAAAAATAACGGCTTCTATGAGGCAGAATAACGAGAATTTACTCGTGCTTATACTTTGACCAGAAATGCCCAAATGGTTGCACTTGTATCGGCTCAAGGCCATTTCCAATATCTACCAACTGTAAAGTTGAATGGAGGGATGCCAACTTGTTTAATAAGTGATTTGAAACTTACCAGTACAGATTATAAGTTTTGTATCCCTGCTAATCATTTTATTTTTCTAGCCCCCCATTGTAAAAGTTAAGTGGCCAGAAATTGATGCTGTCCTCTGCAGTTTGTGAGAGGAAACTATGATTGAGAATTAGATTGATTGGTCATTGTTCGTGATAATTAACCTCAGAAACAGGATTTAGAGCTTTCACATACAGTGTGTGACATGACATATTTTCCTTCATAGGGTGCACAAGATTTAAGGAAATCAAAGCTCTATGCAAGAATTGGAAAGCGAATGGTATCAGCGTATGTGACTCCACCTCTGTATTTTATTTTATCCAGATCACTAGAAATATATTCTGCTAACTTATGGAGCTTGAGTTTCATCTGTCCATAATCCTTTACGTGACTATCAGCTTCTCTTTTCAGATGCATGTGAGAAACCATTTCAAGCCCAAAGCTGTGCCAGATACAACACATGCATTTGTGGCAACACTATGTGGTTAGAAATGCTCATGTAGTTGTGGAAGATGGTCCACATTTTAATATGCATTATGCACAAAAATAGTATCCGTCTGAACCATGACACATCCTTGCAGATGAGACTCTCTTAGGTAGTAGTTAAGAAAAGCCACAATTGTTTACAGTAGCGAGTAGCGGGATGATGAGCATTGATCGAAGCAAGGAATTGGATCCATACAAGAAACTAACACAATGTGAAAGGACTTGTTAGTGTCCTTTTCAAATTGAAGCATTTGCACCAGTAACTTTTGTTATTTGGAATCCCAGAAGCGAAGACTTGCTTAATTACAGTGGAAGATAGTGCTGCATCTCCTTATATCCAGGTTTCATTATCTAGAAGCAACACTTCATACATCCCACTAAGTTTTCATTTTGGGGATAAAGAGGAGCACTAGGAATACCTCAGGAAAACAAATGGATCTGGTGGTTTATACTGTGTTTAAGAGTGTGAATGGTCTTGTTTGCTCAGAAATCTTAGGCTAAGATGGTAATGCCCCCTAGGGAACATTTTAAAGAAAATGGAATAGGTGTTCCACATGATAAATCAGAATTTGAATGTTAACTCTAGACTTCTTGCTTATTGGGCCACATCTGGGGTTTCTTGCAGGGTACGAGAAGGGGACCGAATCTAAGTACAAATTCTCCACTTGCTTGCATTAATGCAGCTTGCATGAGATTCCAATGTACCTAAAGATATAATTGACCGGAACTATACTCATCCCAGTGTAAATCATCCAGACTTTGAATATTCAATTGTTCCTTCTTGTTTAACGCGGTAGTATGAAAAGCATGTATGTATGCATGTATGGAAGCAGTTTGCCGTTAGCAACCTGCTGGTCAAATTAACAATGCCATATCGAACCTGGAAAGAGGGTTGATCAGTTTCTAACTGCAACTTAGCACTGGTCAATATAGGTGGCAATGAATTTAACCAATGGCTTGATTGATCGGCAATTTGGCATCACAGAAACAGAATGTCTCATGTGTAAGACTTGTTCATTATTAGTTCTATTATCACATACTACCTCATGTATTAATATTGGTATTGGTATAATATTATATGTTTAATTCTATGCAATGTTTTTGTTTCCATAATTTGAGCACCTCTAGTTTGTTAGATTTGTGAGGCTATGATATACCATCTATCATTAAGTATTAGGTAATGTTTATATGTACACCCCTACACCATCCTTAAGGCCCCGAAGGGGCCAATTTTTTTTTTACTAACACAAACCATTAACATTATTAACACAAACCATTGCATTTGACACATTTAAATAAAAATCCCCCTTAAACCCCCTTTGGTTTGGGTGCATATTCACACGGGAGGTTACGTAGGGCAGCGAGAGCCCCAAAAAATTTATAATACATGTATAAAATTAACACTATTAAGTACATTCTCTCAAACTTTATAGTATTTTGCAAATTTTAATATACGGTATACAAAAACTTGTATATGCATACCCCACAAACGAGGATCGCTATGTATGGTCCAGATCTTGGAATAAATGGCAAATATGCCCATCCGACAGCTCTCGTTGCCCGGAGTAACCCCCCGTGTGAATATGCACCCAAACCAAAGGGGGTTTAAGGGGGATTTTTATTTAAATGTGTCAAATGCAATGGTTTGTGTTAATAATGTTAATGGTTTGTGTTAGTAAAAAAAAAATTGGCCACTTTGGGGCCTTAAGGATGGTGTAGGGGTGTACATATAAACATTACCTAATACTTAATGATAGATGGTATATCATAGCCTCACAAATCTAACAAACTAGAGGTGCTCAAATTATGGAAACAAAAACATTGCATAGAATTAAACATATAATATTATACCAATACCAATATTAATACATGAGGTAGTATCTCCATTCCTTTTATTCTTCAGATGGTTGAATGGCGGGCACTGCTATCTCAATGATTGACTGAGAGTCTGGGACCATGTCTAAGATCTGGTGTTCATCAGCTGGCTAAATGGGTTGTACTATTTCAGTGCTTGGCTGAGGATCTGAGGCATTTCCTACATTCCCTATTTCAACCTCTTCTTTCTGAGAGAAGAGCTTCTGGGCCAGTAAAGGTGAGACTTCAAAAAATTTGGAGCACTCCCGTTTGTATAAACCATCAGGGAATTCTTGATCAGAATCCAAGTCCAAGCTCTGATGTACCGTGAATTCCGATTCTTTGATGACGAGCCTTGGATTTGAAGGTTGAGCTGGTTGTTGCCATTTTTCTCTTTCTTGTCTCCACCTTGTCCTCCAGCTTTTCTTTTAATTTTGAATTTTTATGGTTTGGAGGTTTGTTACGAGCTTTAACATAATCAGGCAGATCTTTTTTTATTTTTTTAACCCATTCCATATTTAACTTCTTCCTTTCATTTTCCTCCTCTCTTTTTTCCTGCTGTTTTTTTATCCTTTTACTAATTCCATTTCTATTTTAGCTCCGTTTTGTTCCTCTTGACATAGGGGTGACCCACCCTTCATTCTGAACCACTTTCTTCTTGAAAGTGAGTACCCGGTACCTTTGCGGACCCCACCTCCATACAATCTTAGCCCACACACCATATGTGACGTCCCCTACTCGTATACGGTGCACTCACCGTATACAAACAGGAGTTCATCCCCCATACCAGCTCCATGCTAATACAGGGCCCTCCACATGACACTGCAACCATGACGGGTTCCAGTGGGAAGAGTGGAAGGGTCATTGCACCCCGTCTCCCTCAGGGCCTACCTAGCTGCGGAAGCGTAAACATACATGTCAGTAGCACATACATCAACATCATATGACCATCACGAAGGATGGTCCTCCACATATCTGCATAGACAAAGATCAGCACATCACATAGGGAATCCTACCCAAGGCTCAGACTCAAGGGATGACTGACGGCTTGGGTCTCCGTGAGTTCAAAGTGCATGCAATTCATGGCAATGGATTTGGGCGGCATATGAGCATGGCTTAGGGTTGTCCACTCCATCCGCCCTCCCGTGCACACTTTGCGCAGTAGGCTGAAAAGTGTTGGGACTGATCAGAGCCCGCCCGGATGCATAGCCAAGGGGCTATATCCTGGGTTGCATCTCCCCAGTTCCGATGGGGCAGGTAGGGATCTCTCCCTCCAGAGATCTACATGCTGACTCAAGGTGACTAGAGGGCCACTGCCCGTATTCGACTTGAACTCAATGGAAGGTCATATTCACCACCTCACGAGTGTCGAGCCCATGCCTTGCCCACACGCAGTGGCAAGCCATTAGACCTAGTCACAATGATCCCCCAAGAAAGACTAACACACCATAGGGATCGCTCAAGAGTCGAAACACGAACCTCCTTATAAGCCGGTCCCGGCCCCTTCACCCGCAAACCGGTGTGGCTCTTGTGCCACAACGCATCTACAAGTGTGTGCTAGAGAGGCTACTCTAGGAGCATCAACTACAAAGCTTTAGGTCTCTACCCCCCTTCCCAATACAAGGAGTTCATAGAGATACATCATCCATATACATCACAGAAGAACTAAAGAATAAGATCTAATCTACAACATAGAGTTAGGTTCTTTAGTTAGAATCTGCTATCTAGAGATCTAGAGGGCTGCTATGGCCAATCTAATAGGCTAAACCTACTGATACAATGACTAAATAGGGTTTAGACTATCTAATTGGCCAAATACCTGATCCTTGAGGGCCTCCTCCTGACCTGAGCTCGACCATCCCCTGCAAAACGCCGAATCTAGAGAAACTAAGGATGCAATTCTCCCAAATGTCGAGTTCGGGATGATGCGGTTTTAGGCCGTTGAGGCAGCCAAAACAGAGTTCCGAAGCCCTAAAATCGAAAATTGGGCTAGTTAGGGTTTCCTACCCTATATAGACAAGGGGGTTGGTTAGGGTTTCCACTTATCCCCTTTTGGCATGTGGGATAATTGGAAATGGGCCCACTTGCCTTTAAGGGCTAGGTGGCCAAATGTGCACACATGGAAATGTGTGCCCACATTAATGTGTACATTGGAAAATGTGCACATTAATTGCACCTATGGGTGTGGCCCACTTGGCATGAAGTGTCCAAAATGTGTGCCCACATTAATGTGTACATTGGAAAATGTGCACATTAATAGTTGCACATATTTCTGGCAAGTTGCCCACCTAGGGCTACTCACTGCTACACGCTTAGCGCATTACCGCCACCGAGGGGTGGCGGTACGCGGCGTGACGAGGCAATGCGGTATACGCCCCGGGCGATAATCGTGTCTGGAACGTCACATTCTCCCCACCTTGAAATGATGCTGTCCGCAGCATCGTGGGTCTCCCCACCTTGGGATCATCGTAACCTGCAATCAACCTGATACATACGATTACTACTCTAATTCCTACACATTTATTAAAATTACCTCAAGGTAATATTTTTATGACATTATCACATCATTATATTATGAAATAACTTATCAATTCACAACATTACTAAACAGATTACTCCAAAATTCACTTAACATTACGATTAAGTTTATCAAAATTTTAAAATTACGTCCGAGGTACTCTTCATTCCTTGCAACACATTCCAACAAAAAAATTTGTGTTGCAAGTCTTCGTAGCTCGACCTCCTTGCCCTCCCGAGCGCTCTACTGGCCTGCAGGTCGACACTACGTTAGTATCATTTAATTATTAATAAAATTTTGGTTATATGGTGACCACCCCACCTATCTACATGGATGCATGGCTAATCTCCCGGCGTAGGAAGAGGGTGAATCTTCCATTATGGCCGCGGAGACAGCGCCTACATGCCTATATGCCGCTCATGCCTACACCTCTAGTTGCCCAGCGTGGAGGATATCCTTCTCGCGTGGGGGGCGCGAAGGATAGATTCCTCCTATCAAAGCATATATGGGGCTAAAGGTGCTTTCCCTATCAATGCATTCCTTCATGACCTCCTTTCTCTCGAGGTCGTCTACTTCCGTGGGACAGAAGTAGACTTTCTAATCTACCTTCCACTCGCCAGCGAAACGCGGTCATGCCTACATTGACATTACACCACCCTAGAGATCACCGTAGTGGTCCCATCATCATTAACAACAACGATGCGACCCATACTAAGCGTGGGTGGCATCGTGAGATTAATCTTAACTACACAAGAATTAACCTACACAAATCGACATGCCTGAGCCGATTTCTTCGGAGATGACCTTGTCGTCCCATTGCTCCATAAACTGTGGATACTGCTTTACTAAATCTTTCTTAAGTACCCACGTCGCGTCTTCCACTGGTAAGTGTTTCCACTTGACCAAATCATTGGAGGAATTTCTGATCTCCTTGTTTTCTTGAAAGCTTTATCAAGAATCAATTCGAACTATTTCCAAATTGTTCCTCCGCCATTTCCAACAACGTTGGCGAATCCAAGACTTCGCCGGATTTGGGGTATGCTTTTTCAAAGAAACTCACGTGGAAGACCTTATGAATCTTTAGGTGTGCTGGCAAGTCTAGCTTGTAGGCTTGATTACCTACTTTCTCGACTATTCTGAAAGGTCCAGCCCACCTTGGAGCAAGCTTCTTGCAATTGCCGATCCTGAGCTTCGCCTGCTTCACCTTGATCTTGAGCCAAACATCATCTCCAACTTTGAACTCTCTTACTGTTCGATGCTTGTCGGCGATGCTCTTTTGTCGACTTCTTGCTGCTAGCAGATACCCTCTAATCTCTTCCACAAGCTGCTGCATATCCGTCAACATCTGCTGCGAAACTTCCACTTTTGACACGGGATTGTGCCAAGTGTCTGGAGTTAGGCACTGATAGCCGTAATTGATCATAAACGGCGACATTTGGGATGATTCCTGCTTGGTGCTATTGTATGCAAACTCCACCAAGTGAATAAATTCTTCCCACATACTTTGCTTATTCCAGACATAGTTTCGTAGCATGTCCTCTAAAATCCTGTTGGTCCGCTCCGTCTGGCCATCCGTCTGAGGATGGTATGCCGTGCTCATGGATAGCTTCGTCTGGATCGTCGCAAAGAGGTCTTGCCAAAAGGCGCTCATGAACTTCGGATCCCTGTCGGAGATGATCTCCCTTGGCATGCCATGAAGCCTGAAGATCTCTTTGGTGAAGAGCTTTGCTGTATCCATGGCTGTATCTGTGGTTCTGCAAGGCACAAAATGTGCCATCTTCGACAACTTGTCGACCACTACCATCAAGGCATCCTTGCCTCTCGCTGTTCTTGGGAGTCCTGTGATAAAATCCATGCTGATTACCTCCCACTTAGCGTTTGGCACCGCTAATGGCTCTAATGCCCCCGAATTGACCGCTCGCCTTCGTCTGGGCATAGCCGACATTCCTTGATGTAACGAGCTATTTGCTTCTTCATTCCCCGGCCAATAATAGGCTGCTGACTTTGAAATATGTTTTCATGAATCCCGCATGGCCAGCTATTGGGTCAAGCAGTTGTCGTCATGGAGGATCAACTTCCTTACACCCGATGATTCGCACGCACAACTTGTTCTTATGGTATAACAGGTTGCCTTCCTTCTTATAATGCTTGAAGGCCTCCCGCTCTTTATCTGTTCTAGCTTCCTTCGAAAGGCTTGCCCATACTTCCCTGAAATCCACATCCGTTGGCAAGGACTCTTCAATCCTCTTACCAAAGTCGCTGGAGAGCGTCGAAATTGCATTGCAATGCACTCTAGTTGTCAGGGGATGCCTTGAAAGCGCATCTGCTACCACATTGAGCTTCCCCGGCTTGTAGACTATATCAAAGTCATATTCTTCGAGGAACTCCATCCATCTCCTCACGCCTCGGATTAAGGTGTGGTTGCGTGAATACATATTGGGGCTCATGGTCGGTATCCAATTGGAACTTCCTTCCCAAGAGATAATGCCTCCATATTCTTAATGCCCCGACAACCGCAAGCAACTCCCCGATCGTGCGTTGGGTAGCGCCGTCTCCGGCGTCGTTCATCTTCCTGGAATCATACGCTACCACACGCTCTTCTTGCATAAGCACTGCACCTGTAGCTATCTTACTCGCATCTGTTGCTACAAGCTTATCTTTCTCCGGGTCCGGCAGGGTTAAGACTGGGGCTGTTGTTAAAGCTTCCTTCAACAATTCAAACCCCTTTTGGGCTTTCTTGTGCCAATGCTCTACCCAATCTTTCACCTTCTACGCCCCTCGTCGGATCGTTAATCCGGGGCTGCTATCTTAGCAAAGTTCTTCACGAACTTCACAGTAGTACCGCTAGGCCGAGGAAACTTCGACTTCATGCACATTCTTTGGCGCCGGCCAGCGTATGGCCCGGCTTCAATCTTGGCGGGGTCTGTTGAGATGCCTTCTGGCGAGATCACATGACCTAGATACTCCACCTTTTTACGTTGCGCGGTGGCGCCCGACAACTTGGCGTACAACTGGTGCCTCTTCAACTTTTCTAGCACTCTTCTCAAGTGTTGTACGTGCTCTTCAAGGGATCTGCTATACACCAAAATGTCGTCAAAGAAAACAATCACAAAGGTGTCCAGGAACTCCCTGAAGATATCGTTCATGAGCCTCATGAACGTTGCGGGGGCATTTGATAAGCCGAAAGGCATTACTGTGAACTCATAATGCCCATACCGCGTTCTGAAGGCGGTCTTATGGATATCTTCTTCCTTTATCCTGATCTGATGATAACCTGACCTTAAGTCGATTTTGGAGAAGATCTTTGCACCTTGGAGCTGATCCATCAAGTCGTCTGATCTTGGAAGCGCATACTTGTTCTTGATGGTGTGCTTATTCAACTGTCTATAGTCTATGCACATCCTCAAAGATCCATCCTTCTTCTTGACAAAAAGAATGGGCTCCCAAACGCGGCGAGACACTAGGTCTAATGAAACCTAGGTCGAGCAGCTCCTGCAACTGCTTCTTCAGCTCCGACAACTCCTGCGTTGTCATTCTATATGGAGCCTTGCTTGTTGGCTTTGTTCCTGGTTCGAGTGCTATCTCGCACTCGACTCCCCTATAAGGAGGGAGCTGCTTGATCTCATCTGGGAAGAGATCATGGAACTCCGTGATCAGCTTAGCTACTTGCTTCGGCAACTTGCTGAGCACCTTGTCTTCTTTGCTTCCTTCGGATTCCGGCTCACTAATCTCAAGCTTGAAGATGTATGCCACTTGCTCACTCTTGATGCACTTGAACAGCCGTTTAGAAGACATACACTGCATGATGGGAACAACTTCCTTACCTGTTATCTCAATGATCTTGCCGTCGGGCGTTGGGAAGGTCACCTTCCGCTTTCCACAGTCGATAATGGCCCCTGCTGGCCCAAGGTACTCCATTCCTATGATCAAGTCATACTTTCCAATGCCCATTACTTCTGCCCCCATCTGGATATTAATCCCTGGCAAGTCGATGTCGAAGTTAATTCTCTTGCCCGCCGTCTGCCTTACTGCACCACTTGCTAAAACAACGGGTCTTGGCTTTGACTTTAGCGGCTTCAACTTCAACATTTGAACCATTCTGGGGGATGCAAAGTTATGGCTACTTCCTGAGTCTATCAAGACTATGAAGGACTTAGCTTTAGCCTTCCCTACTGTGGAAATTACCTTATACTGGCTCTCTGCTTGCTCTGTATCTATTGCGGCAAAGATGTGACACTCACCCTGGATGTAGTCGCGGGCCTCTTCGCCGTCGTCGTCCGACAGGGCGTCCCAATCTCCCAACTCCGCTAGAGCTGCACTCATGACGTAGGGACAGTTTGCTGTCCTATGGCCTGGCTGGAAGCACCTGAAGCACAGCTGCTTTTCTATGCACTCCTGCCTCTTTTCCTTGGGCATCGCTTGCAAAAAGGATTGCACTGCTTTGGAGTAGTTTGACCTCTCCTGCTTGTCCTTGAAGGACACCTGCTTCTTCTCCTGCTGCTTCCCCTGGTTCCCACCATATGGGGCTCTAGCTGGGCCTGGGATCGCTGCCACCCGGGGCTATAGCTTCTGTCGCTTTGCCTTTATCCCGAAGTACTTCTGCTTGTGCCCGCTATTCTCGAGGTCGACCCACGCAAGCTTATAGCCTTGATTCCGCCCGATCTTGTCCCTAGGGTTTATTGCTCTCACAAGCTTGCGGATCTCCTCATTCAGCCCCTCAATATAGCTTTCTCTTTGCATGCTTCTCTCCCAACTTCGCACATACTGACCTTAGCCTCATGAATTCCTCGTATATTTACGAACCCGATTTGTTGCCTTTGCTGTAAACTGTAAAATCTGGCGCATCATCTTTGGACTTATGTTCCCTGGACGTAATGGCGCTTTGAAGGCTTTAGCAAACTTTCTCGAACTTACAAGCATCCCCTTAAGCCGTGTGCCTTTGCATAACTCTTCCACCAAATCCGGCGGCTCCTTTCAAGTTGGGTGTTGCAACTCTGCCTTTGTCCTTATCCTTCATGCCATAAGCATTTCCGGGTACTTTCGCTCATTTCGTCCAGCCATGCCTCTGCTTCCAATCGACTGTTCTCCCACGAACTGCTTTTTCTAGTTTCCGGGCCTTCCATACATTGCCCGGTGTGGAATCTACCTTCTTCTGGTAGTCGAGGCCCCGGTATCTCTTTAATGTCGTCCCTCCGGTGTTCCTCACGCCTTCCATCTGTTGCATTTCGAAGGCCTGTTCTTCCTCTTCCTCCGAGTCGAGTCGAGTCGAACTTGAGTCGGAAGATTCCTGGATGGGGGATCTCCTTCTCTTGCTCCTCTTCTTGTCCCTTCCTTCCCTCAGAGCTGATGCTTGCGGCAAATCGAGCATTGCCCACCGAACCCACTCCACGCTTGCGCCGGACGGTAATGCCTTTATCTCTGCTCCGTGTCTGTCCTCATCTGGGCTATCTCCTCCTCTCTGGGGTCATGGGTTCCCTATCTTCAAATAGGTTTCTTGCCGGGTGGTCCGGGCGGGGTTTGTTCTTCTATAAGGTCTCGCAGTTGTCGTTCCCCTGCGTTTAGGCCTCTGGCTGCATACACAAGCAATTCATGGCTATATGATTAGTTCCATTTGTTCTTCTTGCATTGTTTATGTTTGTTGGTATAATTGTGGGGCAAAATACATCAACGAAACATTTAAAGTCTTGTTAAGAATTGTATTTATATATCATATAATATTTTAAATACAAAAAGTCTCCTGGATCAAGAGTCTAACTAGTCTTGAAATCGCCCAGAAGACGGGTTGTCTTCAAGAAACTTCTTAACTTGGGCCGTCCCTACCGAAAGTGACCCAAGTTCCTCGATGATGTTTGCCGACGAGCCTCCCCGATGGCTCTCACCAGTCTTCTACCCTGGGTCGGATGTAAGGGCCGCAGCCATCCTTTAATCTCGCCTGACGTCGGTGGGGTATGGCGAAGTCGAAGAGGTCGAGTGCCATTGCCCTCTTGACTAAGATAGCATAGTCGACATTTGTTGCTATTCGAGCATGCCCGCCAAGCCTCGAGAGAGCAATCAAAGATAAACACTCCTTAGCCTCACGGGACTGAACTTGCGGTGAATTACCGCTATTCTCCCATCCATCAGCGGCAGCAAGTAGTATCCCCGCGACACAATGTCGTTGTGTGTAGAAGCTTCTCGCTTGTTTGGCCTCCACTGATAGGCCGTGCTTCGTCGACCTCAACCCCGATGAGCTCCCCTCAGAGTCTTCAATTGTCGCGGTTAGAGCCTCTCGGGTGGATTCCTTCTCCTTTTTGGGGGGTGATATCGAAGGACCATTAGGGATGCGCGTGGTCTTCCCACGGATCCCATCTGTTCTTGGAGGGCGAGGAACTCCTCCTCTGTTGGCAGCTCCCCGCTCGTCCATCAATTGCCCGGGATGCTGCCGTAGGCACAGATATCGGAGGTCGCCTCCCCCGGGTGTCGGACTCCCTCACTTGAAGCGGGAAGTCTGAGGCTCCCGGACGATGAAGTCGCCCATGTCGGTCTGCACTTGGTGGAGCAGTTAGTCCCACCTTGAGCTCCCTCTCCCCTGCATTCGGAAGGTTCTCGATGTCGCCGAGGAGTAGATACTCCTCTCCGTCGATGATGATAGGGGCTAGGCTTGTGATGCCTAGCCCCAGTGGGGAGCAACTCGATGCCTGGCTGCTCTTTCGAAATTGATCAGCTCCTCGCTCTCCTTGGCGCTGCTTCTTCGTCTGAGTCGAGCTCCGTGTATCCTTCGGCCGTCCGGCTCCTCTTCATCCTCTCTTGCTTCCCTGCTTCTGTTGATACTGCAACAAACATCCCTCTTCCTCTTACCTTTGTTATGGGGTCTACCTCCATCGGAGGGATAGAGGTTGCCCCCATCGGGTTCTACCGCCTTGGGATAAGAAGGTGGCTAGGGCGTGTAAGAGAAGTACTTGGTCCCCTGTACGCCGGGACCATGTAGTCGTAGTCTCTCTGCGCCTTGTTAGTCAAGTACTTGGCGATGTTGGGGACATCGCCCAAAGGGTACTTGAAGGGATGGGCGGGAACAAAGTATCCTATGCAAGGGGAACTTGAACAAGGGAGGGTCCTACCCTAGCCTGAAATTCGCTTTAGCACCGCCTATATCTTTGGGGTTGCATTTAACGAGCTTGGATGTCAATTTCTTTCACAAAGACTTGGAAGATGTCGTTGACATCCGCCTCGATAACATGGGCCTTCGGGCTGTACCATCGCCCAAAATCAGCGGTAGCCATTGATCTAGCAAAGAAGGGAGTATCAAACGGATGCGAAGCGCCTCGGGGAGCTGAAAAGATCGCCTAAGCGAAGGGGGGGAGCAAATTTGCGGTGGTGCCAATTGAGAAATGGGGACTTATTTATAAATAAAGGGAAAACCCTAATTTTTGGATGACTTAGAATTTCTTGAGATTAGGCAATTCTAACCTATTAAGTGATGCAATTGCAAGTTTGACGATATTTTCTAGGGTTTGAGCATGCTAAGGAGAGCTCTTGAACCTATTGTGCCATTTGGAGATCATTTGGTGATGAAATGAGTGCGGGGTCTCCTACGCGTTAATGGCCGATTTCTAAAATGTAGAAATCATTCCGGCGACGACGTATGAGACATAGGTCCTAATTGGGCTAGGATTACTCAATTTAGGTGATCTAAGGTCTGTAATTCCACTAAACTCATCGAAGTTAGGCAGAATTGACCCCTTACTTGGTCGATTTGAGCTGTTTTGGGCATTTTTGGGCATGGTCTCACCGTTCGCGCCCAACCCGATTTCTAAAATGTAGAAATCTGTCCTGGCGCGACGTGTGAGACATCGCCTCAATTTTGCTCAAAACTCCAATTTAATTAAACGGCTAGGGATCGATATCTTGACCTATTTAAACAGGGTTTGACACTTTATTTACACAAAATTTTCTTTATATTAACAAAATTTTTCAGTTATTTACAAGGTTCAAGGGCGTTCTCCCTTGATGTGCCTGGCAAGATACATATCCTGCCTCATGAGGGTAACCCTCTTCGCGTGCACCGTGCAGGCCGTTGAATCTTCAAAATGCTTTACTATATGCGCTTCGGCCGCCTCTTGTAAACACAACAGCATCTCATCGGTCACGCGCATGTCTGTGTTGTATTCTTGGATGACTTCGCGGACCAAACGGGCTGAATCCGCCCGGGAATCGAGGAGTCCCAGAATCTCTTGAAGTGGCGGATCTCCTTGAGTGCCCCCGCCTTCCAGCTTCTTCTTCTTGTTCCGCTTCTTCCCTGGTGCTCGGGGAGGCTTGGGCTTTGGTGGAGGGGGCTTCAGTGCAGCTCTTCGTCGGGTGTCCGCCTTCAATCGTTCTCACCCGGTGCTCCTGGTAATAGGCATTGTAGGCCTCCCACTTTGCCATATACGCGTTGTGCTCCCTGATCCTCTTCTGATAGACCTTTAGGGGGTCTATCACATATGCTTCCCGTTGCGGCCGTGGGGCTTTGACCCTATCCCACGTCGGAAATGGTGGGGGCTTCACCACCGCCCGGCCTCCTCGTTCTTGGGCGTGCGCTGCTCGGGACCTCTTCCTCTCGACTAGGGGCTTTGAAGAGCTTGCCCGTCTGGCCCGGCCGTGTAGTCTCCATCCGAGTGCGTCGGTGGTGGGCGGGGTCTCCCCCCGATGGCTTCGTTGATGGCCAGGACCTTCGCTCGGCTTCCGACCTTTACCCGGCTTCCTCTTGCACGCCTTTACGGCTTTGGCCCTCCTCTTCTTGGGTCCGTGGCCGTCGGTTCGTCTTCCCGACTCTTTGTCCTCTGCTCTCGGCGGCTCCTTGGCCCGTGCTTGTGGGCCCAGGCGTCGTGAAATCGGCCTCTTCTTCGGGGTGAGTTCCGGCTGGCTGCTCCTCTCTTCCTGCTCCTCCTGCAGGGTGGATCTCGGCCACAGGGTTGTTCTTGGGCTGTTGATGGGTCCGCTGTTCCCTCTGCCTTCCTCCTCGTGGGTTGGCGTCCCCACGGTGTTGCTCTAGCTGCCGTTTCACGCCTCTGCCGGGTGCAATTTCGTCGAGGATCTGCGTTCATGGCGTCTGCGGTCGTCCTCCAAGATTTACGTGTGGTCGCTCGGTCCGACCACCTTCCTCACTTGACGAAGATTCGTCGCCGAGGAAAAGCGTTCCCAGAATCCTCTGTGAAAGAGGCCTGAGCGGCGGGCGGAGGATCCGCTTGGCCAGGCTTCCTTGCGATGCCGCTTCGTGCGGGCCATCATCTTACGGTTTGTCGATCGGAGCTAAGCGCCAGAAGATCGCCTTGACAGCATGAGCGAAGTTCTAGGGGAGAACAGGAAAAAAATGGGAGGGGTCTGGTTCTATTTATAGGGCCAATTTTAGGTCAATTTTTAAACTACCTTTTTGGGTTGTTTAGAGCACCTAAAAACACCTAATTAAGCAAAGGTCTCACCGCGTTGCCCAGCCCGATTCCTAGAATCTAGAAACCATCGTCTGGGCCTTGACGTGTGAGACATGGTGGGGCCCACTATTAAATTAACATGTAACATGCTAAATCTACTAATTCTTAGCTTAAATTTAGAATTATCGGGGTATTTTCTTTGTAATTTACAACTTTTTGGTGTCAAAAGCCGAATGTCTCAAGACGCGTTATTGGCCCGTTTCTAGAATGTAGAAATCTGTCCTGGCGCGACGTGTGAGACCACCCTACTTTTTGGATGTTGGCTCATCAATTTTAGTCTTTTTACGTTTTTATTCATTTTAACTGTTACTAGCTTAGCATATACTACAAAAATGAGAAAAAATTTTCTCATTTTTCGAGGTTTGAGAATCCTATCAAGTTAGTGCTCTCGGGGAACATGGCGATGCTTTGCTCTTGGTCTCCAAGAACATAGCTCGATACCACCTTTGTGGCGTCCCCTACTGCGATATCACGGTGCACTCACCGTATACAAACAAGGAGTTCATCCCCATACCAGCTCCATGCTAATCACAGGGGCCCTCCACATGACACTTTGCAGCGGTGGCGGGTTCCGGTGGGAAGAGTGGAAGGGTCATTGCACCGTCTCCCTCGGGGCCTACCTAGGCTGAAGCGTAAACATACATGTCGATTAGCACATACATCAACATCATATGACCATCACGAAGGATGGTCCTCCACATATCTGCATAGACAAAGATCAGCACATCACATAGGGAATCCTACCCAAGGCTCAGACTCAAGGGATGACTGACGGCTTGGGTCTCCAGAGTTCAGTGCAGACAGAATTCATGGCAATGGATTTGGCTGGCATATGAGCATGGCTTAGGGTTGTCCACTCCATCCGCCCCTCCTGTGCACACTTTGCAGAGTAGGCTGAAAAGTGTTGGGACTGACGATCAGTAGCCCGCCGGATGCATAGCCAAGGGGGCTATATCCTGGGTTGCATCTCCCCAGTTCCGATGGGGCAGGTAGGGATCTCTCCCTCCAGAGATCTACATGCTGACTCAAGGTGACTAGAGGGCCACTGCCCATATTCGACTTGAACTCAATGGAAGGTCATATTCACCACCTCACGAGTGTCGAGCCCATGCCTTGCCCACACGCAGTGGCAAGCCATTAGACCTAGTCACAATGATCCCCGGCAGCACTAACACACCATAGGGATCGTTCAAGAGTCAGAACACGAACCTCCTTATAAGCCAGTCTGGCCCCTTCACCCACAACCAGGTGTGGCTCTTGTGCACAGGCCGCATCTACAGTGTGCTAGAGAGGCTACTCTAGGAGCATCAACTACAAAGCTTTAGGTCTCTACCCCCCTTCCCAATACAAGGAGTTCATAGAGATACATCATCCATATACATCACAGAAGAACTAAAGAATAAGATCTAATCTACAACATAGAGTTAGGTTCTTTAGTTAGAATCTGCTATCTAGAGATCTAGAGGGCTGCTATGGCCAATCTAATAGGCTAAACCTACTGATACAATGACTAAAATAGGGTTTAGACTATCTAATTGGCCAAATACCTGATCCTTGAGGGCCTCCTCCTGACCTGAGCTCGACCATCCTGGCTGGCGCTTCGAATCTAGAGAAACTAAGGATGCAATTCTCCCAGTCAGAGTCTGGGATGCGGTTTTGGCTGTTGAGGCAGCCAAAACAGAGTTCTGAAGCCCTAAAATCGAAAATTGGGCTAGTTAGGGTTTCCTACCCTATATAGACAAGGGGGTTGGTTAGGGTTTCCACTTATCCCCTTTTGGCATGTGGGATAATTGGAAATGGGCCCACTTGCCTTTAAGGGCTAGGTGGCCAAATGTGCACACATGGAAATGTGTGCCCACATTAATGTGTACATTGGAAAATGTGCACATTAATTGCACCTATGGGTGTGGCCCACTTGGCATGAAGTGTCCACTTGGAAATGTGTGCCCACATTAATGTGTACATTGGAAAATGTGCACATTAATAGTTGCACATATTTCTGGCAAGTTGCCCCCTAGGGCTACTCACCTGGCTACACGCTAGCGTTACCGCGTCGGTAGGAGGGAGCGTGTACGCGGCGTGAGGCAATGCGGTATACGCCCCGGGCGATATCGTCTTTGAACGTCACACCATACATATGGGTGGAAGACCATTCAATTGGATTTTCAGTTGTTTGTTGTTACCAAAGAGGTCAACAGACTCAATTTCTCCAAGAAATTTTTTTCTGCAGGTCAATCTGGATCCATATTCTAGGAGCTTTCTCTTGCACAGTTTCAATTCCAATGTAATCTCCAACTTCAGATAAGAGAGTCCTAAAATTATCCTCATGCCAATACATCGAGTTTAATCCTTCCTATGATGTCGACTCATGGTCCTTCAAGGTCTTGCTGTAGTGTGGAAGTGATTTTCTCTTCTAAGATGCCACTGTTGGTTCAGGGACTAGATTTTCCAGACATAATTAAAGAATGTAAAGAATGTGAGGTGCACGGTAATTTGTTTGGACAAATTCTCACCATACATGAAAAGAAAGAATGAGCTTATAGTGTTATGAAATTTACAAAGAAGCATAGGAAATGGTTTTTGCCATGCCAACTCATTCTCATTGTATAGCACTATGGCTACTCCAAATCAATTCTACAGGCGTTAATAGCGAATTCTGAGCCTGCCCAACCTACCAAATTCGGCTATCTGATCAAAATCAACTGGCCCAAACCCACTAATGTGATTCGGCATTGGCGCACAGGAGAATATGTAGCATAATTACAGGGGTTTCCAAGGGGATTTGATATGGATATAAAAATAACAATTCTTGAAACCATAGACCATTCCCAAAATAATTGAATGGCTGTTTAGATCATTTTAACAATTGAATGGGTTGTTATATAAAAAAAAAACATAGATTTAAGATAGAAAATAATCACGTTAGCTCACTAGTTATATTGGGCAAACTAGTCTTATTAGGAGATTGAGTTATTTTGGTAGAGGTTCGAACCCCCATATTTTATATTCTAAAACCATAGACGAAGTCGTATAGAAGCTCGATATTCCATCAAAATCTTAGGCGAACACGTATTTCATATTTCAAAATCATAGGTGCCTCATAAATGACTATAAATGAAACGAGAGGTGCCCAGAGGCTCCAACATATGGTCTGAACCGTAAGATAGATAGATTCGACAATTGTGGTAGTCAGCGTGCACCTCGTTTAGAATACATAGCACAATAACCAGGTTGCAGACAGAAAGAAAAGATACAGTGCAAGAAAAGGGGAGTATTTTTTCTCTCGTTTTCGTAACAAAATGGACAATTTTGAATTTATTGATTGGAGGGAATTTTGGCAATTGCCATGCTATTCTATACTTCCCTCCTTCTATTATGATGATTCTATTCTATGATATATTATTCTTTAGCTTTAATTTTTTTGTTTCTTTATATAATACATTGGTGATATGTATGGGATTGCAATATATAAATAAATATATATTTAAAAGATTAAATTAATATAGAGGAATAAATACATGGCTAAGCAAAAAATAGACTTTTTGTTGCATGCGTATTTTTTTCTTGACTTTAAATCTGCAAGGCTATGTAAAATGTAGACTTGTTTTTTAATGTTACTTTTTTTTTTTTAACTTTATTTTGCATGGTAAAAGGGATCTTGCAAGGCCTGCAACCTTCAATCTCCAAGTTTTTTTTTTTTGAAGAACGACAAACTATATTAAAACTCCAAGCCAAAAGCAAAATACAAATGCAGAGGCGGGAATAAAGTCTCAGAGGATAATCATGATCCACTGAGTAGAACCACCAGCCTATGCATAAGACAACACACTCAAATAGGACTCAAAATATCAACTGTCCCTTGGCAGGAGCAAGCGAAGAACAATGGTATACCTTAGCGATTCTAGCTTGTGCGTCCTGGAGGACAACTGCAGGAGGAATATCCAAACCCTGAAAGATACACAGTCTTCTGCGCTTCTAGATGGACCACAACAACCATCCTGATGCTAAATGAAATGCTTGGCTCCGCAACTTATTCCAAGCATCCAATCTCCAAGTTGCTACAGATATTAGTGACCACATGTAAGTTTAGCATGAAAACAAATAGGCAAGAAGGATACTAGGAGCATTTATCTTTTGGGTCGTTTCCTCCACATGCTTTTGTGTGGGTTCAATCTTCTTGGGCATTATCTCCTCCCACCTTTCACAAAAAATGCAAAAAAATGTAGGGTACGGCTCCATCCATTTGTCCTAGAATCACTAAAGTTACCAAGACACCCTTGCCTTGAAGCATTATACAATGTTCCCTTAGCCCATTGTATGGGTCCCATGACCTATTGGTCTTCGTGGACGTTAAAAAAACTATTCTATTCTATTCCTTAGCTTGATGGATTGCCATATGCCTAGGTTATAGATTGATTAGATATGCTCGAGATTCATCGTAAAAGGGTTGATTAATATGCAAATTATATGTTTATTACCATTAAGGATTTTGAGGCAAGGTGCTTTAATCATATTCTATTCTATTTTATTTAATCATATGGATGTACTTTCAAGATGTACTTGTCCAATAGGCTGATTTGGCATCTACAGATGTTAAATAATAATTCAATTCTATTATATATTTTATATTTATAATATAATTTTATAGCATCGTGTATCCTCATGGTTTAAGATAAATCTATTTGGAAGTTGGATTCAAAGACCTAGAATTTGCAAAAGAATCTTCCAAGACTAGAAATCCCAGGGAAAATTATTCTGTGGCCTAGAATTAACCTTCAACTACACAATTACCTTAGTTTTTGCATATACACCACTTCATCCCTCCTCCTTAAAGGTTGTAGTTCTATTTTATTTTATGCTTAACCAAGCATACTACATATGGATCCTCTAGTACAAGATTTTTGCTAAGACATTGGCAGGAAAAGTTCGAGATATTTTGGATGACTCTATCTCGTCAACACAATTAGGCTTTCTTCCTCGTCGATGTATTCTCAACAACATAGCTAGTGAATATGAGGGAATATATTGGGCCTGCTTAGGGGTTATAGAGCGATGTATCTCAAACTTGATTTTGCTAAAGCTTATGATAGTGTTCGTTGGGATTTCTTGGAGAAATGTCTTCTTCTGTTCGTTTTGTTATTTTGCTACATATTATAAACGAGGTGCACCCTTGACTACCACAGTCGTAAAGGGTATTTTATAGGAAAAAACTGTCAAGGGTTTTGGTGTTGTAGAGTACATCAAAGAAAGATGAAAAGCAATGGCCATTACCATGGGCCATAAGCAGTTTAAATCCATATAACCATCCTAAGAAGGTATGAGAATTTATAAATCTGTTCATTTGTTTTATAAGAGCTATAACTCATCATTTGCTTTTTCGATTGAATCTTTAGATTTTCAAGATCTCCAACTAATGGCATTTCTCCTTCAGCCAATACTCCATTTTGTCCTATATTTTATGGTTTCAAATCTTTGTTGCATATGGCTTTGGATGTTAGGAATTGACGATGTTGCACTCAGAGTTCCTTCAACAGTTGAACAAAATATAGGATTTGTTGTGATTTGTGAATATTGTTGTCTATAGATTTTGGCATTGATTCTTTCAAACCCATGTCCCATAGAGAATTCCACATTGCGGTCTTTTCCAAAGGAACCCTCAATAAGACAAACCCCCTTTACATGCAACAAATTTGAATATGCATGTAGAACATAGCTTTGACAATGACCTGATATCCATGCTGTAGTTGTATGCCATGTTTCCATAGTTGGACAATGGGCAAACGTGGTGAAAAGCAAATTAGCTGCAAATCTCAGTATTCATATGTATCATGGATCTAAGAGGTTAATTTGACACTTCTAGCTTCTTATTTATCTGAATTTCAATCATCTTTCTGTTCTGAAATAAGACTAGAGACCGGCAAAATATGATATCGTAATTACATCCCAACCAGTTTAGAAATTTGGAGAATTTCTGTTTTGAAAATTATCTGAAACTTTTTGTTGGACCTTCAGGTTATTTACCATGCATGCTACTCTAGAAGTGATTTCAGTAAAGCGACTCAAGCAACTAGACATGGAGCTGATTTTGCAGAGCGGTTTTGCCCTCCTTTAAGTGTAAATTGGTGGCTAATTGTGTTTTGAAAATCCTACACTGTAAGCACTGATTGTCACCACTTCTTTCTTCTCGTTACATGGTAACGATGATATGGGAGCAGATGGCATATGCTCTATTTGCCTGTGCTTTTCCTAGCACAGAGTTTTACAGCAGAAGAGTGCGCTGCTTACGATAATGCATATCAGAAAGTTATTGCAAAATTTGAATAGTTCCAGTGCTGGGGGCCAACAGTGATCCTACATTAGTTGAATGAAATGCCTCATGAAATTGTTATTTTTTGAGATTATCAGCCCCAAGTTTAACTATCCTAACATGCCATATGAAAGACATTCATTGCTATCCCAAGTTTCATTGTTTTGCAAATACCATATTTACATCTTTGTTCAACAAGATTTTCTTATTAAATTTTGCAAGGCCATTACCCAAGTAGATAGTCTAATCTTATGCCCATCCCACTTGCACCTTTGCTCATAGAAATACACGCGCAAAATATTTGCAACATTTCCACATGTCCATTTAACCACTTGTTCATGGAAATACACGTGCAAAATATTTGAAACATTTCCACATGTCCATTTAACCATACTTGAAGTTACCTACCACGTACTCCACAAATCATTCTCATCTTTATTCTCAAGTGGATTTTTTTCCAGTCAGTAATATCATATAATTAACATTAAAAAGCACATGAACTCTTTCGGATCACAACACACAAGGGACGCGTGGTCGCGTCATCATCTTGCCACCACACTCACAAAACATCACAACATTGCGATGGCGTCCTCACTTTGCCATCAAAATAAGAAAACAGAAACACAAAAACAAAAATCAAGACTTAAGAGACAAGAGAGTCCACAACTCTGGGTCACTGGTTCAGATGACCATTCATCTATAGCACCATAGCATATCATAGCTCTGCATATTTCTATGCATCACGACCTTTGTCGTGCTCTAAGAACGGCCGTGGTAATGGTTGCCGGGCTCACAGATGGTCTTCGTCCATCAACATCCATGCAAGGAGCCAAAGATCGATACACCAGTTGAGATTGTTTATAATATCATATAGTTGCCCCACAAACGCAAACAATCTGCCACAAAAAGTCATCTACATTCAAGAGCTCTCCAATTTCAAGTATCCTCAATTTCTATTGTACCTTGTTCCTCATTGGTAAGGATGATCCTCCTGGTTTGATTTTGTTGATGCAGTCCATTCAGCATTATCTTCCATTTCATAAGGCCACCATTAAGCCCATCCTTCCCTAGACTTTGATTTTGAGAAACAGATATCAAATTTCTCACTAGGCCTGGCACACAGAGTACATTATCTAGTTGTACCTTTCTCCCTTCTAAACCAAACAATTCTAATACGCCTACATCTTCTATTTCTTGAAGATCCCCATTTCCTAATTGGACATGTCCTCCCTTTCTTCCTCTACAGCCTTTAAGAATATTGGAACTGGAAGCTACTGTTTTTTCAGCTCCAGAATCTAGTAATGTAATGTAAATGTAAATTAAATCACGCCAGTTGAGACCCTCAGGTCCATGGGCGAAACAATTACAAGAAAAATATGGTTTTCCAGCTGGGCACTAAAATCCTTGTGCCTCCAATGTAGTTCCTAATAAGTATAGATCCAACAGCTCTTTTCTTTCTTTCACCCAATTTTCTCGGGGGTAGATGTAATAAACCATTCAAAGTGTTTTCCTGAATCCCATATTGATTCCGCAGATAATCAAATGCCGTGCATTGAAGCAAGGCATGTTGTTCATCCTCTACTACCATATCCAAACAACACGGACAGTACCGCAACTCATGAGGAATTCCATTTGCCCTTCCAACTTCCACTTCCAGGTGATGAGAACTGAGTCTGATTTGAGAGATTAATTTTTGTCTTCTTCGATCTAAACCTGATTTCACATAGTCTTGCTCTCCATAAACCACCATGGGATTTATCTCTTTTCTATAAAATTCTCTTTTCGTCCCTAGATCTTTGATTGGACCATAAACGGTGCTGGGCCTTTTCCTCGACCCATTGCCTGATTCCTGCCTCTGTTTCAGGGAGTTCTTCAATCGGGATGTCCCATAGACGAGCCCATTCGATCAACTGCTTAAACCACCCAGGGCAGCATTGATGATTTGACTCTTGAAGAGCTTGATATGGCAGCCGATTTGTTTCCATCCTTTTTACTCTAGTATCATGGCATTATGCTCAATTTTATTTTTACTTAAAGAATGCATTTCAGAAAACCTTACCTCTGCATCTTCATCTTGTTCATCCTCTTCAGCACGATTTTCTTTAGTTAGATTCACTGTAGGGTTTCTTCTTGCAGCTCCCCTTCTATTATCATATCCTTTCTTGATTCCTGTAACTTTCTCTTTTCTTTCCCTCTTGGTCCTTTTGGACTTGGACAGCTTGCTGCCATATGCCCCTTGCCTTCACAATTATAGCACACTATTTCTTTCCATGCCTTAGGACAATCTGCCTTAAGATGTCCATAACCATCACAATTAAAACAAGGCCCTATCTTCTTTTTGACTTTATTCTTTTTATATTTTCCAGCATAAAGCACTTCTGAGTTATCCTCATCCTCATCATGAAACTTACCCTGTTCGAATTTTGTCCTTACCATTCTTATGGCATGGTCCTTTGATTTTGCCACATTTCTCAACAAAGTAGCAAGGTGAGCATTATGAGATACTGTTTTTGATATTGCCAAGAGTTGGTACTCTTCATTTAGTGTAACTCCAGCACCTTCCAAGTCTGCAATGATAGAGTCAAATTTCTCAAAAAAGTCAGTTATGCTATCTCTATCATGTAGCTTTAATCTCCTCAATTGTTTTTCAAGTACATCGATCTGTGATGAAGTTTCAGCTTCTTATTCTTTGATCACATACATCCACATCTCCTTGGGAGTCATACCTCTAAGTTTCAATTTGATCACAGGCCCCACCTTGCAGCAGATAATTGCTTGGGCTTCCATGATTTTTAGACTTTCATCCTCCTCACTTACTGCAGCAGTAACAGTACTGGCTAATGCCTGGTGCACTCACAGCACCTCCTCCTATAGTGGAACCTTCAACACTTGAACTGGAGCTTGTCCCCCCTTCACTAGTTGTCCCTGCACTCACAGCCACAACAGAACGCCTAGTAGCATTTGGATCAATCAAGTACCATAGTTTCTCAAACTCAAGTACTTCTCTAATGCTCAGCCTCCATATTTGAAACCCTCCTTCTCCTTTGAATACCTCTATAGAGTTCAGCAGGTTAGCACCAAACCTGGTAGACATGTTAATAAACCTGTGCTCTGATACCAATGAAAGATTCTATAGATATTTCAATACTAGTAGAATCAATAATACTAGTCAAATTTCTCAAGATGCAACTTCAATTGTTTCTATGGTATACTATAGTGTCTAGTGCTATTAAATAATTATAACCATCAAGACATTATAAGCATAACACTATTCATTTGGATATGATTCAATTACTGTAGCATAGTGAATAGTGTACAACCCCGAAAGCCCAAGCACTTCGAGATTCCTCCTTCTGCATCAACTAGATACATCCACCTACAGATCATTCTTACATCTTAATTTATTCATAGAGATCCGGCTGCATAGCCGAACCGATCTCTTACGGTTCCGGGCCGAGTGGCCGACATAGAATTCAAAGATGTTTTGCCTCCAGTTCATTCGATCTCTTTTAAAATTTTTATTTAGGCATAACCCCTAAAATAAGAACTTCATCGAACCTATAGGCATGTATACACAAATAGCCTAGATAATTCTTATCAATAGGCTTAATGCACATTCCCAAAAGGCAAATAGGGAACTAGTATAATATGGCTTTAAATCTTCATGTCAACCAAGTTGATGTATCTGTGCACTTCCTTCACCTTATAACACGACATTAACAAACCAATTGGGTTCTCATGCTTAGGAATTTCGAACTGTATCTTGTTTCTCAGGGAACCCATCTGTAAGCAACGAGCATACTTAACAATCCAAAACTAACAAGCCTACAAATGAAAGCACAAGGCTTCCGTATCTCCAAGTCAAATTTGCTACATGACTTTTTATCTGGAAGGGGAACTGACATCCGGAATAAGCCAACAACAAGCTAACATCAAAGTAAGGAAAGTAGCAACAATGCAGGTTTGCTGGACTAGCAAGCTTCCACCAAAGTACAAAATGAAAACAGCAGAAACTGCAGATTGAAGATAAGAACGTACCAAAATAGAACCTCCATGGAACCAGGCCTGCATGTCGCGATCCGGCCAAACCCGCCCTGCCTTACCAAAAGAAACATCCAAGAATCTGCTCCGGAATACCAACAATATTGGAAAAACCCTAACCCTAAGCAACCGATGCACATAGTTCCCTATCCACAAAAACATAAAACTAAAAACTTCCAACAATAGGTCCACATCCACAAAAACATTAAACTTCCAACAATATGCAGTTTCCAACCATTGGAAACTCTAGCGCCTCATGTTTGAGGATAAATCGACCAAATACATTGGCCCTAATCTACCATAAGTCCACTCCACAATTTTTGCGATTCTAGGATCATATTTTTTGCGGTAAAATTATCTTCAGGTTCAATTCAAGTACATCACCATTTGAGAGAACTAGTAGTGTCCTGCTTGTGTTCCTATATCTGTGTTATAATGATGTAGAAGACGACTCCTCGGTGTCGGTAGAACCACGCAAACCTGGGAGACCTTTTTGTCTGGATTTGCGTTTGGGAGACCCGTGAATTCCTTAGGAATTTTGGATCGTGCATTCCTGGGAGGTAAATTTCATACTCAGCAAGCTTCCATTTGTCGTGCCAAATGACTGATGTGGGCGTTGATAAATTCATAGCTGCAGGATATAATCCAGATGATCGAAAAGACGCCTCTAGAATTGGATTCCCCAATGGCTTTGGTAGATGGTCCTGCTGCCGAATGCAACAAGAAGTTTTTCATGTTTGAAAAGAGTAGGAATCTTGTTGATGGGGCGCCAATGGCTCAATTAAACTCCAAAATTATGCCCCCGACAAACCCAATGGTGACTCCTTTGCTCACGGATATGTATCAGATCACTATGGCGTATGCTTATTGGAAAGCAGGAAAGCACACTAATCAGGCAGTGTAAGCACCACTTCCCTTAAATTTGCTTTTTCAAATAGCTCATAGCTTGTTTGTTCTCCTTGCATGACTTGATCCAAACTTAGAAATGAACTTCCATTGCGTTTCATAAATTTCACAGTTTCACTACATGATTTATGGTTTCTACTTCCTCCAGATTTGATCTACTACATCGGAAGACCCCATTCGGTGGAGAATACACCGTCTTTGCAGGCCTTGAAGAGTGTATTCGGTTTGCTGCGAATTTCCATTTTGAAGACTGTGAGATTGACTATCTCCGTTCTGTTATGCCACCCACCTGCGAGGTAAAGTTCGTAGAAAGCATTGCATATGCCCTTGCCTACGACTGACCTATTATAACTGTGGTTATCCTGCTGTAGCTCAGTTAATACCAATATTCTAGCCAGCATGTTGAAGTGTCCAGTATGCTTTTCATTTAGAAAAAGTACCTTTAGGTACACATTAGTGTACAATACATCGAGATTAAAATCTATTTATGTGCATAAAGATTGGCAATCTACAGAACATATGCTTACGTATATTGGAGCTACTGTTCCTTGATCTAAATTCAGTTTTTAATGTCGTCTCACAATCAATTCTCCCTTATAGCACATATCCTTAAGCATATTGGAGTTACTGTTTCTTGAGTTCAGCTTTTAATGTTGTCTCACAATCAATTTTCCTTCTCATTGAAAATGCTATTTACTTTTATTGCAGGAGGCATTTTTTGAGTACTTAAGGCACCTGGATTGTTCTGATGTTGAGATATATGCAATTCCTGAAGGATCGGTTGTCTTTCCTCGCGTGCCTCTTATTCGAGTGGAGGGACCACTTTTGGTATTCAATTTAAAGTAGTTCTCTTGATGAATACGGATCCGAGTTGATAGTCGTGATGGCATCATATCCAGGTTGCGCAGCTACTAGAAACCACTTTCTTGACGTTGGTCAACTATGCCTCATTAGTTTCCACAAATGCTGCTAGACATAGACGTGTGGTTGGAAAGTCTAAGGTTCTGATGGAATTTGGCTTGCGCCGTGCTCAAGTAAGAACAATAAAAGCTTTTTATTGTTGTAAAGCATCAATCTGATGGCTTTTCCATTACAGGGCCCTGATGGTGGGATTAGTGCTTCTAAATATTGCTATATGGGAGGCTTTGATTCAACCAGGTTTTATTCTCTTACATACCTGCTACAGTTTTACTCGTTATAAATTATCTCAAACAGGATATTGAATAACTAGAACTCTTAACGTTCTGATAATGTCTGACGGATATCTTGTGATTTGCATGATATATCCTGTACGCATTATTGCTATCTTATGGAGCACACTAAAATAAACATAAGACACAATATTTAGAGGGTACACGTGCAGTAGTAAACTGGGTCTTGCATGTTTAGTTGCCCTTCTGTTACCACCGTCTTTTTAGCTGACATTCTCAGTATGTTGCTATCTAGAAGGTTTCCTTCTCATCTGCAGTGAGCAACATTCGAAATGACATTGCTTACTCATGAAGCTCTCGTATGCAGTGGGCAGTTTGCAATAATATGTGAAACATGTACCTTGGACTCTACTTAAACAGAATAAAACTGAAAGAAACAGCAGGTCTCATCACACTTATTCAGTTATCGTTCCTGCAGCTAAAAGAGATTTGGTTTCTATAGCAGGCTCGATGCTCAGACAGCATATTTCTTTTGCACCATTCCCATCAGATCTTCATATGTTGCCAATATATCATCTTCTATATGCACGAACAAAGTGGTCGTCAGTTGCCTAATTATATGATTTCGTTCCTGATGCTTCCTTACAGTATTTGGTTGCCAGTATTATTGGATGTTTATTTAATGATCTATGAATGTCATCAGTGACCACAGTTGCAATTGCCCAATCATAACGATGCTATGGTGATGATAATTTGGTTGCCAATGTAATTTCAAGTTAGTTGACTTCCTATTCTAGTTAAGTTACACTACTACCCAAAAGCATCCCAACTCCAGAGTTGAGGCACACCATTGAAAGCAGTATTCATGCCAGGGTAGGCATGCACATCGCTCATTATATACATAAAGTGTGGTTTCTGTCTACCCAGCATCATTCAAATTGGAAAAACTATCAACCACTATGTCATGTGCATATTCATGAAGTTTTCTTAAAACATGTCCATTGCTCAGTCAAGGATGAGTAATGGAAGACAAAAAAAAAAGCAAAGGGAATGCAGCCTCAGCTCATGACTGAGCTAAGGATTATTTCTGCAGGTTGATTATGGCTTGTTATGCCAAGTTGGACTGTGAAACATAAAGCAGTTGGGCATATTGGTTAGATATTTAACATGAAGTAGCTATATAGGACATCCGAGAGATTAGGTTGGGTTGGTTTATTGGATAAACACTTTATCTGGGACTGTAATTTATTTGGTACTTATCTTTTGCTTCTTAAGAATTGAATTTTATCAGTTTGAAGGGTGTGATTCATTGTAACTGTAATGTATGCCTTTGTTGTAAAGCAATCTTGATGCAGGTAAGCGTTTTGGAATACCTGTTCGAGGCACTCATTCCCATGCATTTGTGACTTCCTTCATGGTAGACAATGTTATTTCACTTATCTTCTTGAAAATACTAAGGAATTGTCCATTAATTCTTGGCAATTTATATGCAGAGTTTTGATGAAATTACGGAGAGATCACTTCCTTATATGAATAATACAGGAACCTGTAATGATTTTGTGGCGTTAACACAGCACTGGCTTAGCAGAATGCAGGTGCCATAGCTTCTCAATCAGATTAGGAAGGGTAGCTCACATGCTATTTTCTGAAACAATGTAATTATGTTCCTTTACTCCGTAAAGATGGCATGGTCTGGGAATTGCTAAAGCCAGCAAGTGTCAACTTTAAAAGTGCATGAAGAAATTTTATTTGAAAGACATGGTTAGGCTTGACCCCTCTGCCATACGATATACTTGCTAGATTTGCCAAGTTGCTCTCAGAATTTGTCTTACAACTGTACATCCTAGTAAACCTTGAGTTTTTTGTTTTTGTTGTTTCTGTTGCTTACTGCATTGAAAAGCTTAACATCCTTGAGTTTTGGTTTTTTTAGACATCTGTTTCACTCCAAGGGATATTCTCAGAAACAAATCAAAGTGAGCTTGCAGCTTTCACATCATATGCTCTGGCCTTTCCAACACGGTTTCTTGCTCTTGTAGATACTTATGATGTACGCACTCAACATATCTCTGGTCTACCATTCTATACTATATATGGTATTGTATTATTGATTTTCGTTAAATATGTGCAGGTTATGAAAAGTGGTATTCCTAATTTTTGTGCTGTTGCTTTGGCTCTTAATGAACTGGGGTATGTATTCTAAGAGAACTGGGCAATATGGTTTTTGATGGCTCGGGAAAGTTGTGATAATAATATAAGGTATTCCAGATACAAAGCTAATGGAGTTCGCTTGGATTCTGGTGATCTCTCATATCTATCAGTTGAAGCTCGAAAATTCTTTTCATCCATTGAAAAGGACTTTGGAGTTCAGGACTTTGGCAAAATGTCCATTACTGCAAGTAATGACATCAACGAAGAAACATTGGATGCACTTAATAAACAGGTACTAATGTCACTTGCCATTACTACCTGTTTATTACATGTTATTGGAGGGTTTTATCTCAGCATAATATGCTTGCAATTATGAATTATCTATCTTGATCTTCTGATGCACTTAATAAATAGGAACTAATGTCACTTGCCATAATTTGGTATTCTTGCTCACACTTACATGTTATTGAATTTCTGATCTCAATTTCTGCTGAATTAGCATAATAGCTTGCAATGTTGAATTATCTGTCTTGAATGGCAGTAGCAGCAGCTAAATAGTAGTACATGCAAACATAAAAGTTATGATGTGTTCTTTTTATCATTAGGGGCATGAAATTGACGCCTTTGGAATTGGAACACATTTGGTCACATGTTATACTCAGCCTGCATTGGGCTGTGTTTACAAGCTGGTTGAAGTGAATGGACAACCCCGGATCAAGCTGTCTGAAGATGTCTCAAAGGTTTAAAATGAAATTTATAGTTATTGTATGATATTATTTCTGCCATTATATTTCAGAACTTTTTTCAGGTTACTATTCCTTGCAAGAAACAGTGTTACAGGCTTTATGGAAAGGAGGGCTACGCGTTGGTTGACTTAATGATAGGCGAGAAGGAACCTCATCCCAAGGTAATGCTTTTCCATATGTTTGTATAACAAATAAAAGTGAAAACCTTTTTCCTTCTTTTCCAGGTTGGTGAACGCATATTATGCCGCCATCCCTTCATTGAATCAAAGAGAGCATATGTGATTCCCCAGCATGTAGAGCCCCTCTACAAATGTTATTGGGCTGGAAAATATGGTATGTGATGGATTAAATATTTGCATGGAAAAGAGTTCTTCTTACATCCACACGCTGAATAATTTGCTTTGGCAGTGCATAAGCAGGAGCCTTTGCCGACTCTAGAAGAAGTGAGGCAACACTGTCAAAAGCAGTTGGCTGCCATGCGATCAGATCACATGCGAGGGCTGAATCCCACGCCTTATAAAGTAGGACTTTTAGTTATGCATTTTTAATACTTCATGAACTAAATATTACATTGGAGGTAATTTATTTTTCTGCTTATTTGCTATGCAGGTGAGTGTAAGCGGGAAATTATATGAGTTCATTCATTTTCTCTGGCTGAATGAAGCTCCTGTTGGTGAACTACATTGAAAACCCCTTTTTGGGTGATCTTTATTCATTAGAATTTTGGCTCTCTATACTTATGAAAATATGTACAGAAATCTCAGTTCATCCAAGATTTGTAATTTGTCATTTGCAATGTTATCAATGTTATTCAATTCATTAAATTCTTAACATAGTTTTGTATGGTGGGTTGATAGTTTTTTTTTGGTATGGTGGGTTTATTTTATTGCCAATTGAATCCATTTCTGTTTATTGTTGATGAACATTTTTCTTTCTCGAAAACAAGAACACTTGTATTTATAAGATGTGTAAACTGTACAAAGATAACCCTAGAATGGCCATGAAATTCAAAAGGATAGAGTTGTCTAATATTAGAAGAATAATAATGTACTTTTTCATCGAAATCCAGACCCACCATGGGCTAAACAAATAGATCCTCACGTTTCTAAGTGAAACATTCCACTTCAAGCGCATCAGCTATTGGATGTGTGGTTTTGTTCGAGATTGCCAATAGGTAGAAGGGGTATGCACGCGACATAGAGGAAGGCATTATCAAAAGATCATAAAGTGATCTAAGTGGAAATACCATGATGATCTCGAATATGGTCAAAAGCACAACATATTAAGAAAGCATGCTGCTCATCTTCTACCTGTCCTATCATGCAACATGAGCAAAACCACAGAGCATGCAGTATGCCCTTTTCTCGGCCTACCTCGATCTCCAAGCTATGTGAGCTAAGACTTTATTGTGCAATATGTTGCCTCTTCTTTCTGGTAGGTACCTCATTAAGCTAGGCATGTTCAGTATAAACTACCGTTGGCATTGATTTCAGTCCTGTAAAAATCTCATTCATCCCCCAACTCACCAATCGGCCTCATTTTTTCTATCGGCTTTTTAAGCACAAGGGCTTTAACCCTGCTTTCTTCCTCAAGAAGGTTTCCTAGCTGGATCCCTCAAAACTCTGCCCATCGAGCTAGCTCCTTATACCATCCATCATGTTTTTTACTGCAAGATTCCTGCGGAGCTTGTGCTAGTAGGCATTGCATATCCATCTTCTGGATTCTCAAAAGATACAGAAAGGTATGATACAAAGCCTCTACCTCTAATGAATACATACCAACCTCACCTAAGTAGCATTTCATACAAAGTCTATGGTTTATCCCCCAACTCTTGAAGCAAAAATCACTTTTGCACTTGTTCAATTTCACACCAATTTGACCTAGATAAACCAGGTGCCCAAGCTGGAAATTCATACAACACAACTGTCTGAACCATAACTTTAAGACCGCGAAGTGACCATTGTTGGATATGTGTCTGCTTCCAAATATTAAATGCTTGATATAATGCCCGTAGCCCTCCTGAGACCCGCTTACTGCTTACTGACTCTGACATTTCAATGGTAGTCATTAGTAAATTCAAGATACTTGTACTGCTTAACTTGTTCTAAAATTTCCCCATCCAATATCATATCTACTGTTCGACGGGAACCAACAACCATTATCTTAGTTTTATTCTTGTTTACTCCCATCCCAATGTCGTGACAAAAGTTCTCTAGTTTCTTAAGCAACTGTTGTAACCCATTTGACATCAAAACCACATTATCGCCATACAAGAGAAGCTACAATACATAGAATCCAACACGTACTCCATCCCCTTCATGGGCTAGCCATGCTTCTAACTCATCAATAAAAAGCCCAAACAATGTTGGTAGTGATGCCTTTAAGGGGTAAAATTTCGTACAGTTGCTATATTTTGATTAAAATCAGAGTTTGATGGTTTACTAGGATGACTAAGCAGAAGAAAATAAAAAGATTGTCTAAACATTATTATAAGGCTTTTCAACTGTTGTAAATATTCCAAAGCGGCGAACTAAATAAGAGGGAGTTTCATCTTTCAATTGATGGATTGGTATTTCAATAGTCTAGTTTCGCCTTTGACTTGGTAACTAATACACTAATGCAAAATAAAAGCTCAACATGAGTTCCAATTCTAGCCTATCCACATGGCCTGCCACCTAATATCTAATTTTTTTCACGTTGTTGGATTTTTGAATTTTAGCATCCACATAAATTTAAAAATCTTTGTTAATTGCCTTAGAGACCACTCTCTCAAAAATTGTCTATCCAATATCCACTCTGAGGCAATGGTTACTCAGATGACCACTGTGGTTGTTGCTTGCCATATTTGTTTTTGAGTGATGCTTCAAAAATTATTATTTGCATCTGCTTTGTGAATCCAACAACAATAGTCTGTTGTCCAACACATCTGACAAGCAAGCATGCGGTTTATGAACAGAGGCATACTGAAGATACCATTTCGATTTGGCACAAAGAGGTATTTTATCTTCATGCATGTTGTCCGTTAAGAGGTTGCGAACAAAACTAAAGTTCTTTAAACTCTGCATATCCAGGTAAAAAACTAACTTTCAAGATGTATCCATGCATTCAGCTTCCATTATTATTACTTCATGTCTACTTCCCATTAGAGTGATCAGGTAACCTAGTATACAAATTTCTCAATCTCCAAGCTATCTAGGCAAAGGTTTAAGCAAAATGGCTAGACCAAGAGATGAGACTAAACTTAATGAGAGAATGACGATTTATTTGAGCACATGGTTTTGTCAATCGTGCTTGCAATGCCAGATTTGACTTGTATCTTGGGCATCTTCCATTTCGAAGGTTATTTGGGCGAGATTTAAAAAATGTTTATTGGCATCTTCTTCTCTTGGTGGCAGACTGAGTGATGCATGTGAATGCATCAGCTTTTGGGCTTATAACACTTGTATTCATCATATTCTTTGACAGCTGAAAGAAGCATTGACATGTTTGAAGCTTATGCATGGAGGCATAATATTTTGGAACTGTATGTTACAACCACGATTCTATTAATTTGAAATTATTCCACGATTTTGAACCCATTGGGTGTTAGTTTCGGGGTTGTTAATTTGGGGGTCCCCGTATGTCAGTTTCGGGGTTGTCAGTTTCATGGTCCCCCTCTAGTTCTAATTCTTGGTTTTCCCCCGAGTGTTGGTTTTAAGGTTCCAGCCCAGTGTTACTTTTAAGTTTCCCGCCTATTACTAAAATTTAGATTTTCCGCCGAGTGTTATGGGCTTCCCACGGAGTACAAATTTTGGGGTTATGTTCGTTCTTTTTTCTTCTTAAATGGGAACATCTTTATCTGGCGCTTGGCACCTGGCAGCCAGCCTCTGGGCCTGGCACCAATACGAACTCTTGGCACCTCAACTGGAGCCTCAATGCAGGAACTCCTATTGTTACCTTCTATGAGTTCGATGGGTTCTGGTTTGGCAAGTGTTTGACAGATTTACCTTGGTAAAGAAGCCAGGCGCTCTTCAGCTCTTTGCAGATTGAGGTAAGAAAATCACCTCTTTTCTTCATCTATCCAGAAATTCTTAGCTATAATGGATGACATGGGTTCTTTCAGGCTTGAAATTGAGAAATGGATATTGTCAAATCGATTCATTTTGCGAAAAGTTCCTGTATAATACTCTTGGAATGCTTTTGATTATTTACTTCCAGATTATATGAGAAATAAGGGGAAGACAAAGGTGAATAGTAAACCCTTCTCTGCGACAAGGAGGGAAACGAAAAAAAAGGGGATTTTTTATTCAAAAAAAAAAATTGAAAAAAAATATATCTATTTTGTCTTGTCGCACTAAGCGCGAGATGTGGCAGAGAAGGTCAACTATTTTTGTCATATGACATCCAATTCAACTCAGTATAGGGTGCGCACTTATACGTGGGGCTGATGTGTAAATTACACGGCCCTTCATTTGGCATATTCATGGAACTATGCTTGGATCCAAGGATAAAAAAAAACAATAAGGATAGTGCAATAACAGCATACATAAGAAGAAGTTGGGTCAAGTTTGATATATTATATTAGGGGCGGGCATTTTCACAAAATATGCAAAGATAGCCTACAAGGGCATTTTTACAAAGTTACCAATAAAAAAAGCTGCTTTCGAAAACCCTTATCTTGCGAGAATGTGGCAGGACCGTAGCAGAAAACGTCAGCCCAAGGTTAGTTTCTCTTGAGCTTTTGCAATGTACCTACGAATTTGGTTTTGATAAGTGTGTGTTGCAGGAGCAAGAAGAGCAGAGCTGGCTAGCCTCATCATTGAAATTGTCAAATTTTCTTCCAGGCATTTTTTTAGGGTTCTTATTGGGTCTTCTTGTAGAATTACCTCGGGCCGTGAGGGGGGCTGCTGGTCCTGCGAGAAAGCTGAAAGGAGGACAGTCTGGGGACTTACACAATGTTTCTTCGGAAAATGAAGAACTCAAAATGGTAAGATTTAGTGGCTTACCTTCAGAAGGAAAAAAACACAATATTCATTCGGTTTCTTTGATCGCAAGCCAGAATTCAGCTTATTACAATTGAATCTTGCATCCAGGTGCTTGTTGTGAGGCAAGATTTGAAGATGGGAGGAGGGAAAATTGCATCTCAGTGTGCACGTACGTGTTTGCTAATTAGCTTTTCGGCATTGCATATGGGATACATAAAACGCTTTGTTCTTTTCTTTCATACTGTTCAATCGTTGTTTTTGGTTATTTGATTATTTGCCTGCTTCAATATTGCCTTTCCAGATGCAGCTGTTGGCATCTACGGTGAGCTCCAAAGAAGGTTTGCACCAAGTCATTCATATGTGTATTTATAAATAAATCGGTGTTTTGACTAATTTTCAGTAGCAATTTGCTTCTGGGATTAGTCAGCGGACATTGCTATACAAATGGGAAGCATGTGGACAGCCAAAGATTGTGGTCACATGCAAAAATCAACAAGAAATGTGAGGCTATTATACTCAATCTATCTATATTCTAGTAGAGTGATAAAAGGCATGAACACTACAGAGGTTGCAGTATCTTAACAGCATTATTGGATATTGTCTGACTGATGGCTTGCCCATTATTATCAGGAATGATATTAGAATGAAAGCTGAAAAAGCTGGTCTTCCAACATTCACAGTAGCTGATGCAGGCCGTACACAGGTTTGTATTTGAAGTGATTACGCATGACATGTTGGATCTTGTATTCCTTACAAGTATAATGAGAAACTATAACCTGTCGCTGCCCTGATCAAGCTTTACAAGATTTGTTGATGAATGTCTACATCTGGTTAAGCAAAGTGGATGCTGGTTATCTGCAGATTGCAGCAGGATCAAAGACAGTCCTTGCTGTTGGCCCAGGTATCTCCAGTATTCCTTGTTCTTATACATAAGGTGTATCCCCTTTTGAATTAGAGATAAAGTGGCTTTTGAGGTGATGGCAATACAAGCTATTCATTTTTTATATGAATGTACCGAAATATAATTCCTATGCAAGCTAAATCTTGTCAGGGGCGAAAACGATTGTCGACTCCATAACACGACATCTTCGGCTTCTTTGAGAGTCTATACGCTGATCCCAATTGCATTGGACCAAAGTGGTAGGAAACAGAGTCTGTCTTCGAATTGGACAGGTTGATGTGGTGGAGCAGTGTGGAACCATGACATAGCTCCAAGAGATGCACCCGTCTGTAGAATAGTTATTTCTTAATTGTGCCTGCGTCTTTTCAATTTTTATACAGTTAAACATATAACTGCGGTGGGCAGGTTTCTCACCAATTTTGGCAATAGTATATTGTGCTGCTTCTGTGTAAATCTTCCATGATATGAAAGCATTGATGTTGGATCATAGACAGATCTGATGGAGTGGACTTGACATCGTGACTCCTAGTCCACTATTGTGGATTGTGGAGATATCTGTACTCCCACCTCAACATGTTCCTTTTCCAGTGTATGCACTCCCGCCTCCACATGCATCCCCTGTGGCTGTAATGCTCTGTGGCTGTAATGCTGACTCTAATGTCTGCATTGAAGCATCACTTGTTCCAATGCATCACTTGTTCCCATGTACTGGTCATTAGAGTCTAGAACCAAGGCATGTATTAACGGTAACAATTGTGTCCATCTCACACATTTTTGTGTCTTGCACGCGCGACGCTATTTTATCGCGGCAACCCTTGGCGGCGCCGACTGGTTGAACTGAAGCCTTGTCGAACTGAAGGAACCTTGTCGAACTGAAGCCTGGTCGATGGACTGATTGGCCTTCACAACAGAATTTTAGGTGAGACGGTTCGGGCAAATCGGTTCAAGAGTATTGTGTAGCTGATCTCAATTTCATAAGGGTTCAGAAACATGACAGGTTCTAACACTAGACAAAAACAGAAGAACTCCATCCCTGATCAGCCGGAAGGAGAATTTGTTCTTACTCAAGGGGCATGGGAGCTGCTGATGCACAAAGTCTCTGCCTTGGATGCAGCTGTAATGAAAGTTAATGAAATACATGAAGAAGTTAAACAGGTCAGAACTTTGTTAGATAGGGTAGCCATGCTACAATCTAAGATTGAAGCATTGGAAGGAAGAATAGAGATACTCGAACATAACACCCAGCAGCAACCAATTGAAACCCCTATCAGTATGAAAACTGAAGTCCAGGCTGTACTAGCTGAGGAAAGGGACCGACATAAGAGAGCCCTCAGGATAAGAATAATTGGCATTCCTGAAACAGCAGATGAAACAACTAAAGATATGGCTGTCCAATTTTGCAAAGAACAATTGAAGATGGCTGACCCAGATATCACAGATGCATGGAGAACTGGACGAAAAATAGAAGACAAGATCCGGCATATCTTAGTTAAGTGCAGAGATGAGACATCTAGAACAGAGATTTTGAAGCAAGGGCCATTGCTTAAAGGCAGCACTTACCGAATATGTGAGGATTTGACTTGGCAGCAATTACAATCCCGTCCAGAGGCAATCCGGCAAGTGAAAGAAGCAAGAGCAGCAGGTAAATGGGCAGTTTACAGAAATGGACAGGTGCTTATCAAAGACCGGAATGAATAGGGATTTCTAGGCAGGCCTAACAAGTCTGCCGCAGTCTCTATATGTTGTTGGAATATCAAGGGTCCAAACGGCCTGTGTAGAAGCTTAGATCTATTAGAGACTAACAATCTAGACATTCTATTTCTGTTAGAAACATGGGAACATCAGACAGGCAGGCTGCCAGGTGTAAAGAACTATGAAACCTATTCTCTGTGGAATTCTAAGCCCCATCGTGGACGTCCTTATGGAGGATTAGCATGTCTTGTCCATTCCAGGCTTGCAGGAGATGTGACAGTAATCCACAAGGATGAAGAAAATAAACAATTTCTGGCTCTTAAAGTTAAGGCATCTCTGCTGCTTACAAACCGAGATCTAATCCTAGTAGCTTGTTATATCTCTCCTGCTGTGTACCAAAGAGCAGATGGGTCACTAACTCAATTGGGTCTCAAAATCTCGGAATGGCAGCAAACACACGAGGTTCTTCTTATTGGGGACCTGAATGGTTGGACAGGGGAGAGTCAGGCTTCAAAAGTATTTGTTGATTCGGAGCTTAGCTCGCTATATACAGAGACATGGAATGGATTTACTCGCAGGAGTTGCCATAAAGAACAGAATGCAGCAGGTCAACAGATTTTAAGCTTTTGCTCATCATTGAATATGGTCATCTTTAATGGAGTTGGCCACTTCAAATCCGATGGTTACACCTTTAGAAGCGAGAATACAGAGGAGTTCACTTATTCAGTCTTAGATTATCTGATCGGTGAACCACACTTGATGCATATGATCCAAGACTTCACAGTTGGAGATTTTGAGAGCGAAAGTGACCATGCTCCTCTTATAGTCACATTAGCAGTGCATAACATCCCTTGGAGAAGGAATTATAAGCCAGGTATCAAATATAATGAGGCTAAAAAGCTAGATTTTCATGCTAGAGTCCTTAACGGGCTGCCAAAAATCAAGGCATTGAATAGTATACATGCTAAGGCTGCTGCTCTTAATAGGCTTTTATCAGACAGTGCTAAATATGCATATGGAGAATACTCCAGGAAACAAGGCACTCAACCCAGGAATACGTGGTATGACGATGAGCTAAAACATGCCAGAAAAAAGATTGCCAACCCTATCAAACTAGAATATAGAAAACTGGTGAAACAAAAGAAACGAGCATGGATACAAGCCGATCAGGTAAAACTTGAGAACAAGGCAGCACACTCCAGCAAATGGTTTTGGAAGCATCTCGCTCCTCCAACCAAGGAGCTGGCCCTGACAGATTTGCATACTTGGAAAACGTATGCTTTGCATCTCTATTTTAAAGGGGAAGATCGGCTGCGCTTACCTAAAGAAGCCATCCAGCAGTTTGTTGTCAGTATGGAAGATGTTAAGGCTGGAATAGACGGGTTAGCCTGTGGCAAAGCACGGGATATAGATGGATTGTTGGTTGAACATCTTAAAGATGGTGGCAAAGAGCTTGCTGGCCTGATATCAGATCTCTTTAACCAAGCTATAACAGATGGTTTTCCGGCTGCCTGGACAACAAGCTTGATCCACCCCATTCATAAGCAAGGTGACGTGTTGCTGCCGAATAATTATAGGACAATTATGATCAGTCCCATTCTCGCTAAGTTATTCGGTAAGATCTTTGATTCTAAACTTTCAGCATGGGCAGAGGAACAGGGGATAAGAGCACGAGGGCAAGCAGGGTTCAGACGAGGTTTCTCAACCATAGACCATTTGCTCACATTACGGACGATGATAGAAGATGCTAGATCACAAGGGAAATCCTTGCTCTGTTGCTTCATTGACTTTGCTAAAGCATTTGACACGGTTCCCCGTCAGAAATTATTATGTAGATTAATCCAGCTTGGGGTTCCGAATGAATGGGTGCAGGCTATAGGCAGATTATATGAAACAGCTCAGGGAAAAGTGGTCACACTATTTGGCATGTCTGATCTAATCACCAGTGACGTGGGAGTAAAATAAGGTTGCCCGCTCTCTCCTACCTTGTTCGGTCTGTACATTGACCAACTAGAAGACTTCCTCAAGCAATCTGGATGCCATTTCCCACGTATCTTCCACGAAATGGTAATCCTTTTGCTTTATGCTGATGATTTACTTTTATGCTCCCATACTGTAGAAGACTTGCAGAGACAACTGGATGTGCTAAGTGAATTTTGCTCAGAGTTTGGTCTTACAGTCAATCTGGGAAAAACCAAGATCTTGAGCTTTGGAGTGCAGCCTGCTACTATATTCTATCAAGGAGAAGTAATTGAACAAGCACAATCCTATAAATATTTGGGACATGAAGTGTTCATTGGACGAAAGCCTTGGACAAAAGGCGTGGATCTTAGAATTGCAGCTGCTTTGAAAGCATTTTATGCAATGGCCAATATGTGCCGTCATGCTCACATTACTTACTGGCCACTCCGAAAGAAGCTTTTTGAAGCATTGGTAATGCCAGTCATTTTGTACGCTAGTGAAATATGGGGGCCATCACTATGCAGGTCTAAATGGAACGAGATTGAATCAATCCAGAAAACGTGGTTGCACATGGCTTTGAAGGTAAAAAGAGCGGTTCCATATGAGATACTGATGTATGATACTGGATCACACCCATTGGAAGTTCAAGCTATGAGCAATACTTTACGGTATCTCGACCAGAAGACACAAGCAGGTGAAGACTCACTTGTACAGTCTGCTCTCAATGCTGCTGCGCAGATTGATGAGGGCGGCAAAAAGTGCTGGCATAAAGATCTAAAGGACTGGTTTGCACGATTGAACCTCACTGTTTGTCCCTACACCAAAGAGTTCAAGGAATGCGCATTTTTTGCATATTGCGATGCATCTTCTAAAAAGAAGATTCAGTACTATGTCAAGGACTTCAATCCAAAGCGTGACCATGTCATACAGCCTTACCTGAGCCTCCACAACATGTTTCCTGGCCAGATAAGAGCAATTGCACGAATAAGTATGAGTTCTCATCACTTAATGATCGAACGAGGGAGGTGGTTGAACATTGATGAGCAACACAGAATCTGTTCTTGCAAGGAGGACGTGGAGACGGAGAGGCATGCTATTTACTTCTGTCATAAGTATGATGATCTTCGCGCCAGATACTCCATGATTGACTGGAGTATACCTATGGACAGGTTGTTTCAGCACCAGGTTGTTTCAGCACCAACCAGTGCTTCCATATCTAGGGAGCTTCCTTCGGGAGCTTCTAAACCACGAGGAACACTAAGAATATGTGAACAATCATCTCGCAAAGTTTATTGGTTACACTGAATGTTCTTGTCCCATAGCCTACGGGCTTCCGTGGACGTATAATAGACATGAGAATGAATACCTGGTCACGAAGTGTAGGCTGGGAAAAAATTGAACTTGCAGGTCTAGAACACTTTGGAGATCCTCTTGGCCGTGGAAGATAAACGTATCAGACCATGTTAAAATTCAGGATGAATATAAACGGAAAGCTTGAATTTATAAGAAGAACATGCAGGCCATACATGCGCTGCTACAGAGAACAAGGATCAATGGGATTACACAAAGGTATCTTGTGTCCTCACGATCGTGCTATAAATAGTACCGCTGCTAAACTGAAGCTGCTAAACTAAAAACATAAAGACTTAACTAAAGTCTTAACTAACTGATTTGTTGATAGCAGAATCTTGTAACCATGTAACAAATTCTGCCTGGGATTTTCTGTTATCTCTGACAACAGACAACACCCCCACTTCAGAGATAGAAAATCTAGGTGTGGCTCTGTTACCCCACTCAGAGACATACCAATCGGATGAAGTCCACAAGTTTAGAGAACTTGATGCGGAAGAATAGTCCCATTTTCAAGCAGATCACGAATAAAATGATATTGCAGATCAATATGTGTTCAGTAGGACAGTATTGAAGAAGAATGTGTCCCATTTTCAAGCAAATCACGAATAAAATGATATTGCAGATCAATATGTTTCATACGGTTATGCAGCACTGGATTCTTGGCAACTGCCATGGCGCCCTGATTATCAGTATGAATGAGAAGTCCAGGAGAGGAAACAATGCCAAGCTCAAGACTAAGACATTGCAGCCAGATAGCTTCTTTGCTGGCATAGGTAAGAGCAACATACTCAGCTTCCATTGGTGATAATGCCACACATTTCTGTTTGCTGCTGCTCCAACTGATAGCAGTGGCTCCATAAGTGAAGATGAAGCCGGAAATGGACTTATGATCATGCTGGTCACTTCCCAATCTGCGTCGGAATATCCTTGAAGAGAGGGATCCTCCTGGGAGTGATAACATAAGCCATGTGCAACTGTTCCAGCAAGGTAACGGAGGAGGCGTTTCAAGGCAGAGCAATGAGTCTGCTTAGTATCAAGGCAGAATTGACTGAGTTTGCACAGTGGTAAAGAGAGGTCTGGACAGGTATAGGTAGCGGCAAAATTCAAGAGGCCAAGTATAGTGCGATAAGAAAGACGGATAAGAAGGACGGATATGATCAAAGGACGGTGAACAAGGAGGGTCACCAGTGCAGAAATGAAGTCCATGGTCTAGAGGGGTAGAAACGGAATTAGAGTGGAACATTTGAAAACGGTGAAGAATAGCGGTAAGGTACTTGCGTTGGCTGAGATGAAGTGTTCCTTTGGATTGATCATAACGAATTTCCATGCCAAGGAAGTAAGTAACTTGACCCAAATCTTTCATATGAAACTGAGTTTGGAGCTGAATTTTGAGTTCATTGAGAGCAGTGAGAGAATCAGCAATGATGAGAAGATTGTCCACATAGACTAGAATAATCAAGAGATGAGGATGGATCAGCTTGGCACTTGGAGAATTTGAGATGGATAAGGCTTTGGTCCAGCTTGTCATACCAAGAACGTGAAGCTTGTTTTAAGCCATAGAGAGCTTTGGAAAGTTTGCAGACTTTGGTAGAGTCGGCAGCCTGAATAAAACCTTCGGGTTGCTCAATGTAGACCTCTTCCTTGAGATCACCATGCAAGAAGGCATTGCTAACATCCATTTGATGGATATAATAATGCTTTTGAGTGGCATAAGCAAGAAGGCGAATGGATGGAATTTTCACAACCGGGGCAAAAGATTCAGCATAGTCAAGGCCTTCTACTTGATTGAAGCCACGGGCAACAAGACGTGCTTTGAAGCGATCAACAAGGCCAAGATGAATATATTTAACTTTGAAAACCCAGCGGCTGCCAATGATAGTGCGATCAGAGGGACATGTAACACAGGACTGGGTTTTCTCATGTTTATGGTTAAAAGAACTATTGTAGATAAAAATAGAGAGCAAACCCGCATGTATATCTATTCTTAACTCATAAATGAATAAAAGACTTGTTCCTAAGCTGATAACAGGCACAATAAAGTCTAGATTCTAGTTGTAGAATATAAGACTAAAAACCTCATTGGTTATCTTAAATGGTATTTCCAAACGAGACACCTCCTAAATGTTAGTTTTCAATAGCTTAGTTACACTTACACTCAACCTTGATTCACAACTTAAGCTTCAAACTAAAGCTTCAAACCAAAGGTATTCATTTGAGAACTTTCAAAGAGATATAAGGTTATAATTTCAACGTCTCAAGGAAATATTTAACCATTAAAATTAAAGCACTGTAGCAGCACTGTAGCAGACAATTGAACTTAGTCAATAAACCATTTTCGCAGTAGTTCCCTTGTTCGATGTGATCGCCCTTGCTCACCAAATGGTCGATGAACCATCTGTCCGGTCCAATCTGTCTTCTGCCATTCTTATCTCCAGTCTCCGACGGTTATGGAGGTCATTCAGCATCTCGGTTCGGCCACCTTTTATTTCTTCTAAGTTTAAACGGTTCCCTCCAACATTTCGCTATCATAACAATAGCAATAACGACCCTTATTGTAGTATAAGGTCATCCATTGAAACCATAGGTTAAATTCAACCTTTATTATATTGCAACTGACCTTTCTTTATTCACTGCAACACAACTAGAAGTAGATCCAATGGTTCACCCTGTGTATTTTAAGCAGAGAAAACTTGACATGTCCACAGATCATTATTCAATATCTCAAATAAGTTCACAACATATTATGCAATAACCTTATCTTTATTGCATAATCAGATTGCTTCAATGTTATTTGTGTACTGCAGACTACATCACCTTAAGATCATTTCTCAATATTGTTTCTGTAATGCAGACTACATCACCTTAAGTTCATTTCTAAATTGTCTGAACTTTCCTTCAGGCAGTGCCTTAGTAAATATGTCTGCCACTTGACTAGACGTACCAACATAAACCATTCTGATATAATTCCTTGAAACCAAGTCTCTGATGAAGTGCATGCTCAATTCAATGTGCTTTGTTCTCTCATGATCTACTGGGTTTTTTGTGATAGCAATACAACTTTGGCTGTCAGTAAATATACATGTTGGCCCTGTTTGCTCACAACTTAACTCTGCTAACAATCTTCTTAACCATGCTATTTCTTTGGCTAACAAGGATGATGCTGCATATTCAGCTTCGGCAGAAGACATGGCTATTGCATTTTGCTTCTTACATTTCCATGAAACTGCTCCTCCAGCCAAGAACACTACATATCCTGAGGTTGATTTTCGAGATGACAAATCACCTCCCCAATCTGCATCACTGTATGCACACATGTTAAGATCATCTGAGTTAAATGTTATACCTTGATTCATTGTGCCTTTGAGATATTTCAACACTCTTTTTGCACTTAGCCAATGCTCTTTACTAGGATTATTGCATTTTCTGCTCAAAATATTGACTATGTATGAGATATCTGGCCTGCTATTGTTTGCTAAATACAATAAGCAGCCAACCAGCTCCCTTGGCTCCCTGTATGGAACATTTTCCATCTCTTTTATTTCTTTTTCTGTCATTTCTTTTTCTGCTGTAAGTCTGTGTCTAGGGACCACAGGAGTCTTTACTGGATTGGCATCCAATAAATTAAACCTATTCAACATATTGCTGACATGCTTGCTTTGATGTAATTTCAGAAATTTCTTCTCTCTGTCTCTTATGACGTCAATACCTAGGAAATGTTTTAATTCTCCCAAATCAGTCATCTTGAACCTGCCTTTCAAAATATTCTTGCATGTATCTAAAACATTTGCATCATTAGCAATCATGATACAATCGTCTACATACAATGCCACAATGCAGTAGTTGTCACCAATTCTGTATCTATAGATATTCCCATCATTTTGCAATTTTTCAAACCCTTGTTCTTTGAGAAAATTGTTAATACACATGTACCATTCTCGTGGTGCCTGTTTCAGCCCATAGACGGCTTTATTTAGTTTCCAAACCATATTTTTGCCTTCCTCATATCCAGGAGCTTGCTTCATATAAATAGTTTGATCCAACTTAGCATTCAAAAAAGCTGTTTTTACATCCATGTGATGTAACTCTAGATTCAAGGCATTAGCCAAACCCAATAGCACTCTTATGCTAGTAAGTTTAACAATAGGTGAATATGTATCTTCAAAATCTTTTCCTTCCTTCTGAGTGTATCCTTGAGCTACTAACCGAGCTTTATATTTCTTAGTTCCATCTACACCACCTTTTATTTTATATATCCATTTGCTGCCTATTATATTGTGGTCTGTTGGGCATTTAGCCAATTCATAAGTTCTTGTTTCTATGAACGATGCAAGTTCCTCCTTCATGCTTTTTCTTGACAACTCAATGCTTCCATTACTGTTTTTGGAATATGTTCATCATCTACTATTGCCAAGATTTCATCATGGTCCAGACTTAGAGCTTCAATTCTTTTACTTCGTCCAAGCACATTTCTCCCATAGATTTCTCTGTCAATATTTGCTTCTTCTAACAATTTTTTAGTTTGAGTCTTCCTCTTATCCTTGACTTGTTGCTCCATAGCATTATTGTCATTCTGTTTTTGTTCTGCTGTCACATCATGCTTTGTACTTTCTGTTTTGTTTTCTTCCTCTCCATCCAAATCATCATCAGAATCTATTTCATCATTCACGTGTTTTTCAGAATGTTCATGTCCTTTATTTATGTTTTGTTCCCCTGTTTTCTTACCATGCCTGTCTTTATACACAATCTCTTCATTGAATAATACGTCCCTGCTCACTGTTATGGACTTAGTAGACGGTATAAAAATTCTATAGCCTTTGCTTTCTTCATCATAACCAATCAAGTATCCAAGTTCAGATTTATCATCTAATTTCCTCCTTAGTTCAGATGGTATATGTGCATACACCAAGCACCCATACACCTTAAACATGTCATAATCAAGTTTTTCATATTTGTCAGACCAAATAAGTTCTGGGATATTACCTTGAATGCTCGAAGAAGGCAGCCTATTTTGTATCATGCATTAGGGAGGATTTACAAAAAAAAAAGGTTCAAACTAAGTTGCCACGTAGGAAATATTGAGGGCCAATGGGATGCGCCTTATATGAAGGTGATTAGATACACTAAAATTCTTTTGTCCACATGGCTAAATTATATTGGCGGGCATCTGCCCGGGCAACAAGTTGCTGCCCGCAGAAGCTTGTCGTTTGTAGATTCGTCTCGACTCATTGTTTCTTGCCAATTCTGTTTCTTGGTTCTCACAATTCCATTTCGTGGATCAAATTCATAGCTTTCATCATCGAGCAGTTTACACATTTATCTCTATACCAAACCATGATCGTTTTGTGCTAGACTTCCGTGGCTGAATAAGGAGGGTCTTCCTTGTTTCGAATTATTTGAAGTCCGGTGTGTGTTTTACTTCTTTTTTTTTTTTTTTTTTTCTGAAAATTTCAGAATGATTATGTGATTGTTTTTAACAAGTTTACTATTTTCTCTTGCATAGTTTTTTAACGATGGCATGGGAAGGAGAGCTGGAATCAATTCGAGTCCCTACAGATGACGGAGATATTTTATCTATTAGAGTAGGTTCTTTTGTGACATTAAGACCATCAACAAGAGGGCCACATCGTGTCAAGAAGGCCCGCCAGAGTGATCTAAAGACTCATTGGAAAGCAAGGGTTCTGGCCTTTGAATTTGGTAGAAGCAATGTAGGTGTGAGAATTCAACATATTTACAGTCCTACAGACATGGGAAATGAGATTATTGCCACAAGAAGAACTTTTCCAAAACTACAAGCAAATTGTAAGTGACTTGAAATTTTGCTTCTTTCTGTCCTATAGCTATTTGTATATTCATTCTATTCTTGTAAAATTCTTTGCACAGGATCATGCTAATATTCTATATGATGGCACAATTTTTGAGGTTTTGATTTTGAAGCTGCTTAATGTCTTGCTGTAAAACCATCTAAAGCCAGAAATATGGAGCATATGGAAGTTCACTCTTGATTATTCCTGTTGACCACCATGCAATCACAAACAAGCTTTTGAAACTAGTAGAGGATGCCAAATAGTTTCTGGATTAGTTTTGGCTGGGAACTCCTTTCAAAATACTCCATGTATTACCTCTGCTTGACAAATCAGTCGATTCTGCCAATGTATACCTCTGCTTGAAAAAGGACAGCATGACAGCATGAAAAAGGACTACTATGACAGCATGTGAACCTTGAAACACTTGTAGTTTCTGTTATTCAGCAATATAAGAACTTTGTAATGAGTAGAAAGAGCTATATATGCATTTTTACAGTTTGATTTTTTCCATGTAGGGTTATGCTTATCTGAAGAAGAAGACATCGTTTCACCAGATAGTATAACCAGTATTTTCCATGCTTTTCACATTGACGTTGGATCTATCTTATTTGCGAATGAGATGCCTATTCAACTTCGTGATCAATGGATATGGTTTTATAAGTTCCTTTATCGGCCAAGGTCCAAACGAATGGAAGAAATCCCTCTGCCTGCAGTAGCCGACATGGATCCAGGCCCGATTGATAGTATGTCTTTGCTGCTGGCAAGGAAGAAATTGATGGCAGAAATTCAGAATGCTTTGAAGGAACGCGGAAGCGTATGTGGTACAGCCAAGTTGTTTTTACCCATCAACCTCTTTATTTCAATGTTCAAAAGTTGTGCATCGGTTAAGAAGACATTGAAAATGTTTACTATCAAAGATGCTACTGAAGATTTTCTAGAATCCATGTTATTTAATGGATGGGAGGTTCGTGTTCATGATAAAGGGGCTGAAGATATTGAATGCAAGATAAAGACGAAGACCGTACATTTCAAATATTGTCTTAGAAGGCAAATTTTATACACGACTTTCAAATATAGGAGGTATAGACATGTGCTTGCAGATTGCAAGTGGGATTGGGTTCCACTTGAACAAGATGATGACGATGGGAGCCATTCTGAAATTTTGAGAATTCCTTTCCATAAGAATGGCCACTTTTTAAAAGATATGGTTGTGGAAAGTGAATGGACCTTATTTGATATCCGTCGGCTTTTAGAAGCAGAGATGGCATTAAATTACTTCAAGTTCTTCCTTAATGGAGAGAAGATAGGTCGAAGAAGAGAGGATGAAATCAAAGCAAAAGATTGCATGCCTCCCAAATCGATCTCTATCCATGAGGAGTAACTGTTGTAAAAACATTGTAATTGCATTTTGAATATTAAGAACTATTTTGGTCATGAATGGCTTCCTGCTTCTCTAAATGCTAGTGCATATTAATTGTATTCTTAAAAAAATGATGTCAATGTCATAGTACTATTTGCTTCAAAATGGCGCAGACATTTTATAGAAAGTAAGTGCAATGGATACTAACATCACGATGCCTCAGTTTTCAGAATCTACAGTGTTTGTATCATATACGCAGCTTGCAGATATTGCATCATAAATTTATTATAGATTCAGCATGAAATATTGCCATGATGTAAGGTAATCTCTGGCTTTATGCCTTTTTAACTTAGATTTATCTTCTCCATGTTATTTATTCCTCAATAGGATCTTACTGTGGCAGCAATACTGAGTTCTTCTAACACTAGGCTATGCTGCAGTTATTCTGCAAATATGATGCATGAACCATGGTTGCTATGTCTATTTGTCTTGCTAAGTGTCAGTCGTTCTGGCCAGTCTGCCTTCTAAAAATCAGTGAGATGATAAGGCTTGCAAATGGAAAAGGAAGTTCAGATTTATAGCAGTAAGTCGAGTATAATGTATGAATACAGAAGAAGCTCGTCATTTTTATTTATTGGGACTTCTTTATTAATTGGATATACATGACGAAGTGGTCAAAGTTTACTGTTTTTTTCAAGTTCTCTAATTGTTAAATTGTTTCCTAGGAATGCTGGATAAAAGCTACTGTTCTATGCAAAAAAACAGGAGTCTGGCAGTTTTGTTGGGGCTTTAGGTTGCTTTACCTTGCTTGTCTTTGGGTTCTTAGATTAGTTGTAGATCGTCACAGTAAAAACATTGATAGCGGCATTTAAACTTAGACAATATCTAACTGGTGGATCTAGATGCCATATCACGTATACGACTTTGCAATAGAAAAGGGGCAGAAACTATACCTTTTTCCTTGTGCATCCACGCTTGATGGCTTCAGCACTGATATGAAGAGCATTGCATTGGAGACTATGACGTTGGATTTAAGACTATTGCATTTTCTTCTATTCATTTCTGCCAAAAAGTGCATTAAGTTACAAGCTAAACTAGGTACATATTGAAGACAACATTTATTGATGATAGGATAGTTTTAATTGCCATTGCAGGCCTAAAAGTCAATGGCTAACTAGGTAAGTACTTGGGGATAACATTTATTGATGATGTGATAGTTCTAGTTGCTATTGCAGGCATAAGAGTGAATCGTTAGTGGAGAATAAAAATAGGAATGGTAATGATGAGGACAATTGGAACAATAAAAAGCAACCCATAATTTAATAACTTGGAACAATTAACTTGCATGCTTCTGTTGACCATAACTTTAACAGTTCATATTTATGTTTTGCTTCTATATTTGTTGGTAATCCGTGTATATGTGCAATTTGTTAACCATTTTGTGGACTGTAGTTAGTGAATGGGTCAACAGATACCTCCAATTGATAGAACATGAAGCATAACCTCCATTGGAGTTTGATAGAACAAAAATCTGTTAATATTGATCCATGAAAGTACTGATCCATATAACCATGAAACAAAACTTCCTGCAATATTTTTTTTCCATGAGATAGTGACATGGTAATACACAACTCCCTTATGCTTGATATTTCATTATATTTTAAAAGCAGAATAGAGTCCAAAGGAAGCCACGTATGCTTAGATACGCTAAAGTACTTAGATATAGGCAAACGTGCCAAGGACTGTAACTATGAAATGTGGAGAATGGAAATGTTGCTTGTGCAATATATCTATAGAATAAAGTGAATGACTCCCTTGTTGGCATTTATATGATTGCATCCACTTTGTGGCATGCCACAATAACTGCAACGTGCAACCTGCCCCAATGAAAGTCAACTTTTTTTTGCCAAGCTTTATGGGTGTCCACTAAGTTGAACCTTTTATAAATGAAAATGATTTTGTGCCCAAGCTTGCACAGCCCCCAACGAATTGAACATGTGACTATTTAACTTAAATCAACCTTTTGCCTGTTATAAATCATATCTGTCATTAATCAAATCATGAAATTGCCAAAGCGTCAGTAAACCATTTCTGTTTGCCTTTGTGTGCATGACATTGTACACATACATAATAGCAAATATAGGAAACCACCCCATACACATAAAACAACACAATGCAACTCTAAAGCAATCCAACCTTCAATTATGCCATGAATTTTCTCAGCCATATATAATAAGCACATCTTGATCCACAATGAAATTAGAAGCTAAACACACAAGCACATTTTTACAGCACTGGATTCATACACGATTAAAAATTAGATTGCTTTGCAAATGTGGAAAATGATCAACATATCATACTAAATAAAAAGGACAAACCGGGACAACATAACCAAGAGACAACAGAAAGAATTGTAGCTAAGCAAAATCATTGAGATGAATTTGAACATTTCATCTGAAGATTGTTGCAGATGGAAAAATGACAAATATAGACCACTTGTTCTGTCATTATACAGTTTTTTCATAAGACTCAACATCATACGTCTTGGGATCTTTTTCTTCTGTAGGTCTTACTTCGCAATCTGCTCTAGATCTTCCACAATGATGAAGAATGATATTTAAAACCCTGCAGACATGTCATGATGTAAGGTGCAGTAGATACATCAAATATAATACATATACATTGTACTAGTTACCTTGACAATAATAGCATCACATTAGCATACAGGAAGCATGAATTCTAAGTATGTGGACTGCCGCTTGATGAGGTTTCAACAGCCTAGAAGAAGAAGAGTAAAATGGTTATATGTATATTGCAAAGAAACTAAATGCACTATGTTAACGCTAAAAAATTATTCTGTTATACCTCTACCAAAGTAGATATTAATTGTGCCGTTTGACGAGACTTTCTTGCTCTCACTTGCTTCCGAATCAAAGACTTTAATGGTAGTGATCCTTCCATTCGTGCTAAAACCCTACGATAAAACCATTGACACATTTGTTCAAGTGGATTAGATTGGTATTTTCCGCCTCCATGCTGGGTGAACTTGAAGTATGCATGCTTGGCCTGCTTGTGTGACTTCTCCATTCCTTGAGTATTCCATACTCCTAGACTTCCATATTCTTTTGCAAACCAAGGACCATGAGCGTACAAAATATGAACATAATGCGTCACTTCATTTTCTCCCCATGCATCTACAAATGCCTTTGTGAATAATGTAACTGCCTCTTTGAACTTCTCAGCATCCCCTTCCCCATATGGACTCTTGATCATTAGTTGGTGAACTGGGTATAATGACTGCCATGCCTTTAATTTCTTGACACGCATTTGACCACGACTAGTCCTGTCATCTTCTGCTTCAATCAAATCCTTATAGTACTCCCATTTTCCATTTGCTGCTGCATTCAAACTTGGAAGAAACTTCCTTGCTTTGACACCTCCCATGGAGGGTTTTGTTGGCACATTTCCTCCTCTTTTTTCATCTTTCTGAATTTTATAGTGCCTTCCATGGAGACCAACTTCAGACAACACATTCTCAATGTTCTTCATACTTTCTTCACTAGCATATTTTGGCAACTTGTTCCATGCAAACAAAATACTCATATATACCATTTTATCTATTATTCTAAGAAATGCATGAAGTGTGCAAAAGTGCACCCTGCTCAAGGGAATGTTGAATATTGGCTCCAATGAAGAATCTTTCTCCTCCCTGCATGGTACGCTATCTTGGTTACATGAAAGAGTACTCTTATTAGCAGATTCAACACTTTTACACGATACTGGTTCCTTCATCCTATGCATACAATATATGCAAGCATGTATGGTCTTTCCTCCACCATGTTTCATCTTGTACTGCATTTTATGGTTTTGAGATCCGCTGCCATATGCCACTCCACCTCATAGGATCCATAGGATGGAACAAGCAACTTCTCGCCATTATTATGGGATGCAATAAGTGATGGAATAGATGAATGGTCAAATACCCATTTCAGCATACCATGACTCTCCTTATCAACCTGGAATATACCCAGCCACCATATGTCATCTTCTGATTGCACAGAAAAATTTTTCTTTTCATCAGCACTTGGTTTAAGAGCCCTGTTCATCAATGTCAATGAGACCCGTTCATACTTTTCCCCTGCCAATAGTTGCATCTCATCAAGCTTAATGACCACAACAAGCTTTCCATCACATTCCTCCATATTCATATCATAATACTTGACCATCAACTGGAGCACTCTTTCTGCATTAAACCAGCAATTATTTTTCTCATTCAAGGTGAACTTGCCACTAACTTTCTTCTTGGATCGTGAACTTTTATTTGTCTCTAACTCGTCCAAATTAATGCAAGCATCAATGTGAGTCATCTCGCCCAAAAGCTTTGTGACCTTTTCATTTCTTGCATTCCTACACATCCACACCTTTGATACTCGTGGAAGAGGCAACTTTGTCACACCAACTCCTGCAAAACTTCCTTGCAAAGACCTGCACAATGCATGATAAGCCCTCCTGCTGATCCCAGCACTATCACATACATACTGGACAAATTCAGGGCTTTGTTGCTTCCTTAGTTCATCTAATACAATATTTATTAGCGCACTCTTCAATGACTTTGAGCCTGGCAAGTTCATCAACTTCAAAATATCTTCTTTGGTGGCGAGTCTCTTAAGAACAAAAGCCATTTTATCTCCGCGAGTCTTCTTGCTTTCTTTATCTGGATCAATGAGCTCCTTTATTGCTTTTATTCTTCTCTTTGTTCCCCCACCTCCAGGTGCAAGTACACACATAGGTTTCATGCTCCTTTTTCTCTCTCTAGCTCCCATCGGAGTACGCTTCAAACGTTTCAATCTTCCCTCCAAGGCATCTCTCTCCACTGCCAACCTTTTCGCTCTTAAACCTATTGACATGATATCAGACCTCATCTGGTTTATGACACATGCATTTTTCCTTGTATCAATCCTTAGCTGGTCATTTTCTTTCCTTAGTTTCTCAAAATGTGTTTGCATCATATGCAAAGAACATTGCATCTGAGTGTTTGTTGCTGCCAATGCATTGGTATAACACCGCAAAGAATAGTCGGAGTAGCTTAAGTGTTGACAGTACCCAAGCAAGCCATTTTGACCCAATGATGTAAATTTAATCAAACCTGACGCGGAGTTGAAGTCTGGATGGAGCTGAGTAAAGGGGTCTACTGGGTACAATGCACCTTTTGTCCACAGATCGATGTGCCTTGCTCCTTGCGCCCTCAAAGCTTCATCATCAAAACTCTTATTTCTCGTTCCTTTTTTCCTGAGAGGCAGACAACTTTGTGGCACCTCGACTCGAAATTGCCCAAGCCCTTCATCATGTACTTGGTTAGACTGCAATAAAAAGTATGAGATTAGATATGCAAATGACAAACAATAACAAAGTACCCGTAACCTGCTGTAACAAGCTATGTAACCTGCAAGTCACAGGAAACTGAAGACTCAGCACACCAGCAGGATTTACCAGAACAAAAGAAACTTTAAGCTTTTATAATTTTGTTTCTGATATTCTGTTAAAAACTTCAATCAGTGTTTTAATCTTAGTAACTATCCTCCTCTGGAGTGTCAAGGCCATTTTCCAATTTGGCCTTTAGTACAGGGGGTTTCCCCCTGTCTTTTTGTATTACCATGTAATTACATGTAATATAATACTACTGCCGTTTCCACAAAAAAAAAAAAAAAAAAAAACATATTGAGAATTATCATGTTCAAACATCTTGGGAAATGCAAATTGAAGTCAAATCTCTAAATGGTGAGCTGGAATAAGCAGGTTTTTGTAAGGCTCAAAAGAATTACAGTGGACATACTGCTGGAAGATCTCCGAAGCTCAAATTAAAGAACTAAATGATTTGAAATACCATCTTGCTTGAGGTTTCAGAACTAGGATCTTGATGTTTCTAAGGCTCAAATGTGATCTTCAGATCTAGCTTTGTATTATACCCCAACAAAACTGCCAAACTCCTGTTTTTTTGCACATAACAGTAGCTCTTATCCAGCATTCCTAAGCAGCAATTTAACAATTAGATTGCAACATACGATGACCTCAAGCTGTCATTAGCTTTACAAAATTATGCTCGATCCAATATAGGCTTTAGTTGTATTATAGCAATCATCCTAGTCACATTCAGCTCTTGCCTTGTGGCATATCAGAGAGTAGAGTGTGTAAGAGTGCATATCCCCAAGTTTCTCGCTTTCTATGGGCAAAAGTGATGCATTCTTGTTCTTCATTTAGGTTTATAAAACTGCATAGATCTCAACCCCTTCATTACTATCATTGCCCATCACAAATTCATGCATCTCCTTATCCAGATTAATTGCATCGTCTAGCTTACCAGAGATTGCATAGATGTTTGCCATAAGTGCATAAGGAGGAGCCTCTTACGGATTCAACCGAAATAGCTCCACGAAAACATCTCGACCCTAAGCCCCAGATCTCCATAAATTTTACATGCACTAAGCAAAGTCATTAATGCCTCCTTAGTTGGAGGGCATGGCATCGATTTAAGCAACGTCTCTGACTTGTGCAGGTACCCTGACCGACCAAAAAGGTCAATCAAGCAAGTATAATGCTCTGCTGTAGCTGCAATACCATATTTTGCCATTGCATTAGAATACATGCAACCTTGAGCACCAGACCAGCGTGACCATGTTGTTGCATCTTGACCTTTATCAATGGCCCCTGTACTTGTACAACATTTCAAGATGCATGTGAATGTGACAGCATCTGGAAGCATGTCCTCTCGTAGCATCTGTTCAAAACATTGGAGTGCCTCCTGGTCATGTCCAAGAAATAATATCAGGTATTGGCAGTTCATCAAAAGCCTTGCGTGCTTCTGCAAGCAACCCACATTTAGCATACATGTCCACCAAAGCGCTTCCAATAAGAAGGTCCATGCAATCAGACTGTGTATTTCATGACCTTTGTCAATTGCTCCTAGAATGCCACAAGATTTTAATAGACAAGCTAATGTAACAAGATTCGGAGTTATGCCCTCTAGTTGCATTTGATCAAAACATTTCAACATGTTGCTTGTCTAAGCTATCCATTTGAAATGGAGATACCTGTCTCAATACAAGCTCTGTATTTTACAAATGACAAATGGAGGACTGGATGCATTGAAATTGGACCACACTCTCAGATTTGACTTCTTGTTTTTCTCCTGTCGAATGTCTTCAACAGTGAATTGCATCAGGTAATGCTAATAATGCATCTTCAGCAGTAAATCACATCAAATAATTCTAATGATGCATATTGTGGCCCCGATATGGTGGCAAAACATACCAGGACATAGTTAATTCTACTCTCTGCTACTGCCTGCAATTGAAAATTGCAAATTGATACATGACAGACCTTTTTATGCACACTACTACAAATGGACAACTTAATAACCACATGGTATAAGGGGTTTGAACCCTTCTATTGTATAGCTTCCTTTGCATCCAAGTTATAGAACATCTACATACTCAACTAATTATTCTTTCTTCACTCAACCAGTGGATAATCATTCCTTGTATATCACCACAAAAATAGAAAAAACAAAAGTACTTACAAGTACAGCTTCATCAATTACATTGGTGATTGTTTCGCTCATATTTAATAGATTCGATAAAAGACAATCAAATCAGGAACTACATTGTTCAAATCCAAACTATTCTTATAGATCCGAGAAGCTGAATCCCAGATTTAAGATCTGGATATCTAGCAGTTAGACTTGCTCATTCTTGAGTTCTTTGTTGCCAGTGTAATGGAATTTATAGGCAGAAATCAAGGAGACTAATCCCTCTTATATTTTGAATTTTGAGCAAGATGCACAGGAGAAAATTCATGCCACGAATTTAGAGAGTTAAGATCATGCAGATGTATTTTTGCTGCACATACATGATTCTTCTAGAAGGTTATTTAAATAATAACTAGAATGTAAAAGCTACTTTCAAAGAATTACTTGAGCATATATTAGCTATTAGAAACATTTGTAAGGATGCAAATATGATTCAATGCAATAGAATTAGAATTCAAAATGCTGACCATTATTTGAAGAGCACAGATAAAGCATGCCAATGGATGAAGAAACGAATCTCAGAACTTCCATTCCGAAATTTTAGAGGCATCCATTTCGACTTGAAATGGCAAAGAATTGCATTCCAAAATCCAAAGAGTTGCATTTGGTGCCAAAACCTTCTAAAATTCAAATTTGAAAAAAAACGTGGCAGACAGTTTATACGAACCTAGATACGATGTTTTCTTTCTGAACATTCTTCTAATCCACTGCAAGATCCACAAATCCATCTCCAAATCCCTCTGGTTTGTCTCGTAGTCGACTAACGACAAAATTAGGGCAGAAGCCCTATTTCGTCGGGCAGCCCCCTTTTTTTTGAATAACTTGCCACGTTGGCATCTTTAAGGAGGGCTATTTTTTTTTTATTTCTCTCCCTAATGACAGCAGTTTTGAGTGCTTCCTCCCATAGGTAATTTGGCAGTCCACTTCCCTTAATCATTGATCTAACGGCATCCATTAAGGTCCTATTTCTTCTTTCTGCAACACCATTTTGTTGTGGACTGTACTGCATGTCAATTGCCTTTTTATACCATTAGAAATGCAAAAGAGTTTAAACTTGGCAGCCAAGTATTCTCCACCCCTGTCGGATGGGCATATTTGCCCTTTATTCCAAGATCTGGACCGTACATAGCGATCCTCGTTTGTGGGGTATGCATGTACAAGTTTTTATATACTGTATATTAAGGTTTACAAAATACTATAAGGTTTGAGAGAATATACTTAATGGTGTTAATTTTGTACATGTATTGTAAATTTTTTGGGGCTCTCGCTGCTCTACGTAACCCCCCGTGTGAATATGCACCCAAACCAAAGGGGGTTTAAGGGGGATTTGAATTTAAATGTGTTAAATGCAATGGTTTGTGTTAATAATGTTAATGGTAGTTGTGTGTTGATTGTTATATTAAAAAAAAAATTGGGCCCTTCGGGCCCTAACCATAACACATGGTAAGTGATAGCGGATGGTGAACCATTGCGAATGCTAACGATACCATTAGATGAACAAATAGCATGTATATCTCGTTATATTTACATTTATGTGTTATATTTACATGTACGTGCAGCATCGAATTCAAAGTACTCTAAAAGGTAATTTGAAACATATATGTACATGGTCCTTCATGGTCAATCATGCTAAAAACAGAAAACAATTCATACCATTTAGACATAGACTAGAGACAATGATACCATGTGGTAAGCATGTATTGTTGTTTGATATTTGATGCCCAACTGGCTGTAGATCTTGCTGCTTGGATTCCAAGAAGCAGGAAGAAAAATGAAAGACACCACGAATCCAACCAATGCAAGACTTTTGAGATTCACCTTATCAATTCTAAAGCATCTGAAGGCGTTATTTGGGCATGCAACATTGCCAATAAAATCCTTAGAAAAGGAGGAAGAAACTGGTTTCCAGAGATTCCTGACATGCACTATTGTTGATCTTATCATCCAAGCAGAAAAAACCATAGAACCCAAAAGAACACCAAGCCATACTAGGCAACTCACTAGTTCAAATATACTGGGATAAGGAGCTTTAGCACCAACCTGGATCAGAATGGCCAATACTAGTCCCAATGTTGCAAAAGTAAACACGAAACTAGAATATCCTGAAATCTGTTCAACCTTCTTTCCTTTGTTTCATTGTTGCTTCCTCCAATAGCATGCATAAGACTGTTATTAGAGCCTCCATAAACCCCTAATAGTCCAGAACCTGCCTGATCCAGTAAAACTGGTTTTCCATCAAGAAGTGCATGCTGAGTAGACCTACGGTACCTTTAGTCACAAAAGTTATGGCCATATAGACATCATCATTTTGCTCTCTAACCCATCTTCACAGGTCGAATTTTTTTATGACAGTCCTGCAACCTCAACAGGAATGAAAAAATTACAGAGCCCATATCCAAAACTGCCTGATCAACGGGCACCAAAGGAAGGGGGTTGCCAAAACAGAGCAAACAAAACCCCTATTCTTGAAGAAAGAGGCTTCCAAACCAAAGCTTGGAAATGGGGCTTCCGTTAGCTTGACAAAAAAGGCCGCCATTCTTGGGATTGGACCCTCTGTTTCTTGCAACCATTCATTCTTTAGAAACGGGGGCTGCCGAACCAAAGCAAAGCTTGAATGTTTCAACAAGAAAAGTAAGAAAATGTGGGAAACAAGCGTGGATCAAAGCCAAAGGGAAAGAGTGAAGACGATATAAAAAACCAGAAAACCTAACTGTATTCCCAAGTTAAGCAGAGCAGAAAGCCTTTGATTTGCGTAATGTTTTTTCTCCTTTCTAACATCTCTCCTGAAAAAGCTTTTTGCAATCACATAAGCGCGTCCATTCAATGTAAAATTGCTGCTAATTCTCAGGTCCATTGCCACCGATTGGGATCTAGGTTTTTTTGCTATCATAGAAATCCACTAGCTGTTTCTGATTATGCATGCACATTCTCTGCCCTGTTTGAAACCCTAATTCTGCAATTGTCGCTGAATGTTAATACCTTAGATCTCAAAGCAATCTGCATAGTGATCGCCATGGCTAAGGCTAGAAGGTCATCACGAAGCTTCTTTCAAAAGACTGAACGGCTACATGTTCACAGCCTCTAATCTTATCTTGCTAATCCCTGTTGTTGCAGATTTGCAAGCCCTGTTTCGTGCCCTAAAATGCTATCCACGAGGCTTGCATGTTCAGCCCCTAAAATAAAAAGAGGGCTTTTGTTGTGAGCCTTGGATGTTGGACCATTGAAAAAAAAAAGTTAAATCAACGATCAAGAAATGGTGCACTCTAGATGTACGCATTAGTACATCCATTCGAATACGCCATGAAATCTTAGGAAAACCTTTGTGAAAAGCGTACAAAAACGCAAAGAAAACCCCCTGTTATTATGCTACATATTCTCTCCATCTCCATTACACAATTCTTAAAAGCACTTAGTGCTTGTGACTTCTTCTCTAAGCAATAACATTTACATTTTCTGGAGTAATCATCTATAAACGAGATGAAATACCTTTTGTTTGTCTTACCTTTGACATTCAAAGGTCCACACAAATCTATATGCACAAGTTCCAAAACATCACTAGCTCTTGTTCTAGATTTTTTAAATGGCAACCTGTTCAATTTTCCAAGAGCACAACATTCACATACAAATCTTTCCGAATCTCCACTATTACAATGTATCCATCCTTTTTGTGCTAATTTTTTTATATTGTTAAAATGAGTATGGCCTAGCCTGCTATGCCAAATGCTGAAATCTGAAACCTCTACTGCATTTATTTCATTACAAACCAAGTCATTCAATTGAAAAAGATTGCCAACCCTTTTTGCAATAACTTTTTTTCATTTCCATGATAGATAATACATCCTTCAGTGTCAAAATTGACCCTGTAACCAAGATCAACAAGCTGACTAACAGAAATCAAATTCTTTATTATACTTGGCACACACAGTACATTCTCCACATCAACTATTTTCCCATCTAAATCCCTCAATTGCAGCAGGCCTCTTCTTCAATGGATTGCAAAGCTCCGTTTCCTACTTTCACATTCTTTGTGTGACTTCTCGACAACTTCTTTAGCAGATCAGTAGTTTGCACTACTGATCTTTCAGCTCCACTATCAACTACAAGAGCATTACATCTTTTGTTAGCAACTTCCTTATCAAGAAAAGCAAATCTTGGTGAAATCATTTCACCAATTACCTCATCTTCATCTTCAATGGAATCTTTATCTTCATGATTATTTTCCTTGGTGATAAAGGCTCCAGCAGATTTTCTTTCTCCTCGACCCCTGACATTTGTTTTTCCTCCTCTACTGGTACTGCCCTTACCTTTCCCTTTGTCATAATCCTTAGGAGTAGGACATTTTGCAGCTAGATGCCCTCTACCTCCACATGTATAGCAATTGAATTCCCTTTTTAGCTTAGGACAATTACTCTTAATGTGTCCCTGCTCATGACAATGGTAACAAATTATCTTATCACTTGATCCTTTTCCCCTTTTGCCTGTAAATAAGATTTCAGTGCCTTCTTCCTCATTTCCTTTTGCTATCTTCTTCTGCTCAACTTCAGTCCTTAAAATGCTCTCTGCTTCATCTCTGGTTTTTGCCACATTTCGGATAAAGAGCCCTAACTGTTCATTCTCAATTACAGCTCTAGCTATTGTGAGAACTTGAAACCTTTCAGTCAAATCTACTCCAGCAGCAGCCAAATCAGCCACAATATTGCCAAATTTGTTAAAAAAACCTGACAAATCATCTTCCTCATGTAACTTCAAACTCCTAAGCTCTTTATCAAGTAAATCTATTTGTGACGAGGCTTTCTCTTCAAACGGTTTTATCAAATACATCCACATTTCTCTTGGTGTTTTATTTCTTAGTTTCAGACGAATGGTAGGGCTTACCTTGGAGCTAATGATCCCTTGGGCCTCTTTTACTCTTGCATATTCAGATTTGCTCCCCTTAGATCCACCTCTTGTTGTGACAGCTCTTGTACTTGCTGAATTCTCCTCCAAAGGATTTACTAAATCCCACAGATCCTCAACCTCCAAGATATGCACTATGGCATCCTTCCAAACTTGGAATCCAGGCCCACCTTTGTAAACATCAACACTGCTGAGAAGACTGGCCCCAAATCTGCTTGACATCTTCACAACCTATTGCTCTGATACCAGATGTTAGTTTTCAATAGCTTAGTTACACTTACACTCAACCTTGATTCACAACTTAAGCTTCAAACTAAAGCTTCAAACCAAAGGTATTCATTTGAGAACTTTCAAAGAGATATAAGGTTATAATTTCAACGTCTCAAGGAAATATTTAACCATTAAAATTAAAGCACTGTAGCAGCACTGTAGCAGACAATTGAACTTAGTCAATAAACCATTTTCGCAGTAGTTCCCTTGTTCGATGTGATCGCCCTTGCTCACCAAATGGTCGATGAACCATCTGTCCGGTCCAATCTGTCTTCTGCCATTCTTATCTCCAGTCTCCGACAGTTATGGAGGTCATTCAGCATCTCGGTTCGGCCACCTTTTATTTCTTCTAAGTTTAAACGGTTCCCTCCAACATTTCGCTATCATAACAATAGCAATAACGACCCTTATTGTAGTATAAGGTCATCCATTGAAACCATAGGTTAAATTCAACCTTTATTATATTGCAACTGACCTTTCTTTATTCACTGCAACACAACTAGGTCAAGTCGATCCAATGGTTCACCCTGTGTATTTTAAGCAGAGAAAACTTGATCACGTCCACAGATCATTATTCAATATCTCAAATAAGTTCACAGCATATTATGCAATAACCTTATAACTCCAACACTAAAGGTATTTTGATGATTTACATCTGTGTACAATTCCAAGCTATGTGCTTATATGGAGAGTAAGTATATGCTAAGGGCCTGGAATGTGCTTTTTTAAAATTGATACATATATTTTAGTAGACTTGTACTAATGAAGAGCAAAAGTACAAAGGGCAAAGAGCCAAGAAATACCCTAGTACCTTTTGGCCCTTGAACAATTACCATGTTTATTGCTAACTTGTACATGATTGGTTGCAGGTACATAGCATTTCTTCTCCCTTTTTATCTATTTTGCTGTTGTGATATGCTATAGTTTGAAGGAGTGCATGGATCAAAGGAAAAAGGAAATATGGAGTAGGCAGCGTACTCAGACCAATGGAAAAATAAAAAAATATGTTTTTCGAAGGCCTTGAATGACAAGCATGCTACAGTAGTTTTTCTTGAGCATAATTCTGGTAAGGGACTCGCAAGGAACACAAAAACCGACATACTTATATAATGGCTCGTCCCTGCCCAGACTGGCGATCCGAGGGCTCGGATCGATGCTATAGTATAACTCAAGAAAAATAGATGTATGTTTTTTTAGGTTTATGCATATGACAGTAAATAGTTCTCTCTGAAACTATCATTTGGCCATTTTTTTCCTGAAAAAGTGTAGCATATCTTGAGAAAGTTTTGTATAGTCATACATACAAGATATCAGAGGTCTTGGTATGAAAAATATAGAAACCAGGAATACTTTCTGCTATAAGACCTGGATACTATTTGCTGTAATATGAGTAATATATTGAGAAATGAAAAATGGTTTTGATAACCATTTGACTTCTGTGATACATAATGGAAATATCTAAAGTTCTAGAATAGATTGTTGAACAAAAACAGAGGGAGTAACAAGCATTACGCTATCTGGATCACCTCTGTCCCCGCACGCTTACCTGAGGTGCCGGGAATTTATGTGTATATGTATATTTGTACAGCTGCCAGCAGGCTTGTTGCTGCGATGGTTTTTCCCTCGTAAGGGGGTTTTTTAATCCGGGTAGCAACGGGCTCGCTGCACCCGTGTAATTTGGGTCCCATAGACCGATTGGCCTCCGCGAACGATAAAAGAACCTTCCTTCCTTCCTTCCTTAACCAATAAATCATAAGAATTTTTTGAAGGATGTTATCTATTCTTAACTCATAAATGAATAAAAGATTTGTTCCTAAGCTGATAACAGGCACAATAAAGTCTAGATTCTGGGAAGGGACTCGCGAGAGACACAAAACCGGCCGATAGATAGGCTTGTCATTCATCACAGCAGCAGTATACAATGACTTGAAGAATAGAGAGGGGTAGCCTACCATAGGAACAATATCGGACTACCCCATAAAAAGAAATGTGCACAGGCAATATAGAAGGGTAATGGCGACAACTTCTCACCGGGATGAAAAACCCCGCCCTTTCGGGTTTTCGAGGAAAACCCTAATGAGAAACGGTCGCCAACAACCTTGAATGTGATGCCTGGAAAACCGAAGAAGATGGATTGACGGCGAACCCAAAAATAGCAGGACCCCGTAAGATCTCGGCGAAGCCCTAATGTGTTGCCCGGAGAGCCGAAAAAGGTGGTGTGATGGCTAAACACAAATCTAGCACGACCCCATAAGATGGTAGAAGCCGAAAAACGGGAGACATGTCGATGGCGAAGCCAAAAAGCAAGACCCCAAACGACCGCGTAAAAACCTGCAAAGAACTCAACAACCCTAAAAATACCCGTAAATGGTCGAAAAAACTAACATGCATGGCATGGGCAAGCCGCGACAATCAAACCCCGCAAAGAAGAGCAAATTAGAACATAAAAAGCAAAGACCCAAAAGGTGGGGAAAGCATCCCCAAATGGGTGATAATTATCGTCACCCTCAAGGTGGAAGTAAATAGCATCCCCTCGTGGTGGAAAAATAGCATCACCCTCAAGGTGGAAAGAAATAGCATCACCCTCACGGTGGAAATAAATAGCATCACCCTCAAGGTGGAAATAAACAGCATCACTTCCAGGTGGAGATAGCATCACCTAAAAAGTGGAGAAAGCATCACCCAACAGGTGGAAAATAACATATGAAAAATGACATGATAATGATGCAAAAACATTATTCTAGTAAATGCAAAGTGAACAATATGAAACAAACGCCCCCCACCGAAAGGCGTGGCGGAAGGGGGGAAACTCGTAGAAGGAAGGAAGCTGCTGTGAGAAGACGCCGATAACCGGTGCTGAAGGACAAAGCGCTTTATATAGTGGCGTGAAATAAAACATGAGAATAGCAACACCCACGTGGAGAACAACAAAGAGTGCCCGAAAAATACAAATGAAAAAGACTCATGCCGACGCAGCAGGCGGGAAGGGAGGGAAGCCACGAGAGAGAAGAAGAGCTCATAGAGAAGACGCCGCATAACCGGGCCAAAGACGAGATGGCCTGATAGGCCCCTTCCTTCCTTGGCGATCCGATGGCTCGGATCGATGGGATTCTGGGAAGGGACTCGCGAGAGACACAAAACCGGCCGACTACCAAAGGACTTCCTTAACTATACGCCACCACCCCCAAACAATCGGATAGGATAAAGGACGTAGAGAGGAAGGAGAGGAGCGAAAAAGAGGGCCACCGGAAGCGCTGAAAGATAGTGACGGGGCAGGCGAACGAAGGCAAGCGAGCTAAAGAAATCGTATGAGCACAGGCAAGTTGGTCTCATTTGGAGTGGCAAGGGGAGAAAAGGAACCAGGGTCCGAAGAGTCGGGTTCAAGCGAGAGGGAAGCTTCGTGTTGACGACGAGAACCAGCAGCGCGAGCGAGCCGTGGAGAAAAAAGCGAAGTTGAAGAAGAAGAACCGAAAGCGCCTGCTATGGACGGCATCAGCTCAAGGACCTAAAAAAAAAAAAAGAAAAGACATTAGAGAACAAACCAAGAAAAAGGACGCCGCCACAATGATGAACCAAGGAAGCGCCCCAGATGCTAACAAGAACGGCAACAAGGCGATGAAAAACAAACCACGCACGCGCATAAATGCACATAATATGATATGAATGCAGATTACGGACCGAAGTCCGTGAATGTGGCCATTATTCCTGCCGAACCTGGAACCCTTCATCAATGGATCCCCAAAAAGAATAAACAATAACGACAAATAAGAAGGAAGAATAACAAGTAACTGAGATAATAAGGCAAAGAGGAAAAACTTACGCATAGGAATGTAGAAATGCATAGACATAAAGATGGAACGAGAAACAGGGGAGATGTTGAGTAGAGTCGCACACCACGTAGCGAGCGCGAGAGGACGAGGACCGCCAGGAACCGTGAGTACGAACCTCAACATGTGGACCCTGCATATCGAGCAAAAAACGGAGGAAACGGGGAAGAATGATAAAAACTATGGGCTAAAAGAACATGAAAAGTCAACCACGTCTAACGTCTCGAAACTTACACAATGATTATGTAATATCATATATAGTGAGTAAGGCTATGCACGAAAAATAAGCCTACTGCAAACATGACAAAGTGGAGCTAACGAAAACAAAGAAGCTCCCAAATCCATAAAATTGGTACACCAAACAACATCACCCGTCACCCATGTGCAAGAATAGAAAATACAACCGCATGAAACATCCAACAAGTGCACTAATAAAGCGAACAAAGGAACCAACAAACATTAGAGCTCCCCGATGATCATGCCAAAAAAGAAGAAACAAATCTTAAACGCAATCCCCAAATATTCAAATCCCAGCATCGGACCAAACCAAATATAGAATATACATATAAGAAATGTAGCCACAAAGGACAAAGAGGTGGAAAAACATGTCACAATACTTGAATGGGACAGAAAAGGTCGAATGACAAGAGAAGAGAGAGAGAGAGAGAGAGAGAGAGAGAGAGAGAGAGAGAGAGAGAGAGAGAGAGAGAGAGAGAGAGAGAGAGAGAGAGAGAGAGAGAGAGAGAGAGAGAGAGAGAGAGAGAGAGAGAGAGAGAGAGAGAGAGAGAGAGAGTCGCCGCGAAACCGCCAAACGTGGAGTTGGGTCACGAAGCACGTAGCGAACGGAGCACAACAATAAAATGAGGCGGAACTGCATAAACTATAAGCCCAGCCGCCGCGAAAACTCCAGGGGTCGAGTCGGGCACGAAGCATGTAGCGAGGGTGAAACGAAGAGGAGCGCCAATGACCAAGCGCGAGAAGAAGTGGAACATGTAGAAGGCACCCATGAGCGATTAAGGAGAACAAGAACGTGCATAATGGCGAAGCGGCAAACACGTAGCAAGCGCGAGAGGACGAGGACCGCCAGCAACCGCGAGTACGGACCTCAACATGTGGACCCTGCATAGCGAGCAAAAAACGGAGGAAACGGAACCCTTCATCATGGATCCCCAAAAAGAAAAAACAATAACGATAAATAATAAAAAGGAATAACAAGTAACTGCGATAAGAAAAAATGCGTAGATATAAAGAAGACAAAATGCTTCGTGAGATAGCATAATGCACAATGCATAATGAGAGCACAATTTATAGTGAAAAAATCGCAACAACCAGCTAGAAAGGAAGTCCCAAAGACTAGCACCATGCACAAGCTTAAAATGCGCCCAAGATAATACCTCATGCACCATCATAAGAACCCTAACAAGCATGAAATTTGTGAGGAAGGGAACGTAAATGTGGAATAAAAGCCCTAGGCACCAATGTTCCAAACACAAGAGATCGACAACATCCAAAAATGTAAAACATAAGGTGCCAGAGATGAAAAGGACAATACATGTAGGATAATATGCCAGACGGACCAGATTCAACAATATACACGTGCAAAAACACACCTTATGGAAAAAACACTTTAATGATCAAGTGAAACCCATACAAATGCACCGATAAGTTCAAAAGGCCAATGCTCTCCCATCATCCTAAAGAAATTCCAAACCAACAGGAATGACACATGTCCAGACAAAATTGAATCCGTAACAAGATGAATCGTAACAAATAACCCCAAAATATTATGCTAAGGATTACGAAATGAAATGGACATGGGAGCAAAGGCAGCAAATAGGAAACACGCTAAAACCACATTTGCACAATGAAAATCCGCAAGGTCTATGCGTATATGCCCAGGTAGAAAACCCGCCAAGAGTAGTTACCAGGAGTGTTGCGTAGTAATGTGCTCAACCTCAAAAGCACAAATGAGAAAGAACCCAAAAATAAATAAAAGAGCACCACAAGATTAGAAATTGAACATTGGCAAAATATGAGCACGTATAAGTTTGTTTTTAGACCCAAATTGTACATATGACAAGAATTGAAAGTTTCCATATGAAAGCAAGTCATGAACCATATTCACCTCCTTATGTTTCAAAAATGAAATACACATGCAAAAATGCACCTCATGAAAAAACAATCCAATGAGTAATCCGTAACCATACTCAAATGCAAGCAATAAGGATAGAAAAACAATAGCCTAAACGAATACCCCAGCTGGGACTCACCTTATATAAAAACACGATAAATGATGTATGCCCCAAGTCCGAATCAAACAAGGCAAAAATTAATCCCTATGGCAATAATAGATAGCCGATGGAATGATGCGATGGAAACAAGAAGAGGACACGCCCCAGAAGAAGTCGCAAAACCCATGGTGGCAGCTGCACTCCCTGAATGATGGAACATCACAAATTTATGTAATCTGGAATGAAGTGGCCCGATGTACAATGTGTCTTCTAAGTGTGGACACAACCCCAACACTGGATGTGACCCTTCTGACTCGATGCTCTACATGGAGAATGCGCTGCGCGATCCCAATCCAACAAGAGACTAGTGAATGAATCTAAATCCAACAACAAATTAATGCAGGAAGTGAAGTCCCTCAATGCGCAATGCCTGTGGGAAGCGTCAGAACAAGCCGAAGCAGACCGAACACTTAAGAAGAAAAATCACTTATAAAGAGCACCCCATTATAATCCATAAGTACCTTACCAGAAAAAACAACAAATAAAAAGGGAACCCATGAAACACTTAGGAAGAAAAATCATTTATAAAGAGCACCTCATTGTCTCTCACAATGGCCCTCTCCGGCAAGGCGGCAGAATTTTGATCGGTCATATCTCTCACATCGTGTGTCAGATTTTCATGTGCTTGGGCTTGTTGGAAAGCTGGTTCAGAGATCTTTCCAACGGTGTATGGTACCTGCATGCTTGGCTTTGTTTCTGTGCTCAAATCTGCTGTTTTCCGGGCTGTGTGCTAGGGTTTCTGTGGCAATCGGTAGACACTTCGACGGACTGTATCTCTCACATCCGGTGTCAGATTTTTATGTGCTTGGGCTTGTTAGAAAGCTGGTTCAGAGAGCTTTCCAACGGTGTATGATACTTGCATGTTTGTCTTTGTTTCAGTGCTCAAATCTGCTGTTTTCCGGGCTGTGTGCTAGGGTTTTTGTGGCAGCCCTTCTTCTTCCTTCTTTGAGAAGTATAGCCCTCGCCTGATGCCGTTGTTGGCCTTGGCCACGCGGTGTTGAAAGGTGTGTGTTGTACTCTTATTGAAGGTTACGAGAATGTTTTACTAATTCATACCCTAGTTCCTGATGGTGTTGTTGATGAAAGTCTGACACCAATATAGGGATTGGCGTATGTTTTAGTAAGTATTCGATTGGTCTCGTCTTGCGGCAGAATTTTGATCGGTCATATCTCTCGCATCTGGTGTCAGATTTTCATGTGCTTGGGCTTGTTGGAAAGCTGGTTCAGAGATCTTTTCAGCGGTGTATGGTACCTGCATGCTTGGCTTTGTTTCTGTGCTCAAATTGGCACTTTTCCAGGCTGTGTGCTAGGGTTTCTGTGGCAATTGGTAGACACTTCGACGGACTGTATCTCTCACATCCGGTGTCAGATTTTTATGTGCTTGGGCTTGTTGGAAAGCTGGTTTAGAGATCTTTCCAACGGTTTATGATACCTGCATGCTTGTCTTTGTTTCGATGCTCAAATCTGCACTTTTCTGGGCTGTGTGCTAGGGTTTTTGTGGCAGCCTACATTACACACCCGATATCCGTGAGTCGTCGCCAAGTCATACCCCAAGTCATGGCCACAGACACCGCGCCCCGCGTGTGGACCCACACTTGGTTGGTGAGCTACCTCGCACCACACCAACCCGTCCCGGAAGGCCCAAACACACCAACCACCGGTGGACCCCACGCAGCGAGCCCTCCGGGAAGACCATGAAGCTGGGCCACCAAGGAAGAGACCTCTCGAGGCAGAGGGAGAGACGCCTTCCATGAAGAGGGGAGGCCCGAGCCAGTCTAGAGTCGACCCGACAGGCGGGCCACATAGGCAATCCGCCCACGAACCTTGGAGCCGATCCAGGCGAGGGTTGAGGCCAACAGTGCACGCCTTGCGTGCCTCCCCGGCAGGGTGGAGAACATAACATCTCGGATGTTGCGCAGTGCGATTGGTGCCGTAAAAACGGTTTTAATCACGTAATTGGAGGATCAAGCAGATTTCAAAAGTGCATGATAGCATCCACTTGCTACAATTTGACGCATGCAAATACCGCCAGGAGCTTGCGATATGAGGGGCGCGGACACCGCGGTTGGCAGCTATGGAAGCCGGGACGCAGGCATGAACCCGTAGAGCAGAAACACCGTAACCACGCCCCCGGATCCGTGCCGAGGTTGAGGAGGCTAAGGCCACGGCCCGAGGAGCACAGGCAGCCCTCCTCGGCCGAGGGTTGCGAGGTCACGCCATCGCGGGAGACAAGGATTCCGTGCTGCTTTGGAAGATAGCCGCGTAACCGAAGCCGAGTAAGGATTTAGCACGAGATCGGAGCTACTGGGAGCTGGGCGCCGCTGCCCGCCAAGGCAAGGGCCTCCATGCCGAGGCACATGAGCAACTCCGCCATTGCATGCGGAGATGGCAAGACATGACAACGCCCCGCAAGAGCCGAGCTCCGCACCGGAGAACGTAAAACCAAGAAAGAACACACCAACCCCGCGAACCCACCAACCTACAGACGCCAACCCTGAACACATGCCGCGGACACATCGATCACGCCGGGCCCACCACCCCCGGGCGGCCACGCCTTATGCCTCACCCACCTCAACCAACACCGGGTGCGCCCCCAAACTTCAGAACAGAGACGCTAGAGCCGCAATGTGGTAGTGCGAGGCCCGACGGAGGAGTCTGGAGAACATCTCACTTCCCACCTGCATACGCATCTTGGACCGATGATGTTCCCAAAGACCTGTGACCATTGGAAAGGCGAAGTCGCCATGGAATTCAAATACGACGCCGCCCCCCCGGTCATCTTCACCGCTTGAGAGCGTGCGGCTGGTGGCCATCCCGGCCAGGGCCGGAAGTTGAAGGGGACGGCTCAGACGCTGACCGACTTGACCCCAAAGACAAAGAGACCCGAAGGCATGAGCCGGGCCAAAGTCGTGGACTCCCGCAGACATGGAGGGGCGGGGGGCTGGTCCGGGAAGGATGCGCCAATTCGGGCAACCAAACAGGGGATGCAGGCACTCCGCCCCCCGAAGTCCCCTCGAGGGGGCCCCAGCCGCAGGCATCCACATCTTCCGCTCCCCACGGACCACCACTACCACCGGACCTGAAGTGGCGATGCATGCCACTAAATAGGGATCGTGGCTCGGCCAAGTGGTATCCCGGAATTGCCGTGGCTTTCCATGGCGAGAAGGGGGACATCTCAATTCCGCCGCCATGGACATGGACCTTATCTTCCTCATGGAAACATGGGAACATGCTTTGGTCACAAAGCCACCCGATTTGCCAGATACCGCCACTGGCCTTCAATGAGTGCACCGGAAACGAGGACATGGAGGAATTGCGTGTTATTACCGCAGACAGCCTTTGGCCCAATCGGGTCTCCCTCGTAAGGCGCATTGTGCACACTACCGGATATACGTAATGAGTGCGAACAGCGATAGCAGCCCTCTCTTTGTGGCGGCTTGCTACTTCCCACATGCCGAGCAACTTTTACCACACGCGACTTGGATGTGGATGGCAGGGAGCCCTATGTCGATCTATATGATGACATACGCCAGTACAGCACAATTGGGCAAGGTCATGTTGCTTGGAGATTTCAATGCGCCGCACAAAAAGGCAGAGCGTATCCCAAAATTTGCACCTCTAGCTGAGGATGTGTTGCAAATGGACCCCTTGCAGAGATGGTTTGGCCAAAGGGCGCCGATGACAGCCTCGTGACACGGTATGGCCTAAGCAGTACCGCCGCTGTCGGGGCAAGATCTTTGACCTGGTCATTTGCAATGGGCTGGCACACTGGTGGCCCCTCCTCCGGCCGCTTCACTTTGTAGACGGGGAGAACCAGGGCACGGTGTGGTGGATTACGTGCTAGCAGACGAGCAATGCCTACACTTGATCACTTTCCCCGGTGTCGGGGCAGTGGCCGGACGAGGAAGTAGACTCACCATCAGCCCCTGTTCTTGCAGATAGATTGGCGAAGAACCGAAAGCACCCATTGCCCCAACACCCCATGTACCACTCGCGGTTTGCCTGGACTATGATCATGCGGGCGGTCTATGCGAGGATGCTTGAGCATGAGCTGCCGGAGTCTTTAACTCCCCACACTTCAACAGCTAGACGGCCCAAATAACCAGCCTCGCCGAGGGTAGGGGACAGATGCTTTGGGAGAGACCGCTCGACGATCCACGTGGGGCTGCAACCACCTTCCCCGCAATCACCGGGTTCGATGGCGAATGCCTGGGGAGTTGAAACGATGGCTCCGCCAAGTCTTTGACCCCACCATTCGCCTCAAGGGCCGTCCCACAATACCGCCCTTCCTCAAGACCAAGAAAGCCCGTGTACCTTTGCGAGCACCAAAGAATGATGTTTGGTCTTCTAGACCGCCACCCTAGGGCCTTCTCGAGAAAGGTCTTGAGTAAGCCCCCGACCACGTGAAATATTACCCCGAACAATGGGTGAGATACTTGCGGCCTTGTATGACCCAATGGGAAGCCGCACCAAAGCATTCTCCGCAGACAGGCCTAGCAATCGGGTCATTACCGAAGGATGTCATAATGGGCCTGCAACGCCCGCTAACGGAAGGCGCCAGATTTGGATGGTATGCGCAGCTTCTCAAGTGGGTCGGCCCCCAATGGTGCTTAAGGTTCTCAAAAGACTCTTCAACAGGGGCATTGCAAGAAGGCTTCCCCCAGACCGACTACTAGTAGAGTTGTGCCCATATACAAAGCAGGGGACCCCACAGCCCGACCCAACTATCGCACCATTATGGTCGATTCGCCTTTGCCAAGTTGCTTGGGATTCCGAGCGCGATTGACACTTTGGGCGGAGGATGGAGAAGTGCGGCAAGACGCTAAGGTCGGGCTTCGCCTCACCGCATTCTACTATTGACCATATCTTCACTCTGCGAACACTCATAGAGGATAGCCGGAATCGACGAGAATATCCAGACTGTTGCTTTGTGGATTTCGCAAAGGCTTTTGACACGCTGCCTCTGATAAGTTGTGGGACGATTGAGACAGCTAGGGACCCCCGGAACTTGCGCGCACGCTATATCTGCATTCATAATGAGGCTTGCTCGTCGCCTCCCACACCGTCGGGGAGCCCGCTGTTAGTAGCATTGGGTGCGCCAAGGCTGCCCTCTATCCCCGACGCTCTTGGCTACATTGACCAGCCTAGAAGAATGGCTATGCGAGCACGGGGAGGCGCCAGTTGATGCACCACATAACGGCAACTCATATATGCCGATGATGTTGGCCTGCCGCGATATACCCTGAGGACATGCAACGCCACCGATGCTTTGGACACTTTTTCGCCAATTCATCGACATGAGAGTTAACTTGGCCAAGACAAGGGTGCCGCCGGTCCCATCATCTCGCACCCACGCCTTTCCCTCATTCACTTACCAAAAGGCGTAGTGGAGGTGGCACGCCTTATAAGTATTTGGGCATTGAGTTTTCTACTACCACACACCGATGCATCCATCGTTACTGGTCACCGCAGTCGGAAAGCCCCAGATGCAATGCAAAACAACAAATACAAGGCGTAGCTGTATGCATGGGGTCATCGAGCACACTTGTTCGTGGGCCTTGGTTGAACCGGGTCCTCCTCTATGGGGCGTATGTGGGGGCAGTGATATCCCTCACCACTTGGAACGATCTAGAGCAGTACGTAAAGCTTTCTTAGCCCGGCACCGGGAGTGAAATCCACGGTCCCATATCGATCTTGCTCCAAGAGACAGCTTCCTTCCATTACTGAGGGTCGCTACTGAACGTCACATTATTTACTTCCGTAAGGTGGTGGCTATGGATGAAGCCCCGGCTGCCCAACCTTGCTTTGGCAAGGGCGATGGGCCCGCAAATGACTCAAAGCATCTTTGGAAAGACAAAGCAAGCCCGCCTGGTTCTCGCTATGGAATGTGCGAGGGCATGCGATGTGGACCGGTGCATACACCGAAGGAACGCTTGCCTTGAAGCAAGACTTGGATGCTTGCTTCATGGCCAAGCTTTGGGATGCAGAGGCCCCGGTCACATGTCAAGGTGGCAAATTATCGACAAGGAGTTAATCCCATGCTCACGAGGGGCCCACACCACTACCTGCGCACCCATCTACCCATGAAAAGCGGGTGATTGCTTCCATTCGCGACAGTGCACACCACCTCCGCATTGAGACAGGGGAGATGGATTCGAGCCAGCGTGAGGGCGAGTCTGTCCGCTTTGTCCAACGAGGCGCCATTGAGGATGAAAGTCACGCCCTCCGTGCTGTCCGTGCATTTGAGCATATCCGGCCTCGGTATGCTCTCGTTTAGTTGTGCCCCATCAGCCTTGCATGAGCTAATGAGCACGGCCTCTGTGAGGCTTGTTGGGATCGTACCTCAGGGAGGTAATGGATACGCGGACTCGCTTATGCCCCCGTCCGACATTAACCTCACCGCTGTACTTGTGATTATGTATATAATGCAAGATGTCAAAGATCCTTATTGCTACTAAGGTTTTCCCCGAAAACCCTTTGGAGCGGGGGTTTTTTAATCCTGGTAGTAATACGTCTGCTGCTCTCTCTCTTTGTACTTGGGTCCCATAGGCCAGTTGGTCTCCGTGGACGATAAAATCATATTCTATTCTATTCTATTATAAATCCATAAGTACCTTACAAGAGAAAACAACAAATAAAAAGGGAGCCATTAAACACTTAGGAAGAAAAATCATTTATAAAGAGCACCTCATTATAAATCCGTAAGTACCTTACAAGAGAAAACAACAAATAACGAGGGAACCCATAAAAAACGCTTAGGAAGAAAATCACTTATAAAGAGCACCCCATAATAAATCCCCAAGAGAAATCACATTCTTATTAAATATCCAAAAAACATGAAAAACAAACACAAGACAAATGCTTGAGAGCATATTATTCAACAAAAAAACGAGACCGCACTATTATGCCCAAGGACAGAGGCGACGGACGCCCTGGAACAAAGATAATCACGCGAGCAACCCCAATGAAATAGCCGGGTAAGTTGGAAGGAACTGAGGGGGATACTCCGTCATGATGAAAAAGTATTCCTTCAGCTGAATAGGACGCAAAGACGAAAAACCCCACAACAAAATCACATCCCCTAGAAAACGAGCACGAGCTGGGTCGAGCCTTCGATAAGCCCGGAATACTCGACGAACAGAAGGCGAAAAAGCAGCAAAAAGGCGAAGCGTCCGAAAGTACCAGTCGATGTCCTCCCGGACAACCTGTAAAGCATTGCTAGCCGCCGAATGCAAGGCTGCCAAATGCAAGACGTAAAGGTGGTGGGAAGTCATCGCCAACTCCGGAGGTGAAAAGGGAGGGAAAAATCCCAGAGGAAACATCTGAGCAGAACAAAAGGGGGCAAGGAAACGGCATGGCGGCTAAGAAGACCAGCAAAGGAAGAAACGAGAATGAAGAACCAAAACTGAGAAAAGAAAACCGAGCAGAACAGACTAAAAAGAGTCGAAGGAGCAGACGAATGGGTAGAAAAGAAGGAGCAGACGAATGGGTAGAAAAGCATGCAACAGCGAGTACCAAGGAGCAGAGGAGCCGATGAAGGGCTAGAGAAGCATGCAGCAGCGAATGGACAGAACAACATGCACAAGCAAAAAAGGGGCTGCCGCAAAACCTGATGAAAATAGATGCTCCTAAGATAACATTGCAGAATACAGCAGAGACATGGTAAGAACAGCATAAATAGACTAAGAGCCCCTGGAGCGGAACCAGCCAGCAAGCAAAGGACGATGCCAACACCTATTCACCAGCCAGCACAAGAAGAAGTGATGAAGCAAAGGATGATGCCAAAACCCAGTCGCTAACAGAAAGACAAAATCGGCAAAGAAGAGAAACGGTGAAAAGATCGTGAGGAGGAGCGCCAATAAAAGACCCAAGTACACAGCAGAGAATCCAGAAAACACATAGCTAAGGATGAATCCGCCGCACAGAACCCACAGACAAGGATGGAGCAGGAAGCGAACCAACCAAGAGGAGCGTGGCTGGGATCGGGCAAACAGAGGAGCGTGGCTAGGATGGGGCAGACAAGGATGGAGCAGGGAGCTACCAAACCAAGAGGAGCATGGCTGGGATCGGGCGAACAGAGGAGCGTGGCTGGGACAGGCGAACAGGGGAGCGGAGGCATACCACCAGGGCTGGGATCGGGCTCCATGCCCAAGCATCGATTTCAATTTCCAAGCTAGGATGGCCGGAAGCTGATGCCTCAAGTGCCAAAACCGAATGGCTCCTTGACTAAAAACCTATCGCCGTCTATGATGCAAATGGGCTAAAGCGCAAACTGAAAAACGGTAAATGGCCCCAGATTCCAGCAATTCCGAACCAAAGGCCAGCAACAGAGGCCCGACTCAAACAGAAAACCTCCAACAAGAGACAAAGAAACCAAGAAAATGCATGGTGAATTCAACATGCGAACGCTGCAATAAGGAGAAAACAACAAACTAACACAAAATCTGCAAGACGAATGGCGATTCAACATGCGAAACCCGAAAACAAGAGAATCACGAAATCCATAAGAATCATAGCAATTCCTCATGCAAGCACCCACTGCAAGCAAAAACCAAATAGAAAAACAAGATCTACCCTAGCACCGATCCAGAATTCCAGGCATAATCAACAAGATAAGAAGAAGGCGTACCTCCCAAAGAAGGGTAAGACAACTCGCGAAGAAGATGCCGGTAGCGAGGACGTGGAGACATGAGCCGAAGGAGAAGCTCCAGAAGAAATCCATCGATCGAAGAGCCATGGGAAGCCACGAGAGGAGAAGAAGAGCTGCTGTGAGAAGACGCCGATAACTGGGCCAAAGACAGAGATGGCCTAATATAGGCGCTTGTCCCTTCCCAGAATGGCGATCCGATGGCTCGGATCGATGGGATTCTAGTTGTAGAATATAAGACTAAAAACCTCATTGGTTATCTTAAATGGTATTTCCAAACGGGACACCTCCTAAAGATATTTTGATGATTTACATCTGTGTACAATTCCAAGCTATGTGCTTATATGGAGAGTAAGTATATGCTAAGGGCCTGGAATGTGCTTTTTTAAATTTGATACATATATTTTAGTAGACTTGTACTAATGAAGAGCAAAAGTACAAAGGGTAAAGGGCAAAGAGCCAAGAAATACCCTAGTACCTTTTGGCCCTTGAACAATTACCAAGTTTATTGCTAACTTGTACATGATTGGTTGCAGGTACATAGCATTTCTTCTCCCTTTTTATCTATTTTGCTGTTGTGATATGCTATAGTTTGAAGGAGTGCATGGATCAAAGGAAAAAAGAAATATGGAGTAGGCAGCGTACTCAGACCAATGGAAAAATAAAAAAATATGTTTTTCAAAGGCCTTGAATGACAAGCATGCTACAGTAGTTTTTCTTGAGCATAATTCTGGTAAGGGACTCGCAAGGGACACAAAAACCGACATACTTATATAATGGCTCGTCCCTGCCCAGAATGGCGATCCGAGGGCTCGGATCGATGCTATAGTATAACTCAAGAAAAATAGATGTATGTTTTTTTAGGTTTATGCATAATGACAGTAAATAGTTCTCTCTGAAACTATCATTTGGCCATTTTTTTCCTGAAAAAGTGTAGCATATCTTGAGAAAGTTTTGTATAGTCATACATACAAGATATCAGAGGTCTTGGTATGAAAAATATAGAAACCAGGAATACTTTTTGCTATAAGACCTGGATACTATTTGCTGTAATATGAGTAATATATTGAGAAATGAAAAATGGTTTTGATAATCATTTGACTTCTGTGATATATAATGGAAATATCTAAAGTTCTAGAATAGATTGTTGAACAAAAACAGAGGGAGTAACAAGCATTACGCTATTTGGATCACCTCTGTCCCCGCGCGCCTACCTGAGGTGTCGGGAATTCATGTGTATATGTATATTTGTACAGCTGCCAGCAGGCTTGTTGCTGCGACGGTTTTTCCCTCGTAAGGGGGTTTTTTAATCCGGGTAGCAACGGGCTCGCTGCACCCGTGTAATTTGGGTCCCATAGGCCGATTGGCCTCCGCGAACGATAAAAGAACCTTCCTTCCTTCCTTCCTTAACCAATAAATCATAAGAATTTTTTGAAGGATGGAAAGAAATAATATCCAATCAATATGAAACTAGGACTGGAAGAGAGAGAAAATACTTACCTTTTAAATAATATGCCTACATCTATAGAGTATAGGATTTAAAGTTATATAAAGACCAAACATATGGCGGACATGCAGAATTGAACAAGGTGCTGCGCACGGAGGGTTGCCCTCCATGCCGGAGGGTGAAGTGGCTTAAACCATAGTTCAAAGTCATGTTTTGAGAATCAATTCAAATTGCTACTTCTAGACAATAGAATACTTGATACCATGACTTTATGGGAATTGACTTGAAGAAATCTTTGGTGGTCGGCATAGAAGAAGTATTGCAGAAGCATAAGGACGAGTCTAATAGAGCAGAGAATGGAAATACATGTTTTGTTAGCATAAAAATGAGAGAACTCATTGAAGACCTCTAATCGGTTTTTTGTCACGAGGAGCTTCAAACATCTGAAACATCTGGCAAGAAAAAGTGTTACCCAATGATCGCAGACTCAAATGTATGCAATGCACATACCAAGAATCCCCATGTCTATAGCTAAATGAAGATATCCCACCCTCCCTCCCTCTCCCCCCCAAACCAAGAACAATAGCCATTTTGCAGACCACCTTAAATTAGAAAGTCCCATCAGACTGCACACTTTTGGGCTTTAATCAACTAATCACGTAGTTCAGGGTTTCCCTTATGGGATAAATACAATATATAGGGCGAATTGTACAATTTAGAGGTTAGCTAATGGTGGCGAATTTTCTTTTATAGTTTATCGATGAAAAACAATCGAGCGGGTGAGCTTGTTGTGGGCAAATTATGGGCGAGTTAGCTTGTTGTCCTCATTGGTCAATGTGGCACTTGGAGGGAGGGGATGGAGTTACAATATTATCACGATTGTACACCATCATCAACACAAACCTCAAGAGTATTGCAAAACCAACTTATCTCTTTGTCTCCTCTTTACCGGTGTGTATATCTGTGGTATTTAACAATCCTTGCAGAATAGATGATATTGCTGGGGCATCATGGCGTGAAATTTAATATAAAATTCATTCATACTCTAAATTAAACAAGGGAATTCATTTCATGTGACTTTATGATGTTACTTGGTTAGAATTACATGGGTAAGATTTCATAAAGCGTAAGTATTCCACATATCGTGGACCTATGCTGCATTGATGACAACACAAATAATAAAAGAATGAAAAAAATATTGGAGCAATTCATACGATCAGTGAGTCGAACAAAGGAATTGACGATGTGAAATGATGCTTGGGCTTTCAGATTTGCAATATTTTCTCTAGTTATTCTAACGTTAAAAGTGAAATTTTCACATTCGAATAACCCAATGGTTCTTTCAAAAAACACTGTGGATGAGGGATTGACCCTTTCTATTCACCTTGACCCGATTCTTGCACTGCGACTCGCATGAAACCAACAAAGCGCCCTAGATAGGCTTCTCATTCATCTTAGCAGATTTGCTACAATGGTGGACAGTGGATAGCCACACACATGCGAACTATCCACAAAAAATAAAGGGAAAATCCAATTATATCATTTGGACCCCAAAACAAATACAATGCTAATAGATGAGTGGCTGATGTACCTGCCGAAAGCTTATCACCGGGATTAAAAAACCCCTCCCTTTCGGTTTTCGAGGAAAACCCTAGTGATAAGCCTTCGCAAGGGGGCTTAGACAAACGTAAAGGCATAGAATCGCCCCAAAACCCGCCAGCATGGAGAAGTCAAAACGGATGGCGCCGCCAACCCGTACCTGCACATCACCAACAACAAACGAGAAACATACCAAAGAATAGCATCACCCAATGGGTGGAAAAAAAGCATCACCCAATCGGGTGGAAAAACATGATAAACAGAACTTGTACAAAATAGAATAAACAAAGAAGGGGGAGGTGGGTTCAAAGAGAATAAGGTACTGCTGAGAGAAGAGGAAGCGCCGATGAAACGTCGATGAATAATTCCGCAATAAGTAGCAAACGCCCAACCCGACGGTAACGGCCCAAAACGCATCACGATGCATGCATGCGACGATGTATCGATGCATGCATGCGCCTTTGAAACAAGAATGCCGATTCGCTACGCGAATCGACGATATTCTTGCACTGCGACTCGCATGAAACCAACAAAGCGCCCGAATACCAAAGGACTTCCTTAACAAACTAGGATCGAGGACGAAGGTCACAGGATGAAGGCTAAAGGCCGGAAAAGACAGCAGGAAAGCAACGCCAAATTGGCCAAACCAGGCAGGAAGAAGCCCCTCCCCTGCCCGGAAACAATTCAAAGAGAATAAGGTACTGCTGAGAGAAGAGGAAGCGCCGATGAAACGTCGATGAAGAATTCCGCAATAAGTAGCAAACGCCCAACCTGACGAACGGCCCAAAACGCATGCGATGCATGCATGCGACGCATGCAATGCATGCATGCTCGTCTTGAGCAAGAATGCCGATTCGCTACGCGAATCGACGATATTGAAAAAAACTTCTATTATCTCCGATGATTAGGTTTGAAATTAGAGATATGCGATGCTACTTGCACGCATCGAACAGTACATCATGCTTTCTGGATCGAACCTAGATTATGCTTTCTGGATCACACAGAAATGCTCACTAGAGTAGTTCAAGGACTGCAAATGCAAGGGTTGATTCAAGGAATTCAAATGCCAGGGTCGGACAAACAGCTAACTATAATGCAGTATGCTGATGATACTTTTATTCTCCTAAAGGCCAATCAGAACAGCTTCAATGCTCTCCTGGATAGTATACAATTTTTTGCTTCTGTCTCAGGAGTCCACCTTAATCTAAACAAATGCAGTATTTTGTGGGAGTGCCCTTCAGATACTATAGACACCAAGGGAATCAAGGTCAATCCAGCCAATCAAGCCATCACTCTTCTTGGGCTCCCTTTAGCCATCAATCTCCCAAACAAAGAGGTCTGGAGACCTATAGTAAATAGAATCAGGAAAAAACTTCTGTCTCTCTCCCCCACCCTGTCCTTTGCTGGCAGAGTCCTGATTGCCAATGTAGTGCTGGCCAGCACCCACGTATCTCATCGCCAACAAAGAAACTTACAATGACATCGAAAAATGTCTGAGAAAGTACATTTGGAAAGGTATGCACTTTGTTAGATGGGAAGAAATCACACATAGTAAAAAGGAAGGAGGACTGGGCCTGAAAATTCTCCAAAAACACAGTCAGGCCTTAGGGGCCAAGTATGTATGGAAAGCAATAAATGGCTGGAACTCCCCAGCCATGGAGTTTATCAGATATTGGCTGCAGATTAGCAGACCCTTTGGGATGAAAAAGTATGCTCACCACATCCCTGATTCTATTTACTATCAATTTAAGTGCGCCCCCAATACTTCCCCTCTCATGAGGAAAATCTTTGAGGCATGGAACTTAGTGGCAGAAGGATTCGACCACAAGGAGATCAGCTTTGACAGTGCTAATTTCTCCCTTTTTTGGTCACCTATTTTTGCTAGAGAGAATGAAGTTTGCTGGGCTCTCAAACACCCCCAAATATGGAAGAAATGGAAAGAAGCAGGGATAACTCAACTTCAACATCTTTGGGATGGGGATAAATGGCATAATTGGGAATATATAAAGCAGGTAATTAATGGCAAGAAAATAGACAAAATGATCTTTGACACCATTATGAATGTTGCTAGCAGTCAAAGTGAATGCATAGCCCCCAAGAGTCCAGACTGGCATATTATGAACTCCGATCAATATAAAGTGGCTTTAGGATACAAGGTGCTGGCTCCAAATAAATCTTTCATTCAGGCAGTCAAATGGCATGTACCAAACAAACACCTCATGAACATATTGAGAAATAACTGGAAATCCTATTCTCAACCTAAAATGCAAGTGTTTATCTGGAGAACCATCCACAATGCTTTGCCCTCCAACTGTAATATGTTTGAAAGATGCAAGGATCTGCAGGACAACCCCAGATGTAAGCTTTGTGGGGACAGATCTGAAACCATAAATCACATGTTCGACTGCCCCAAAATCAGGGAATTCTGGAGATGGCTTGATACTTATCTAAGATCAAAAGGCCAATTTAGGCAACTGGGCTAATATCATGGACCTCCTCAAGGGATCAAATAGATTCTTAAACACTATCAGGCAGACTGCACTATGGATCATATGGAAACACAGGAATAGGGTCAATTATTCAAATCAAAGGGTGGATGTTGCATGGATGAAAGTAGCCTTCCAAATTGAGATATCCAAGATTGCCATGGCTCATAAGAATAGTAAATAAGATAAATATGATAGTACTTGGTTATCAATAGGGAAATTTGTTGGTTTGCACAATATCTTTGTTTGTGATGATATGCTTATCCCTAATGATCACTTTGTGGTATTCAGAGCTGCTGATTGCCTTGACAACGAGGATGAACTGTAAGCCAAACTTCCCTGACCTGTCAAATTTTGCAGCTAGCTGAGAGATTTTAATAATCAAAGAACTCGGCCTCTATCACCAACTATTGACCAAGATCTGGAAAAACTGAAACCCTTCATGCTAAACGGTTACCAGGCTCATATCCTTGACAGATTTCTTTTCTGCTATGAGAGGCTGCTTACTGATGATCAGTTCTCCCAATTTAGAGACATGTTCTATCACCATTAAGCCTTGCAAGATGCTCATGGAGAAGGCCTTGATCCTTTTTTCAGAAACAGCCCCTCTTTGGTTCTTTGCTTTCCCACCCGAATGGAATGACATTGGTGGCAAAATTGGATCCAAAGGGTTTTGATTTGGTGATCATTGATGAAGAGGAGACTGATTCAGACTTAGATTTTCTAGTTCAAGATCCTCCAATCTGAAATCGAACGAATTACCTGCTGCAGTTTTGTTTCTCTATGTACAAAGGATTTTGATCCTAATTTTTGATGTTATACATATGCGTGCTAAAGGCACAATTTTGAGAGCCTATATGGTTCCTATATTTTCTAATGTAACCACTTGATGAGTAATATAAATCTTCCTTTTCTCCCAAAAAAAAAAAAAAAAAAAAAAAAAAAAAAAAAAAAACTCGGTAGGTGGATCAACATGGATAACTTGGAAAGAGCTACAAGTTTTCACCTGGACCTGACTGTATTTTTGGAAACTCATACAATGAGAAATTTGTTTGAGCCATTTTAATTGGAGCCAATAGAACTTGCATGCAGCCATGTGGCTTAAGCACAAAATAATCTGTAACCTCCAACCAGCTCTTGATAATCTGTAGCTCCTTGCAATAACTTAATCAAAGCTTTTAAAATATAACTGTAAACCATCCTAGCATACCTCTAACCTGCATAAATATTAAAGATAAACATGGCATCACTGTGAAGCTTTTACCTGCATAAATGAGACATCTTTCTGTGACAATGAGAAATTTGTCTGAGCCTTTTAAATGGAGCCAACAGAACCTGCATGCAACCATGTGGCTTACGCACAAAATAATCTATAACCTCAAACCGGCTCTTGATAATCTGTAGGTCTTAATAATCTGTAGCTTCTTGCAATAACTTAATGAAAGCTCTTAAAGTACAAGTACCTGTAAACCATCCTAGCACACCTCTAACCTGCATAAATATTAAAGATATAAATAGCATCACTGTGAAGCTTTTACCTGCATAAATGAGACATCTTTCTGTGACAAATGGAAATTTGTCTGAGCCTTTTTAATTGGAGCCAATAGGACTTGCGTGCAACCATGTAGCTTAAGCATGGCATCAATGTGAAGCTTTTACCTGCATAAATGTTAGAGATAAATATGCCATCAATTTATTCATCTTTAGCATGTCCCGGATATAACTTTAATTGAAATTCTGCAGAATTCAAAGAGAACAAAGTAAATGATCATGTTACAATAAGCAAGCCCAAGTTTTCAAATTGACATGCTAAATACCAAAGAACTTTTTCTCAAATTCGAATAGTATTAGCATCTCCAATTTCTGAAAATGTTACTGTCAAACAGCAAATTTAGAAGTTGAACTACGGTGACATTGTTAACTATCATGTCCATGACTCTGATGGATTGAACATACCCCCAATAATAACTGTTGGAAACTTGTACAAGCATGTTCAAAAGCAAAATTGGAAAACAGGCATCTTAGCCTGCAAACATTGATGGTGTCAACAAAGATGTTACATGCCATTCATTTAGCTTATATAAGAGTAAAATTCACCTTTCAGGAAAGTATGGCATGTTGATGGAAGATATTGCCCTAAATGAGATTGCTCTTAGTCAGAAAGAAGACCAGTGAATGTATCGTAATTTAATATGTCCTATACAACGATGATAATCAGTATGATCATGGAAAGATAAAAGTTTGAAATGGACTACAGCTAGTAGCTTTACTTTTAATTCCACAACGATTGGTGGAGATTGGCAGCTCTGCAAAACATCCTGCTTACTGTATGGATGGTAATCCCTACATTGCACATATGCATAAACAGATGAGAAAGGATCAAGTTAACTGACTAAGAAGAGTGCTTTATTCGATATCAAAGTCCTCTTTGGACCGGCCTGGCCTGTCTGTAATGTTATTGGAGATTGCTTTGCCTTCTCCTTGCCTCGTGGTACCCTCCTTCTAGCATTTTGAATCTTTTTTGTATAAGATATATTTTTTGACTCGCCTTGATAAAGATTAATGTCCTTACTTTCTATAAAAAACGAGCTTGCTTCTGATTCCAACTCCTGTATCATTTGAAGTGATTGCCTAATAAGCACACTTCCTAAGCCTATTTCCACTGCAACTAAAAGAGATCCTCGAATCTATCCTTACAATTCTGAATCTGTTGCTTTGCTGCATCTTTCCCAAGCACACAAGCAACTGTAAAAGGCTTTCCTAGCTTCAAAATTTGCGGCCTCATTGCAAACAAAATGAACAAAGTTCAAATTAAAACGCACTTATTTGCTCCAAACGCACTTCAGAAGGAATCTTTGAAAGATTCCCTAAAAACGTCCATTTTGAAGGTTTGTTCGTGACAAGTGTGACAATTTAGGTAATTTAAGTACGCTTTTTGAGGGGTTGATTGAACATAGCTTGTATGCAAAAATATTTAATAGCTTTTTTCAGCCCCCTAATTTGGAACAATAAATAGTTACTTAGATGAAAAGTAGAAAAAAATAGGTAATGAAAAAACAGCAAGGGTAGTAGAGTGATAAAGAAGTGTTGTATTCATATCCTATGAAAATTTTACAAAATTATGAACAAAATTATCAAAAATATAGCACATTTTGACAAAGCCTCATCACCTCACTTTCTCTTGTTTATATGTCTGTGTCATCGAACGAACTTACATTTTGCAGCAATATCAGGATGCATGTCATCCTCAGACTCGTTTAGTCTTTGATCATTAGAGCTTTCATCCTCATCCTCACTCCCAAAACTGGATGTACTCGAACGATCTTCTTTGTACAAGTGAGTCTTCATCATCATCCTTTTTGGCAACCTTTTTAGGTTTTTTATCTAATCCACATGCCGACCTTATTAAATTTGGGTGACCCGCACGTAATTTATTAGCAGCAGTCATAACAAAGTCATATGCAAGAACCTTTACTTCAGCTAGATCTATGATACTAGTATTTGCTTTAGACTTTGCTCTCCTTCCCACTCCTGTTTTTACCATCTTCAAACTATAACTCCCATTGAAAGCATTGGCAGCACTTGTTCTCATCCAGTGCACTTTTAATTGAGTGGGAATTCCATGCTCTCTTGTTACCTCTAATACTTTAGCTAGCCAGAATGGCTTCCCAGTTTCATCATCATCAGCTGGGACAGCAACAAGCATTCCTTTCTGAATCTCCGAGACTGAACCAGATACCCGAGCAACTTGTTGTGCCGTGCGTCTGGAGCCAGTATACACGACTCTATCATCTTCATCTGAGCTAGGTAGTAGCTCTACATGCTCTTCGTGATTCTCAACTTGCATAGGCAGAGTTTGCCTAGATGGCCAGTTAAATGCAACAGGTCTTCGACCTTGTGATAAAGCTTGTAACATGTCATGTTGCTGAGAAAAAAACTGAGGCCACCATAAAGCATCTGCCTCCCCAAAGTGGTTAGAGCATGACTGAATACTTGTCTCAATATAATCCAATGATTTGTTTGAGTCAAATGCTCTTCCCTCCCTTTTACTCTTTGTGATTTCTTTCAAGCTTTTTAGAGACATTTGCTCTGCAGAGAGCATAGAAGTAGTCTCGGGGATGGTGCGAATGAATTGAATATCAGCTGCTAGCTGCCACTACAAGGATGTGGCATATTTCTTTCCTTGTAAGACGGCCTTGCCATCTGCAAGTGAGAATTTGATCTGATGCTGAAATGTAATGTTTCTTAAGGGCTCAATTGCACAGTGACCCAATTGATCTCTCCGAAAACTCCATTCCTTGAAATCGTAAGTTTCTTCCAATATCTTGATTTCTAGTCGAGGATTGTAGGAATCTTGGAACCTACTGAACATCTGATCAATTTGATCGTGTGTATGACCAACAAGCAGGAAACCAATCTTCACATTCTTGAAGATTTGTTTCTCAACTAGCATGGCACAGTAAGCAAATAATGCCTGATTCTTATTCTCTCTTGTCGTATTGTCTAGCTGAAGATATAGAACTGGTGGTATATGTTCCAGAGTGGAAAGAATTTTATTTAATATTGTGATAGTGAGATTTGGATCAGCATGAATGTTTGGATAGTTTAAAAATGCCTTGCAAGAGAGTTTCCCATTAAAAATCATAGCACCAATGACATGCAGGCGTATGAAATCTTCTTCAGAAGCATCCTTAGGCACATTGACAAAGAGTGGTCTTCTTCTGGTCCATTCCATCAATAACAACTGATATTTAGTTGAGTGGTTGTTCTAGTACCTTCTTCCTGTGCTTTGTCAATTTTCTCCTTTCGAAAGATTGTTGTTCTCTGTGCTTGTTCAATTTCTCTTTCAATGCATCTGAAATGAAAACATGTTCAGGAAAAAAACCTACCATTGAGTAGAACTAGGTAAGAGTACGTTGTGGAAGATTACTTTTAGTGTGAAGTGTCCTTGCATTTTATCTCTGAGCTTTTAATTCGGAGCATGTAGCACAGACAGACATCCGGTGCTTTCTAGGAATAGACACATGGGAAAATTCTTTTTTCCAGGGCACAGTGAAGTAAGAGTAGCATACATGGCGTTCTCCATCCTCAACACACAAATCCTTATAATTACTGTAGACTTCACCTTTAATAAAGTTGTCACTCAAGTGGTACATATGGCTATTAGGGATTTTCGCGCAAGACTCCTTGAAGAAACCTTCCAACCAGGAAACACATTGAAAGGCATGAATTCTGGATATACTTCCCGAATGGCAGTAGTCATTAATACCAAGATTCTTGTCAAGCCTTTTCTTCAGGCGGTGAAGTCGTCTGCTGCCTAAAGCATGAATCAATTTAAAGGCCGTTTGACAGACAGTGTGGCCACCAGTTGTGTAAATAAACTTATCACCATAATCTGGCCAAATATTGAAGGCTACGTAGCCCCTTTGGTCTAACAAAGTCATTGAACTGTAGTTGTCACAAATCAACCTTAATTCCTTTAGTCCAATCTTGAGAAACAACGTTGAAGACAATAGTGCTTTGTATGTGTTGCCCTCAAGTGACCCTCTTCCATTAGTTTCTTTCTTCTTTGCGATGTACAAGCTTTCTTGTATAAGTTTCGCTTAAGGTTTTCACATGCAGGAGCTTTGAATTCGAACGTAGAGTCATGTGGCTTTGTTACATCATCGTCTGAGAGATCAACATGAGGCGTTTCTTCGCCTAACATGGGAGCAACAGATGGTGTACTAGTAGATGCTGTAAGGTTGGGTGTGGGCAGGTCTTGGAGGGAGCTGGTTTGCCTTTCTCTTGGAAAAAGTAGTCGAGGTTGACGACGTAGTTGAGCAGCTCCTGAAGTGTCATAGAACATAGGAGTTGCATGGAGCTGACTGCTCCCACTTAGTGTCGTATCAGCTAGCGAGATGGATGGAGTTGGAGTGGTTTGCGCCCAGGGAAGCTGTCTACACTGGACTATGGGAGACGGACTAAAACGAACTGGAGGAGGGAGTCTGAGCTCGTCTTCGCTTGCTGGAGTGAACTAAATGGGTGGAGGAAAGTTGCACTGTTTTGTGGGCTGTGGTGGAGTAAAACGCATTGGTAGAGGCAAACGATGTTCAGGAGCAGGTGGTAGTGGAGTAAACTGAACTGGTGGTGGAGTAAACTGAACTGGTGGTGGAAGCCGACGTGTACAAACGCCCGGGCTGGGGCTTTGAATGTCAGAGTCAGAAGATTCGTGGCTACTATCCGAGGATATTGGACAAGGTGTGAAAAGCATTGGAGGTGGGAGCCTGCGAGCAGGACGTGGTGGCTCAAAAGTTCTCTTTTCTCCAGCCATAGTCAGCAAGAAGAGACAGTGAACGGTATAAATTTATACGACACAGAAGCAGAAGAGACGGTGAACGGTATAAATTTATACGGAGTCGGTATGAACTTATACAGAAATGGTATAAATTTATACGAAAACTTCAGATTTCTGTATAGAAAACGTTATGGAAAACGGTTATACGGAAGAACATACAGCAGAAGTACTTAAGGCCGGCGGCGGCGTGTCTATTTCCTATATACGCTGTTTGGATTCGAAGGCGCTCGCGCTCCGCCTTATATACTCGTCTCAATTTGCTCCCCGAAACAGCTATAAGCAATTCCATACGGTCATCGCCACGTAAGTCTCTAACCCCGTACCATTTTAGTTCTGCATCTCTTTTAATCTTTTTACTTCTCTTATGTTTTGGGTCTACGGTATAAATTTATACCGAGTGTGCTCCCTCGGTATAAATTTATACCGTTGCAGAACTCTCTCGGTATAAATTTATACCGCGAGAGTTCTGCAGCGGTATAAATTTATACCGTCTGTGGTCTCTCGGTATAAATTTATACCGCGAGAGTTCTGCAACGGTCTCGCGGTATAAATTTATACCGAGAGACCACAGACGGTATAAATTTATACCGCTGCAGAACTCTCGCGGTATAAATTTATACCGAGAGAGTTCTGCAACGGTCACGAACGGTATAAATTTATACTGTTTGAACCATTGTCGGGATAACTTTAACCCGTTCGTGTTCTTTCGGTATAAATTTATACCGTTGTGTACTCACTCGGTATAAATTTATACCGGGTGTGAGGTCTAAAGACCACCTCCTCGGCATAAATTTATACTGGGGGTGTGAGGTTTAAAGAAAAGGTTTGGAATCATACTTTTTAAATAATAGTGGTGTTTTAGAGTCTAAATCCACCGAAAAAAAGGTACAATAGCCCCAAGTTAAGGTTCTTCAAGGCACCATTTTTAGAACTAAAGTAGTTAAAAATTTGTTAAAAAAATAGTTTTCGTGAAGTAAAACGGGTCTTTTTATGCTTTTTCAGCCCCAAGATTGTCCTAAAAGGCAAAGGCCAGGAGTCATCTTCGAAGAACAATCCTATGAACTGAAGGATGTGACATGGTACATGCACAGGGGAGCGAGAGAACGCTACCCCACTGATGCGTACCTGTACTAATTGTGCAGTAAGACAGAAAGGGAAAAGTTTAGGCCTGGGGACTACTACCCCGCTGATGAAATGACAATTTTAACAGCGACAGAAAATGAGGACGAGCTTCTGATGAACCGTGTGAACGATGAAGGGGATGTAGAGTACATTCTAAACAACAGAATGTTTTGTATCAGCATGTGCAAGCCTAAAGATGTCCACGAATACATCTCAGAGAATAACAAGCTTGGTTATGTAAGTATGCAAATTTCCCTTTTTTCTTCGTGGCTTCTCCGTATAAATTTATACGGATAGCGGACTAATTTAACCTACACTACAGGACTTAGTGGACATCTTATCTTCAGTCACTCTCTGTGAAGAGAGAGTTATGGTCAAAGGTTTGTGGTACCCACGTGCTAGGGATGAGGTGGAGAAAGAAAGTGAACCGGAAGAGGAACAAGAAGAGGAAGAGGAAGAGGAGGAGGGTGGTGACAAAAGGAAAGGGCAAGAGACAAGCCCTGGTTGTAAAAACACAGGCCACAAAAAAATCTAGAACCATAAAGGCCTTGACAATCGAGGAATCAGCAAAAGCACTGCAAAAGGCTCCTAGGGCAGACATTGTTTTGAAGCCCTCAGGCAGATCAAGTGCTATACTAAAAAAGGTTAATGAGACGAAGCTATTGAAGCAAACTATTTTATTGACACTGAGCACGATCAAGAGGCCACCAAAAAATGAAGATGGATTCAGAGTGCTTCAGGTGAGGAAGTTATACGCGGCGGCTATCCTAAAGCAGAGAATGCGAAGGAATCCACATGCACATGTGTCGCCACTTGTTGTCATGGTCGATAGAACCCAGGTCCAGGAGCTAAGGCATTACAGGAAGGCTGACTTCGAGGACTATACTTATTATGTTCTTGGCGGATGGAATTACGAGTCAACTAGATGTTTAGAACTTAAAAGCAAACTTCTCTTAACTTTGCACATAAAGCACTTAAAGCACTTAGTTGAATTAAGCATGAACTTCCACAAGAAATTCAAGGATGCAAGAGAGCCACAATATGGTCCCTAGTCCCTTGCACTAAATGGTAATTCAACCTTTAGCTTTAAAATCATAGTCATTAATACTTCAAACTACTGTAGCTATGAATCAACAATGAACTCGACTTTAAAACTTCTTCAGTGCATTCGATCTACAGCCGGGGAGATTCTTCAACATCAATGCATCCGATTATATATTGTGCTCCGTCGGTTTAGCTTAGATAGAACTTCTATCTTTGGATCTCGGTGGTCTTGAGATATCCCACAGGCATTATGCATTAAATCCGGCACCTTCGAATTATCCCACAGACGTTAACCGTGAAATTGGCCCAAAACCATTGAACCATTAAGTCACTTGTAAAAATATCAAACTCCCTTGCAATATTATTTCATGCTCCTAGTTTCTTCAAACCATCTTAACCACATTAGCTTAATATGTTCTTATACTGGCTTTGGCTTCAATCTCTGTGCTTAACTGCAAGTAGAAAGATTCACATGACCACTGATTTCTAACATTCCCCCTTCATGTAATCTTTCATGTTATTGTATTGTGCTGCATCTCTTAACTCCTGAAATCTCCCAAGTGATAAAGCTTTTGTCAGCAGGTCTGCTAACTGATTGACTGTGCTAACATAAGTAAGATGTACCATATTTTTTTCTACCATATCTCTAATGAAATGAACTTCCATCTCTATATGTTTACATCTTTCATGCAGTACAGGATTTTTAGACATAGCTATACAACTTGTGCTGTCACAAAATATGACTGTAGGTTCTGTTTGTTCTATTCCAAGTTCAGCAAGTAATCTTCTTTCCCAAACAACCTCTTTAGCCAATAAGGTTGCATCATTGTACTCTGCTTCTGCACTGGAGAGGGCTATGCAACTCTGCTTCTTGCATTTCCAGGCTATAGGTGCACCTCCCAATAGAATAACATACCCTGATGTTGATTTTCTCTGATCTAAGTCACCTGCCCAATCAGAATCACAATATGCCTTTAATTTTAAGTCATCAGAGTTGTACATAATACCAATATCTAGAGTTCCTTTAAGGTATCTCAAGATACGTTTGGCAGCTGTCCAATGTTCCAAACCAGGGTTATTGTTGTACCTACTCAGTATATTCACTCCAAAGGCTATATCTGGTCTTGTGCAATTTGCTAAATAGGCCAAACATCCAATTAATGACCTATAAGGTTTGTTCTCCATTTGTCTTTTTTCCTTTTCTGTTTTTGGACACATATGAGTGAGATTACATTGCCCGGTACTAATGGAGTCTCAGGTTTGCATTACAATCACTCATATTGAACTTTTTCAACATATTCATAATATGAGTTTGCTTTGGCTCAATGTCAACATCTTATTCCTATCCCCAGAACTTCAATGCCAAGAAACCTCTTAAGTTCACCCAAATCATCATTTGGAATCGTTTGTTTAGCATTTGCTTGCAATGAGACAGAATGTCATTGTCATTTGCAATCATGATATTATCATCAACGTATAGGGCTATAATGCACCAGAATTTTTCATTATTGTACCTGTATAAGTTTCCATCACATTTTAATTTTTCAAAGCCTTGCTCTAAGAGGTAATTATCCATGCATTTATACCACTCACGTGGTGCTTGCCTTAGTCCATAAAGAGCCCTGTTTAGTTTCCAGATTTTCCCTTCTTTTTCCTCAAACCCTGGTGCAGGCTTTAGATAGATTTCTTCCTCAAGTTTAGCATTAAGAAATGCAGTGCTCACATCCATGTGATGAATTTCTAAGTCATATGAATTTGCAATGGCCAGCAACATTCTCAGACTATTAATTTTGACCAATGGTGAAAATGTTTCATCAAAGTCTAAGCCTTTCTTTTGAGTGAATCCCTGTGCTACAAGCCTTGCTTTGAATTTTTTTGTTTTCCCATCAATGCCTGGCTTTATTCTAAAAACCCATTTACTGCCAACAACATTTTTAGCTAGTGGCTTATCAACCACTGTATAAGTGTCTGTTCTTTTGAAAGATTGCATCTCCTCCTCCATAGCTTTCCTCCAATTTTCTGCATCATTACTTCCAGTAGCCTCTTCAAAGTTATTAGGCAATTTTTCAGTCTCTAATACTAGAATATCAAATACAGAGTGAATTTCACCTTTACCATCATGATGTCTTTTACTTCTACCTGTTTCTGTCCTACCATGCAGTTCCAATTTGAGTTTGCTCTCATCAGCTAAGATTTGAGCTTCAGTTCTTCTGATTTTTCTCTTTGGCTTGTCTTCATGCACAGGTGGTACAGGTTCTGCCATCTCAGGTTCAGCTATTGGTGCATCCTCTGCATGTTCAAATTCTGAGAGACTTCCCTCATCTTCACTTTCACTATCATTGTCAAAAGCATCTTTTGTATCCTGCACTTTCAATTTATTTTGAGCAACATGCTCAACTTTTTCTTCTAGATCAATATTACCTTGATCATCATTCAAAATATCATCATTAACATTTGGAATTGCTCGATAGAACTTATTCTCATTAAATACTACATCTCTACTAATCAGAATTTTTCTATGAGCAGGATCATATAATCTATATGCTTTTGAATGCATATCATAGCCTACTAAGTATGCAATACATGCTCGATCATCAAGTTTTTTTCTGATTTCTTCAGGAACATGAACAAATGTCAAACAACCAAATGATCTTAAATTTTCATAACTAGGAATCTTTCCTGACCACAGCATGTTAGGTACTGTACCTTTTGTACTTACAGAAGGTAATATGTTTTGAATGTCAACTGCTGTTTTGAGTGCTTCACTCCATAGGAAATTTGGCAAACTTGAGTATTTGAGCATGGAACGAACAGCATTTAGCAAAGTCCTATTTTTCCTTTCAGCCACACCATTTTGTTGTGGAGAGAATCTGCATGTCAATTGTCTTTTAATACCACGGTTAGCACAATACCATTTAAATTCTTTTGACAAGTATTCTCCTCCTCTGTCTGATCTTATGCACTTAACTTTTCTTTCTGTTTCCAGTTCTACCTCAGCTATAAATAATTTCAAAGCTTCAAAAGCTTGATCTTTTGTTTTCAACAAATAACACTTTGTTCTCCTGCTAAAGTCATCTATGAAGGTCATAAAGTATCTGTGTCCTTCAATGCCTGTAACATTTATAGGTCCACACAGATCTGTGTGAACTAAATCCAATATTCCCTTGGCTCTTTTTGCATTTCTTTTAAATGCAAGCCTAGACTGCTTGCCAAGTTGACAACCTGCACATAGTCCTTTTTCTTCATCTATTTTTGCAGTTATGAACTTGTTTTTAATGAGCAGATCAATATTTGATGAATTAGTGTGACATAATCTATGATGCCAAGTTGTCTTTGAAGGATGTTGAACCAGATTTATAGACAACATATGATCTTTGTCAAATCCAAATAAATTGCCTACTCTCCTTCCAATGAACTTCAAAATATTATTCAGAAATATTTTGCATTCAAGTTTTTCAAAAACAACTTTGTAGCCAAGATCTACAAGCTGACAAACTAAGATTAAATTTCTCACAAGCTTAGGCACACATAAAACGTCTTTTAGCATCACACTCTTTCCATTCAAGTCAAACAATTCTAGAATTCCAGAGTCTCTAATTTTTTGTACACCACCATCTCCAAGTTGAACATGACCATGCTCTTGTTTACACTCTTTTAAAATCTTCAGGTCATGCACTACTGATTTCTCTGCTCCTGAATCTATCACGAGAAATTTGTTATCATACTTGTTAAAATTCTGAGAAACATTAAGCATATGTTTTACCTCAATGTCATCAGCTTCTTCATTTGATTCCTCCACTATATTTACACTAGCACTTCCTTTGAACCGTCCTCTTCCTCTTTTGGAGTCCACTTGTGTTCTCCCTCGACCTCTCCCTCTTCCTCCAATACCCTTTGGGCTTGGACAATTTGCTGAAAAATGGCCTTTACCATCACAGTTAAAGCATTTGAATTGTTTACCTTCACTTACATTTGGACATTCGTTTTTCAGATGCCCATATTGATTACAAGAATAGCAGGGTCCAATTCTACTGGTTTTTCCTCCCTTTTTCTGCTTTCTTGCAAACAAAACTTCTGGAGTCTGAACATCATCTTGCAGGCCTTTTGACTGCTCAAATTCTGTTCTAGTTATCCTCAAAGCATGCTCTTTTGATGTGGCAATATTCCTTACTAGTGTTGCAAGCTGAGTATTGTGAGAAACAGCTCTAGATAATGCCAAGATTTGATATTGCTCACTTAGAACATTCCCAGCTCCTTCAAGATCTGCCACAATTGAATCAAACTTCTCCAAAAAATCTGTTAGCTCGTCTTTTTCAAACAATTTAAGTTTCCTTAGTTGTTTTTCCAACAAATCTATTTGAGATGAGCTTTTTACCTCATACTGACTTACAAGATACTGCCACATCTCATGTGGCTTCATTCCCTTTAACCTCAGCTTCAAAGCAGTTCCTACCTTGCTTAGAATTATCTGCTGAGCTTCCATAATTTTATTGTCATCTGTTGCTGGAACCCTGGGAGCTGAAGCTGCCCCTGAACTTTGTGAGTCTCCAGTTTCTCCTCCTGGATTGCTAGAGCTGGCTCCTGGACTTGCACTTCCAGAGCTTGCTGAAACAGTGGCTTGACCACCACCTACAAGGTGCCACAAGTGTTCAAACTCTAACACAGACTTAATAGACTCCTTCCAGACTTGGAATCCAGTGTCCCCCTTAAATACTTCAATTTGATTCAACAAATTTGCTGCAAATCTAGTTGACATTATGACTTAAGCCAACCTGGCTCTGATACTAATGATGGAATTACGAGTCAACTAGATGTTTAGAACTTAAAAGCAAACTTCTCTTAACTTTGCACATAAAGCACTTAAAGCACTTAGTTGAATTAAGCATGAACTTCCACAAGAAATTCAAGGATGCAAGAGAGCCACAATATGGTCCCTAATCCCTTGCACTAAATGGTAATTCAACCTTTAGCTTTAAAATCATAGTCATTAATACTTCAAACTACTGTAGCTATGAATCAACAATGAACTCGACTTTAAAACTTCTTCAGTGCATTCGATCTACAGCCGGGGAGATTCTTCAACATCAATGCATCCGATTATATATTGTGCTCCGTCGGTTTAGCTTAGATAGAACTTCTATCTTTGGATCTCGGTGGTCTTGAGATATCCCACAGGCATTATGCATTAAAACCGGCACCTTCGAATTATCCCACAGATGTTAACCGTGAAATTGGCCCAAAACCATTCAACCATTAAGTCACTTGTAAAAATATCAAACTCCCTTGCAATATTATTTCATGCTCCTAGTTTCTTCAAACCATCTTAACCACATTAGCTTAATATGTTCTTATACTGGCTTTGGCTTCAATCTCTGTGCTTAACTGCAAGTAGAAAGATTCACATGACCACTGATTTCTAACAATTCAGAGTGCTTCAGGTGAGGAAGTTATACGCGGCGGCTATCCTAAAGCAGAGAATGCGAAGGAATCCACATGCACATGTGTCGCCACTTGTTGTCATGGTCGATAGAACCCAGGTCCAGGAGCTAAGGCATTACAGGAAGGCTGACTTCGAGGACTATACTTATTATGTTCTTGGCGGCACACACAGTTATAAGACAAGGAAAGAACTATCTAAAGAAGAAAGGAAAGAACTATCTAAAGAAGAAAGCCGAAACGAGGTCTGGAAGAGCGTGAAAGCCCACATATATGTGGGGCTAACAGACGAAGAGGCGAAAGTCATTGCCGTGAACCACAACCTCGACAATGACTTCAGGTTAAAGATGAGCCTTATAGATAAAATCTGCTTCATGCACAGAGAGTATGTCGAGTTCAAACAACTGCATGGAGAGGACTTCAAGAAGCAGAAGAACAAGCTCCAAGAACTTCGCGAGGCCTGTGTGACTGAATGCTGCCTAAGTTACGATTCTGATAAGAAGCCCATCATGGTTGTGAAGCAGTACGATAACTACTTCCAACTTGCTTTCAGAGATGGCCAAGTAAGTACAACATTTGTATTATCCTTTCAATTTTATGTTTAACGTGGTCTAGGTGTAGAACGGAAGGGAATAATGAAGTCGAGTGCTGTATTTTGTAACCTGGCCTGGAGCAGCCTTCCACGGTATAAACTTATACCACAGCCTGGGATGGTATAAATTTATACCGAGTCCTGGCACGGTATAAATTTATACAGTGGCATGAACTGGTATAAATTTATACCGAGGCCTGGCATGGTAAAAATTTATACCGTGGCATGGACTGGTATAATTTTATACCGAGGCCTGGCACGGTATAAATTTATACCGTGGCTTAGGCACTAAACTACTTGACTTCAACTTTTAACAGTGTGGGATCTACAAGAAAGAAGTTTCTGCATGTTCGAGGATGGTGAACTTAAGAAGCAAACCAGCACTGCTGGAAAAAAACCGAAAAAAATAGTGAAACAAAACAAAAAAATATGAGCATTGTACCATGGACGCAACTACAGGGACTAAAGAGCAAAGAAATTTTTGTGCGTCTCTTAGAGAAAGTTGTGGCCAAAGAATTCACTCTCGATGAAATGGCAAAGGAAGCTAAGACATAAGCCGCCTTTACTATGTCGTGTTCTTCTTTTCCTCACATTGTCTTACAATCTCTTTCTCTTTGCAATTAGAACGACATTGTCACCTGCCAGTCCGAGTTAATGAAGCAACTAAACCTAGAAGACGGGGAAGAGTGCAAGCTTCTTTACCGAACTTGTACGACAGACAGCATAATTAGAGGAACTTCAGTGGCTGGGTGAGTTTTGTAGAAAACATGTTTTGTCTTTGTGCCTTTGTCTCACTGTTCTCTTACAGAATTAGAAGAAAGGGCTGCCAGCAGGCTTCCTGAACTTGGTTCCTAGGGCCAAAGAGGAAAGGCAAAGACTGAAGGCCATCGAACAGGGAAAGCAAGTCGCGTCAAGCAGTTTTGACAATGGCTATGAAAGATTTACTATGTTTGGCCAGGACTGCTTGTACAAGGTTGTACAAGGTGATTTCACTAGGCTGGGGACTGTGGTGGACAAGCAAAACTTCACTTTGTGCATAGCCGACATTCCATACGGATTCAAGATTAAAGACAACGCCTTCGATGATGAGGCTTTCACATATGTGCAAGTACGTGCTTTTTTGGATGGCCTGAAGGAAGTCACCCTATCAGCAAATTGGTGGGTTATTATTTTTCACTCCGACCTGCAGACCATGTCAGTGCTCAAACCAATAGGAGCGGTCTGCAATGCCGGCTTCGATTTGGTAAGCTTTACATTCGTTCACGTTTTTGTTTTTACTGGAATCCTACGTTATGAATTTATACTGCGGGTGCCTTGCGATATAAATTTATACGGCTAGAGCCATGGGGCGTAAGTTTCGTGTTGGAAACATGCGACAAACTTATACCCTGGTGTCTTGCTGGTATAAATTTATACCGCTAGACCCCTAGACGTACTCATTTATATAGTTTTCTTATTGCTAGTTTACAATTACTTTATTTCCTGCCAGGCTGAAGACTAACGTCAGACATGGTGGGGTCCGCGTTTAGTCAGTTGCTTCGAGCATTTCTATATAGGTTATTACAGCGCAGACACCAAAAAAACCATGGTGCATTTCAATACACAGAATGAAAAGTCGTCTTCATGCAATGCATTCCAATTCCCTGCTGTCTTGCAAAAGTTGAGAGACCCACAGAGACAACGCGCTACGGTGTCCCACTGCCAAAAGCCACAAAGACTTATTAAAAATTTGATACAATGGTTTTCTCGCCCGGGGGACTGGGTTCTGGACGCTTTCTCTGGAACAAGCACCACAGCGATTTGCACCCTTAAGCAGGGGTAATGTTGTTTCGGTTGACATAGATCCAGACAAAATTAGTTTCATCAGGACCAGGATAAGCTCCTGTGAATCTTTTCCTGATGAAAATGAGGAATTGGGAGCAAAGAATGGTGCTGGGGATGTTAAAGGCACCTACACAGAAATCCAGCCTCCAATTACGGGAAGAAAAGATGAGGAGGTGGAGTTCGTGGATCTGGAGCCAGTGGAGCTAGAGCCCGCCAAACTACCTGTTCCAATAGGATTAGAATCAGAAGGAAGTGTCTCTGGCTTTGTGGCCTCTCAAGAGACAGATCTAAAGGGAGACGAGAGTCCTGTAGATTGGGAAGAGCCACCTCCCATCGTATAAATTCATACAGACTGGTTTCAATTTTACAATGTCAGTATATGGTTGTATGAGCACCGCTCTACTTTTATTATAAAACTTTGTACCAAAGAAATATAATATATATTCATGAAATTTTATGAACAGAAAGCTCTTAGTATGTCTTCAACAATGTTTAGTTAGAACAACTGTTTTTTGCTCCATGATTTTCTCTTCTTCTTTTGTATGTTCGATTTTAATAGTATTTACATTAATTATGCAAAAAGGCACACTGTATTTGCTTGTATTTTCATCAATAAATACTTGCTGGATTTCCAAAACTGGTGTTTCCCTCCTCAAAACAAGCATTTTTTTTCTTGCTTTCTTTTCTAAATCAAATAGCTTTAAAAATGTTACTTTTTATGTAGTATTCTGAACGCCATGTGCTCAACAATCTATCTTGCTCCCTATTTTGTCTGTTTTTTCAAATTTTCAAATTTTTTGAAGGAATCTTTCAAACGCACTTCTTAAATAAGTGCGTTTCATTTTAAACCTTATTATGTTTCTCAATTGGAAAAGGCTGGCGCTTATGCAAAGCTCTTGAAATTCCGATTCAGCTTTGACTACTGCATCTAGCTCTCCTCAGACTATGGCAGTGCCGGTCGATCTGCCCTGCCAATTACGCCGTTAGAACATCCGCGATCCAGGACGCACGAGACCACCAATTTACAGGGAACAATGGTTTTGGAGCAGTCATCAGCATATCGTATATTCCAAAATATATCTAGGATATGCCACAAACCCCACATAAGCGAGAGTTTGCCCCTCTAGGGGCAACCCCAAAAATGGTGAAGAATACATGTAAAGGCATAGTGTATTGATATACAAGGAAAAATACATGGATAATTGATGTTAGACAGCTGTTGTCCTTAAGCCTAAAGTAAGATATAATTTTTATGGCCATAGTTGGATGCACCATCTTTAATATGCTCGATTAAATGTATGGAAGATAAAGCTACTGAAGGATTGATTGAGATAGCATGAACTGCTAGGTAGGGTTGATGCTTAGACTAGTTGTTTCCAAATTCCCCCCCCCCCTCCCCCCAACCCCCCTTTTTTTTGCAGAGCCCCACTTGTTGCTATAACTATATGTCCCATAGCCGTGATACTACACAAATGTTGCGTTGCTTCTATCTGCTGACATAGCCATTGAACTTGTGCTATTGACATGAACTCTTTTTTGAGAGAGCTTTAATGCATGGAAAGTATGGAATATTCTTCCAATCAAAGGCTCCAAAACAGGAATGAGAAAGGGCCAATAAAGTATGAACAGACCCATTGTGTGACAATACCTTAATGGTATATATGTCGGTGGAGATATTCTCAACAACAATGGTCCATTTTGTGTAACTTTTTTTTTTGAATACTTTTACGTTTTATTCTATTTTAAAATCAACATTTCACTTCATTATCCTTATATCCACACGCCACGATGCTCAAAATTATATAGATTCAACAATATTAAATGCAACAATAGTCATGTATTAAATGCACTTGCAACATATACAAATTGTCAATGAATGAGCGACAATAACATAAATATGCCAATGGTTTCAAACTAAGCGTAGCGTCCCAACTACTCAAGCTAGTTTAGAATATGGAAAAGGTCGTCCAAAATATACTTCTGTAGGCCAGTGCGAGGCACTTATTTCTTTGGAGAATATGCAATCTAACATGGGGACAAGATCCACTGAACAATATCCTATTGTTTAAATTTGGTTTTTCCATCAAGTGGAAAACTTTTTGGAATTTTTTTTCAGGTTAGTTTTCTAAGGTTGTGGGGTTTTTGCCTGACGGAAAATTTCTTCAGTATTCCAAAAATCGGGTTGTGGCTTTTCAGGATCTCGAAATTCAACTACATGGAGGGCTATCTGTCCCCAATTTTTGGTCGCATGGGCACAGCATGGGAACCACGTTTTGGTCCCGTTTTAGGTAACAGGCTTACTGCTAATGCCAATCCGGCGTGTGAGCTGCAGAATTTAGGTGCTCCTTGGTTGCATGCAAATCCTTAGGTCCTTCTCTCATGGCTGGGTTGCATGCTATGCATGCAAGACCCTTGAGAAGGAATCGTTCAAGAAGCATAGGAGGTTCTGTTGTTGCCTATGTTTTGGAGCAGAAGAAATGACTAGATTTGAAATGGCCATTTACCCCAGGATGGTTTTCTGGCAAAGACATAAGCTGCTTCTCTGGTGGGAGTCTTACGTGGAGTTTCATGGATTTTCTTGCAGTTATGCTAAGGTTATTCCAGCCCCAGGTCAATATCGCTCCAGCCAAGTAATATTTTGATATGGGTTGCTAACAGAATTGAGCACTATATTGCAGGAGTTGTATTTGAAGTGCCGGAGCTTTGCAAAATCAGAGATAAAATGCTTTGTTCCTGCTTAAGATGGTAGGCTCAATCTTTATTACAAGTATCTACAAAATGCATCCAAGTTGTCCCTATTGTTAATGCACCGATTAGTTATTCAAATTGGCTACGTTCCTTTATTCTTATGCTAAAAGGCCAAGTCCCTTTTCATAAAGCGGCATTCTAGCTTTAGAATTACCTACTTGCCTTTTCGTATTTGTTGCATCTCGAATTCCTTCTAGAAGATATACATTGCTAATAGTTTCATTGTTGTTTGGAGCCTTTCATGTTTGCTTTGCTTGAAAAGTGGTGAATGTAACATGTTGCATTTTTTGTTTGCTTAGAATATTTAGTTGTGTTTATAATTTCTATGTCAAAAGACGGACAATTGAGCCATGTAAAACGTGAGATCTTTTTAAACTGCATATATCTATAGATACCCTGGCATAATGCATGATGTATTTCTCAATTACATGAGGTGTTGGCATGACTTCAAGCTTATTTAATCAGCTCATGTTACCGCATATTGTCTGATTGTGGATGGCAGTGAGCATTCATTGAGCATTAGTGGAGTAATTACATGGATTTCCAATTCAACGCACATTCATAGAGAAATCTCTATAAGCAGCTTGACGATTATTTTAGATGTCATGTTTGAGATAGCAGATCTTTGTCATGCATGTGTCATAATCCTATAGGAGCAGGAGCAAGATAGGAGTAGTTTAGAAGAAAGAATGCATGATTTGAATTGTTCTGTTCACATATGTTGTAATGAACTGAAGAGCTAGCCTTTCTCTTTAATGCTAGCATTGCTCTTCAACAAGAGATAAACAGTGTGAAGTCTCTAGATAGATAATGCTTGAAGATCCAAAAATCTTGGTACGTTTGCTTTGCTTGAAAATTGGTGAATGTAACATGCTGCGTTTTTTGTTTGCTTGGAATATTTAGTTTTCACATTCAACCAGCTCTTTTAATTCATTCATTCTTATACGTTCATTCTTTCTTCAAGATTTTCAGCGGCAGGTTTAAGCTCCAGTCCGTCTTGGAGCCTTGGAACCACTGGGTGCAGGTAGATTCTCCTTCCATTTTATTTGTTGTCATGCCTTAAAATGGCATTTCTTCTTATTCAATAATGGGAGGCAATAGTCTGGCTGAAGTTAGGAGCTCTGGATCTGGACACACTAAAAAGTAAGCCGGAACAGGTTGAGTTCTTTATTTGCTGCATCCAGGGATTAAGTTTCGATTGAGTTTGCTTACCCTCCTAAATCTTTTAAGGGCAGTATCCAACAGATTTAACCCACAGGTTGCTCTTTGCATGTAAATGCTCTCTTTCTACTTATATTCGTTCTTTGTTTCTGCTCAAACCACTAACGCTGAATCGATTTTAGTTTCTTTGTGTAATGCTAACCACTAATGTAATTCGGTCGGAATAGGTATTCTAAATCTTTTAAACGTTGAGTTTCAATTTGCTGAATCCAGTTTGATTCTTGTTCGCCATAGCTGCATCCTCTAAAAGCTTATGATTTTGTTACCCAGCACATGTGGCAACTTTTAGAGAAGGCATAGCTGCAACATGCATTATATGGACGGATTTTTAGAGAAGCCATATCTGCAACTTTCTGTTTTAAATAGGCAATAAGGCTAATACAGTTATTTATATACAGATCGAACCTCCAAGATGAGGTTTGACCAGACAGAACAAATCCGGGATATCAGCCTATTTAGTTTTGCTCCCTAATGGAGTAACCTTTTTTGTCTTTAAGCCTTACTCCCATATTCTGAAATTCTATTTCTATTGCCTTAAGCTTTCCTCCCATAGTGCTTATGCTTTTCAGTAGACAGGTGGCCATATGTCTTGCATAATGCACTGTTATATACTCCATCGTTAACCCACTGCTCATACTTCGTTGCCTGCGAAATCTATTATTTTGGCCATTAAAGCAATTATGTCATGTTTGCACTTTACTATGATTTGGTTGCAAAAAAGCATTTGGGTTGGAGTAAGATCTGAGGATATATGCCTGTAGGAAGATCATTTGAGTTAGAGTGAAACTGAGTACTATTCTATGCAGCTCGGATTGGATTTTGCTTTATTAAGGTCCATCAATAAGAGGACACTAGGGGTCGTTGCAGCACCAGCAGATTGATTCGTCATTGCAAAAGCTGTCTCATATATCTGGATGCTGGAAAAATTATTTAATTCTCTGGCCTTGTCTTGCACTTAGGAGGTACCAGTACAGCCAGGTTTGTATGTCAGTTTCTAGAATGAGATGCACACTTCAGGGTTTGTTGATTGACTGTTTGCATTTTTGTTGTGCCTGGCCAGACAAACACTACGGGATTGGTCAGTTCTGCCTGATGCAAAGGGACACACGACAACTCATCGATTTGAAACATCTGTGCAACTCAATTGTTTGAGAGATAAGATATTTGTTTGTATGAAATGTTACTCAATCCGCTGTAGCTGTGCTTCAAGTTTTTACCACTCATCATTTTTATTTACTTCTATTTGGGTATTTTTTCATGTCTATGTTGTGTTCTAAGCACTTATATAACATTTAGCATATGTTAACATAAGATGTGTTAACATAAGATAATAAGATGTGTTACAGAGGTGCATTTCCTTTGGCTCTCCATCCATTAAGCCTCTCCTCCCATGGGCATTATTCTATCCACTTTCTCCATATCCTAATGCATCTCCTTTCCTCAAGGGGTTGCTAGCTGCTTGGGAGACTGTGCGCACTTTGTTTCAGTTCCATCCAATGGCCCATACAGATCCTACATCCAGTTGTTGGTGGATCCCTTTGGGTGACGGTCTTGCAGATTGTCCCCTGGTCTCTTCTGTCCATCCATTGACGCAACGTCGGTGGCGAGCAGCAGGTGTGCTCACGGTATCTGCATGGTATAATGAGACAAGATTGTTGACGTGGAATGAGTTCAAATTGAAGTTCCTTCTCCTTCGTTGGGACCGGAGCATTTGGGAAAAAGTAGCTGCTACACTTCCTCCACACCCACAAGACGTGGCTCCCCAGCTCTGGGTGGTTCATGGCAGTGTTAAGGAGGAGCACCTGGTGCACTCGATGTATGTGGTCCTGCTTCATCCTGAGGTGTTGCCTCCATCGCCAAAGTGGCCTTTAGTTATCCCCGAGCCTCATCGTAAAGCAGTCTGGCGATGGGTATGGGATAAATTGCTTCATCCTAAGCTATCCATTTTATGGTGGCAGATCACTCATAGATGCGTGCGGGTAAACACTGTTGTTCATCGATTTCGTCCAGAAGTCTCTGTGATCTGCCCTCTTTGCACGCAGAGGGATGAGACAATTGAGCACTGCTTTTTCTTGTGTCACCATGTTCGACCTGCTTGGCAGTGGCTTCTGAGTCTTTTCCATTGTGACTTGAATAGTCAGCAGGTCCTATTGTCAGTCTATCCTAGTTCTTGGGACAAGTTGGCAAAGAGGGCTTTCCACTTAGCATCTGCTTGGATCATCTAGTCCATCTGGAAGAGACGAAATCTCCTCATCTTCAAGGGACAGCTCTTTTCAGATACGCAAGTGCTTAGTGATGCACGTAGTCGCATTGTGAAGGCGTACAAATGTTCTTCCTTGAAGGATGACATCAAAAGTATCATTTAGGAGCAATATCTTCAGATTCATACCTACTCATAGCAAACAGTTGTGCTCATAGTGATCTGTATTCTCTGCTTTTCTATGTTATGTACGTGGTGGGTAGTGTTGCTCTAGTGGATATCTTCTCCACTGGGTTTTGAGTCCCCCATGTACTCTTTGTATTCTTTTGAGTAATAAAGGTCCACGTTCATAAAAAAAAAAAAAAAGAATATTGAGACAATGGAAACTTGGTCTGAAATGAAGATATCCTTAGTGGTTGATATATGTGATTTTCCCTTGCCTTGATGCCCTACCATAGGCTTTGACACATGCCCCTACATAAATCAGAAGCCCATGTTGTCACACACATTAGAGGTAATTTGAGATCTCCTTTTGTCCCCATAAGAATCCTCCAATAGAATGAGTACTCTACATCAAACTGCAATTAATGCAGCATTAACAACTTCATTGCTGTCGTTTTTTTCCCATAACTTTTGATCTACTCATGAAAATGCTGCGGTGTTTGTTGCATTAGATGCAGAATGAAAAGATCTTTCAAGTGATATATGGTTATGATGTATTTCAATACAAGCCATATGTGTTAACCTTAAAAAATATGGTTTTTTGCTATTTTCTTATATATTTACATCCCAAAAGATATAACAATGGATTGTCATTAGAAAGATCTTGAGGAGACGAATCCATTGCCACAAATAGTGTTCGAATCGGAGTTTTTGATCAAAAGTTATAGTAGAAAAATGACACTGCAAAAGTTAGTTAGAACTGCATTAATTACTGCTGCCACATAATACTGGAATAAAATACACTGGAGCTCTTCTCTTATTGGACAGTTTAAAAAGCTGATGTGGCTTTTTAAGCATCCCTTAATGGGACAAAATGAGATCTCAAATTACCTCTAATGCCCTATATCAGCAGTTCATATTGACACACACCCTTTTGAGCACAACCCCTTTCATTCTTTGAGCTCTCTTGAATATGATCTTGCTCTATGAGCATTATTTGGCTGGAACCTCTATGTTTCCTTTTATCATTTCCATTAGGCGCATGGCATAGACAACATACCAAGAGCATGCAGTAGCAATAGTCAAAATGAATTTAATAGACTTCAGCTCTTTAAAAAGGCTCTCCATTGTAAAATTAGTTGTGAATTCCTTTGCACATAAGAGGGTTCTCTTTATGGGAATGCCGAAATGTTGGTCACGTGTTGATTGATTGGATCGTGATAATAAGATTCTTATAATCAATGTTCGGCAACTCATGCCTTTAAGATTAAAAGTTGATATAGGTGTACTTTTATAGATCCTCAACAAGTTGTTGAGACAACTACAGTATAGCTCACTTGAGTCAACGGAGTGACTCCAAACTTCAGACCACAAGCACTCACATCCATTTTAAAGTTCAAACAATTCCTATAAGGAACTCGATCAACAAATGTAGGCAACAATAGTAACATATACTCCTACATGCTTGAAAACTAAACACATTGATCAATTGTTTCCCAACGACGACCACAACAATCTGCCCTTACATGGGTATTTGACTTAATTTTAAACTTGATCTTTTATTCACAAATGCTCTCTACTTTGCAACAAAAATATGATGTTTTATGACTTTTGGTCTCAACTTTGCCAACCTTTGTTCTAAAAGTAGACATTAGAGTAACTATTGCGTTCTGCACTCATCCATCTTTATCCAGCTTTATTGATCCACATGTTTTATTGATCACATATTGGATCAAATAAGCACCCATCTTTTTGAATCTCCACATAACTATTACACTAGCAAATGATTAGATTTTATTTTTTTTTTATTTTTTTTTTCTTTTTCTGTTGTAGGTTTAGTCAAAGTGCAATACAAGTAGGTAAATGTACGTAGAAGCATCGCCAATGATCAAATGGCTCACATTGCTATGCTGCTACATGACATGCAATTCTATCAAATCTTTGTTCGCATTCAATATTTCTCTTAGGGATTGTGACATATTGTTGGATTTTAAGTAGCTCAGTCAATTTGAGATCAGCATGTCTTTTCCGAACTGTACACAAATCTCCTGCACTAGAAGCATACGATAAGCTATGGACATGTCATGCTGTTTTATAAGCATCTTTCTAACCATAACAAGAACATGTACATCCAAATTCAGCATATTGAAAAAACTTCTCGACTGCCAAGGAATATATTGATTGTTCCATGGAGCTCTGTCAAATTACCTTCACAGTTCAATTTATCTTTACAAGACACATATAATTGTATCAAATGTTCCAGTCACATTCTTCTACATCGCTTCTACTATTCTCAACTGATAAACATCGTTGCCAAGACTGTCAATCCCCAACGTGAAAATACTCCTACTTTTGAAAATAATTGTTTCTTTCACATTACACCAATGACACCTAACCATAAAACCATCTCCATAAAATTACCAAACAAACAAAGGCACCCTTCCAAATCACTACTAAAGCCCGGCAACGCCGGGCACCATAACTAGTTAGTGTTAAATCTATGTTTTTGTTGAACAATCTAAACCACTCCTAAGAGTTATCGACAAATCGGCTGCAATGCCATACTAAGCCTTAGAGTCCCAACGAGCCAAAATTAATTTAGAATATGGAAAAAGTTATCGAAAATATACTTAGGTAAGTCAAAGTTAGTTTGGAATTTGGAAAATCTCAAATATATTTAGGTAGGTCAATACGAGGTACTTAATATCCATTTTCTAGATCTTTTTCCTACTAATCAATCTAGCTCTAGGGCCCTTTAGATAGAAAATATGCAATCTAACATGGGGATAGGACCCATGTACGTTCTTGTTGAGCAATACTCAAATCAATGCTAGAGAGTTATGAGAGGGACAACATCCTGGAACGAGGCATAACACCTCAGTTCTATCATGTTATCCGCATTAACACACTAGGTTGAGAGTTTTATGGTGGTTTTTCATAATAAGCTAGGTGTTTATGGCCATTTGGCATAACAAAATAGGCATTTATGCCCCCTCAATGTGTTAATGTGTTACTGGTGGGGAACACCACTGCAACAACCGATGGCTGAGATTTGATTTCATCTATAAAACTTAAGCGTGGAGGGATAATATTTGGTTAAGCATGAGACTTCATCAAAACCACACGTTGGAAGTGATCGAGTAAGGTGGTCCAGAGCGCGAGACTGATTCTAGCCAAAATATATGACATGAATTGCAACGGACATATAAAATGTCTTCCACATGGTTGCAGATAAATAGACGGGGGGTAATGTGTGGAGCGTGTTAGTGAATATACTTTGGTCCGTTTTCCTTGTCTGTTATAAAAATCTGGTGATTCTGTAATGTGGTAGCCATCACAAGTTGAACATGAATATCCTTGAGACGCCACTTGGCCTCTGTTCTTCGCAGCCGTACCTATTCAACGGCTCCGATCCTCCTCCTCAGCATGGAGCGGTCTGGATGTCCTCTATTTTTTGCGGCTTCGATGCTTAGGCTGTCCGCCGTGGCCGTATGCCAGCCATTCGTAAGGTCTTATTTGGGAGAATGCTAGTTCTTCGAGTTGTATGGACTGACTGGCACAAGTAGGGAAGCAGCTTTAGTGGAAAATCCATGGATCGGGATATCTCTGTGCCTTTGCTCCATAGCCAACTGCTTCCAGCTTGTTCCATTCGTGATTGTGAAGGTCTCGAAATTGAACATACAGTCCTTTGTAAAATTTCAAGGTTTCAATACCATAATGTGCGGAAAGAAGAAGCATTTGCCGCGGATTCACCTCATGAAGGTTTGTTCCCCGTTAAAATGCTTTCGATGTTTCTATCTTGGTTGTATAGCTTGCTTTTTAATCCCACATCTTTTATGGAGATTGGTCACCAATACGCTGTTTCAGTACTAAGCATTTATCAGATTTCTTGGGGATCGACAGGGATGCTAATTACATACTCAGAGTACCAGTAGATATGCCAGAAGGGTGGACTTCTTTGTCAAATGCAAGGAGTTGAATCTACTGTTGGCCTGCTTGAGTTTTGGCATGTGCTTCAGGGCACTCGATGTAGTGGAAAATGATGTCATTAGTCCTAAAAAAAAAAACTTATAAGAACTTTTTTGGACAGAGGAAACTCCCAGCTTACCCTTTCCCTATAGCTGCATAGTGTACAAGTTTTTTTTCCTTAACTTTATCCTTTCAAAGCTTCTATTTTAGTTTATAATCTGAACAAGTCTGGACGTCCTTGAAGGATTTCCTTAGTCCACTCTTTTGCTGGTTTCTATTCATTTAGTTTTGATTTAGCCATTTTGGCTTAATGCCAATAATTATGGGAAATAATGAATTGTGGAATATTTATTTAACCAGGAATGCGAGAATACAACCGTAAACAGCTGGAAGCAATAACTATGTTTGAGGAAGTTGAGCATCTAGGAAAGTATAAGGACGATAGTAAGCCCACATCTGGCGATAGTGATGCAAGATACAGCAAAAGACGGAGTGAAGATTTTGCTGTAAATGCATCTAATGTAGCAAATGTTATCCTCCTCTTGCTCAAGGTATGAAATTTTGTATCTCCAAATTCACCATGCCTTGATGCATTGGATTCCCGTTGCATTATTGACACACACAGTTCATTAACTAAACTTTTCTTTATGAAGAACTGCTCGTTTGAATTAAAAAAAATTGGTTGATTGCATGAATATGCTGATTGATTCAACATCAGCCATTTTGTTTGTAAGCGTTCCCAAAATTGTGAGTGAGAGAGGATGTCTACAAATAGGAGTCCCCTGAAATTGATGTAGACTGGTTTTATGACTGGATGGTTCATTTTCATTACTCATAAGCACCCTGCATAAGCCCCCTGCACTTACATTTCCATATTATTGAGAACTTTGTTTTTTAAAGTATGCAGCTGGTTACAGCTGTGAACAAATGTACCTTGATTTTTTGTGGTTTTGATGTTTCAAATGCTTAAATTTATGAATATGCATCATGCGAGACTATTTATATGAAAAGTACAATGGTTTAAAGAGTGATCTGAGGCGTGCAGCTGTAGATACTCTATAACATGCTTTGAGCTTAATATTTGTCATCAGTGTGACACTAACTTCTGCTGCCTTTAATTCATGTAAGGTATATGCCACAGTGGAGAGTCGCTCTTTGGCTATTGCTGCATCAACGTTGGATTCCTTGTTGGATCTTCTAGCTGGTGGTGTTCTGTTGTTCACTCATTGGTCGATGCGGCGGACAGATAAATATAAATATCCTATAGGAAAGCTGAGAGTGCAACCTGTGGGGATCATTGTTTTTGCAGCTGTGATGGCCACACTTGGTATTTCTTCCTGAAGTTATTAGCCGGAGTTTTTTGTCATGTGTTGTTGGATAGAGGATGTCTGCTGAATTAATGATGATGCTTCTCTTGGATATTCAATGCATATGCTAGTGGGCAGTTCTTATTCAATGAATATGCTAGTAGATCATTTACGCTAATTTACAGGTTTTCAGGTGCTCATCCAAGGTGTGGAGCAGCTGATTGAAAATGACAGCTCAATGAGGTTAACACATATTCAGCGTATATGGCTTATTACAATAATGGGAATTGCCATTGTTGTGAAGCTTGCACTTTATATTTACTGTAAGACCTTCAAGAATGAGATCATCCAAGCTTATGCAATGGTAATTTCTTTATATTCATTATTAAAGCTTGGGAAAACATGTTTCGGCTGACCCCATTTTTTGTCCTTAATAGGATCATTATTTTGATGTAGTGACAAACGTAGCAGGTCTTGCAGCAGCTCTCCTTGCTGATAGGTTTTTCTGGTGGATTGATCCTATTGGGGCCATCGGCTTGGCCCTTTATACCATTATTAATTGGTCCAGGGCTGTGTACGAAAATGCTGGTACCTGGTTTTTCCATATATGCTTTTCATAACATTAATCTTTGCTTACAATACATATACTATGAAATGCTGAAATTGTGCATATGCTATGAAATGTTGCACTTGGTAGCTAAGAAACTAGTAATGCGTGGATATGACCTGAAAGTAAATGTTTTTGGAATGTTATTAATTGCATCCTTTGAAGCATGTGTTCGTGGTTTATGGCTCTATTACCTTCTTTTAAGTCTCTGGTGGTCATGATGTTTTATAGAGTCTTTAGTTGGGAAGTCAGCACCACCGGAAGTGATTCAGAAGCTGACTTACATGGCCCTACATCATCATCATGCAATAAGGCGCATTGATACCGTTCGAGCATATACATTCGGTTCCTTGTACTTCGTTGAGGTATTTCTAGATTGATTCATTATGAGGTTCAGTTTCTCTTTGTAATGCATTTTCAAAGGTCTAGTTAGCACATACCTTTTAGAGTGCGTTCTTCTGCTGTTGTTTGCCACAATTAATGTGGATGTGTTGCCCTCATTATTTATTGCATGTGAATATTTTTCTTTTCCTCAGGTGGATATAGAATTACCTGAAGACATGCCTTTAAAAGAAGCTCATGATATAGGACAGCTATTACAAGACAATATCGAAAAGCTTCCTGAGGTGGAGAGAGCCTTTGTACATTTGGACTTCGAGTCTCAACACAAGCCAGAACATCAAAAGAGTTTTCTGGATTAGTGGTGCAATGGAAAATCGTTCATGGGAGAGAACCTTTGAAACAATTTTGCTGCATGTGAGACCCCTGTGTAAAGGTATGGTGTAAGATAAATATTGTGGCGGCCTGCTGTCACAGGTGGACGCAGATATCTATTATTATCACTTCATTAGAGCTTGCTGAAACAGGGTGTGCATTGGGGATGCTGTTGTGGAAATTATAGAATGCCAATGACAGACCCAGTGATACTGTGGCAGTTTGCGATGTGGTTGCAAATTGTTTAACAAATCCATAAATCTGCTCAGAATGTGAGCAGTTCTTTGAAATGGCATTTCAATTCAATATAAGATCCATTTTTGCGATCGAATTCAATTGTCATTGAAAATAAAGATCCAATTTATTATGTGGGTACAGGTGGATATGGAATTTATGTAAGAGGAAAGATATGGTGATAGCATGGCAGAAACTGAGCTACCCTATATTACTTTCCAACGTTTTTAAAACAGACCTTATGTGTTTATTCTCTACAAGGCGGTCTTAATTTATTTGTTGCCAAACTTGTGGCGTTAGACTCACTATTATTAACATCCAACCCCACAGGTTTATGCTACGCGAACGCTAAAAGCACTGGGCATTATAAAAGATTTGTGTGAATTCAACCCCGTTTCCTAGCAAATGGTGCCAACGTAGCTAGGTAGAAGGGACTTGTGTGCATTTGACTGATTCCAGTTCTCTTGTTCTCTTTCCTTTTCGCTTTTTCCCGCTCTTTTTTTTTTCCCATATTTTCTTTTACTATTTTTCCATTCACGTGGACGCTAAAAACCTATTCTATTCTATTCTAATCTATTCTATTCACTTGTTTTCCTTCCCCCTTTTTTTTTTTTTTAATTATTTTTACTTAATTTTCCCTTCCTTTTTTTTTGTTTTCTCGTTTTTCCATGCTTTTTTCCTCTTTCTTTCTAATAATCATTTGGAGCACTTTTGGATTGAATTTGCACCAAAGGACGCACTAAGCCGTTAGTGGCACAGCTTGCTATGGGGTCTCGAATATGGGATCCCCTAGTAGAAATCTGTATGAGTTCAAGTTTTTCAATGAAAGTATATGGGCTATTGGCCCACTACTAGCGCACCCCATCCAATTTCTTGCTCATTCTTAAATCATAATGCTTTGCATGTACCTCAATTGACAGTATAATAGTACCTCAATTGACAGTGTAATAATATACATATTGCAAGTACAAGTGAGCTAGATCAATTCTTTTATTACATAAGCTTAAATATCTTTTGAATGGGACATTGCATTTACAAGATAGCATCCCTAGAAGGAAAAATGACATACAAATTCACTTTCTAAACATATATAAGGCAGCTGGGTTTTTTGTTTGAACCTAATATTTTTTCGCCAGAAAAAGATGTGAGCATGCCACCTGTCCTTGAAAAAAAAAACCATAAATGAAAATTAAATAAATAATGGCGACGGCTTTTCTTGCTTCCGAAGCAATCCCCGCTCTACTCTATGCATTTGCCGGGAGATCTTATGCCATTTAAGCGGCCGATGACGACCTCCGTCTTCCATTTCTCCTTCTTCGGGACCTTATGTGAAGCGGTCGGGTTCGGATCGCAATCCGGGCCTAGCTTCAACTAACAAATCATCTTTCATGTATTCAATCGGTGGCCAGGCAAGGCACAGCTCTGCTGCTCAGATGTCTACAACCGCATTGCTCCAGCGAGCTTCCCAAATGGTTATGTTGGCCGTCCAGATGGAAGATTTGGTCCGACTTCCGGTAGAGGTGGATACCACATATGGTGCGTGAGGATATGCTCCGGGTTATGGCGCTAGTTATGGATCGATGAATGGATATGGCGGCGAAGGCTATGGTGGTGCCGCAGGATATGGAGCCGCAGCCTCGGATATGGTAGTGGCTATGGAGGGCCGGGTACGGCCGGTCTTTGGTCTTTGGATATGCACCGCATCCGCAGTAGGAATGCATGGGCAAACAAAGACACCCGGGTTATGGTGCGTGTCTTTGGCAATGGTGGTTACCCGTGGAAGCGGTGGTTATGGCACCGCGGTCACGGGGACCAGTGGTGCTACGAGGGCGCATTGAAATACAACGGGATATAGCGATTATGGTTATAGTCAAAACGAAGGAAATTATGGTTCAAATGCAGGTGCATATGGTGCTAGAGGAACCGCAGTTATAATTCTCCGGGGCGTTGGTGGTGCAGGCAATCTATACCGGGTTATCTTTGATGGTTATGGCGGCCAAGAGGGTATTCCGATAATACCCGGAGATCTGGTAATTCCGATTCGTATAATGTAGCCGGTGGTAATGGGGCGATTCGCAGGTGGAAGTTATGGAGTAGGTGGGTCAAGAAGCAGGTTGATGGTCCAACAAATGGACAAGGTAGCTATGAAGGATACAATGTGCCCCGCGCACAAACTCAAAGAGGTGCCATTCTATTATCATGTTTAGAATTAATGATTCAACTTATTTGTTTTGTAATTGTTCTTGATTATTTAAAATGATTATCAACTTGGGGCATCTTGGCGGATCTGGGCGAACCTTTTATATGTGTGCGGAGTGGTCGCATAGAGACGATTTTTTCAATGTTTTTGATCAAGCTTAGTCGGGAGTGCCATGTGGAGATTCTAAAATATTATACTGATTGATTGATTCATTGATTCGTGTTTCAAGATCGAATTGCGGTCATGAGAGACTACGAAGCTTTGTAATGTATAAGTTCGGTTATGTGCTTTAAATGTATACCTAGAATGCATCGAGTGGAAGTTATTATTTATTCCGGATGCTTGAAAACAAGCGACCGGCAAAAATAGGTAGCCTATATCCCTTTCTTTTCGTCCGAAATTCTTTGGCATGTCAAAATGATCATATGGTTTTGGCGCCAGAGCAAGATGCATAGGTGATAGATCTGGCTGCGGAATGCATGGCCGATGGGAAAAGATTAGTAAACATACTTATTGTTTGTCGGAGGAAGTTGGAAGAAAGAGGTAACTACTCTGCGGGAAGAATCCATAACCCAAAGTAATTACCTAAGTAGCTTAGAATCTTCTTTCTTATGATTTAATCAGAGGATGATCGTATAGTAGAGATGGTGGAACTTTTGGGAACAAAGAAATGGGCTGCATCGGAAAAAAGTCTCGAGAAAGGTACGACGAGCATTACACAGCTTTTAAATTTGTACTATATGGCCCATCTTTTATATTCAAGACGGTAACTAACAAAGAATCTAGGTAATATGCGGATGGTTTAATCATTTGGATCCCAAGATCAAGAAAGGTGCATGGACATTTAACGAAGAGAAGAAACTATTTGCTACGATCGATTGCATGGCAATAAATGGACAGCCATAGCTAAACTTATTCCGGAAGGTATATTTTAAATCCTTTTAAATCCTTATTCGATTGATACCACAAGGTTATTTAAATGTACATAAAAAAGCAGGGCAGATTTTAGAGCAAATATTGTTCGATTTAACAATGCCATAGATAATGGCCATAGATAATGGATTGAGCTTAAACACGGTTTTCAATCGAGAGCAAAGATCAAATATCCGTGGATTTGACCTCTGTTTAAACTCTGCTATGGCAGATCCAACTCTGCTTTTGTTGCATCTTTCGTTGTAGTGAGAGTCTTCTGTACAAACCAGTTTACGGTTCGGCTCCACGAGGGAGAAACCCAAGCTTGGATACATATGTGGCTGATATTAACAAAACCGTAGTGTCAATGAGTTTGGACATGCCAGGACAAGCTTTTGCACCACAAAGATTTTCTGGTTCTCGCCTCCCGGAGGGGAAGCTCCAAAGATGGGTAGACGCCACCGATGGGAGAGAACAAATGAAGGTCGGCACACACGATTTACTGAGGCGAGGGTAAGTGTTCTTGCTCTTGAACTAGAATGTCTGGATGCCACCCTTCCCAAGGTCACCCAAGCCGGGAATTTGTTCTCGCCTAGTTTGGAAAAGGCAACAACCTTTTAGACATGACTTCGATATTTAGACAAGTCAAGATTTAGGTAAAAAAGTACAAAATTTTGTTTGAATGACCTCCCTCCCATAATTCTATGGGACTTTATTGGGTTCCTTCAGATAAAGGGTAAATGTTGTAAAGGCGAGGTTAAAAGGTAGTTTTATGCTTAAGATACCGGTTTTGGTGCGGCACATGTTGAACTTTTGCGCATACCAAGTTTTATTTTCCAACACCTTATCTTTTTGCAAGCAATTTGACGTACCCGGATGGCGGAATGACCTTGATTACCATGCTCGCCACATCACTTCAGAACTTGGCACTCACTGGTGGCAAATAAAAACGGCATTATAAGTGGTGCATGAATTAGTATTTCTTGGCAAATAAGTTGACTGCAAACATTTTCTCCCTTTAACACAAATTTGGCCTGCTACCTCAGCCAGAGGGAGGCCTTGAATCCTGAGATCTGCCACAAACCTGTTTTTAACGGTATTTCCAATCTGATACGCTTCAAGCTCTGCTGTTCCATTGAACCAACGATGTATGATATGCTAGGAAAAAATTACGGTGACAAATGTTATTTTTGGCATAATGCCTTTTTTTTAATTTTTGGTCCAGACTGAAAGCAAATGCGGATATGCTACATTTGGATGGGAGCCATGATAAAAATGTTTGGATCTGGGACTCATCACTAAGAAAATAGCGCATGTAAATGGACATGTTTATGGACATATCAAAACCCAAAAATCATGGAACTTTTTTCCATGATTGTTCAGATTCTTGCTCCAATAAGAGTTCTCCAGTAGATGCCCTCTCACCGCAATTTAAGAGAATATGGAACGGCGGTTAGTACTGGGAATTGCACCTACTTTTGTCTCTAAGAACCATTGGGCATTCGAAAGTTTTAAGTGTAATAGCTTAAGGGCCACAGACATGAATATTGGTTAAAGATGGCTTGGGTTGAACTGAGCTCTGTTGGTCATTGGTGGCCTAAAGCTTCTGCACTGTTTGGTAGCCTTTGGCTAAATATGAGCCACCCATATTGAACAATGGACAGAAAATAACCTTTACAAGAGTTCTATATTGATATCATACAGGTGCGAGATTGGATTATTTTGGTAGAAAATTACAGCATAAAGTGATTTTCATGTACAAAGTGTAAGTTTAAAGATACATATATGCAAAGATACATATCTTGTGCCCCAATCATGCTCTGCCCCACAAATGTGGTCTCATGTCAAATCTTGGTTCCTTTTCAAAACCCTATTGCTTCAATTGTGATCTCTGCCTAAATTATGCCATTGGTGTTAATGTTGAAGGTCCCATTTGATCATCACCAGCAGACTAAGAATGTCAATGGTAAAATCCAATGCATGAAATGTATCGAAAAACTAAAGTGATGTGCTAAACATCAATGCACTTAGTTGTCAACAATCATGATGTTGGTCTTGGCATTGCATTTTGCTCATAAAGTTCAAATAACAAGTCGTCAAGGCACTAGGAATGACATCAATGCCATATTTTATTGTTTTGGGTGTTAATGTAAATTCTACAACTTCTCGCATCAGCAGAGGCCAAATTTGATCTACCACGTTTGAAACATTTCCATGCATTGAGCAGAGCAAATAATCGTGTTGGACAATATTGCATGACAGACCATCTCCATGATGCATATCATAAATTTGTTCTTACCATATGGAAAGCTATTGGGTTAATGGGTTCATGTTTTATTCATATGCGTTTTGAATAACCATTTTGCATAGATATATTGGCAACTATAGAGGTTAGAATTCCCCATGCTCAAACACAGTTCAATTTTTGTATGTTCGGAACTTAGATTCTTTTGATTTAATGCAAACATCTTTCGTAATGAGTCGTTATGGTCAATATTCTTCTATCGTGGGGGCACTGAACACAAGGCAACAAAATGCAAGTTCAAATTCTGCATGTTCTAGCATGTATAGACGAGTTGGGGAAGAGAAACGTTCGCGGCGGCCTTGGCCGCCGCGATAAGTTTCTTGTATATCTAAACTATATAATTGCTATAGGCAAGATTCTTAGAGAATATGCTCAAAGCATACTTGTTTGTTTTGTGGACACGTAGCCTTATCCGTTTGTAACACTTTTAAAGCCATTTTTTGACACGTGTCCAAAGGCTTATTTATTTATTTTGGATAATATAATTTAGATAACGTTTTTAACACTTTTAAGGCCTTTTTTTTACACGTCCTAAGGCATATTTAGTATTAATGACTTCTTTCTAAAAATTGACACGTCAACATTTTGTTATCCAACATTCTATTCAAAAATCTTGAGATGTGTGCGAACTTTTTGAGTAGGTTAAGGAAGGTGCCAAGAAGTGGCACTATAATTAATGCGGAAAGGGTGAGTTGGCACTGTAGCATTCTAGAAATCTCCTCTTTTATGGCTCTGCTTTAAACAACCATATCCCACAATGGTTGAGTCAGATCAAGGAGGCCCCATGCCATTAGATTCCTCTCGTCGAGAACTTTCCAACAACTGGTAATTTGCCATTGTTTCAATGCCATCATATCCAATGTAATCGAAATGGAGAATCTTCATGGAATCTTAGAGAACCTATGTGAAATATTCTTAGAATCTGAGGGAATCTAAAAGAATCTTGAGAGAATCTTTAGGAATCTAGACAAATCATAGGAGAATCTAAAAGAATTCTTATAGAATCTTACAGATTCTTAGAGAAGCTTCATAGAATCTTTGAGAATCTAGGGGAACTTTTATATAGTACTGAGGAATCTTCATGGTATTTAAGAAAATCTAGAGGAAAGTTAGAGCATCTAGGAGGATCTTGATGGCATATTAGAGAATCTAGGGGAAGTTTCATAGAATATCAGAAAATGCATCAGAATCTTAAGAGAATTTGGGGTAATCTTTATAGAATCTTCGGTAACCTAACAAAATCATAAGAGAATCTTCCAGAACCTAGAGGAATCATACGAGAACCATGAAGAATCCCTATGGAACCTAAGGGAATCTTCATAGAATCTAGGGCAGCCAGTAGAGAGAAGTCATTTCCCTAATACATGAAAATTGATAGAGAGAAATGTTCGCGGCGGTTGATAGAGAGAAATGTTCGCGGCGGTCAAGGCCGCCGCGATAAATTTCTTGTATGATTAACTCGTGGCCGGTTGTACCTCAAATGGTTCATCTCTAAATAATGTTCTAGCTATAAAAAAAGAGTATTTTAAAAAACGAATTATATAGACTAAGAGTTACTAAACTCTATAATGTGATAGAGTAGACTATGTTCATTAGGGGGCACTCGAATTTTAAGAGGAAAAAAATGGAATTATCATCGGACATGGTCATGTTTAAACCAACCTTAAAAAGTCCACAAAATAATGACGTGCATTCTCCTTTTGATGTAGCTAGGGGGAGGAGAAGGGGGAGGGAGGGGAGGGAGGGAGGGAGGAGGGAGAGAGAGAGATGTGTGAGCCTGAAATCCTGAAATCTAAGCCTCTGCTATAATTTTGAGTGAATCTTTAGAACCCGAGAATTCATTGGCTGTTGTGGTGCATGATAAGGAAAATCCTAAAACAATAGATATAAAGAATAGAAAGGCACCTGTCCAATGAACATATCATGGTATATCTACCTTTTTATCCTCTTGAATGAGATGAAATTAGTTACTAATGGCAACTTGAATCTTTCTAACATGCAATGGATAGAAATTCTTGTGAAAATACAACCAATTGTTTGTGAATTAATGGAATTGAAGTAGCTTAAGAACAAATGGGAGAAACTACAAGCTAAATTCAAGGATGAGAAAGAAGCTTGTGGACACACGGGTTTAGAGTCTTCGAGTTAAGAGGTCAAGTATGGTGTGACATCAGACAATCCCATTCTAGGTGCTGGTGATGATGGAGAATCTGCTAATGAAGATTTCTAGACAGCTGATTTGCACATCAATTCTGAGACATTCATGAATGACAGTTTTTATGAAACAGTTGGAACTGAAGCTGCTTTTGAGAACTATTTTGAATGTAATGAAGAAATTTCCAATGTCAATGTCAATATGGATAATACAGGCAGTCCAGTGATGCAAGATATGGCAAGCAATCGAACACCAACAGGAAACAACACATATACATCTAGCCCCAGAGTAGGAGCATCTGGAAGAAAGAATCAAGATTGCAGATTGATGAGGACATTGCTATTGGAATTTTACAAATGGCAAGTACTTTTGAGACACTGAGGTAATCTGCAAAGAAGATTGAGTTAATAAGGGAACTCGAGACCATGGAATAATTTAAGGGCTAAACTTAGCTATTTGGCGATTTTTTAATACGTTTTCAAAAAAAATTGGCTAAAGTAAATGGAAACTAGCAAAAAGGCACGCCAGGAGCTATGGTCGAGCAAGATCAAATTAAATATTATGACAAGGGGAAAACAAAGTAACCAAGTGAGCACAACTTTTCAAGTTTGGAACAGTTGAAGTAAAGATTTACAATAAATACTTTGTTGTATTTTATTAAGGTTGAAGATCTTGTTTATAAGAAGATACACGCTTAAAAAATTACCAAATTAGTGTCAATCTTTTCCAAATAATTATGTCATGCAGAGCCTAACATTATATATCAGCTGCTATACCATTTTGTTATTAACATACGTGCATGTCAATGTCTAGGCTACCTAATCAGAAGTTTAATGTCACCAGTACTACAAATTGGAAACTCCATATATTGGACCTACATTAAAAAATGATCACGGAATTGGAAAATGTGAACCTTCTAAATTCAAAACTTTGTTCATGGTATGAGGGCCGTACCTTATTTTGCTCAGCTTTTCTTTTGCTCTTGCAAGTGATAAGGACGTTTTAGCATTTCTTCATCAAGGCCAGTTTAAGCCTGCAGATATTTGAAATGGTCTGACAAAGAGAAATAATGGAAATAAAAAATGGATAGAGTTGTTTATTTACATCTGCAAGGAGCAAAATACCATTGATATGGGAATCCATACACTGGTTAATGCATGAACAATATTCCTTTTGAAAGATTGCCATAATCATGGCAATAAAGCCCACTGCAAGACTCAACATCCCTTATTCATTGGTCTCTAATAATGCATTTGTCTATTTTCATAGTGTTGCCACAAAAACAATTCTCCATCTCTGTCATCCATCTAGCTATTTTGGTAAGCTCCAAAACAACGAAAAAAGTTTGTCTCCTTCATGTGATTGCGATCTCCTTAAATTGTTTCTACGACAAACAAAGATGCAATAGCTCGTGTATGAACAAATTAATATTTTATAACAAAATGCATAATGAAAGATATTTTGGTCAAGAGATATACTTGAGCGTGTTGTGCATGAAGAACAGTCGGCTATCCACATCGAATTGTTGCCGTAACCTGCTATGGCTATGGCGACGAATAACAACATTGTAAGTTGGCATTCTGCTGAAAATTAGAGCCTTCAGCATTAGATGCCAAAATTATCATATGAGATGTGCCATGTCGCAGGGAAGATGCTAATGGTGCAAGTAAATGTACCATACATTTTCATCTTGTCATTCTCAACATTAAGGTATAAAATGTGACAAACCTTGTATGAAGCCATGGATATAAAATTGAAATCAAACTAAATGCACAATATAGATTGGAATAAGCTACTTTAGAAAAAGTTTTAGCACCATGTGCTTTATTATGACTCTTGGCAAGCCATATTTGCACACCAAATCTTCATTTTCATAGAATAGCCAGGACATTAGGAAATGTATCATGTGCTCATGTTGGATGACTATTTGTCATGTTCAACGAGTTTGTCAAGTTTTGTAATCCTAGTTTCTAGAATTTCTAGAGTTCATTTGAAGTAGCATAACATACAAAGAACTGCCCAAAACAAGCTAAGATAAAACTCATAAAACAATGAACCTTTATAGCATTAACGTAGTTGATTAAACGTAGTTGATTACACCATAACAGTAGATTACTGCCGACATGATAATTAATATTTTCACGAACATGGACGATTTTATTCTTCGTAGTGATCTACAACCATGCTAAGTTTCATCTTCAACTTGGCTTCTTCGATTATTAACCAGCGCCCAAATCTAATTGCCCGTCGAAGTGGCTTACTGCCAAATGCTCACAAACATCATCACCATGAGCTCATTGTTTGCTGATCCCATGGCAGTTGCTTTGACATGGCAGCCTGATACAACCAGGAACTGTAACTGGGGACCACAGCATGATATATGGTTGAGCACAATGAGAATAAGAATTCACAAAGCTTGGGACAACAGCATTGACAAAATGCCAAAGGCTACATTTTGCCGGAATCTCTTAATCTGCTACAAGGCGGCTTAGTGATTGTATCAACTGCTTCAAATTGTATCGTGTCCCTGCATCTTCAATAAGGGTACTAACATCTTCACTTATGCTCTGCTTTAGACAAAACAATTGGTTTTTATAAGAAGAGACCCCAAATAAAACATGCTGAGAGTTTGAAACAAGAATTTATCTTTTTACCATGTTGCATTCCTATGGACATATAGGCACAGGCTTCTACCACGAGATCTATTTATTACACATTAATAATATATGAACTTGGAGATAATGTTTCTCCAGATATATTCTTTCCTCTTAATACTGGCATAATTAATTACAGTGTTATCAGCTCCTATTACTCTGTTGACCTGCAATCCTAAAATGGTAAGAGCCCCAAGGATGTGTCACTTTGAAGGCAGTGGGAGCTAAAGCTTGGAGACGTGTGCAAATATGCAAAAGGTTTATTGATCGGATGCAGCATGTAAAGGCCTTTGTCCTCCCAGGCATTAAAGCTGGATGGGAACTTTTAAGATATCCAAGATAGGCTAGCAGAGCTACTGAATACATGACTTCCACTCCAAAGAGCTCACTAGATTGTAAGCCTGGCAAGATATAAAATAGAATATTTCGCCTACCACATATGACAAGGATACTGTAAAGAAGTCTTTAAAGAGCTGCAGAAACTCATGCAACGAAGACCATCGAGTCAAAGATAAATTAAGCTCCATCTTGAGATGGTAAGGAATCTCTTTTTCCAAGATGACCTTTATTTTAATTATATAATCTTACTAAGGATCTTTTTCCAAGCTCGCCTTCATTTTAGTTACATAATCTTATCACCTAAGCTTGGATATGTCAATTTGAGTCTTCGTGAAGAAATATCTGTTATTTAAAGACATGCTGACAATTGCAGGAGGCCTAAGAGTGATGCAAAGAAGAAATCGAACCTCAAGGTGCTTTAACGTTTTTGTTAATGTAGCCACTGACTGCCGGAGAAACTCTATGTTTTCTGTAGTCAATATTGATCTGTAGTCAATATTGAGCTGTTGATTCGCCTGGAAAAGAAAAGGTAAAATGCATAAGTGATTTTCTATTCCTTTGCATGTCTTATGTGACAAAACCATATCAGATTTTGCAAATTCCCACTTATTTTGGTACAAGACATATGCTTCTTGCAGCACATGAGCTGAAAGCTTTAAAACTCCAGGATGCAAAATGAATGAACCATACGAATAGAGCAAAATGAATGAAGTAAATTTCAGAAGAATAGAGCATAATTTTCCTGTTGGTATAAACATTATGGCTTTAAGAAGAAGTTCCAAGCAGTCACCGCTTCTAAGCATACCGAATTTATCAAAGAGTGCAGATTAAAATTATTTCCTTATCTTCAGGCACTCGAGTTTTGTTCATACATACAGTTGTAGCCTGTTCCATCATTGTCTCATAATTTTCAGAGTTTGCTTGAAATATGACTCCACAAATGGAGACAGATAGAGACCAGTACCATTTCGGCTAGAGTTTCCACTTCTTGGCTTCACAACCATGCACTGATCCGAAACTCGTAGATGTGCACAAAGCCTGCAACCAATTCAGCCGATTTAAGCAAAACTGCCGAAATAGGGCCACGCCAAAGGTCTGCAGCACATCTCAAGGCTTCATTGTCAAGAGGAAATGGAGTCACAATAAAAAATCAAGCAAATCCGCTTTGACCTTACCAGATAAACTAGTGTTGAAAGAAAAGCTCGATCGAGGACCGGAGAGACATACCCCGAGCAGCCGTTTTATTTGCATTAAGGTATTGAAAGTTCGTAGAAATCAAAACCTGACATGGTTTTGATTTTGAGAAACACCTGATGTGCAGAAAGGTCGATGGAAAAAACCCTTTCTATAATCCATGGAAAGAAGCAATTTCACGAAGCCAAACAATAAAAGGAAGCATACCCTTCGGAGGTCTTTTCGCATCTCTGTCTCAAATTTTAGGCATTTCTAATTTCCCTAGCCGTGGATTTAAGAAAATACATATCCAACGGGTTAGATACATGCCACTTAAGATTTGGATGACGTGGAAGTGCCACGTGGATAGCCTAGAATTGCAAGGAGGGTTGCACGCTTGGTTAGGCTGGCGTGCTAAAAATTAATAATTTTAGCTTAACTTTTTTCGGGACTGCACCAACCCTAGAGCTCTTTAGCCAAACGTGAGAAAGTAAGAGAGTGAAATTTTATATTGTTTAGCTAAACCATAGAAACTTTTAGAATAAATTTTGGGCTAGTTTAGCTAGCATCATTCTAGTTTATATGAAATATATGATTAGTAGTTTAGTTTCTAGCATTATGAATTAATCTGAGTACTAGACTTTGTTAATTAGCATTATTTTAGAATGTTTTCACAAAGAAAATGACTAAAATAAGTGGAAACAATTAAAAAAAAGTATAGTAATTTGGCTTAATATTTTCTGTTGGCCACACCATAGAAATTTTTGGGATGATGTTTGGGCTAGTTTAGCTAAATGCTAGAAAGTGTGAGAGGAAAAATGTGTAGAGTTTAGCTAAACCACAGAAAATTTTGGGATTAATATCGAGCAAGTTTAGCTAAAGTCATTCTGGCTAATAAGAAATATGCGATTAGTAATTTATTCCATGCTCGAGACCATGAAATCCACCAATAGTCTGAAGATTGATGAGTTCATGGCTGCAATGACTCAAAACATATGCCAGATGATCAAGGACACGTTGCTTGTCGCAGCCAATAACAAAGAATAGAGGTATGCTTTTACAATTCACAGTTATTAGTTATCTCGAAAAAAATCATTGGACCTGTCTCAATTTTCTAACTGACTTAAGATTGAATGATTAGAACTGTCTCTATTCAAAAAAAAGACACTTGTCTAACGGTATAGATTTCCAAGGATTTATGATTAAAGGCTAGTCACATCAATATATTCCAGTAGGCAATTTAAGCCCAAATCGAGACACAAGCCATTTAACAAAAATGGCTCGCAAGTATCCTAGAACTGTGCTAAACCTTCCGTCTTCCTTTTCATCCTCGTCTTCTGTCCACGATTCTTTCTGTTGAGTCTGAACAGATTCAAAAATTGACCCTTTTTGTCACTGTATTCCAAGTAATTCTAAAACCATCATTCAATTAAATTGGGATTATGTCTTAATTTTGGGACAAATTTCATATTGCATGTTTTTAGTAGCATATTCAAATTCACACATTTCACCTCAAAATTATGAAAACGTAATATCATGTTATTTACAAAATAGTCAATATTTCACAATATAGCACCATATCATAAAAACGTGATAACAAAAATTTACATAGTTATTCAACTTTCTTCAAGCACCCCCAATGATATCATAGCCTTCTTCCTGACATCCTGAGGTATTGTAATTCTCGCATTTCTAGCTGGAATAGTGTTTGGAGTCCATGAGTACAAAACACTTTCATAGTCTAGCCAAAGATCAGGATCACTCGGATTTCTTTTTTTTTTTTTTTTTTTTTGAGGGTAAGAGTATACTTTTATTATTATAAGGTATAAGATACATCAAGTCCCCATATTTGGGAAGATAGGAAGAATTATGAGCAAAGATAGGAATTATAGGGATCCTCCATCACTCGGATTTCTCCTCCATCTCTTTGTCCAACAATCTGAGTACCTTTCTTTATCCGATACTGCACTGGACACCACCATTCCACCCGCACATGGTTGAAGTTAATATTACCCTCTTCTTTGCAAATATCAGAGATAGTGAACCCCAACCACACTGGATATGTATCTAAATCTGCTGGCTTTACTACCACAAATTGGTGGCATTCCAAGTCAGTGGAAGGTTCATAAGCATCCATGCCTAGAAACTTTGGCCTATTGTTCTTAGGACCAACATAGTGTTTGTCAGAAGGAGGAGGAGCATATTGCTTGCGAATGCTAGTGTCATCAAAATCCTCAGCATCTGCTAAGGTCTTCCACCTAGTTTTAGGCAACCACCCTTCTTTCAATTCATCTGAGGATGTGTCTATCTCCCCCAACAGGTTAATCACCTTCTTCCAGTAAGCCACCAAGGCACGGTTGGTGTCATCTGGATTGGTTTGCCAATGCTTTATATAGTCTTGGATTCCTTCCTTAGTCAATCCCAATTGCTTCACTTCTTCAGTAGGTTTTAAAGCTTTTGGTTGACCTAGAGGTATCATAGTCATCTCTACGCCATATTTCCTCCCCTCCTCTCCACTCATCCTCTGAAGGTCTCATCTTCCATTGGAAGGTTGGAATCTCATCTCTCACCCAAAAAGTGAACTGCAGAGGCCTGGAATGACCTTCAAGATCCAATGTATAACCATCCACAAAGCTCTTCCAATCGGGCACTTCTTCTATGAGAGAAGCTATAGGGTTTGGAGTAGTGCATTCATGCAAGATTTCCATTAGCCTAGGAAAGTTGGTCCTTTTGTTTCTTTGCTTGAAGATACAACTATATTTTGCCAAATAATGCATCCACATCCTCATGGGTATGCCCGGCATAAGAAACCCTAAATTAACTCTTTCAAATATCCCCACAGGTTGTTAAGTAGGATAGGAAAGAAAACATCTACCTGTTCTTATTTTGGCCAAGACAATTATCAAGTTGCAAGAGAAACCTTTTGGGTAGATCTTGAGGTTTAGCACGTGAAGTTGAAGCTCCAACATGTTCATTAGACCCATGCTTCCTAAACCTTGCCTTGCTGAACTTTTCAATATTGTTAGGGTTTCCATCTAACAATGCTCTATGTAGTGCCTGGCTAGCTGTAAGGTCCTGGAGGTGACCATTGTATCCATTTTCATAGTTTCTCAAACACCTCATGATACTCCCAATATGAAAATCTGGACCATCACTCCACAACTCCAAACTAAAATGGCCATAGTAGGTTTGATTCTGCCCATGCAAGATTGCCCCAGTCATTGAGATCTCAGAAAGGGTATGATCTTCCACATGACTTTGGTATGTACTTGAATTGTGGAAGACAAGTCTTTTGCTGGTCCATCTTGTCATATATAATACATAAATAGTTATTGGGTTCCAATGCAGATAAAATCCTCCACATCCAATAACATGATCTACATGATAGTTGGTCAGTCATATGGTCCTTCATATGCTCCCTTATCCTAGCCCTTTGACTAGGTTGCACAGTCTTATCAAGAGTCTCCTTCAACTTAGCACATAAATTGCACTTTGCAAAGTTGTTTGAAGTTGCTATGGTGACATGATTGAAATGCTTCTTCCATAACCTACTAAAGCTAGGTTGGGATATTGGAAGAATTCCCAATTCTCGAAGTAGGGAATTCACTTCTTCCAAAATACTCTTTTGAGTACAATGTGATGACAACCTTTTCTCAACAACTGCTCTTCCCTTTTCATCCCTTTTACTTTTGTGTGGCATAGACTCTGCATTGAAATCAATATATTTTTCAAATATCTCCCTGGCAGCCAAGGTCCTAGCTGTTGGTCTCAACAAACCATTATTTCCATGTAAAGCAATCCTGTTCCCCTCTGCCTGTTTTTTTTGCCAATTATGCCATGAAGAAGTTGGAATTGCATGGATACTCTGCCATGCTTTTGCACATATCCATTTGCCTAGCAAAGGGCATCTTTTTCTGTTTGGGTTTCTTTCATCTTGAAGTGCATGCTCGAAGATTATGTACATGTAGGTCCTCCTCTCATCAACAGTGTACTTTTGAAAAGTGGCTCTTGCTTCCACCAATTGTTCTATTGTAAAGAATTGCATACAAGCACTCCAACAACAATCTGAGCCCCTAATCTTCACCATTGTCTCACGTTTGGTGTCACTATTCAACTTGGCTCTTTTGCTAGGATAATGTCTGGAAACTGATACTTCTCCCCTTTTGCCTAGGTTTAGAGTTCCAACTGCCAATGGATCAATATCAAGACAATCATTGTCCCCAACAACCTCAGGCTCTGGAAAAATATAATCCTCCACAAATTGAACACTACTTATAGGCCATGCCATGATGCAAGGAACCTCCAATTGCTTGACACAACCAAAACATTCCTTGTCACCCAAACCTTTACCTTTCCAGTTGTCTTCCAACATCGAAATTGCAATACCAATATTGTCTTCCCCTAGCCTTTCATCATTAACGACTTGACCCGGGGATCTGCTAGCACAATGACTCCTTGGCCTACTATTTCCTTGTTGCACTTGTGCATGATTCTCACCTTCTTGTTCCTCCATTGCACCCTACTATAGAGGACTAATTGTTTTTCTTCAACATTCGTGCTAGGAGTTGGTTTTTCATTGATATTGCTCTTTTCAATATGTTGCACACCATCTTGAGTTGGAGAGGCACCATTGACCTAGGCAAATTGCACCCTTTTTAGTCAATGAGTAGGAAAAAATTATTACACCATAAGATAAAAAAAAGTACGTACATTTATGGAATATGTAGAGGTAAATCAAATTTTTTTAAAAGCAAGAAATTCCTTGGAAATAGATTTAATATAATAATAACAATGGGCGTAAACGAAATCATTTAAAACAAGAATTTTCGTGGCAACAACAAGGAAATGACATTTATATAAATATATGCTAATTTTAATTATCAAAAATTTGGATATATGATTACGAAAAGACATATAGCTGATAGACGTGAGAATTTATTATCCATAATAATATACCCTAGATGATATAGCTGGCGGGAATTTCGTACGCCTGGCGTGTTATTTGAGGCAATAAATTATTCACGCTAATTTCTAATTAACCCTATATAAATCCGGTTCACGCTCTCAAGACCTCCATTCTGTCCAAAAAAATTTTTCTGCCCGCCATGAAGCGTTCAGCCTCAGCGCTCATACTTTATGAAGAACCCGAGGTCTCCTCAAAGAGACGTCGGGTTGAAGTATAGCAACCACTGACCCTGCCTGCCCTGAAGAGGAAATGGACGAGGGTGCCGAGTGGTACGTTGACCTTGCCAAGACAAATGGCAAGCTCGACTTAACTCTCTTCTCGAGGAAAAAAGAAGCAGACAAGATGACCAAACAAGGGATCCTAATCTCTTGTGAGGAAGAAGATGACACCAACTGCAAATTGCTCTTGGAGATTACACAGAAGCAGAAGAAAGATCTGCTCAGACTTACTCACTGTAGAGCTACTGCATACAAGGATACGTTCATGAAGACAGATGTGAACGGTGAGACATGTTTTAAGTATGGTTGGCCAACCAATGTAGCGATTCACGCCAATATCTATTTGCCAAGGGGTTACAAATGTGCGTAGAGGCATGTTCACTAAACCCGACACCAAGTCACTATTTGCGCAAGCTAGGGAATTAGCTGACTTGAAAGCTTCTAAGAGGGTCCTAGATGCGGGAAGGATGTTCAACTGCGGTTGTCGAAGGCATGGAGGCTTCGTTTTTGAGAATGAACAAGACAGTGGCGACTAGAGGCCATGAACAAGTCAATAAATACTCGACCATTATCCATTGGGTCTTAAGGAAACTTTTGCGATGCATGTGAAGTCCCTCATCCGTTCACCAAGCTCCATTTATGTTAGCGAGAAGATATGATCCAGAACATGCCATGGAGATTGTTCAGAGCATGATTAATAATCCAGGTCAAATGCCTATGCCAGCAGATGTGCTACCTTGGGATATGATCTCGAACAAGCCTGCTGTGTGGACGAACGTCCAAGAGCTATTATCAAGTGATGATATTAAATATGTCATCATCGACGGGCAGCATTCCGTTGAGGCACAAAAGGCCATCATCAGGCAGGCAGAACAAACAGGCCAAAAAGTGTTCTACAATCACTATGCGTATAGGAGGTGTCGTATCTTGGATGCCAATACTTCACCTGCAGATTTGGCTGAGATTAGTGCAACTTTGAATGAAATGGGGAAGACATTTCTATACAAAAGGTAACTAACTGCATTAGGATGTTAGCATTTTAATATTCACGCCAGTCGTGCTTTCAATTCAATTGAATTCACGCGCGGCCTGGTTTCATAAATTGAATGCACGCCAGGCGTGCTTTCAAATCAAACCAATTCACGCCAGGCGTGTTTTCAAATCAATCGAATTCACGCCAGGCGTGTTTTCAAATCAATTGGTAATTCATTTCACGCCAGGCGTGATTTTTCTCTTGATCAATTCTATTCAAATCGCGCCCGGCGTGTTTCTATTCTATGATACTGATTCAATGTCTGTACTATTGCAGTCCATCATGGAACAACCTGCGCCACGCCCCGAATCAACGATGGGTGGAATATGGTTGCCCATTGCCCACCGCATGAGTGGGGTCAAAGTCCGAGGCATTCAAGGCTGCTTTGGAGGCGGACTCATCGCATGAACAATTATCTGAGAGAAGAAGAAGACTGCAAGAAAATCAAAGAAAAAAGGTGGTGATGACATTGCAGATCCTTTTGAAAGCTCATCTAGTAGGTCAGGCCCAACAGACTCGTATAAGATTGTGTTTTGTAAGGAAGCAGTATGGCAAAAGTGGAATGAATTCTGGGACGCTTATACACAAGGGAAGCTGCCAGATACTATGGGTAGGGTGCCTCCTCGTTGATGTAAGCATCTTTGACTTGAATGTGACAGAGATGAGAAAGACTCGGGGGCTAGACGACGCCCAGAGACCATTTGGGTTTTAGACCGCTTAACTTAAAGAAGGAAGTCTTATACAAGAAGAGTGCTTTCACTAAGGATAGGATGTTCTTCGTTGAGTCTTTGCGACCATGTGAAGGATGTATGCGACAATGAAGTCACCTGTAGGAGCCGAGTTACAAAGGCTATCGGGGGATGTGGCATTATCCGAAAATTGGATTCTTTGGACAAATACAAGGTCAAGAATGATGACATCAAGAAGTTTGTATTACGGTCAAAGGACTTCCTAAAGAATTGGAAGGCTAAAAATACAAAACATAAGGAGACTCTACCCCCTAAGGTACTGGCCGAGTTGAGAAGAAAAGTGGCCCTTGTGAAGAAGATTACTGGAGAAGACGACACTGTCCAGTATTCAGTCTCCATTGGGTACAAAGGTCTCTTGCCAGAATCAACTTCTGGCCTTAAAAATATATCACTCTTTGTGTTGGACAGCAGGGGTGGGAGAGGAGATATGGGCATGAACCAGAAGGACTACAGCAGCTTCTTTACCAGCTGTATAGGATTGACAACTGAGAGGTCCTTCACTATTGTCATCGTTTGTCCTTCAGGTGAGTCACATCTGCATGCACTATCCGCTGCTCATGATCTGGAGTGCCTCAAAGTTATTAGGGAGGGATGCCTAATATATGATGTTAAGGACAATGAGCTGCGAACAGAACGGAAGATGGCACATTTATTATGATATCCATCCATGCCGCCGACGAGGAATATGATATTGCTAAGGCCAAGGGTGACAATAGCAAAGCATGGGAATGTTTTCTTCTAGATGATCCGACTTAAGAACTATATTCTTTCATACGGATCGGGGATCGGTCGAGAAGGATGATGAGTCAGAAGAGGATGAGGATCGGGACCCCCTCCTAAGTGGGGAAATCAAGTACGAGCTACAAACTAAGGAGAAGGGCCCCTTAAATAAAAATGGATTTCCCCCGTCTATGGCTGCTTACCTCGTCGAGGCATTTGCTCCAATTGATACAACCTGCTTGGAGCTTCATGTTGGAGGTTATATTGCCCGAGAGGCTCTTATGGGTGCAAGAAGATGTCACTGCTTTGTGAGTGATGAGCAGGCCAAAGACTTTCTTGAACCATTCCTCATGCATGTGCTTGCCAAATCTCCTAAAGGCCCTTATGGCAACCTCAAATCATCAGCAATCAAAAGTCTCGTAGACTTGTCCAATTCGAAAGTGGACGTTGCTTCTGGTGAGGGAACTAGTAATCTGCAGCCTGATAAGGAAAGTAATAATGAACAAATAGCTGCTAAACTGGCTGCTCAAAGTACTGTGATGGCGGCGAACTTAGGGAATATCCTTGCCCACATTGCGGGTGATGCAAGCAACAATAGAGTAGATTCACAGGTTAACAATGAAATAATTGACAGGGAAACCGAAACTGAAGGCAACCAAGGTGGCTCTAGTGATTCACAGGTTTGCCAAATCAATAGTAAAATAATGTCAGTTGTGAAGGACGCAGCGGAACTAATAGAAAATAACAATTCTAACAGTAAGAAGAAGACGAAGATTAAGGGTGGCGAAGGGGAGAATGACGCCGATGATGGCAGCGAAACTGAAGATGATAGGTATGGCCTTGCCCACGAAATCGCGCCACGCGTGATTTAATTTGTATTACCTTTGAATTAAATCGCGCCAGGCGTGCTTTGATTATTTTTCGTTGTCAAACTAAATCACTTGCCGAGCCATTTGGTTATGACTATTTCAAATCACGCTTGGCGCGTTTGTATTGTTTGTGTTATCGTATCTTGCTGACCGGATACATGTTTGATGTTTCAGCTTCCATTGCGTTTCTAAGAAGGTTGTGGTGTTCGACCTAAACGGAGTCCTTTGCAAGACTTTTCCGAAAAATAAAGTGGCTAGAGAACAGCTTCATCAGACACCAGTAGAATCAAACACCAAGTGGATCTATCCGCGCCCGCACTTGAAGGAGATGCTAGATGAGGCATTCAGGTTATTTCGAGTTGGTATTTGGTCATCCATGGAACTAAGAAACATCAAGGATACTTTGGAGGCACTGGGGGAAATGCGTAGACATTGGTTGACCTTTTTGGATCAGAACAAATGTGTGAAGTTCACTAATCCCAAGGATCCAACAGGCAAGCCTATCTTCATCAAACACTTGAGTAACATGATGGACGAACTTGGTATCGAGAATAAGGATGATATAATCATAGTGGATGATGATGCTCAAAATGCTTCTACAATCAAACACAGGCCCCTAATCCACCATCTTACGATCCAAAAACTTTATGCGACGATGATTTTCTCGGTGAAGTTTGTGTCTATTATGCATAATTTGGCTATGGGGATGACGGTGGGTGAAGTGTTAGATTCGTACCCAGAACTGGATAGAACGGCTGACATGGAACCACACCTTGTTAAATACGTGGAAAAACATGGATTGATCCCTTAATGTTTTATTGGAATATATGATATTTTTGTATGAAATTTGTGCCATGTATCGATAATTTCGAGTCTGGAATTGCCTCGCAAATAATGCAATCTGTTATTATCAAACCTAATATTATCATCTATCGAGCAAGCAATTTTGGTCTCATCTATGTTAGCAACTTGCTCTTCATTTTTGCATATTTCAATTCGTATATGAAACGTCACACGTGAATCGCAACCTTATGTTATTTTTGAAGTCCAAAAAAAAAAGATTAAAAAAAAACAAAAACCCCCTAGAAGACAATAGCAGGTTGGCGTGATTTTGGAGTTGACATAATCCCAATTTAATTGGATGATGGTTCTAACTTAAAGTAATATCCAATGCCACTAAAATACTTGTATTATCCACAAAAAACAACACCACAGATTACAAATCATTGTAGTATGTCTTAGTTCTTGTGTTGTTTTGTTCAGGAAATGAAAAAGCCTTATATTTCACATTTGAAACTACAATTCGTTTACACAACCTAGCAGAAATTTTTTATTCAAAGTTGATTCAATAAAAAACATTTCGAACTGAGACAATTCTTCTACAACAGGACATGGTCATCCAAGTTGTCGAACAAGACATGCCTCATTTGATCACCTTGCTTTTTTAGGGCCCTATTCATAGCTTCGCTTTTATAGCAGTACACACATTTAGGGTCTTCTTCAATTGGCAACGTCCCATCCCATATCTTCTATAATGCAAAAGTTCCAAAGAACACAGACTGCATGCATATCTTCAAGGCCTTTCCAACATGGACGAGTAAGTGCTTGAGTATTCTGAATTTCTCTTTTTACACAAGCAATTTCTCTTTGGCAAGATATGTTCCATTTTTCACACAAACTCTACCCCGGCAAATCCTCTTGTTGAACTTATTATAAGGACCATGAGTTTGTGAAATCCTTTGAGAAGGAATGTCTGCTAGAATATCCAGAATCACCTAATAGAAGTGGAGGGATATTTACGTGAATTTCTTGATCAGTAGGCTGACCTTTTTTAATTTCCTGCCATTCAATTTTACTACTAGTTGCTGCCAGAATTTGTTTGGAGGCAATTTTATTGTAAATGGAGCTCTTCTCTAACTGATTTGAGTCATGGACAGAACCTGCTCTTGTAACACAAACATTTATAAACATCCTGCTGTGTGTAACAATACCTTGTAGCAGACATGAATGCCTTTTATGTCAACTATAATAGTCATCACCTTTGTCACTTTTCTTTGGTTTCCTTCATAAAAATATATGGGAACCATCTACTGCACTATATACATTTGGCGGCCCTGTTGCATCATGAAATCCATATACATTGTGTTAATCTTGCACTAGTAGGCATGGCAAAAAATCTTTTATACAACATTGTCTTTGAGGCCAATGCTAGTGTTATTTTCTTGGTGTATTTCTGCACTGTAGATTTGCCAACATAGAATCTCTGTCCCACATGCAATGGCATGTCATTGTGTGCAAGAAAGTAAAGAACCATAGCAACAGCTTTTCTAGTATCAACAAGGGCTCTGACCTTAACTCCTAGCCTAATTAGATAGGGCACAACTAATCCTACAAGTCTCTCGAAGCTGGCCCTTTTCATTCTATAAAATTGATGCCATATATCATCTTCAAATGAGGGCAGACAATTCCATGCATGATTATCTATATTATCCCATTGCGTTCTTTGCTTTGGAGCAATCCAAAATCTTCTAGGTGGTCTTCTAATTCTACACGAGTTAGCTAACATCAAAGCCGAAGAAGCACAGAAGAACATATTGTTATTATCTTGCCAATCGTCGCCATCGAACATATTCACGGGATCTTTAAGCTCATTGAGCTCAATAAGTTTAAACAGAATCTTTGGAAGGCAAGTCCGAGTGTTAGAGTTCGCAGGAGCATGGCAATCATGCCTAGAATGAGTGGATCCATGATAGAATGCTCAGAATTGCAACCCTAAGCAAGAATCATGGCAATCGAAATATCCCACAAAGCCTACCTACCAGCAAGAAAAGGAAAAGAAATATCCCACATTTTGGAGGTTGATTCAAATTCGAACGAAAACTATCCCACAAAAATCTTCCCTACCGAAGAGGATCCACGACTCTGTTCTCTGGTGAGCAGCCAATTTTCGAGGCCTAACTGACGTTGTTAAGCCTCGAGAGACAATTGTCTCTCATCTCCTCCCAAAAAAAATACGTACATTTTTGGGAGGAGACGCTAGGACCATTATACCTATAATGCTTCAATATAAGGTTCAATATAATCACACATGCCTAGGAGAAGACGTAAAGCATACCTATACCATTATATTGGCATACCTCATGAGCATATACTATAATCACTAAATGCACATGCAAATATCATCATTTGAAGATGATATATAATCACACATGCACATGCAAATCAACCTTCATAGGACGCTAAAGTAAGCAAAAAGTTGTTTAAAACCAAAGCTTTATCAATTGCATCTTTTGAAAATAACTCCACAAAAGAGGATTGATGATATGGAAAGAAATCATCCATAAACCAAAATAAATAAAAGAAAAGGAGGAGGGAGCTGAATATTATTTATTCTTTCTAGAAACTCCAGATTTAATAAGACCGCCATAATGGAATGCAAGAATGCCATCAAATTCCATCTAAACCAATACAATATGCTCTTAATTTTGTAGCTTTGACGTAAGTGCCATATGCTTAATTCCTCGAACTGTTGGATCCTAATGGATGTATTGGCATCTGTTCAAGTTTGCCAAAAACTTTGCATGCTACTATGTGCAATCCACTTCTACATGTTTCTACACAATTATAGAGCTCCTATACCTGGCTGCAATGGAGATGAACATGTATCATGAAAGTTGTTATTGATCAGTGAGTTTAACAAGCATGTTCTACCTATAATTCAGACATTGCAATCTATTTATCTATCTATATAGTTTGCCCTAGTATCTGTTAATCCATTTGAAAATCCTTATGTGCATAAGTTGGTACTAGGATAAGAGAACTTATAATTCATATTTGAGCACCACCACAAATGACTTATGTTCTTTCATTCTGTATCCAAGTCTGCATAAAAGTAGAAGCCAAGCAAGCAAATGAATAAAATCAAAGATAGGTTCTTATATAAATTTGTATGCTTCTAAATGGATTGGAGAACCGCATCTAGAGAGGCTTTGTCAACGCTGCCAAGTTGGAGCTGTGGAATGCGAATGCCACACCCTTCAGAGCTGTCCAGCATATGATGAAATTCGGACATGCTATGCTGAGCAGGTCCAGCCTCGCCAGCCCCTGCATGAGATATTGAGCACGGCTTCAGTGCAGATGCTGGGATCATACCTCCAAAAGGTCATGGATCGCTGGGATTAGTTCGGTCCTCAGACACTCGCTTGATATGTGTATATATTTTTTTCCCTCATGATAAATGTCTGTAAAGTTTGACATCACACTTATTCCTGTCGCAGTTTTTCTCCCAACAACACTTTGGGGCGGGATTTTTTAATCTGAACAGTAATATGTTTGATGCGGCTCTTTTGGAGTCCCACATGCCCATTGGTCTCCATAGATGATAAAAACTCTGTTCTGTTCTGTTCTGTTCTATTTTATAAAACAATTGACCGCCAATTCTTAAATGCAACACTAAAAGATGAAGTAAAGGAAAGCTAGGTAGGTAGTAGGAAAAAACATGATATAAAGATTTCTGAAACTTATCTTGAACTAGCAGCTTACCATATTTCTGCTCCAAAGAATCACCTAGCTCCTCGATTACAAAACAATATCCAATATTTATTCAGAAGCCCCAACCTCATGATTTGCACGGTTCTTACACAACAATTAGATCTACTTGACGGCAATATTTTTACACAGGTTATTAAGCACCTGAGATACTTTTTTTTTTTTGAAAGTAAGAGTTGGTTTTATCATTAATTATGAAATCTCAAAATACATAGCAAAGGTATGCTTTTATGAAAAGCATATCAAAAATATAGTCAAATCCAGCAATTGATAACTGAGCGTAAACAGAGTACAAAATGAGGTCTGCACTTTAGGAAGTAGATCAAACAGCAGTCACCCGTAGGAGAATGTAGTGAAAGTAGGTAAATAGTAATTCGCTTTCCCGGAACTGAAGATTGTAGAAGATTCTCGAAGGATTATGAACCTGCCAAATAATCCACCAAAAACGTAAACCAGAACTAAATTAAATAAAAGCCAGTATATGCTTCTTGATTTGCGTGCCGATGGATGGGAATTCAGCAGTGATCTGAAAAGTAAGAGTTGAAGTAGGCATTAAAGGCATCTGTGGATCCAAAGAAGTATTGAACAAGGGGCCAATCATTATAGTAGCAAAGTCGAAACATATCCTTGTCCTCAAGAAGAATTAGCAGTGATCCATATAGACCAGCCAAGAACTTATGGTCAGTAATATAGTGTTCTATATCTTGAGAGCTGAGCTTCGAAAAATTCGGTTATTGGCTGATAGGAATTTCCACAAGAGGTGGATCTGGATGACCTCCCTGCAAAATATATTCGCCCACAAGTCTTCACTTTCCTTATTGTAACTCTTACGTCCTCTTTTCATCAGGAAAGACTCCATTGAAGTGGCAATGTCATTTTCCATGACCTGATCCCGAGATCTCTGACTGAAAGGAAGTTGCTGGAATCAAATTTATTGCTTCCTTCTCCTCGTAGGAAATTAAGATACTCTAGGATCATCAGAAAGAAATAAGTTAGAATCCACCACATTTAGATTGGAAGCAAACAAATCAAAGTGACCCCTATACAAACCATAGTCTTCCCATTTCCTGTCAAAATTAGCACCAAATTTCTTTTTATGTGCTGTAGCAATAGTCTCAAAATCAAACTGAAAGTGCAATTTTATCCAGAAGATGGACACATTCTTTTTACCATATAACACCCGATTCCTTGCTTTCCAAATGTTCCAAAGGGCAATATTAATAACTGTACTGACAAAATTATTATCATGACTCAATAGGGACATAAGATCCTGATTAATATCAATCCCAAATTTATCTGTGAACCAAGACCAGAAACCATTTAGGGTACTACAGAAGAAAATATGGCACATGTCCTCAGGCCTATTACAAGCTAAAGGGCAATTAGCAGAAATATTAGGGTTATTTCTGGACATGGAGACCAGATTGTTTGAACTGCCATTAGCAATGAGCCAAATAAAATAAGAGACTTTTGGAGGACAATATGAATGCCAGACATTATGAAATAGCTTTTTAAGCTGATCATAAGTAATAGACCATTTCAGCATAGCTTTACACCCCTCAATGTTGGAAGTCATGGCATTATAAACATTTTTCACTTTATAATCCCCTTTTTCATTTACCCTCCAGTCACTTTTGCCAGAATTAACAGATAAGTTTGAAAGGAAGGGTTTGATAAAGGAATAAATTTTCTTATCAGAGGAGGTGCCTTTAATAATACTTTTCAGTCTAGTCCACGAAATGATTCTACCACTTACAAACATGTCTCTGATATAGACAAAACCAGCCTCATGCCATTTCTTATAGATCCTGGGATGCTTGATAGCTAGAACAGGAGAATTTTGCTCAGTCATGATTGGGTTCCAGAAGATTGGAACATCAGAATGTAACTCTTCTCTTTTAATGAAATAAAAATTAGGAGAAATAGCATTCCAAGCCTTGATGAGATTATGCATAAGAGGGGAAATGCTGGGACCTGGTTTCAGTTGATTGAAGGCAGAATGAGGAAGCAGATGATGGATAGAGGGGTGACCACAAGGGCGACTTAGAGAAATCCAATACCTGATAAAAATATAAGCAGGAGACTGATTCCCATGAATAGCTTTCCAAATAAGCTTGCCAGCAAGGGATTGAGCTTGGATAAAAAGATTCTTGCAACCTATAGAGTTCCAATTGACCAGATGACTTCCTTTCCAGATGAAATTCCTAATTATCTTCTCAAGCTCCAAATAAACATACTTGGGGGCTACTAGAGCTGTAGAAAAGTAGACATGAGACTAGCAAGAACAGCATTAGCAATGATAGATCTACCTGCAAGAGAAAGATAATTCCCATAATTGTTCAGCTTCTTTTTTATTCTCGAAATAATTGGATCCCAAAGGCCTTTGATGCTATGATTCAAAGCTATAGGCAATCCCAGTAATTTGGTTGCCTGATTAGTAGGCAGAACATTAATACCTGCTAGAACAGGAGTATTGAGGTCACCAATGATCATACTTTTACCCAAATTCAATTGGATACCAGAGGCAGCAGAGAATTGTCTTAGAATCTTAAGGAAAAGATTGATATTGTGAAGATCAGCATCCAGGAAGGAAAAGGTATCATCAGCATATTGAAGAATGGAAATACTATTATCAGAGTTTGGAAGATTCAAACCTTTCAATTGAGCAGAATTCTGATAATGAAGAGTGACCTTAGTTAAAGGTTCAGCAGCCACAAGAAAAAGATAAGGAGCTAGAGAACATCCTTGTCTAACTCCACAAGAGAGAGGAAAAAGCCAAATGGGGACTCCATTGATGAGAACTCTGAGAATTGGACCTCGAGTTTAAACCATGTATAAGATTCATGAGTTTGGGATGAAAGCCCAATTTAGTCATAGCAAAATCCAAGAAATCCCACCTCACGAGTCAAAGGCTCTTTTAAAATCCAACTTGAGTAGAATACAATTACGATTCGAGATTTTGTTCCAATGAAGACCTTCCATAGCAGCCACATAATTATCCAAGATATATCTATTTGGAAGGAAGGCTGATTGATTTTGGCTAATATTCCTTTGAAGAAAGCTCTTGATTCTCATGGCAATGATCTTAGCACAGAGCTTATAAGTAGTGTTGGTGAGAGAGATGGGTCTCCAGTCCTGAAACTTGGAAGGATGGTCAACTTTAGGTATCAGAGAGATAAAGCCACTGGAAATTGAAGGATGTAAATGATTGTCATTCCAGAAGGCATGAACAAGGGAGATAACATCATTTTTTAGAATATCCCAGAACTTGATGTAGAATTCAGCAGGAAGGCCATCTGGCCCAGGAGATTTACCTTTGCTGAAGGAATTTAGAATCTCATAAATCTCATTGTGAGATGGAATGGCAATGATAGCATCGTCCATAATTTCCCTTGGCTCAGGAAGAATAGAATCCACCATGGAAATAAACTCATTAGCTTCTGAGGCCATGTTGGGATCAATTGGCTTGGCACTAAAGATATCCATATATCTGCTCTTGAAGAAGTTAGCAATATCAGAATGAGTATTATAATTGTTACCCCCGATCATCAATGTAGTCTCAAAGAATGGAGTTTCTAAGAATCCTACTCTTGGCAACCCTGAAGAAGAATTTTGAGGAGCCAGAGTCCATTTCATTAGTATACTTAATTTTGCATCTAATAGCTGAGCCCTTAGCTTCTATCTCCTCAATATTCTTAATTCTTCTCTCTAAAATTTCCTCACCTACATGAAGATTATAGTTAGAAGGATCATTCTGAAGAAGAGACCTAATATCCTTCATATACATTAAGAGCTGGTTTCTTTCCTT